>RCIC01000021.1:2710000-3349106 GCA_018883505.1 Ceratosolen fusciceps | reverse complement strand
TGACGTGCCTTATCACGTTGATAAGGACAATTCTTTTTTTCTCTTTTCCCTGTGGAATTCATATTCCTCTTCACCCTTCATATTGTAAATTCGTTCTCCCCCCCTATTCATTTTTTTGATAACACTTCATATGTCGTAACAAAATGTATTCAATTATTATACATATTCAAATGATTTAATGTTTCCAAATTTTATTTTCAAGATGATAACAATAAGCGAAAAATAGTATAATACAGTATTTTCTAATTTAATCTAATGTATAATGACAGACGTACTGCAACAAACAGTAATAATTACCTTTGATAATAATAAAAAAAGTGCTAAATATAAACAAAAATTATGAATATTTCTTACATTTCTCATAATATGTAAAGTTTTCTTGCTATGTAGAAAGAATTAAAATTTTCAAATTCATATTAAAATTATTATATATTTATTTATTTAAAAAATAAAATATGTTTTTCTAAGTTTATATAATATAATTTATATAATAAAATGATTAAAATGTAACTACAATCAAGAATTATAATCATTATTAAATTTATAATTAAAGTATTAATGAGAATTGTAATAAATAAAATAATTTAAAAAAATAGATATGGTTCTTAATATATCAAAAACTAAATACCAAAAAGATAATAATATAGCACTTACATAGCACTATTTTTTTAAATAAAAATTTTTTAAAATATTCTTTAAAAAACAATGTATAGAAAATCATTAAATATTTAATTACTTTTTGTAAAAACCTTTATTTAGCATTTTTTTTTTTTGACACTATACTGTTCACGACATGAAGCTTCGCAAAATTTTCTTATGTTTTTGAATTCTGAAAATATTAATAAGAACTATATTAATATTTTTAGCAGTTTATTGATTTTATAAATAATTTTTTGTTTTATAGATAAAATTAAAGAGTATAAGAAATGTCTGAAATTAGAATTTAATAATATTATTATATTTTTCTATTAGTTTTATAATCGATGAAATGATAAAATAAACGATTCACTTTATATCTTAATTTTTATACAAATTTTTATATGAAAATATATTTTTATTCATTAGATCCTTCAATACCAGATTTATGTCTGATAATTATCTTATGCCTTATAATTAAATATCATATTTAATTTTTACTTTTTTTCTTCTCATTGTTTTTTATTAAAGATTAATATTATTAAATTAGAGAAAATTGAAGAAAATAGAAAATCTGTTATTTACATCTGTAGTACATTAGCTCGATTTTTAGTTTTATACTGTACAAGTCGCCGACATTTTATGCTCAACGAGAATTAAAATTCAATTTTCTCTCTAAATGTTTCTTTCTTTAAAAAATAAAAAAAAATTCAATATCTTATTCAATATAAAATATTATTTGTCTTCTATTGCGTGATCGTAAGATCTAAACATGAGTTTATATTTAAAATATTTCTAAAAATATTATAATGAGTTATTACATTTACGAGTTTATAAAATTTTAGCCCAAGTTTTACATTATAGTTTTTAAAAAGGTTTGTTAACTCTAATAATAATAATAATAATAATAATAATAATAATAATAATAATAATAATAATAATAATAATAATAATAATAATAATAATAATAATAATGATAATGATAATGATAATGATAATAATAATAATAATAGTAACAATAACAATAACAATAATAATAAGAAGAAGAAGAAGAAGAATAACAATAATAATAATAATAATGACGATAACGACGACGATGACGACGACGACAACGACGACGATGATGATGATGATAATGAGGATGATGATAGTTTGATGAAGTTTTTTTGTCAATAATTTTTCGTCAAAAAAGTAAGAAACGAAGCTCAATTTACAGTAAACACAATCCTTGATTTATTATATTCTATACATAGTGTTAAAAACGGATATGTTAAAAGTATTCTACGCATTAGTTATGAATTTTATAACTTTAAAATGATTGTGTACAAAAATATAAAAATATAAAAGAAAGCTTTTTTAATAGTATCGTAAGCTATTATTCATAACAAAATATTTAAAAACTGAACTATGATTAATTTAAAGCAAAACAAAAGTTTATATTCGTAACAGATGATTCTTACATTATGATAATAAAACTTCGATTATACCGTAGATGAGGGAAATCCTAATAAATGGTTAATGCAAACTATACAAATAAAATTTTTCATTAATAATCTTAAGTATTTTCAATGAATTTATTTAATGTAACGGCACATGCAATATGGGCTAAAAATGTCAATTAAATACAAATGACAAAAATATCAGAAATAACCATAAATGTTAAATATTATTTGAAACTATTTATTTTATACGCCCTCTATTTTTGAATATTTTTGAATGAGTAAAATATAACAGTTTATATTTTTGTCAGTTTTAACAGTGTGTGGTCACATTGTTATTGTAACTTGTACAAGTGTAGAAATAAAAATAGTATTTTATTTATAATCTTTTACCAATGAAAATTGATTGTATATTTAGGTTAATAATAGTATAAATACTTATTATCTTACGTTTACAATTTTTCAAGCATCTTCTTAACTTATCTGCATTTGATTCTGCGTAAGTAAACATTACACAGCTTAAAACGATTAACAAAATCAGTGTTAGTGAATACATTTATAACAGTACTATTATATAATATGCTAAATTGTAAAGTAAATAATATTACAATGAAAACTTACTTTCGTGAATAGATTTTCCATTTATATAAAAAAATTTGACCATAAACAATTATGTGCCAATATATTGGCACGAAAAAATTATCAGCTACGTATTTAATTATTTTTTAATGTTTTTGTTATTTGAAATTACTCTGTAATTTGTTTTATATTACTCGTCGCGTCCATATCATTAAATAAAATATCATTAAAGTTTATAGGTGTAATAATTAATCACTATTTAATCATTGTGCTACCCCAGCTTGAGCAGCTCGACCCGGGTAGGATTAATTTGAGGTGAGTTCGGAATAAAATATGAATGGTCTTCTCTGTTTAGTATTTTTATTATCTAATATGTAAATGCATGTGTGAGTATAAATAAATTGTTGTATTTTAATATATAAAATATCTAAAAAGTACGCTTAAAAAAAAAGTTGAATTAGCTGCAATAATAAAACTAAAACATAAAAATTTAGAATAAATGACAATAAATGGTAGGGAAATCCTTATGCATTTTCCATAATTTCAGAGATCCAATTTACCGCCGATACTGTCTTCGCAATATCGAAATGGTCATGCCTTTGGTACTTAAAATAATATTCACGGGTTCACAACACTTTCACATAAAGTAGGGTAACGCTGTCCATCATAGAGCCTGATTGGCGTTCAGATGGACTCAAACCTGTGTATATTTCGCTTAGCCTTGGATACGCCATGTGAGAGATAGTTTATTTAAAACTACGACGTTACGGCCCAGTAGGTAGACAATTTTACGACCAACTGGAACAAAAGACTGACTATGTTCTGGCAAAGCTGATAGTCCCCAATTAGTCCCAAATAGTACATGTGAATACTTGTCATACCAGATAGAGTCCCCGCAGACAGGGGTTTTTACATATTCTTCAAGCTTAATTTTATGCCAAAAACCACGGATTCCTTGACTTTTGGTCTGATATCCGTGCTGCTTGACTACGGGGTAGTCCCGAAAAGCTGCTCCAAATCTCGAGAAGGGTAATCAAATAAATCGTTAAGCAGCAGAAGAATTATAGATATACGTTCTGCCAAAAGCAGTATTGTACATTAAGCGATAAATCTTTGTATTCTTCAGTACAACGAATCTGACCCCAAAGTCTAAGAATGCCTCTCGAATTTTTAGATCTTTTTCTTTTTTTGTTACGTTGGTTAAAGACTTTTTTATTGAAAGTGTTGCAGTAAGTTTATATTTATTTATTTATTAAATGACGGTTAATAAATAAATTAAACTTGCCATTCCTGTCAATATATAATTCAAATAAAATGTTAATTAGCAATTCGTAAGGGAACCGATTATAATAATTATGGGTGAGCTATAGTTTTTACTGCATTGTTGATTTGATTGTTTAAATACAAGCTTAAATATAATAGTCTTTTCAGCCATTGTGCAAGTTTTCAGGCAGATATGTGAGCGCTAAAGGAATTATATATAATGAAGTGAATAAATGTTCTCTCTCTCATAAACTTTTATAATAATTATTTTTTTATATGAAATCAATACATTACTTTTTAAATACTGTAATCGTAGTATTCAAAGCTTATATCGTAAGCACTACAACAAATTTTATTAATAAAGTTCATTTTCAGAAATTGTGACATGCTTTACGATGAAAATATAATCAGAAATTAATAATCCTTATGTTTATTCAAGAGTCAAAACTCTCATTTAGTAATACTTGTAATTAATCATAATTATAAAAACGCATCTAATAGTTACTTGCATCGCCCACTACTTAACATAAATTTAAAATAACATTACATCAATAAATAAATAAGCCCAAAAACGTACTAAATTACTTTTTATTACAAAAGAAGTTATTATTATTTTTCTTAAACCTCACATTTTTTTAATAATTTGTTATCTATATTTAAATTTTTTTTTGTCAAATATATAGAATAAATAAACGATCAAATTGCTGGTAAGTTTGTTTAAATTGATTTATATATGTAATATTTTTAGTTAAAATTGTTCTATATGTATGTAATAATCAAACATTAAGACTGTATTTAAAAATAAAAATGTTTTGATTAATTTTTTTTTAAAATATTATTAAATTAACTTTAATAACAAAAATATCAAAAAATATATATAATTATTATCTACTTTCAAATTATATATGGAATAATATTAATTTTTGAATATGCAGATATTTTCAAGATTTTTACTTTTATTTACTAGAATAAACTGAATTATATTCTTTATTGGTTATTTCAAATTATTATTAAAAATAATTAATATTAATTTATGTTGGTATAATTATATTAGGCAAGTAAACATAATTTTTTATTATTTATAATTGTTTATTTTTCAATTAAATATTAATATTTTAATTTTTGAAATTCTTTAATGGTTTTTGTTATTAATGTTATTACAGATACATATATCAAAGAGATTTTTTTGTTTAAACAATAAGAATTTTTTAATGAAATACTTGAAACCTGACCATATGGATTGTCAGTTTAAAGTGTTAATATTAAAGAAAATGTTTCAGTATATTTAAACGGATCGTCTATCATACGTATATGTCCTGTATTAATATTTAAATCGTAGTCACATCGAATGAAAAACTATCTAATTTAACAAAATAATGTTTGTGCTCAATTTGTTCCGACTCCTTACCTTCTGCTCCTCTTGCGTGTACCAGCGGTGCGATTTATTTAACTTATTTAACTTTAAAATTACGTTAAAGTTACGAAACATGATGTTAATCCATTTCTTCTTTACATTGCATGTCCATTGATGCACATTTACTTCAATCACCGTTTTTTAATGTTTAATGAGGTAACTTATAGAAGTGAACAGCAGCCCTGGTTATCGGTCACCACATGATAAAATATTCCAAATACAATTACATCACAAAGAATGAGGAATGGAAAGAAATTTTCCGCGTTTGATCTTACACACAGTTTCCTTTTTACATATTTACGTATTAAAGACTTTTTAATTTATGTATGCATGGACAAAGCTTTAAATTAGTCAAATTATAATTTAATATTTTTATTCGTTAATAATATGAAATTTAATGTAAAATTAAATACTTAAGTAATAAATAAAGTATTTTATAGTTTTATGTATTGGAACAGTATAAAAAAGTGTAAGTAGTAAATTTTTTATCTCAAAAATTTTTGTCAACATATTTTATAAACATGGGCTTATAACAAATATGCAATAATAAAAATTTATATGAACTGGCATTGTTTCAAAACAAGCAAGTTTTATCTGGAATAAAAATCAGCCATAATTAATAATGATACGCCGTGTTATAACAGTCACAATTTGAAACAAAAATTAAACGTTAATAATAATACATTTTGAAAATTATTTTAAAATGTCATTGATGCAAAACATTCAAAATACTTTTTCTAATTGAATCTGCATAAAATATCAACTCTTGATAACAATTGACACGCGTATAAATTCAAAATCTGAAAAAAGAATATAATAACAATTACGTCATAATTTTACTAAATACTGTAATTTTTCCAAATAAACGCCAATAGTTTCTATCATTTTTATTATAGATGTGCAATAAAATATTTTTTATAATTTTTTTAGTTATATCGAATTATATTTATACTTACATACTAACTAAATTAAACATATAAATTTTTTGACTTGTAAAATAATTTTTATTAAACTTTATAATTATGAAATAATCGATAATAAGCCAGTTCATTTAAAATAGGTGCATAAGCTATAACAATTATTAATAAACCAGTAATTAAGAAATCTAAAGTTAATACATAAACACATTAAGAAAAATATTTTTAAAAATATTAATGCTCCAGTTTTGACATTCCAATTAAATAAACACATAAATATATATAAAATTTTAATAAGCAAACAAAAACTTACCTTATTTAAAATAATACGCGCAATTTAGCTGAATCTGATGCAATAAAAAATTTAACTAAAATACAAATTTTTAATTATATTCATTAAAAGTTTATCTTATATGTTATGTATAAATTGTTAATATTAATAAATGGTTTTAAAAAATATTTTCTTTTCAACGATGAAATTATTAAAAGAAATATAAACCAAAAATATAATAATTTGTAATGAAAAACGACCGTTATTCAAATACTGTTTATAAAAGTTTTTCAAATTCTTCATCATTGCCGAAGGCTTCTCCGAAGAACCAAATTTTTTCAACTTGCAAAACGCTTTTCCCAAAACAGTATTTCACATCAAATTACATCGAATTTTTATTAAATTTAAAATAACAATAAATATAAATTATTTTAAATTATAGTATCTAAAACATTATCCCTTGCAAATGGTTAAATGAAAAGTAATTTATGAATAATTCGCTTAGGTTTAATTTATATTTAGCGAAATATTTATTATACGTATAAAAAAAGTGAACTAATAAGTAGCACGGACACGCGATTTATATAATATATATCCGAACAAGAATAAAAATATGTATATACTTTATACAATCTGCAGTCTGTTTTTTACGACTTATCATTCTTTGAAACCATTATTGATTTACGACCGTTAACACCCTCCATAATGTGTTAATAAGATAAAGTCGCAAGAGAGAAAAGACCACGTTTTGTTAGATTGTTAGAATAAAAGCTGATAAAAGTCTGTCGAAAATTGAGTTTAATCAAAAGTAAAAAAGGCCTAATCGACATATTACAGCTTTGACGGCCATTCATTTATCCGATATATAATATGCGTATGAACAATCAATCTCCACAAAAACTGCGGGATCTTAAAACTTTTTAGCAAAGATTTCCCGACTTTTCAAACACACATCTTCAGTTTCTCTCAAATAAGTCAGCAAGCAACAGCATACTATGGAAAAGATGTATGGATTTACGATTTCCTCCTTGATTTTGCATTTTATATGGAATTATTTAAGGGGTGTTTTGAATATTTGCGGTTCAACTGCCAATGCCGAGAGGTGAGGCAGTTTTCGAAATACATAAATATAATGTAGCCGCTCTTACAATTCGTTATGTCAATGTCTTCGCATTACAATAATAATAATAATAATAATAATAAAATAATAATAATAATGGTAATAATAATAATAATAATATTAATAATAATAGCAATAATAATACATTTAGTCTATATGATATTTTAAATTTCAAAGTCGTCTGATACAAATTTCTATTTTTTACAAGTAATTTTAAGTGTGCAAAATTCATTTATTTAACTCATTTATAAAATAGAAGGTAAAGTAAAACTAAAAATCTTCTAAAATTTTTTTGTTCATAATTACATAAATCGTGTCTATGATTACGAAGTCATTTTTTCACCTAATAAGGGAACCTTTATTACTATACATTGAATAACAAAAGCTTAATAAAAATTAAAGCAAAGCATTTATGTATAAGTAATTGAAATATTTAAGTAATAAAAATAATCCTTCCATTATTGAGTGTTGTGACGACAATGAAGTAAATAGTAACAATAATTACTACAAATAAAATGACAGAGACTATCGATTTTTCGAATTTGTTCCTTCGTACTATTTTCTTTTAAATTTAAAATATGAGCATAATTCTTTCGAAGGATAAAGAATGCAAATCGTACAATCGGCATTTCAGTACAATTCTTTCGTCTGATTCGCCTAACACACTCTCTCTCTCTCTCTCTCTCTCTCTCGCTTTTTCAATTCTCATGTTTGCTTCTCCCCTTACTGTTATCTTTCTTGTTCTCCCTCGTCTATTACTTATCAAATTGAATATTTTAAATTTGTTTTTGCTAAAGTTTGTCGAGATGCGTCATATTGCTTTTCGCCGACAAAGCGTGTCTAAGGGAGTTGCTGCTGTCGCTGCTGAGGTTTTCTTAAACATCGCAAGTTGTTCTCTATTTTGCATCTGCTTTTTTTTGTTTTTGTTGTTTTATGTTATGTAAAATAATTAAAGATAAGATATTATGTTGTAGTTTATGCTGGGGCTCCGGCATGACGACTAGCTTTTTGGTATAGCTAGCCCCGCAATTCCTTACTTCACCCGTTCAGCGTCGGGCCCGTTTGGCATACACTTTAAAGCAACCTACACCTGCCCTTCTTCTTCTTCTTAACCTGAAATGTTTCAATTAACCATCTTTATTAACAATATTCTTAGACTTAGAATCTCTACAATAAATTAGAAACAATATATAAGAATTACAAACATGTTATCGTCTCAATATATATAATGTACATTTTGTATTAGCTAATCCAGAAATAAAATATAGAAACTTTTACATAAAGAAAAAATAATATTGTTAATAATTTTTTTATGTCACAATACTGTTTCAAAAAAATCATGAAACGAAAATAATGAAATGATTTATCAAGAATGTTTTGTAAGGAGTATGTCTATAATTTCAAATATTTCTTTTCATTATATGTAAATTATTGAGTATGTGTATTCAAAAATAAAATTTAAAAAAACTCAAGAAAATATTTTGAATATCTTTGTAAATAGTATTAAAAGCTAATGAAGATATTTCTGATTGATAATTTATTTTTTGTATAAATTGTTAAAGTCAATCGTAGCAATGGAGGGTATAAAATTATTGAATGAACTTCTTAGTTCTACTATAAAACCTTACAATTGCAAATTAAAAAATAATGTAGAATAATTAAAATCTAATAATTTGGAATTTCTATTGTAAAATTGTAAAACGTAATCATATTCAATAATAATGTATTATTGTTATTCTGTTCGAACTATTCTGTTCGAATAGTCGATATAGAAACAGTAATTTCAGGATAAGAATTCTTGGCGATTCCTAGTTGAAATCTATCGTAAAAGATTTTTGCTTCAGATATTAAAAAATAACGTTGAAAAAAAATCATATTTCCGAAGGAAATATCGCTCAATGAAAATATAAAATACTTAAACATTTTAATTTTTAATTAATATATTATAAAAAATTTTATTTGGTTAACTATCGAAACCAAATAAATAATTATTTTGGGTTAAATATATATATATATATATAATAAGTTAAAAAAAATGAATCTTGAAGTATGAAATAAGTATTACGACAATGAATAGTAAACAAACGTAATACAAACGTGAGACATCATAGGAACGAAATTCAAGACAGGATTAAATATTAAGTTGTAAAAATGTTTAATTATTAATTAAAATACAAAAGTTTATGATCATTTCGAACTTATCAAGTCAATAAATATTTTTGCCAAAATTTTAATACAAAGATAATGTCAAGGTCAGGTCGGTTGGAACAATAACGAACAATATTAAGAGTATTAAATTATTTTATATTTATATTTCATATAATTTATATTATATAAAGTAAAATTTGATAAATTGGTCGGAATATAAAATTTGATACAATTGCAAAGGAATTTTTTTGTCTTACCAATGAGAAAATGATTTTTAAAAATGTTATTTTGTTCGAGAAATACTGGAGCGTTCCTTTAAAAATATTTGCTAGCTGCCCTTAAATTAAAATTGCGTAGAGCACTTCCAGCTTTACAATCGTGTAAAAACTAATCTATCTACGCTTGAAAAAAAAAAAAAAAATGATAATCTGCTTTTATCCGATTCGGCTATTGTGTTGCAATTGACTACGATTCAGTCAGCTAGCTTAAAAGCACTTACAGGGAATAATCACGGAAATTTAAAATATAATAAACAATGGGCAATGAAGATACGTATGTCAAAAAAATCTAGTCAACTGTTAAATTAGTCAACAGTTGTAAACAAACAAAAAACGAGCATTGAATATTAAATGGGCGTGATTAAAAGGATTCCATTCAATAAATAATAAATTTATTAAATTACCAATACTTCCGGAGATAAATTAAGCTGTTAATAAAATACTATGGATCATTTAATATACTATGTCACTAATAAGACCATTTGCTATTAATTTTGCGAAATTAAAATCTTATGATAAATGCAATATTTATATTTTATAATAGAAATCAAGAGATCAATAAATGTGGCTCTGTACACAAAGATAGTGCAATAAAATCTTTGATCGATATCAAAGAGGGCAGATAAATTCTGATTCGGCAGTCGTAAAAAATGTTTAAAGAATTTTATTTACGTGACATATTAATTGATATTCAAAAGTATATTTACTGTTACCCCATTTTTCTTTAAGAGCAGTATAATAAAAATTAGTATCATTTTATAAAAAAAAAATTAATTATATGTGTTGACAAATGTACTTAATTTGTAAACGAATTTAATAAAAGCATAATACCTTTCTTTGAATTTCAACATATTAGAACGTAAGGGCATTCTTATCATTTAAAATCTGCATTTTGAGGAATTTTAGAAGACTGCAATAAAAATCTTTAAACGCCACTTTTACTAAACATTAAAAGATAAGTTTCGTATATACGCATAAGTCCAAATGTATGTAATTGAAATTTCTTTAATCATTATTCGAATCACTTCTTTTTCAGATTTATTTGAACTTAATATTAAACATTTATTGAATAATTCATTATTCTGTAAAGAGAATACTACCTATTAAGCTATACCGGAGGAGAAAATAGTTTACTTATCAATCCCCTTGATCAATTAATAGCATTATTAAAATTGTATGCCAATACAGAGAACAACACTCACACAAGATCGATATTATTGAAGAAAAAAGGGGAAGCAATGATTCTAAAATCTGTTATAAAAGTATTTACAGGTCATTATGATATTATTCTAACGGCGAAAGTAATAATAATTGGATGTACATAAAAGAAGTAATATATGTGTGGCTCAGCCTTTTCCTTAATAAAGAATTTAATACAAACGTTTAATATTTGATAAATTTAATACTTGACAAATAGTCAATATGATTTAATTTTATTTAGGTACGATATACGTTAATAAATGATAAATTCAAAACTTTTTTTTAAAAAAAAAAAAAAAAAAAAAAAAAAAAAATAGTATTGTGAAAATAACTATCTTTTTTTTTATTTATAAATACAATTAAATATAGAATTATAGCTCTTGAAAAGCTAATCAATAAATTAAATTTTCACAAACTATTAAATGATATATATCTTCAGCATATATATATATATATATATATATATATACTTTTTTTTTAATTATTAAAAGTAATTAAATTTTGTCTGAAATTAGATGAAGTTTATAATGTAAAAGTAAGACCCTTACCTGTAATGCAGCTCTAGTTGCTGTTTCAAAAACCTCCCTAACACCTTCCTTGCTCTTAGCAGAGCATTCAAGGTAAGCAAAAGCATTAATTTTTTCAGCCATAGCACGGCCTTCTTCTGGCTTCACAGGCTCCTGTTTCATTTTGCCAAGTTCTTTAATTGTGCAAGGATCATTGCGAAGATCTTTTTTATTACCAACTAAGATAATTGGTACATTTGGGCAAAAGTGCTTGACCTCTGGTGTCCATTTTTCCGGAATGTTCTCAAGGGAATCGGGACTGTCAATTGAAAAACACATTAAGATGACATCTGTGTCAGGGTAGGAAAGCGGACGAAGTCTATCATAATCTTCTTGTCCTGCAGTATCCCACAGTGCAAGCTCAACCTTAAATTAAATATTATAAAAATTAATCATTTCTTATAAATACTCCGATTCTTTAAAAAAACTAAAATTAAAAAAGTTAATAAAATATTATAAATAAAACTATATCAAATAGAAGGATTTTTGAAAATTATATTTAAAAACTTTAATATTATAATTAAGGAAATAAAGAATGTATCCTTACTTGTTTCCCATCTACTTCAATATCAGCTACATAATTTTCAAATACAGTAGGCACATACACTTCAGGGAATTGGTCCTTACTGAAGACAATTAATAAGCAAGTTTTTCCACAGGCACCATCTCCAACAATCACCAATTTTTTCCTAATAGCTGCCATGAATCCTAAAAGGAAATTTATGTGAATCAATAGTCTGTTCTTAAAATTATTATGAGAAATTTATAAATTATTTTCAGTTACTTAATCCACCATGTATAAGATCACGTTATTAAGACAATATGGCTATTTAAGAGTGACATTTAAATTGAACTTAATTTATCATTTATATTGATGAGTTACAGTACAATATATATTATTTTTATTAAGTATAGATTGTACTTTATATTTAATTATAATTTAACCTCTGAAACTATAATTTTCTTTAAAAAATATATTCTCGATGCTATCATGGCTAATATCTAACAGTTATGTAAGGTGTAAATAAATGTTTTTATCAAATTGTTCATTTGATTTTTATAAACTTATAAAATAAAATTACTTTCAAAAGAATAATCAATTTTAGGTTTGTACTTGAATTCAAACACTTTACAATACCTAAAATATTTAAATAGCATTAATTAATTTTTATTCCCTTTAAATAATATAATTATTTTAACAAATTCTACTATCTAAGTTACCAAGAGAATGAAATAATTAGAAATAACTATAAAAATATATCCTTACTATTAATATTTACACTTTAATCGAACAGCTTCAAATAATGCAAATATATAAAATTAACTCTGAATAAAGAGTACAGGAATTAATTTATATATAAATAAGATACATAATTAATTTAATTGTTTTTATATAATTATGAACCACGTACTCACCACTTATGGAAAAGAAAATTGATAATCAGAATACGCAGTGAAAGAAATAACCAAAGAATATAGATAAAAAAAAATTAACTAATATTATTTTTGGAAATTGTAACATATTAACATATGTTTGATATATGTCAACTTTATTTAATATTTAGAAGATTAAATTGAATTTTTTCAATTAAAATTTTATACAATTCTTAGTTTTATTAGGTTATATATTTTTTCTTTTATTTAATTAAAAAAAAAATATTTTACTATACAAAAATACAAAAGATTGAATTCAATTAGATTATGTAAGCAAATAAGATAATTTTAATTTTACTCACAAAAGTTTTTTAAAATAATTATAAAATATCGAACATAATAAGTATTGAACATTATTAATTCTACAGCTAAATTTTATATATATTTTAATAAGCATTTTATATAAATAATATTATGAATAGTTACTACTATTTAGGGCATATATTTGAAAAGAAATATTGGAAAATTCTAGCAACACCTAAGGAATATAATCAATGTTCGAGAAGCATAAATGATGGATCTGGATCATACCTGAACCAGGATAATCCGAATCATCTGATCTGGGTGTATTTATTATGCATCCCATCTTTTGAATAATTTTTCTCAGTTTCTTTTTTACTTTTTCACTCTTTTATAACTTGATCATTAGATGTTTATGTATAACATGATAGAAACATCAGATGTGGTACCACAGAGCCTTTTTGAATAAAAATAAAAATCAATCTGCAATTCATACTTTGATGGCTCTTTGATTATATTATAAAAAATTTTAAATTGAATTTGCTAATTTGTAACTTTGATTTATATAAAATTTATAAATAATTTATTTTGTTTTTATTTAGTATTTTTGTAAAGTTAAGTACATTTATTTTAGACAATTTTAATATTGAAAAGCATAATTACTTGTGCTACTTTCTTATTATTCATTATATAGATATATCTTAAGATGCAAGAAAGTAGTAAATAGAACATGCATTCTTGTATTAAGAATAATTACATTATTGTAATTAATAACCCACATCATAACAATTAACTATGAGAAATTTTAATAATTGAATTGTAAACAATCTTTGATCATCTTACAAATTTATTTTTCTAAAACTTATCGTGAAACTAGAAATCGAATATATGCAGGAACTTAAAGTATGAGCATAACATATTAAAGATTGAAATATATGTATGTTGAATTATATTACGCGGTCCAGAAGAGGAGAAGAAGACGGATAAAGAAGGAGCGGAGGTTCTCGGCTTCGACGAGGATCTTACTATTGCTCACTTCCGGGAGGCGACGCTCGGGTGTCACGCGTCTCCGCTCACGCAACCTCCCACTCTCTCTCTCTCTCACTCACACAAGCGCATACGTATACCCGTGCACACATACGCATACTGTTTTCTCTTTCTCTCTCGATACCGCTCTTTTCTGAACGCGTCGCCGGGAATTCCAGAGCCACGAAGCAATCTCTCTTTCTTTCTCCTTCAGTCTCTCAGCGTGCACACACACTATCGCGAGCGCATACATAATGCGCGCGAGCAAACGAGCGCGCGCGCCCTCATGCACGCACGGACACACGCACAGGCACACGGGTTCATACTCATGCACTCTTTCGTTCATTCCGTTTGCTCCAAAATTATACACACTTGGCGTCCGTTTTTCATCACAATTTTTGTATTACTTGTTTGCACCCGTACGAGGAGTTGGTCGCTTATTCGATGCTCCTTGCTTCTTGTAGTTATATCGTAATCATTGCACTCGTTAACTACTCCTTCATCTCACAACACTTTAAACGAGATTATTAAATATCAAATGAGAAATGATGAACCAGAGACCCACAGGGGGAAGAGACAGCGTCGGAGAGTAAAGAAATAGATGGACGATAAATAAATAGAAATAAGTACCTAGGCAGAGAGAGAGAGAGAGAGAGAGAGAGAGAGAGACTGCGCGAGCGGTGGCGGCGAGAGAAAGAGAGGAAGGAAAAGAGAGTACGAGAGGCAAGAGAGATGGACAGAGTCTAAGTAGGAGACTAAGTATGAAAATGAGAAAGAGAGCGAGAAAGAGCAAGCGCGCGTTTCCGATAGAACAGAGCCAGGTATTGAGTTAGTTCTGGCCCTGTATGGCGATCCGCAATTAACGATTCGGCGATAATGGTAACTCGACTCTGGTGGACGAGACGAGAGACCGAAGATAATTCGCGTGGGCTCGTAATTTGTCGTTATTTACCTGAAATCGTGCGCGACAGATAGCGAAGAAAATGGCTGCCCGCCGTTCGCTGGCCACACCTCAATGGCTCAATCTGTTGAGTGCGCGAGAGCGCCGCCGCCGTCGCCGTTCAGTTCGTCGCGATGGTGGTGGTGGTGGTCGTGGTGGTGGTAGCGGTGTAGTAGCGACGGTAGTGGTGGTGGTGGTACTGCTGCTGCTGTTGCTGCTGCTGTTGCTGTTGCTGTTGCTGCTGATGCTGCTGCTGCTGTTGCTGCTGCTGCTGCTGCTGCTGTTGCTGCTGCTGTTTTCTCTGCTGATGGAGGTGGAGGCGGCAACGACGACGGCGGCGGCACGACGGCCAAGGTGCTACGGTGGGAGGATCTTGGACGGGGGGGGGGGTAGAGAAGCAGAGAAGCAAGCGCAGCATCGTAGTGGCGCGCAGGGCCGTAGATATCACAGCCGATTATTGGGTCGTTGCGGTGTTCGGCTGACGAAGGGACGCGGCGCGGAGAAGGCGGAAAATGCTACGCAGACACCGCACGAGTCCACTGACTCCTCGGCAGTCCCTTTCGGCAAACAGCGCCCCCAACTCCTCTACCGCAAAACATACCGTCCGTCTTTTACCGGCTCTTTCGAGAGCTTTGGCTAACGCGCCCTTCGCCACCTCCTACGGCGCTTCTCAGCAATTCACGGTTCGCAATTCACAGTCATGCGTTTGGCAGGCTAATTATAAAGTTACTCTCAATCTTCACGGAGACCTATTCCGTTCGATTCCGATTATAAAGCATTTATATTACCCCGTTCTCCTGCTTCATTCAACATCACATGACGTTATGTCTTCTTAAACTTTATTATACTGTATCGCATATCACGCTCACATTTCACTAGCATTCAACTGACATTTTATTTACGTAGAAAAGTGCACGATACACCTTTTTCAGCCTTAAATTTTCAATCAATTCTTAATAAACAGTGCATTTTGAATGTTAAATAAATATTCCTATGACTGTCTTAAGGGCTCAATGCACAGTAAAATAATAACATTCCTCTCCATTGTTTTCCCCTCTTCTTCTGTATAGAAAGAAAAATCCATTTTAATTTATCTAATGAAGCCTGGACCTCTTTAAATTTTAATATGATCCCAAACCAAAATCAAGATGAAAAATGAATTATATGTATATATATATATATATATATATATATATTAAAATTAAATATTAAAGTAAGTCATATTCAACTTTTTTAAAGGTTCAACTTTCTTTTTAATCGCATCTTATTCGCTTTTATTCGCTGATTGTAGTCTTATTGTGTAGGTGACGTTTTAAAACTTACCATGACTAGCCAGTATTTCTCTCATCTCTTTCCCTCGCTCTGCCTCCTTCGTGTCCTCCCACCTCTTGCGCTCGCGCCATCTCATATATTTACTAAATTACAGAATCTGTAATTGTAGATGCGTATATTATTGAAGAAGGCATTGGACACAAGTGAAAATTCGCAACATCGCCCTCCATGTACTATGTCGAATGCCTGATATTTTAAGAGTTTTTTGAAATTCATGACATGAATAATATTTATAATAATTTACAACGACTAGTGGATAAATTACTGTATTTAAATAATATTAACAAATAAAGTTGGTAGATATAAATAATTAGGACGATTTGACAGTTTCTGAAAATAAAATATTTATAGTGATGAGTATGTTGATGGTCGGTCGGACGTCGCTTCCTTCAATACCGATCGCGTACGTTTCACAGTTGGGTAATCATGGAAAATATCAATTGTCGATAAAACGAAAACCTCTTAACGTAATTTAAAGTGAGCGGTTTGTTTGAATGAGCGGGCAGCGCAGGCGCTCCCCTAACCAACGTTACACGCATTAATCGCATCATACGACTCCGGTATTTGTCCCAGCGCTGATCTGTGCGTTGGGAGTGTTGGCGCGCGCTCATTCATACAAGGTCCTCTGCGTGCATCCGTGCGTCCGTGCGTGCGTGCGTGCTGCGCGGCTGTGTACCGTGCCTGCCTATGTGTGCGCGCGCGCGTAAAAATCCATCTTGAGAAGTATCGCGCGGAGTACAGAAGAGGCATGCGGAGGAAGCAAGACTGTTGAAAGCAAGAAAGGCTGGGCCGCAGGTCGCCGTGAGCGGTGAGTTGCGTTCGCAACGCGGAGAGGACGACGTCTTAGTCAACGAAATCTCAATTGTATAGCTGCTGAGAGAGTACACGAACATCTCTCGACAGTTGCTCGGCTCAGCTCAGATCCAAAGTCCGAGCAGTCTGATCGTGATCGTAGTTCGCAAAATGGCTGTGCTCTGGTCGATTGTGTCAGTGGCCTTCTCCTTACTTCTAACACCGTTTCTAATGTTCCTTCTGTCAATCATTTTTTTGGCCTCGATAGGAAAGTCCTTGGGCGTCCGCAGACTCTACATCAAGCTTCTACTCGCGCTTTTCGAGGTTAGTTTCTTATTATAGCAACAACGTAGAACGTAGACTTTATATCCCCCCCCCGACATCTTCCCCCTCACTCACCTTTCGACCACTTAGCCTTAACTTTCTTTATCAATTAATCATTCCTTCTAATATTCTCGTACACGTACCAGGTCGAACTTTTTTCTCACCGAGTACCGCATTAACAATAAGTTAATCTGCGGACAGGACTACATTATTCATGATTTTTTTTGTTATCGAGCGTGTTTCTGAATTATACGTTTTTTCCATAACTGACACGTGTATAATGCAAACGTCAGTACACAAAGTAAGGGAAACAATTTTCAACTTGCAAAACGGATGAACCTATTCTAATATTCTAATTCTAACCTATTCTAATGTACTTTCACTAAATTTCCTACCACTTTATATGCTTTAATTCGCATTACTAAATTATGGATGGAAAATATTATTTAATGGAATTAATCAATGTTTTTTTTTGTTTTTTTATTTTTTACTTGACATATTATGTGAGTCATTACACATTTAAAATTATTTAACTAAAAACTTAAGTTTACAGCTTTACCTCAAATTTTAAATACATTTTTTTGATTGATATTAAAAACAAAAATTTACAAATTATTACAACTCCATGTATGCATAATACATTACAATCTGTAATAATTAAATAATACAAATTTAATTTTCTAAAATATTATTGAAATTTGAACAAAATCAATGTAGTAAATCTTGGATATTTTCTTCAAAACAATGTATTTCTATATATTTAATGTGAATTACATTTTATAATAAAATAAATTCTTTATTATGAGCATAAATTGAAAACTTTTCTTATAAAATTCATATACAACTTAAGGCTTAATGTTCAATCATTTAAATTTAATGTAATAAAGTATGTTTATAAGTTTGATTGACTAAATAACGATTTCATATTATAAGTAATTCAATGATTTCTTATATTTTTTCAACATAATTAACATTACTAAACTTATTTTAATATTATTTAGCAATAACTATAAACTGTTAAATATATAGTATTAATTTGATAAAACTATTAAATATTATTTTAATTTCTATAATTTTGAATATTTTTAATTGTGAAACTGTAAAATATTTTTTGTAAATATTTGCTTCAATATGATTTTAAAAGATTGAATTATTTTGATCATTGTAATAAAGGAAATATAAAAATGATCAAATTGTTTATTCGTGGATATTTTTTATATTAATATTATATATAATATAATATATTAATATTATACTATATATTAATATAATACTGATTTATTGAATGAACATTTATTAAAGAAGAAATATGATAGATTAATTTTCTGAATTTCATACTACAATTTTCTTTAACAATTTTTTGCTTTTAAAATTAGAAAAGGAATGCCAATATTTTAACATAAAAAATTATTTATTTTATATTAAGTTTTTGTATTAACTACAATAAATATTTATATATGTATATAAATATATATTCACACACATGTGAATACATATTTATAGAATAAAGTAGGTAATCGATATTTTTTATTTTTTTACGTGATTAAAATCGGTCACTCAGCAATCATTATCATTAACTTTAAAAAAATAAGACTAAGTTCTCATTTATTTGAGTACGTGATTTAAAGTATTCTTGCATTCGTTTGATTTTTTTTTTACCAAACATGTACTTCGTGTTATTGCAATATCTACGTCCAATCATAAAATATTAGATGATTGTGCAACCTCTTTACGAATTAATACATATAATTTATAATTTAAACTTTCAATGAAAGATATGTAGTAAATAAGCAGAGTCATTAGTACTAATTCTGCAATTCTATGAATTTGTAATTCACGAAAACTTTAAAATAAATAGGTTTCAAATTTATTTTTTAATTCAGATTAGCCAAAATTATTTCTCAAATACTATCTAAATGGAATTATTAAATAAGTAAATAAATAAAATCTGCATTTTAAGTATTTTTTTTAATATTAGAATATTATTAAAAAATAATTTGTTTTATGTATGTATGTACCGATTTTATATAGTTTTAAGGTGCTAGGGAATGGCGTATCTAAAACACATTATTGATTATCAAGTACATTATCACTGCAGATTCAACTACTTTTAACAAATTCTACATTATAATTTAAAATTTTATATAACTTAATGAAATTTTAACATAAGAAATATATTCCAACAAAGGTACCTGAAAATATATCAATTTCAATTTGAATTTAATGTGTTTACCATTAGGTCGCACGGATAATGGCATTAACAGGAGAAAAATAAAAAGAATATAAACTATTATATAGTTTGAATAATTTTAAATTGTATTTGTAATAGACTATTATTTATAAATTAAATGAATACATTTGCAATTGCTATATAATATTATTCGATATTGAAAGTTAAATACCTGACACAATATTTCGTTGAATATCGAATATACAGATGATAAATGAAATATTTTATTTTGATTTTAAATATTCATATTCATCAAATGCAAACTTCACTACTTTAACCATTGGCTAATTATAACGTTATAAAATCAAGATCATAAAAATAAGTAGTTATTTTATGAATTGTTTCATCGAGCGACTATATTCTGTGGTCGTACATGATAAAAAAAAAATATATATATATATATATGTGTGTGTGTGTAAACTTAATTAAAAAATATAAACAATTTTTTTGCTCTACATTTTTATTTTAATCTAATGAATTGGAAGAGTACGTGCCCATGATTATACAATCATGTTTTATATTATGCAAACTATTTAGACTAAAATAAGGAAATTAGTAAGAGCGTCAATCTTATAATCACGATGTATGTTATAATCATCTATGACGCCGAACTTAATTGAACGATTGAATCTGTGATATCATTAAAAAAAATTAATTTCTTCTTTACAAAAAGTAGGAAGACTTTACTTATATTTTTAATATACACAATTTCATGATATAATTTTATTTAAACCATTATTATTTTAATTAACAATGCAATAAAAAATATTTATAAATACTTTATTTTATAAAACCACTAGGTTTTAATGTAATTGGAGAAAATAATTTAATTCAAATCATAGAATATTGTATAGTAACAAGTAACTAGCTCTTGTAATAAAAAAAAAACATAAAAATAATTATATATAAATACATAAGCGATATGTTTTATATAATATTCTAATAATAACAATAATAAATTGGATTTTTATTGAGTTCTAAAATCTGCAGGATGAATAATAATTGCTCAAGTAGTATTAGGATACTTTCGACAATTTAAAATTTTTAATCTTGTATTTTTTTATTCAAATGTAATAAAGACATTGTTCGCGTATATTAAAATTTATCGTAAAGTTATCGTAAACAGACTGCAAACTTGTATTTTATACTTAAAACCTAAATTGGTTATATTATTATATTGAAAAATATTGTGACAGAAGCACTCACGACGTCTTAAAAATATGCGGCAGTAGATGATTCACAGTTTCTATTCACGGATCAACTTAGAATCATGAACAAAAGATGATTGATGTAGAAACTTCGGTTCATTATCAGATTTGGTTTTGTTAAGAAAAGAAAGTCTTCAACTAAGCCTATGTAATGGTTATGATTTCAAGAATAATTACCTACGTACACTTAGTCTATTGGCAGAGGGGGGGGCAAGCAGTAGATCCTAGTGTGTCACGACAGAGGGGTTGTTCCAGGCTCTAAGGACTGACGATAGATATTGGAGTGTTACGATATTACGTAATCGAATAACAATCTAGAGTAGTAGAGGTGCATTATACAATGTCCTGACATGTTCCACATATTAGTAATTGAAGAACAGTGCTTGCTAGAAATTATATTCAATTAACTTTCTTGACTTCGTTATAATGGAAATTTAAACGGTAAAGGATAATTTAAAAGCTAATCTTCCAGTTATTGATGTAAAAATATTTATTTAAATTATGTGATTGCCTAGACAGTTTTACAAACATACTAGATAAATTAACCATTAATAGGTCTTTTTTTTATTTCACTTCTGTATTTTTGATATGTAATTTACAATTTATATATAATTATAATTTGTCATTTACAAGCGATCATTTCGTAAAGATATAAAAATTATCTATACTGATAACAAAAAAATTTTTTCAGGCTTAAATCTGTTTATTAGATAATGTTAAATTTAAAAAGTATTATATAATTCTTAAATTCATACGGGTATTATATTATTCATATAAAATATTATGAACTATAGATTTGAAGAATACATTTTAATGTAATAATTAATGAAATTTATTTATTTTTATTCTTGTATTATTATTTTTTTGTTTTTGTATTCATATGCTCGTAACTTCTTTTTCTTATGAAAAAATACTGTAAAACAAAATAATTGTATTAAAAAGCAAAAAGACTTTATAAAATTTTATCAAACGAATAATATTATTAATTATCAAGTTTACGCTTCTTATTAAGTTCATACAAAATATTTTAATTTCGATTAGTATAATAAATAATTTAATCGATTTAAATTATAGGAAATATTAAAAGCGAATTAAAAACATAATGAGCTCTACAATATATATTGTAGAGCTCATTATGTTTTTAATTTATATATATATTTGTCTTATTTTTATATGCATACAGAGGGAGAGAGAGAGAGAGAGAGAGAGAATAAAGGCATCATTAGAAAGACAAATATTATTTTACGTAATAAATAAAAGATGAAGATAAATATTTTTAACAAATCGCAATGTGAAAACTTTAAGTTAATTCATTTAAACTAAAAGTATAATTATCATATATTATGTTGAATAATCTTATATGAAAATAAACCATATTTAGTCTTTCATTACTTAAGCTGCTTAAATGACCGAATTTAGTTTATGAAACTAAAATAAATCTATTATTTTATCTTTTTTTTTGTAAATGGATAATGTAGTACTAATAATATCATATTCTTGCAAGTTATTATTACAATTTATAGAATTTTTCGAATACTATTTGTAGTGAAAAAATATTATTTTTTATTTATTTTCAGACAATTAAAACAAAAAATAATACTTTTAATATACATTAGGTACAAGTTTGTACTTGCTTTAATACATTAGTGTTTTGCATACTATGTATTTACTATATATAAATACTGTATTTTATTATTATAATAAAAAAATTCTTTTAAATAAAATGTAAATTATTATTTTTCAATAATGGCAAATATTAGTATTGATTTAAACTAGGTACTTTAATATAAACTAGGTAATTTTTTTTCCTAATCCGTAAGATAAAGTTTATATGATATAAACTAAAAAATAAATAATTCGATAATGTAATTTAAAATTAATACATTTTCATACAAAATATTTTATAAGAAATCAACACCAGTATTATATTATATTAATTAATTTATATATTCCCTTTATTCTAGTCGGATTTTTCCTTTTAAAGAAACAACTGCATGACTTCATTTTTTTTATTAATTCAAAAATAATTGTTTTTGTTTTAACGTTTTTTATAACGATAATATTAGAATTTGATTAAAATTATTTTTAAAATCCAAGTCCGAGATGAAATTTATTAACAAATCTTATAAAACATATATATACATTAATGCATACATGTGTGTTTATCAAAAAGGTAATTTTAAGTCAGATATTAAGTATGAAACGTTTAGAATATAAGATATGAAATTTTAATTTATTTTATAAAAAGTTTCACAACGAATTTTTTTCTATTTTAGTTTATTATGTATATTATTACATATTTTAATATTTCAATTGTTAAACTTTGTAAATATTTCCATAATTATTTGACGAAACAAAATCTAAAATAAATTCAATAAAACAGTTAATTTTATTAAATAAATTTACTTTAATATGAATTCTATTTTTTTTAATTTATCCAGTTACGTATTTTTGCACATTATACCTTTTTATATGTATAAGAAATTTAAAAGAAAAGATTTTAACAGTTTTAAGCAAATTTGTAATAAATGCAAATCTATTTATAAATAAATATAAATATATAATTGATGGAAATAATTGATAGAAATAATATTAAATGTTTTTCCAATATTTACAGTATGGCAGGCAAAACATTGAACACGTAAGGAAAAGCAATGGGAATTGGACGGTTGAGGGATATGATAGTGATGACGATGACGGAGAAGTACCGAGCAATAATGACGAAAATGCTACTTTTGGATCTTGCAAAAGTGAAAAGAAAAATCAGAATGGAGCCATCGGTAATTCGGTGATTGCACGTTCCAAAGATTTGATTCTTGTACCTGAGCCAGAAATGCAAAATCACAAAAACGAGTCCGAGTTCACAAATGAGGCATGTACTGAAAATGATAAGTCTCATCTTCATGCAAGTAAAGAGGTGAATTAATTATCTAATATACGTTAAAAATAAAAATGTATAAATAACTGCAAGAAGCAAAATTATAGAAAGAGATACTACTTAATAAAGATAAAGAAAAATAGATTTTTAAAATTCATAAAAATAATATGAGTCTTATAAGTTTAGCACAAATATATTTAAATTTGTTATTACAATAACTTTAGTTAGTTAGACAAATTACTTTTGAATAAACCACTAAAAATTGTAATATCTCAATAGGCGCATTGTTACATATGAAAAATAAGAAAATTAATTTTTTTATGTTCTCAGGCTGATATATCAAGAAAAAAATCATTTGAAACGCTCAAAAGAGAATTTGAACCTGCTATATGCTTAGGATATATTCGAGCTGGTATCGAAGCAATTATAGAAGATGATGTAACTTCTAGATTTGAAGCAGAGGAATTAAAGGTTTATAAATAATTGCTAATAAAACACATTTTGTACATATTACAAATACTTCTTTTCCCCCCATTTATGTACTGAAAATCATCATTTATAGAACTGGAATCTTTTAACGAGAACAAATAGGCGCTACGAATTCATTTCGTGGAAATTAACTGTTATATGGATGTGCGGTTTCTTCATGAGATACTGTTTTCTATTACCATTACGAATCCTCATTTGCTTTGTTGGCGTAAGTATTTCATTTTTATTTTATCTAAAATTATTTACTTGTACACTTAAAAAATAAATGACAAACTTAATTGTTGTCTAACAATAAAAAGTATATTGAATTTATTAACGCGGTTTAATAATTAAATGATTTTAATATTACAGCTACCCTTTTTTATCGATATTAGATTATAAATATTATAAAAGTTCTTAAACTTATGGTTTAGTTTATAAATAATTTTAATGTTCATTTGCAAAGACTTATTATATAAAAATTTTGAGTACATATTAGTGTAACAACGAAAAACTTTTTTAAAAACTCTTCAAACTAATAATATATAAATAATTTAAAATAAATAATTAATTGCAGCATTAAATTTCTGTTATTATAATTTAATGGGCAGACTATTGTTTCATTAATATTGCATAAAAAGTTAATAATATATAAGGATAATAAAGTTAATATAAATATTACCTTGTACTCTTATTCACGTTTCAAAGTCGATTTGTATAATTTTGGCGTTATATTAGAATAAATACAATACAATGGATGAATTTAAAGCAAATTGTAATTTGCTTAAATTGTAAAAAAAAATCTTTTTCGATTACTTACTAACATTTAGCCTTCATAGGTACTTTATCTCATAATTTCGACGTTCGGTATCGGTTTTTTGCCGAATAGCTGGTTAAAAAGATGGGCAAGTGATCACGCGACTCGTATATTTTTTCGGATAATGTCCAGATCGCTGTCAAGTTTAATTACAATTCACAATCCTGAATATAAACCCAAGTCGAGTGGAATTTGTGTAGCAAATCATACATCGACTATTGATGTATGCATCCTATCTACGAATACAACGTTTTCTTTGGTAAAAAAGATAAATATAATAAATGCTAACTGAATCATAAATTTTCGTTCTCGTAAAATGTACGGCTATGGTTTCATGTTGTCTGTAAAAATTGTTTGGTGGCAGAAATTTTGCTAATCCCATTGAAATATATTAAAAATAAAGCGATGCATATGAGTATGCTGCAATGCAGAATAATTGAAAAAGAAAGGTATTTTGATGTTTTGACAGAATTGTAAATTTCAGTTAAAGCTACTAATTACTTAGTAATTATTATTACAGTTATAATTGTAAATTAAGGGGAGGGGGTAATAAATAAAATGTTAGAGCTTACGGTTGTAATCGGTACGTCAATAGGGGGGTATGTCACGTAAGATGTTGCTTAAGCCAAAAAATATCAGCTTACAATATTTACAATGAAGCTTATAAAGCGGTAATTAAAATTAGTAGTTGCTCGTAGGGATTCGTCTTGGGTGGTGACACTCGTGTCACCTCTCAACAACAACACATTCCCATATTAAATTATGGCGACAGTTAGAGAGCTTCTTTGTTTGTAACACAGGTAATGTGGCTGACATTTTGCACAGCGATCGTCGGCTACGTACCAGACGGACCGTTCAAACGCTGGTTGAATCAACGGGTGTTGATAATGTGCTTCGCCGTGCTATCAAGCGCCCTATCGTCCGTTATTACCTATCACAACTCCAAGAACAGACCCAAGACGGGTATCTGCGTGGCCAATCACACATCACCCATCGACGCCCTCGTACTTATGTGTGACAATTGTTATTCATTGGTAGGCCCTCATCATTCATATTGCTTAATTATTTACCCTCTTTGTTTTTCACTCACGTATCCGCACGCCTACTTTCTTTGGCTTCCGGCTTTATGTCCCCATTCGCTGTCTTTAATAATGCTATGTACTTTTTCCTCATGCGTATCCTACTTTAGCTATTACGTAATTTATCATTTTTATTGTGATAAATAACAAAGCGATTGTTGATCATATTAAATTTTTCATATTCATTTTTTTATACGTAATTTTATTTTGCAATCTGATAACGATAATTACTATATAATAATAAGTATGATTTGTATTTTTAACGGACAATTCATTGGCGCTTAAATAAATGTAGATTAAAAATTCATAGTTCATTTAATTCATTCAAAAATTTATTCAATTATTCAATTCAAAAATTCATTTAATCATATAATCAGCCTTCCTAAGCTTTAAAAACGTTCATTAGGCTTATAATCGCTTATAAATATAAAATGCTTTAATTTAAAAACGCTTTGTAACTGTTATGTCATTGCATGTTATAATAGTTTTTTATATTTGAGTATAAGTAATCAAATTTACATGTTAATTGTAACTTTGTTGTTTATTATAATTTTAAAAATAATGAAAAACGATTAATTGAAATTTTGATATTTTTATGAATTATCATATTGTTTTGTTAAAAATAAATGCATTTGATAATATTATCACTTATTAAATATTAAAATTAATTAAAAATTTCGTTTAGACGTTATATTTTATTTAAAAAAAAAAAGAATAAGTAAAATCATAAATGAAATTTATTTGCTGCTTATTGATGTTTTCTCTAAAGTAATTATAATATTTTATAATTAATATTAAAATAACCATTTATAATAATGAATGATTGGAAACTTCATATTTTATATTGGTATTCTCTATTTCAATTTCCTTATATTTTTAAAACATAATTTAATGTAAAATTTTTATTAAAATAAAGATTTTTTATTAGTATTTGATATAACATACTTTTACATCTTTAACATTTATTAAAATTTCTTTCTGCAATTTATTAAAAACTCAAGTTATCATTTTATGGTGCAAAATAATTTGAACCTAAAAATGATTCATAAAAGTTTAATTAATTTATTTTAATATATATTTAAATATTATCGTAAATATTATAGTTATTAAAAATCCGAATGGTTTGATACTACGTGTCTTTTAATTCCAAAACTTGTAATTTTTCTACATAAACAAAAAGGAAATATTTTGTAATGATAAATAGATTGGTCAAAGACATGGAGGCTTTTTGGGCCTTTTACAAAGAGCTCTTGCTCGAGCGTCGCCACACATTTGGTTTGAACGATCTGAAGTTAAAGACAGAGAAGCTGTTACAAAAAGGTAATATTATTACTGATTCAGCATAATCGACTATATTTTTTTTTTTTTTTTTTATTGCTATAATTAATGTTATATTTCAGGCTGAAAATGCACATATCCGATCCAAAGAATCCCCCAATATTGATTTTCCCAGAAGGCACATGTATTAATAATACGTCTGTTATGCAGTTTAAGAAAGGCAGTTTCGAAGTAGGCGGTGTAATCTATCCTGTTGCTATTAAGGTACTTCAAATTTTTTTCTTTATATTGGATAACGTCAAGAACACTATAATGTAATGCAGTACTACATATACTATTAAATACCAGGAGGAAAGAGAGAGAGGGGGGGGGAAGAGAATAGCTTTATTCCCTTAAAGAGTAGATGTTTTAATTTATTTTAATTTAACCGTTATTCACTAAAAAAGGAAAATTAAGGAAACTTAAATAAAATAAAATTCTTCACCCACTTAATGTATAAAAATTAAGCTGAAATTTGTTTCTTAAGAAAAATGTGCTTTTCCCAGTATGATCCACGTTTCGGAGATGCGTTTTGGAATAGTAGTAGATTTTCAATGCTTCAGTACCTATATATGATGATGTCCAGTTGGGCAATCGTTTGTGACGTGTGGTATCTACCTCCAATGTACAAAAGAGAAGATGAAAGCGCTATAGATTTTGCAAATAGAGTTAAATCCGTTATCGCAAGGCAAGGAGGACTCGTTGATCTACAATGGTAACAAACATTTTACTTACATCGCGTTTTTACTTTAAATAAAAAAGAATGTTGACAATTAATGAGAATTAAAACAAGATTTTTTTATTATTTTTATTTTTCAGGGATGGACAGCTGAAAAGGATGAAACCTAAGAAAGAATGGCGAGAAAAACAACAAGAGGAATTTAGCAAAAGATTAAAAGTTGAATAAATTCTTTAATTATGCAGCTATTAATATAATCTCATAAAGATATCGATAAATAGTTTCGATTTCGAAACTTAAACTATTTGATTGCTTGTCAGTTCATTGCAATGAACATTTAACAAGAATTTTCAAATGTATAAATTTTTGAAAGATTTTGATAACTGAAAAATATTTATGAATGTATTGGTTGAACTACTAGTGTGTGAATTTAACTATAAGTGAATTTTTTTTACTGTTTGGATGAGCGTGGTTTTTAAAATTGTTTCTAACATTTTTTTAAGCATGTATAATAGTTACTTGAAAAAACATTTAAGTTATTTTTATTAAGTCGCGTTAAGATATCTTGTGGCATCTGGTTTTCCTTTAAAAACTTTAAAAGCTTACGAACTTTAAAAATAATCTTCATAAATAGATTTTTTTATTTATTTGAAATCAGTGACTTTTTTTTACGTTTTTTTAACTTTTGTAGTATTTGAATATTATCCGGTGCTGTTTTTTGTTACCATTGCAGCCAAAATTAACTTTTAACAAGTGTCCAACTATTTTTTTATAATAAATGGAAGCAAATAGGTTTTCGCATATTAAATGTAGATACATGACGTTCGTTAAATTCGTTAATTTTTATAATTACTTAGGCTTTAGACTTTGTAAGAAAAATTGAAAAATAAGAACATATAAATATATACATTAACTCATATTTTTTAAAAATAAACTATCGAAATATATTTTTGTAGTAGATTTTAGTCTTACTGCTTGTATTAAATACAAATTAAAATGAAAAGAAGCATTTCAGTGTAACTATGTTATGGTACGTAAAAGAACCAGCTAGTCAAAAATCACAGTCCTACATTGAATTTTTTAAATAATTTCTTCGCTAATTATTTTATTAAATTTTTTTCGTTGTATTCATATTTGTTGAAAAAAAAACTATTTGATAAATAACAGTTTCTTTATGAAACATTATAATTAAAAAACAGTTAATCTGAAATAAATGACACGATTAAATGTCGCAATACTGTTCAGTATTTGATTAGCACTTATTTTGTATTGATTAGTAAATGTGTGTGTGCGTGTGTGTGTGTGAGAGAGAGAGAGAGAAATTATTATTTTAAGTAGTATATATTTTTTATAATTCTTGAATATATAAACGAACTAGACTTCAAATTTAAATAAGGGATTATTATAAATTTAATTACAATATTTTTTATGGATTATTTTTCTTCAAGTTGCTGTTTTTTAAATAATTCAATTATTTCTTCTGTTGCAGTCAATTCAGTTTTTGTACAAGTTCCAAGTTCTTTCTATAATATTTAATTCATACAAGTTATTAATAAACAAAATAAAATTTTAAATGTTATTTTAATAAACTTACATTTGGAAATTCAGTAACATTTAATTTAGGATCTCTAAAGGTAAAAGGTGTCCAAGGACCTTGAATAGATGGAAATTCTGTGTGCCAGAATTTACGTAATCTCAAAGAAGAACCATCATAGGATTGTGTTCTTACAAGTTCCATGTATTTTACAACATCTTCACGAGTGAATTTACGACAAGAAATCCAGTGTGATTCACCATTAACTATAAATAATAATAATTAGAAATTTATTTATTATGAATCTTATTGTTGTATATGTAATGAATATATAGTTTAAGTTCTAAATTCACTCTGTAAATTTATTTTATAGACTATACAAAAAGTTTAACTTCAATGGCTATATCCATACAAATTATAAACTAAATTTGAATGTGTGATGTATTAAAAAAATTATAAAAATGGAATTCCAGAAACATAGTAGGTTCGTCTTACGATATTCAGCTTTGATAACAGGACCTCTGTGTCTTCTAGGTTTGACATACACAACAACTCCTGGATTATCTTTGGCATAATTTATCAGGTCATTTTCTATAAAATCGCTAAAATTGTAAAATGTATATTTTATAAAAGTGAATTAAATTCATTGATTAAATGTGTGAAGACACTAGCATTTTATAAAGACTGTTAAAATATTTAATATTTTATAATCAATTGTATAATATCCAAAATTAAAAAAATGGAATTAAAAAAAATGTTATGTAATTTTAATAAAGTAGTGTAATTGTGAAAAAATCACAAATATTAATTACTATTTAACTGTATTATAAAAAAAAATTATTTATTAAATTAGTACAGATAATTTAATATAATTTTATTTAGATCAATAATTGGTATATTTCAAAATTATTTTAATTAAGAAAATAAACAAAAACAAGATATCCACATAATTATTTTTATTGTTGAAACAGTAAATTAATAAATATATTGTAAATTGAATATTTTGTAATTTAAAATCTAAATATCTTTGTTTACTATATATCCTATTTTTATACAAATAAATTTACTTTTTATAAAGCACAATTATAAAATAATTTATTTTATAAATAATATATTACAATATTTTCATTGATTTTAATGTAGAAATAATGATTATTATGAAATTTTGTTTTTAATACATAAATAATATGTAACGTTAATGAGACTTTTAAAAAACAATTCTTGAATAAGAATAATTTGAAAATTTTTAGTATCCAATATTCAACGTATAAAAGATCTTATCTGCTCTTTTGTTAAAATAGTCGAAATATCAAATTTTATTTATATCTAGAAATTATAATAATTTATCATTAAAAGAATAGAAATATCTTTTTTTATTTGTTAAAAATTTATATCTATATTTTCATTGTTTATTGATATTGATATCGCTAATGAGGGTTCGTTAAGTTACTGATAAATCTAATATATTTGCTATATAATTACACTTAATTATCTTTGTTATTAAAACTTTTTATGTATTCGTTTGTAGATTATACTATTGCATTGAACATGTTTTGTTCCTATTTCGAAAGCTTCAAGACAATTTTTGTAAAAGTAATACGTAAGCCTTTTAGAGAAAACAAATAAACCGATATTAAACTATTTTATGATATTTAAAATGTACCAGTCAATGATTCAGTAAAGCAAAAAGTTGATTTTTAATTAACATTAACATAATTATATTACCGCATTCCTCTACTTGCACCGTGATGTTTACAGAATTTCAAAGTGACCCTTTGTAACTGGCCTATGTAACGTCCAATACCATTTCCCAAGGTAGCTCGTGGAAATCCCGATTTTAAAGATAGTTGCGAATATGACATTTTAAAAATTATATCACCTTTTGTAATAATAATTTTCGATATCACTTAACCTCGTCTACTCCATATTTATTAATAAAATCTGATAGAATCACATGTTCATTTATTGACAGTCACATTACACGACTAGACGAACAGAAAATTGTCGTTATCTGTTTTGAAATAAATTATTCATCATCCACATTATAAAAAAATATCATCATATGATAAAGGATAAGTGATGTGCATGCTAATTTGTATGTCGTTCAAGAAAAGGATTTATTTGTTGTTTAGTTTTCCGTTCAGTGGCATTGATTGTAATGCCTAGAAAAATAACAGCGAAAATTGGCCCATCGATTCTTAATGCCGATTTGTCACAACTCAGCGATGAGTCCCAACGACTCCTGGACAGCGGTGCCGACTATCTTCATCTGGATGTAATGGACGGGCACTTTGTACCCAACCTTACTTTCGGCCATCCATTAGTCAAATGTCTCAGATCAAAAATCAAAGATGCCTTTTTAGAAACGCACATGATGGTTTCAAACCCTGAACAAGTGATGACTTCCATTATATAGTCTAATTTAATTTTTTTTTTTTAATTTATACCATTTTTAGGTTAATTTAAGAATCTTTAATAATTCATTACTTCTATGATTATTACAATGAAATTAAAAATAAATCAAAACTTAAAATTCTAATTAAAAGAAAAAAATTTTATTAAGAAATAACATAATAATTAATATAACGTTAGTTCAATTTTAAAAGATACCTTTATTAGCATAATTAGAAGTATTTACAATTATTTTTATGCATTGTTTAAATTACTTAATTAGACAACAGTCTACAAATGTATATGTTTTAAATTCCTTGTTCGTTTAAATATTTAACATAATATTGTACATATCTTTGAATTTCAGAAAATAATGCATAACTAATTTATTATTAAACTTATTTTACATATACTTAAAATTAATTTAATTGGAAATTGTATATTAAAATATTTTTTTCAATTTCTATTTATTACTAAATTTAGCTTTAAAATTTATTTGCAATATAAATATATTTTAATATAATTTAAATTAAATATTTCAGTGGATTGAACCAATGGCAGATGCTGGAGTCAACCAATATACATTTCATGTAGAACCTGTTGAAAATGTTCCATTAATTTGCCGTAAAGTTCGAGATGCCGGTATGAAGGTAATTTAATCAATTATTTGAATTATAATTTATTTTACAAAATAATAAAATTACTTTTAGGTTGGAGTGGCTTTGAAACCAGGAACATCTGTTGATGTTATCACAAAATATATTGATCAAGCTGATATGGTTTTAGTAATGACGGTTGAACCAGGTTTTGGTGGACAAAAATTTATGGAATCTATGATGAGTAAAGTATCATGGTTAAGGGACAATTATCCTAATTTAGATATTGAAGTGGATGGAGGAATAGGACCAAGTACTATTAATGCTTGTGCAAAAGTAAGCTAATTTAATAAAAAAATAACTAATATTTCTTTAATTAAATATTCTTTTTTAATTTTCTTTAGGCTGGTGCAAATATGATTGTATCTGGTACAGCAATAATCAATTCAGCTAATCCAGCTAAAATTATCAATGATATGAAATTTACTGTAAATAATGCTCTAGAAAAATAATATTTTATACTATTAACTGTTATACATATTCAGTAGGTTTTATTAAATACTTATTTTATTAATTGTTTAATGTAATAATTATTTATAATCATTTGTTTTTCAAATTTCATATTTATCAGATTCATCAATATCAGAACTGTTAATTTTATCAGTTTTGTCAGAATTTTTATATTCCTCAGAATCTTGAAGATACTCTACAGGTGGATACTCAGGATCTAGTTTTGTTCTTAGTTCAGCAAGTGTTAGTAAAACAGCTTCTTCTGTTCTAATAGTTCTTGAACCTTGTTGTGGACATGTATTCAAGTACATATTGAAAACTAATGAAGCATCATCAATATTAAGATTTGAATCAGCTTCAATAGCTTCTTCAATACCAGACAAGCCTCCAAATACAATTAATGCATGCTTATATTTTACACTTTTTGGAGTTATACTATCAATTGAAGTTCCTTTATCTGAAGTCCCAATTGAAATGTCATAACCTTCAGGGTATGGGCATTTAACAAAAATCTCAGAAAGGCTGGATACTAATTTAACAGAATAACCCCAATAAATTCCAATTTCTGATCTTGGTAAAGTTGGTGGTACAATGATACCTTTTAATTTTTTTGGATTATCTTGATTTGTTGGAATTTTAACTGTTACCCTCAAACCACTGGTTAAGACTTTGTCAACTCTAACATCATTTAAAAGTCCAACATTAATCTGAAACATATATTTATTAGTTGAAATACTCTGTTTTAAATAAAATTATTTTATTAATATTCAAACATTTTCCTAATTTAGTAAATCTTAAAAATGGATATAGTTAAATTATATTATAATTATTTAAAAAAAATTGACTATAACAAAAGTAATTTATTTAAATCCAAGAAATATATTAATTTATTCAAACTCATTTAAAAATATAAACTAATAAATAATTAGGTCTCAATATTCTAATCCTTATAAATATATAATTAAATAAAATTATTGGTACGAAGACTGATATAAATTTTTTATGCTTACCAATGATCCCTTTCCACTTTTTAATGGTTTATTAGTGACAATACCTTCTCGAAACAAGCTTATATCTTGTTGTCTAAGATGATGTGGTGTATCCAATGGATTAAGTAATCCAGCATATTGTAAATCTGCGTGTATAGGAAAAAAATATTTCCTCAAATATTGTGGACATTCCAAATATTGAAGGATTCTTGCAAGTTGAAGACATCCAGGTCTTGCTTTTTTAAAATTGTCATCAATTTTTAACTTTTTCTTTTCACTTTCTATAATTTCACCTTGATCATCATATACAATAATTTCATCAACTTTGTAAATACAAGCAGCTCTTGCTATTTGTCCTGCAACATAAGTCCTGAGTTCTTGAGACTGTGCATTTTCTAAAATTGAGCCTGGAATAGCAATACTTATTGTGGAAAAATTCCGAATTTTAAAGTTTGTCTTATTATTGGACGACTCTTTTTTTAAATTGTAATTTTTTTCTTGTTTTTCAATACATACTGTTTTTATCAAACGTTCTTCACGCCACTTTTTTCGACGTTCTTTGAATTCCCGATTTACTTCTTTCCATGATTTAGAAGGTTTAGGTGCTACTACTTCTTTGAACATTTTATACAATACATCAAGCACGTAATGTTTGGATTACATAAAACGATATGTATACACAAAATAATTTAATGGCTTAACAACTAAAGACGAACAATGTAGAAAGTATGTTAAAGAGGCAGCGGTTATTTTTAAATTACATCAATAGAACGAATTGTCATGAAATCAAGTACTCATAACCGATGTGCTCCGTACATAATTTTTTAGTTCACTAAAAATATACACTAATTGTTAAATGTTAAAAATATAGCGAGGGTAATGTATTGGCATGTTTTGATAAAGTTTCGTACATAGATAATTGTATTAAGTGCTTTATATAAAACAAGAATAAAATACTGCAGGAAAGCATTAAATATATGAACGTTTGGTGAAAAAAATTTATATAATAGACGTAAAGGAAACAACTTTTATCCACAGGTTAATTTAAAAATCACAAGTACCACGCGAACGACTGTCAAGTAATAACAGGAAGTTACCGATGATGTACGTAATTTGGTAAACAGGATACACGTTTATTTCACGTGTACAGCTTCTCAAAGCTGATTGGCTTACTTAAAAGGATGGTAAAACGCCGGTTGAGTTACGCCATCTATATTTTATATCGAATCATTTAAATATAATGGGTCTTTAACAGTTAAGAATTTTTATCTAAATAAAAGCATAACAAATTATTACAAATAATCTGTTACGCGGTGGAGTGGGGTGGGAGTTTTAGGGTGAAAATAATTAGTCCTGGTGATTGATTCAATATTTATTATTCGCGTTCCTGCGTCCCCGTCACTGGCCGCAGTCCACTATTTAATTTTCGAAACTCCCGCTAGCTCCGTTGGTACGTCCGATCCCGCCTTTACCGACGTCGCCACGTGTTAGCGTCGCAGCTTAATTTGGCGCCAAACTCCGCCGGCGTGGAGGAGGCCTGATCCCTTGCGCTGTGTGCGTGTGCGGTCCCACCTTCCCTTCAGGTTGGCTGACGTTGGCTGCGACGTTGCCTCGTGCCTCCTTTCGGCTCCTTGTACGGCTCTCCTTTTCTGCTCTTTTACCTGGATGCTGCCGTGTCTTGGCAGCGTCGCTCGTGGTATAGGCGGCCTTTCGAAAACCTGCCAGTGGCTCGTTCACTCGCGGGTTGCGGTTCGTGTCTTCCGTTCCTTGGTGTTCTCACTCCTTACGCTTGCTTCCTGCTCCTTGCCAAATCTCCGTTCAATCGTTGCTCCTGCGTGCTGTTTTTTTTATGCTGGTAATGTTCGTCGACTCTTCCTTGCGAAGGCTCAGGCGATACTGCCTTCCCTCTCCTTCGACCTCCTTCCTCCGCTGATAAAGTCCTTCGCTTGTTTTCCTTTGTCCCATTCCTCCCGCGGTTTTTTCTTCTTCGACTCGAGCAACCCTCCCCTACCGTGGCACTAATTAATTCCCGCGCTGGTTTCCTCCAGGCCTCCCGATGCTCCCCCCGTTCCGCCAATCACCCCCTAATTTGGCTGTCAACCAGCTCTGCGCCGCCCGCTCTCTCCGCTACCCACACCTTCTCTCGTTCGATTACAACTCTAATAATTACAAAATGTAATTAAATTTAACAAGAAGCGAATTAGGTCAAGCGTTCGGTCAACTAACTAAATTGAGACAAAACATAATTTTATTATTATTATTTAGTTATTCAATTATAACTTTTTAGAAACGCCGAATCGCTTTACGCTCAAAAAGTCCTGTCGAAACTTTTTAGCCTTTTTTTACATGGAAAATAATATCAATGTTACTTACAGACTCTCGATATATGCGACTATACATTAAATTAATTGTAATACATAAATAACATTGAATCATTAAACCTTTTCTGATATATTCTTTTTACATGTTATTTCTGATACTGTTACGCAACGTGAGGGTCGCGTGGAACGTGTAGGATTAGGGATGTTCGCGACCGGGTCGCACGGGACAGTCGACGCGCGAGATGAGTGGGAGGAGTAACTAAACACGGGCTTTGCGTTCCTTTTATTTTCTGTATTTTTTCCAGGTAGCACTTGCACCCTTTTTAATAGTTTTTGCGCCGTTGCGCACGTTCACAGCGTTCGGCAGGCGTCGACGTGGTCCGTCCTCTCGGGCCAGGGCGGGCTCCTCGTTTTCACAACTTCGCTGCTCGTCGATCTCTTATAGACGCTACTAGCGAAGGGAAGCTCGATTACATTTTGCAAGTATGCAAAATGTTTCCCGTGATGGCTGGGAAAGTCGTGACTCACCCCCGAACCCGTCGGCGTCCTCCTTCCGCACCGCTCATACTCTCCCCCCGTTTTTCCGCCAATCCTCTCCCTGACTTTTCCTGCGGCGTGGGCGGCTTTCCCTTTCTTCCGGGGCCCAACGGCTTCCTGCCTTAACCGGCTCCCCTCCCCTGGCCCAACTGGCTTCGTGCCTTATCCGGCTCTTTCCCCCCGGTGCTAGGCGCGTCTCGCTTTCGCCAGTCTCGGTCTCCCTCGTTCCTGGAGGCTCGCGGGTTTCCCCCAGGAGACCTCCTCGCTACTCGCTATCGACACTGACTTACACTCCCCCCTACAATATTCGCACCCTCCTCTTTCTCATGCCCGCCTTACCGGAGTCCGTTCCCTACGTCCTTTTATAATGTACACCGCACATCGCGTCGTTTTTTCTCTTTGTTCTCGACCGGGTCGGGCGGGATGAGTGGGAGAGGTGATTAAGTGTACAGTTTATATGTCTTTAAATGTCCTTCATTTCTCCGTTCGATTCAGTCTTTACACGTAGTTGGGGTGGTTTCACGTTGTTGATCACGCGACACCTTCGTCGAGTGGCAGCGGCTAGTTGGTCAGCTGTAGCTGCCTTCGTCTGTGTAACGTCTGTATATATTCACGAACGACTGTGTAGGTGACTGTGGGTGTGAGTAGCGCTGACCTCCGTGGTGGGGGTGTCGTCGCAGTGCTCTTGATCCTTGCGCACGCAGCGTTGGCTCGGTGGTGTGGCTGACTACGTCACTAGGCAGGCGGGTGTGGGGCGTCTTGGTGAGCAGCTGTATGCTTGCGTACGCAGCGTTGGCTCGGCGATGTGGCAGGAGCGGGTGTAGCACTCTTGGTGGGGGAACGTCACTGTGGCTCTTCGTTTGGGGTGGGGGCGTGACGTCACTCGTTCTACTCGTCGGTGTTGTAGCATCGTCTATTGTTGGTGTGTCTAATGTCTGCCCTTGCTTTTCCTGGGAAGCCTCTGGGACGACTCAGTCGATTCCCCGCTCGACTGGCCGCGTTGTCCTCTCGGGCGGCCAGCCGATCTCGCTTACAGTTCCGATTCCTCCTCACTGCCCCCCGTCTCCCTCCTTCGGATCTTTCTGCCCCTCCTCTTTATCACGCTTGACTTCTCTCCCCCGGTCATCACGACTGTCGAGGCTCTGATTTTCTTTATCCGCCACTCCTTTTTCTCGTCATGCAGTAGCCGGTGGTGATTCTTCTTACATTTCCTGCACTTCTCCCTCCAACATTCCGACTTGCTGTGTCCGAACCTTAGGCAACGGAAGCACAGGTCCTTTCGCTTTACTCTGCTCCAGCGTTCCCTCAACGTCGCGCGTAGGAAATTCCCGCAGTCCGACACCGATTTGCACCTCCCCCCACAGTAGGCGCAACTCCTCCCTTTTGGCGCTTGAATTTCCGGGAATCGTTCCAGACGTCTTTTCTCCACGTACACCGCCCGACGCACCGTTTTGTCAATCCCCCTCGGTGATCGTTGTTTCTTATCCCCCGTTCTCTCTAGTCCGTTCAGCTCGGCTAAAGCGCCCCACGTCGCCGTGTCTTCCCATAGAAAATCACTAAGTCTCTCGACGTCAGTTCCCGCCCTATCCAGGGGGTCTTTCCAACACTTGTATGTAGAGCACTTTCAAGTTGTCAGGAATTTTTTGCAATATTTCCTGGAATAAGTTTCCCGTCTTGTTCTTCCAGTCTCCGTCTGACTTCTTCATTGCTAGGATCCCGAACTTCAATCTCCCCGCCAGTTGCCTCATTGAAACCCTTCTGGACCGCACCGATGGCATGGATCTCAAGTCCGCGATTGTGTTTTCTACCACCGTTTCCATCTTTCCATACTGGCTATCCAGAATCTCTATCACATCTTCGCCCGTGGCGCCCACCGAAAACAAATTCTTCGCCCGGGCCTGAGCTTCCCCCCTCAGAGCTGCTTGTAGTCTGACTACGTTCTTCTGGCTCGTGTACTTTCCCGCCTTCGTTAACCTCGTGAAGCTTTCTTTAAAGATCACCCAATCTGAGGGGTTCCCTCCGTACTTTGATAACCTACAATCGAATCCTCTTCGCAAATTATGTTCCGAAATTGTAACCTCGTTTGTTCGGGCCCTGCTGCTATGCATGAATTCCAGGATCTGCCCCAGCGCTTGCTCTTCCCCTTTCTGGGTAGCCTTAGGGGTGAACGGTTAGATTCCTCGCTGGATTCCCCGCAGTGACTTTCTGGACGGCCAACCATCAACGTCCACGACCCCGACTCCGCTTCGCTGCTGTCGGTCCTCCACTTCCGGGCCTTTCTGCCTTATCTCGCGATTTTCCGTGTTAGTCTTCTTCTGCTGTCCGGATCTGAGTTGGAGGACGAGGGTTCTCGCGAGGATGACCGAAGCTCCTTCGGGGATCCCCTTCTTCGTCTTGGGGTGACTCGTAGTTCCCGTTCGAGGTTCTCTTCTACACTCATAGGGGACTGCTCCATGTTGTACCGGTAGTTTTTTTTTACTGCTCACTCACTCGCTCACTTCTCACAGCGGTTCACTTATAGTTAATGTACGGTCAGAGGCTCGAGTTTCGGCACTAGTTTGTTACGCAACGTGATGATCGTGTGGGATATGTAGGATGAGGGAGTGGTTATTCTCGGATAGTAGTCCAATGAGTCCTTTATTGTGTTTGTTGATGGCACATTTTATTTAACAAGATTTACAATAACACTTCGGTTGATTCTACAATTTTCTTTGTCTAACGCAGGCGAATCAGGGACAGATCGTCGATAACGAATTCTGGAACCGAACGCCGACGAGTTCACAATAATTGTCTTACGTCTATTTCGCGCGAACCGTTGCCACTGTCACACATTCGAATTTTCCGCACTTTACCTTGAGTGACGTGTCGGACAAATTGAAATTCGAATGTGGCGCCCTTTGATGGTGTCTCGGAGCGGTCCGCGCTCTTCGCAATTCGAATTCGAACTGTGCGCGCGCTTTGAGTAGGTGTCGTCCTCTTCAGTCGTGCCGCGTCACTCGGGGTGTGCACTTCGATGGTTTGACGCTGAACTCCGCTAATGGGGGTGCTGCGCTGATATGATGTGGACGTCACTGCGACGTTAGGCGTCGCCTAGATGGCGGGTGATGCTCCCCCTTTACCTCCTCGCCCCCTCTCGCCACGCTGTGATGCGGCGTTGCCTCGCGACTTCTCGCGGACGCTCACGGCCGTACCGTGGTGTTTTTCCCTGTGGGGGCGCGGCAGTCAGCTAAGTCGCGGGCTATTTGAGTGTGGAACTCGTTCTCGCGTCACTCGCGCATATGCGGGCACGGCTTGCAGATTTGCGATGGGAGATTGCTGCTTCCCGTTGTACAAATGACTTTATGCTCGTCGATCGTTTTTTTATTATTCTCCGTGGTGGCTGCGAAAAGACTAACTCCCCCCTCATGCCATCGACGTCGTCTCCCCGCGTTGCTTCTTACCCTCCCCCTTTTTCCACCAATCCTCTTCCGGGTTTCTTTACGGCGTGAGCGGATTTCCTTCTCTTATGGGCCCTACTTCCTTCCTGCCTTATCCTACTCCCCTCCCCCTGGTGCTAGACGCGCTTCGTTCTCGCTGTCCTCGGGTATTTTCGTCGCTCTGCGCATCCCCTCACCTTTGGTAGAGTCCACGGGTGCTGGTAGCATCTTTAGCTGCTCTGGGTCGTGCCTCGCCGGCTCATCCCGTGAGCTCCTTCACCTCCTTCACCTCCAGTCACCCAACAGTTGAGCGCGAGACCAACTTACCTCCTTGCGCTAGCACCGTTGGGTACGCTCTCCCCCCGCAGTCGGTAACAACATTTATATCTTTATTTTATTTTCGATTTATTTTTATCAAAAGTAATAAGAATTTCGCACAAGCTCAGTCAACGTAGCTTTACAAAATGTTGTTTTCATATTTCATTTCAGCAAAGCATTTATTACAGGGATTTATATAAAGCACTTTTTAAATTCATTAAATTTTCAATATTGATATAAATTTATTTTGCAAATTATTAAACGTTCAAGCTTTTTAAATTATTGTAATAAGATAAAAACTTTTAATTTACACTATATCTTTTTTGAGAAAATTAAATTTTTTAGAATGTTTTAGTTTTTTCGATTTAATTATTTTTTATAATCATAAAGTATTGTTTCATATTATGACATATTATACATTTATTATTTAATTTAAATTTATGATTAAATCGTAATTGCATTGATAATGGGTGATCGTGTTTAGATTAGAGATCCGTAATATCAATAACAAGTATTATTTTATTTTATTCATTAAAGATTTTAATTATTTAATAATAGCATTTTATTATTAAGGTTACAGATAAAGAATATGAATAGTCGAAATAATTGAAGGAACTTTTACACCAATAAAATAAGAAGTATGTAATGACTTTAAATTGATTTGATAAAGTATTATTATTGAATATGATAATTAATTTATAACTAAGTGATATTAAATATAATTAAAAATTAGTATCAAAGTAATTAGAAGATTAGGGTACACAACGTTAATGTGTTGAAAATGATATTCCAGCTAACAGTGACTATAATGAAATCACCAGTAAAATTTTTATTTGCTCTAATTATCATGCTAGTTCATATAGAATATTTAAACAAAAAATAAAAATATAGTACTATTTTAATTTATGTATAAGAAAAAGCACTTCATGGTATTTAAAAAATAAGTAAGATTTTTGTTACAAGAATTTTAATATACAAATTTAATATTAAAATTCTAAGTAGTTTACATAATTTGAATCTAATTCAATAATTAAAATTTTTTTATGTCAATTCTGTTTACTTCGAAATATCATAAAAGCTAAATATTCGTTAAAAGATTTAATGGACAGACTAGCATATTTCAATAAACTTTTTTACAGGTAACATGCATTTGGATAAATGTGACTTTATGCAATTTAAAAACATCTATATTTGTTGAGTGTGTTTAAACGGTTTAAATTACCTCCGGGATAATTACAGTTAATAAAATTGATAAAAATATATGTATTTATATATGTACATACATGTATAATGAAAACATCAATTAAGCATTGATTATTTTTATTAATATAAATAATTCGAAATAACTTTAAAACAGAAGACAAAATATCAGATAAAATCAACTACAATTTAAATTAAGTATACGATTAATTTAATACGAACTATTATTATAGATGAAAATTATTAATTCATTATAAATTTGTAATACAAATAATATTGCATTCAGAATTTACATATATTAGATAATTCTTAATATCTATAAGTTCAAGAGATATTATTTTATATAGGAAAATAAAGAAATTTATTAATATAATTGTAGTGCATATAATTAAAAGTAAGCCTAATTAATGTAATAATTTTTTTTGCAATTATTGGTTTTAAATAAAAGTTTATATATTTTAATATTAATTTTATAAATAATTTTTTTGATTTCTAAATAATATATTTTTCAAGAATATTTTAATTGATTATGGTAGCAGTCATTTATTTAAAATTATACTAAATTTTAGATTTATGTTGCACAAAATTAAAAAGATTAATTACAAAATAATATTATTCATTTATAGATTTATCCAATAGAATCCATGATCTTGCGAAACAATGAATTATTGCTTAATAGCAATAAAAGAAGGCTTATAAGGTTTTCAAACAAGTGCTAATGAAGAAACTAGTGTTTCCTTCGCTTATCACGGTCATCCTTTCTTGCCTCACGATCGTCTTTTCGTTTCGTTGCCGTAGCTGTTGTAGTACTGCTGGCTCTTTTAGCTTGCTTCAAGAATTGATCCAGGCCAAAGGGATCTTCTTCTTCTTTTTCAAATTGAACAGGTCCAGAGCGAGCAGCACCAGTTCTATCTGTTCCACTAAATTCCTTATCAGGAACAAATCTAGAGGAAAGTACTTCATTAATGGCAAGTAGTGCATATTTTCAACATAAGTAGATAATTAGATTTCATAATTATTTATTTTTATATTGAATATTAAATCTGTTTTTAAACATGCTATCAATAATTGTCTGCTTATAATTCATTAATAAAAAACACCATAAATACAAAGTATTATTTCCAATATAAATATAATTAGCTATTTATTTAAAGTAATTAGTACTTTAATGTAGATAAAATTAAATGTAAAAAGTAACAAACCTATTTGTTGATTTCAGTTTTTCCAAATCCTCACCATAATTATCCTTATCGATATTTTTACTTGGACGATAAATGTGTGATCCTATTGAATTTCCATCTCGCCAGGGCTTATCATATACATTATACTCATCATCATGACCGTAACCACTGTCCATACCTTTGGTCGTATTAAATAATCGCTGATCGAAGGCTTGGTCACCAGTGGTATTAATGTTTTTGGCCGGCATGCCCAAAGCAATTTGCTCACTAATATCTCTTTCTCGTTCACGTTGCAGACGCGATCTCTTATCCGGAGCTGCACGTGCTAAGTTACGTTCACGTGCTCGATCTTTATGCCGCTCTTGCCTTAATTGATCTCTTTCACGGATCTCTTCATTTTTATCTGAAATCATATAAACAATGAACAAGGTGTATTTAAAGTAATATTGATATTAGATATAAAATTAATTGCTTATAACTGCAGATAAATACTTGACATACCTAAGATAGCTGCAGATTTTAATCCGGCTCTTTCATTCCTTGCCTTTTCAGCAAGTTGCCTTAAGTGATCTTCTTTCTTTTCTTTTTCCTTTTGAGCCAATTTTTTTTCTAATTGAGCTCTCATTTCCACAGCTTCTCTAGCTTTTCTATCTGCAATATATAAGGCTTCAGCCAATTTTGCAAAATTTTCGTTAATATGAACCTGTTGTAATCCTCGTCCATCAGCAGCTAAACGCTTGTCAAGAGGAATTGTATAACCCTTAGCATTTTTCCAGTTACTTATACAAGGAGGAATTTTCCATTCTTTCTGTTCTTTGACAGTAACTTTTCGAGTTGGTGAATGCATTACAGGTGCAGGAGGAGATGGAGGTCCTCTTGGAATCTTTTTGTTGATTTTAAACTTTGGTGGTTCCATAGGATCTACTTGTGCTTCTACCATCCTAATAACTCTTTGTTTGGCTCCAGAATTAAATGACTGACCTTGCTGAGATGGCGTATATCTAATATATAAGGCAGGCCCCTGTTTTTCTGCTCTCCTAACAGGCATTGCAGCAGCAATTTTTGATTCTATAATTTTCTCTAAAGCTTTTTTTGTTCTTTCTGTTGTTTCTTCTGCCTCCTCTTCAGAAGGCTTTTGTAAAGTTGGATCATCTTCTGTCAAAATTTCAGATGGCAATAAATCTGTAAGTTTGCTGTAAACTATTTTATCTTTTGAATGACCTTGTCGAGCTATGAGGTCATATTTAACTTTTCCTTGAGAATCTAGTTGTATAGCCAAGGCATTACTGGTACTTTCTTTGCCCTTCGCTCCCATTCCAAGAGGATATTGAGCCACATGAATTTCTGGAAATGCACCGCCATCTCCAAAATCATCTTCACATCTTGGTACCCATCCTTTACGTTGACCATATGGTGGAGCACTTACAACAGCTTTCACTAATGCTGAAACAGGCCTTTGTCGAAGTTTTGCTTCTCTGGCTTCATCTTCTCTATCCCAAACAACCTGAGTAGGATGAGGCAGTAAACTGAAAAATGTTAAAATTATATTAAGGATTATTGAAACTTTATTTGATGTTGCAGTAATATCTGTAATTTTATAACACAATAAAACTAATAATTATAAATAAAAAAAAATAAAATAAAGGATTTAATAAAGCTTACTTAATAGCATAAGAGAGTTATATTTTTATTTTATAAAATCAAAAAATTGTTTCAAAATATATTTTTTATGTTTATTTAAAATATAAAAATAATTTAATAAAATATTAATTATTTAAGAAATGAAATCACGTACAAGCTTTTAGAAAAAATAAAAAGTAATATTTTTACGTATCTTCTAGAAATTTTAAATTTAATGAAACTATATAAGATATTTTTTCTAATATGAAAAATACGTAAAAAAATAATTTTGTGTATCATATTATTTAAAAAAAAAAAAAAAAAAAATTAAAACATGTAATAAAATGTAATTAAATGAAGCATAAAATAAATATTTTTATTAAAAATTGGACGTTACCTTGTTAAAGACATAATAAGAAATAATTTAATTAAAAAAAGATATATTATTAATAATTTTATATATATATATATATATATATATATATATATATTTATATTTATATTATAGACATGAAACGAACATACTATGAAATAAACATAGGCTACTTGATTAAAAGGAACTAAAACTATTTATTATCCAGATTTGATAATACGGTTAAAGTTCAGTAAGTATAGCTAGATTAGTTCCATCTAACGGAGAAAGTCTACAATTACAATGTATCATGTGCAGTAGAGATAAAATTCTATTTGTTTCCATTTGTCAGCCAAATTTGAGATTATAAAATATCTGACAATGGCACAAGACCTTTTAATTAAGTGATTAATTAAAAATTTATTACAAACAATCTATTATTTATATATTTTTTAATATATTAATATATTTATTAAAATTTAAATATATTATATATATTTAATAAGTAATAAGTCTTGCTGAAGTTGAGATCATAGAGTATGGCATATGTAATAAGATGATGATGGTGATAAGATACAAGAGGACGGTTGAAGTTCAACTACATATAAGCACCTATTGTTACCAATTTAACATTGAAAAATTATATAATAAACATGAATATAATTGTTGATAAATATAGTTATAATTAAAACACTGAGGGTGTTTTTGAAGTGAACATTTTGGGAAGAGTTTCACTTGTCAGTCGACTACTTAATGTCTTGTTTAAGGATTTTCCAATCATGAGAATAAAAAATAATTTTACGAAAAAATATCACTATAGAAACCGACATTATCAGTAGTAAAACATTTATTTTGGAATAAATTTATAAATTTAATATATAATAAATGTTTTATATATTTATTATACATTTATATTATCGTAGATTTAAGGTTTTTTAAAGCTATTGAATAGCCTTTCGGCTATTTTCATTTATTATTAAAATTTAATAATCTTAGCTTTTAGCTATGAATGAAATTCTACTTAATTTATTAATCGTTAGAGTACTATATAATTCTTATTAATATTTATTATTACGTTATAGTTAAATAAAAGATAAACCGAGTATTATTTCACATTTGTTATAAAAACAAGATTGAGCCGTCTTTATTTATTCATCAATCACTATACCCGACAGCTATGCAGTTTATTGTTATTATCTTGCAGATTGATGGAAATGCACTATTTGTTTTATTCAAAATTGGAAAAACGGGAATTTTTTTTATCTTAGTAGCCCGATCATTTTATCTTTTACATTTATTGAAAAGAAACTTGAACAGCAATTTTATTGTAACACAATTGTAAATGTGTCCAATTCATTGATAATATTCTAAATTTCTGGGGAAAATGTAAACAATAGAATAAAACCGTTGACTAATTCGATTCTTCAGACATTCTTTGTTTTTCTTTTTTTTTTTTTTTGTTACCATATTTTCCATAAACTAATCGTAAATAATCCGATTACTTTAAAAATTTTCGTAATAACTTTTTTACTTTTGCTACTGTATTTATATACTGTGATGACTACGAGGAAAACATATTCATTTATCATCATTTCTTACTTTTTAATCCCCCCCTGTATTAGCCATACTTTATATTGAAAAGCTAAATACTTTCACAATTGTATGAGATTTTGCTAGCCCTAATTAGCGTATTTTAAAAAATATAGCATATTATTGCTATAATTCTTTTTTATTTTTAAACAAAAGTGACAGTTATAAATATATTGTTCTCTAAGAATAAATAAAAATACTTTTATTTTTATATTTTATTATATTTAACAAGCTCATTAAAAATCTAAATATGTTGTTATATTGATAATAAAATGGTTAAAATTTTACAAAGATATTATTAATCATTCATCAATTCATCAAATAAATTATTAATCATTACTTTTAATAATCAACCTTTTAAAACTTGACCATAAGCTACAATGTATATATGTAAACATTAATAAAAAAATAATTAAAATTTGTAATAAATGTTTTTTTCTTTTTAAATTACTTAATAAAATTTTTTTAATAAAGTCTTTATAAAATACATATGTATATATAAAAAGTTAAGTACAAAGTATTTTTATAAAAGCACCGACTTTAATTATTAAACGATCGTAATATTAACTTTTTTTAATCAAATCTAACTGCAAAACATTTTTTATGCTAGACAAATATATGTAATTCATGCAAACTGAAATATAAATTGTTTTATGAAAAAGTATATAAATGATAATAAGTATAAAAGTATTTAATAAATAATTCTTATTATATATTATGAATTTTTCTATTTTATGTAATTAAAATGGGTATGAATAACTGCATGTATGAGGAGTAAAAAAATTCAAAAATTAGTCTTTCTTCTCAATTTGTTAAAAAAAATTTAATTCCAACAATTTAGTAATAAATTAGTACATATATTAATACTAATTATTTCAGATCAATACTTAAAAATCTTTCTTATATTTTTTTGTAAACATTTTAATGACGGACTAGCAATTATTAACCATATGTATTTATTTTCTATTTTCTTTTTAAAGCCCGTTCCATCATCAACTTCTTTATTTTGGAATTCTTAAAAATATTCTTTTGCACTGTTCATAATTTAATATAATGGTAAATGATGAAATAAATGGTAAACGATAAAAATTAATATTAATAAAATTTATTTTAATATTGACATATATATATATATATATATATATATATATACAGCAGATGCCTTGTGTATTTCAAAAAATATTTCTAAAATTATTTACATGATTCACTTTCTTGTAAAAGTTTTTAAAAATAGAATTATCGTAATAAACTATAAAACGAATCAAACAACAATATTATTTCAAACGATCTATATACGAAGCATATTTGCTAGATGAAGACCGCTTTCGACAAGTTTATAGTAAATTGCAACACGAATGGCAAGAGAATTTGTTTTAAGCCGTTTTTATCTTACATGTACGCTTGCGTGAAACGTTATTTTTTGATTCACATAACGAGTACAGTAATGGCACTTTGCACACTGGCTGACGTCTCGCAATATCTAAAAATCTAACCAAGTCAGCAATTCGTTTCATTTAAATACACTCGTAACATAAGGATTACCTATCATTCGTACAACATGACTTGAACAATAAATTGCTAATTTTCTGTATTAAAAATTATCAATAAACTCTTTTATATTTTTATAACTGATTCATCACTGTGTGTTTGACAGTAACTTGTCAGGCCTATTTTTATTAACAATAGGCTCATTACTTGGTTCCTATTAAAAATTACTATACGCAATAACATTGTGCATTCTGTAATACGTTTTTATGTAAAATTTAATAGTTTGTTCCTAAAAATAAACGACAGTATTAAACACTGATCCGAAAATTCTTGACTTTGAGATCTTGGACAAATAAATTATCAAAAATAAAGAAATTTTGGATCAACGTTTATGACGTTCCACGAGTCTACAACAGTTGAGCCTTGTTCCAGAGGCCAACATTTGTCAATTATAAAAAATATCATTTCTCCGTCCCGCGGATACGCTGGAGACGAATATAAAAATACATTTTAGACAGCCTTTAAGCATTTCCTTAAACATCTGGCGTTAAAAATCATTATCCCATCCAGATACATCATCTGGTGGGGGTGTATCTGCATCTGGTGGATACTCGTCGAAATTTGTTGTATCCATAGGACTCAAAACTTTTGGCATTATTGGAGGTTCTAACGTTCGAGCTCTGAGGCCTTCCCAATTAAATCCATCAAACCATCTGTAAGTGAACAATACGTATTTTATTAAATTGTCGATAAAAGGCTCAAGTGTTTAGACGAGGGCAAATTGTTTACTTGTGCTTTTGAATCTCACTGATGCCTCCTTTTTGGTAACCAAGACGTTCAGCTGGATTATCTCTGAAAGCAAATTGATACTGTTTTAGTACGCATATATTTATTGTAGAGAAATTGCGAAGCTTATTTCAATTACCTGCAAAGCTTTTTAATAAGAACAGTAGCATTGCGCGTTATCGTTCGAGAAAATTCTATGGCATCGATTCCTTTCAAAATAATGTTATATGTTTTCATAGGATCAGCTCCGGTAAATGGAGGAGTTCCAGTCAAAAGTTCAAACATAAGGACCCCGAGGGACCAGTAGTCTGCACTAATATCGTGACCTCTATTAAGAATAACTTCTGGAGCTACGTATTCTGGGGTGCCGCAAAATGTCCATGTTTTTCTGCCGTGTTCAAGCCGCTTGGCAAAACCAAAGTCAACAAGTTTTACGTATCTAAAAAAAAGGATTAAGTATACAAATTGAAAGATTTACAAGGAAGGAGATAGAGGTGGAGGGGACAATGCGCACGATATTAATAATTGTGAAAAAAAGTAATTTACTATTAATAAATTAATACTATCAAGAGGGTAATAATTCGATATATTTTTAAAATAATAATGCATTTCAAAACCGATGTCTGGATTATTTATATATCTTTTCTTTTTAAAATAAGGCAAATTAATAAATTTTATTGAAAACAATTTATAATGTTCTTATGTTTCTTACGTTGGTTAATACAATGAATTTTAATATTTATTGAAAAAATTTAAAAACGAACAAAAAAGTAAAATTATTAATTTCAATTTAATTGTCTTTTATTATATAGATTTTAGCGTGAAAAGCTTATGGGGTGTGACTGTGGTGTAATCTATGATGTTCGGCTAATCGAAATATCTATACTTGGACTCTGCAATAAAAAAAATTTTATAATCCAAGTGTTATTATTATTACTATTATTATTGTAATAGCAATAGTTTATTTGTAATTTTCCAGGAGTAAATGGAGTCTAGGAGTAAATGATTATGTTAATAGTTTTACCCTTGACTATCGAGGAGAAGGTTTTCGGGCTTGAGATCCCTGTAGATGATGTTACGCGAGTGTAGATAATCGAAGGCCTCGACGACGCAGGCTGTGTAGAAACGCGTGGTCGAGTCGTCGAAGTGGCCCTTATCCCTAAGGACCGTCCACAGTTCACCACCTAAGCAGGCCTCCATGAGCATGTACAGGTATTTCCGGTCTTTGAATGTCTTGAAGAGCTTTACAATGAAGTCGCAGTCGGCCTCGCCCATTATTCTCTTTTCTGACATTATGTGTTGCTGTTGCCGTGTCTCCACGATCTGAGCCTTCTTCATCTGCTTAAGAGCGAACGATCGTGAATTGTCCCCGGCAATCTGGACGAGCTCGACGCGTCCGAATCCACCAACGCCGAGCGTCGCCAAGGAACGCAAATCCTGTAATCGCAGATCGCGGAACTCCTCGTTCAGCCTGTCAAAATCCAGTTTACTATTATTTACTCATCCAAATTAATATGTTCAATTGAGTCTTCGGAGTACAGCAACTCAACCTACCTATACTTTACCGACCATAATTAAATAGATAAGACCAAAACAAGATGTATGTCTCTATTTTAAGAAATAGCATGCAATAAAAAATATGAATTACATTGTTACAGAGTATAAATTAATAACCCACCAAAAATTCTTTTATACATTTATAATCTTTCACAGTTATTATCTTAAGTGTATTACAATTACAATCAACTTTTTTTTAATTCACTAAATACAGTAATTTACTAAACTTATAATTTAATATATATATGCATTGAAGAGTATATAAGAAATTTAAATATTTATTTAATTACGATAAACTAACTGTTTTAGAGTAATTAATAAATGGCATTGTGACAATATAAAATATGATATACGTATGGATTTTTACGAGTTCTTTGAATATATTTTCAATACACAAATGTCCATTATCGAGTATTATAAGATTAAGTATTTCCCCAATTTAAATATACACGTGCTACAAATTGACTACATTAACTAATAACACTAAATTCAAAAAATGTTAAACTTTAAAATTAAACATTTCGTATTAAATAATAAAATTACTTTTCGAAATTAATAACATCAAACAAATAAAATCATCTAAATAAATTTTGCGTAAATATTTTTCCTTTAAAAGAACTTATTTAAATAAAAAAAAATTAAATGTTTTTAATTGCTTAAGATACATATTTTTGTTATGTTTTTTTATTCATTTTATATTCTTTTTAAGAAAAAATAATAATCGAAATGAAATTATAATAAGAAAAGACGTAATAATAATCCTATAATGAAAAAAATATATTTTAAATAAAAATTATTTATAAAAAATAAAGTTTAAATAACTTTTTTTATTTAATAAGCATGCATTAAATAAATTGTATTAAAAACTTTTAATTGTATTACGAAAATGTGTGAACGTATGACAAATAAATTATTTAATATTATTGCTATTTAATACAATGCTTTTTAGATAAATCAAAGCCTCAAATATAAGTTGCGTGTAAATAATAATAATACCGAGACAAAAATTAAACATTTATCTGAGAATACAAAATAAAACTAAGATTTATGCACGAGAACAGAACCTAATGGTGAAACTTACGCTTTTAGCTTCTTTTACGCCCACATCCTTTAGTAACGCATGAAATACAGATGTGTTAGGTTAATAATGAGTAGTAGTAAGAGCCGTATAAGAAAATCGAAATTTAATTTTAGGTAAATAAGAAATCTCAAAAAAAAAGATTGTTTATTTACCTTCTGCGTACGACTAGTTCATCCTTATAACGCATTCGAATTTCATCGAGAGAAGATATTAATTGATTGAATGTTTCTCTATCTATTACGAGACAAGAAACTCCATCTGGATCGTCCGCTATGATATTTGCTGTCCTGAGATCATCGCTGTAAAAACAGTTTCAACATATTAGGTTAGATGGCTACGTTTTCTTTTTCTTCTACTTCTTGTTCTTCTTCTTCTTCTTCGTTTTATTCTTATTACTATATACTTTTATTTAATTCATAAGTAGGTAGATTATAAATCAAGTTCATTCTTTATACTTAACAAGTAGATTTGTAATAAAAAATATGCCAGTGAACAGCGTCCAACAAACAAATAAAATTATAAATATCGTCCTGTTTTCTTATTTTATATTTTTTTGAATTCTCAATATTTATGTTATCCATTTTTAATCATCGCGCTAGCAATAGCACTCGTTTCTGATAATTTCCGTTAAATGTTTAACGCTTAGTCTAATTAAAGATTCGCGCTATATATATATATATATATTTAATTAAAATATTTAGGCAGATATCGAACAAAAGAATTAACTATTAATTATAAGAGTGACTAATGATAATAACGATAAAAACAGCTCGACAAAAGCTTATATGAATTTACATAAGTGTAGATCGTCGGCTACTCGAAATATTTGATCGAACCTCGCTAATAAGTCCCAGGTAATAATATGATACAATGTAAGTGATACATACCCTTGAAGAGCCTTTTCCCCGAAGAAATCGCCCTTGCTCAAGGTTCTAATATATTTCTCCTCTGTTGTGTCCGGCTGCTTGATGGTAACACGCACCTGACCTCGACTTATTATGAAGAATGTATCTCCTCTCGCTCCTTGCCTGACTATATAGTCACCGTTGTTGTAGAAAGTCTATGGGGAAAATCAAGATATAAAGCACACGAAAATCACTACCGAAATCTCAGCTATAAATGAAATTAAGTAAAAATTCGAGTTTATCAATTAATAAATAAATTCCCCTCGTAAAATCAATTAATTATAAGCATACAATTAACACAAATTCATTTCTTATATGACATGATAGTTCTGTTTAAAAAAGTACATATTATTTCTGTTTCGAATAAGAATCATTTTATTATTAATTGCCTTAGTATAAAAGTTATTATGTATAGTCTGTATATGTCATTAACTAAATTACAAAACCTAAAAAAAGTATGTATACGCAAGTAAAGATATACTGCGATATAAAATAACAGATTCATTGTAAAAATACAAAAAAAAACGCTAAGTTTAATGCTAAAAACTTTCAGTGCATATGAATGATATTTTTTAATTAAATAAAAGTTTAAAAAACGTTACTGGATATGATTTATTATTTATACCGCCATACAACGAACCAATATTAATTTGCGATTAATTAGGTTATAACTATTTTTTCTTTCTAAATAATATTTTAAAAATATGTCGTGCATTGTTGATATGAATTGTATTCATTTAGCTCTTACTGTTTTATGATAAATGTAATATTTATGTATTAAATGACTTACCTCTTCTAAAACATCTGAGATTTTTATCAACGTTTCCTCGGGCAATGCTTTAAAAATTGGAACACTGAAAACAATATAAACTTATATTTAATCAAGATTTTTTAAACTAATTTGTCTAACGAATTATTAAATTTTCTTTAGAAAACCAATTAATCCCCCTCTTGCATTATAAGTCTATCAATACTTATTTATAAGTATTATACTAGAATATTATAATTAATTTTAATGTAAAGTTCCTTTACATAACAACCTTTTTCGTAATAAATACGAGTAGGAATCAATGTAAATTTTTTAATTTCTTTTTACAAATTAAATTCATTTAATGTATGGCTAATTTAGACCTTGATAATTATAAAGTTAATATAGTTGAAACAGGTAACAAACAGTGAAGAAACGTTGAATAGTTTTATCATTGATATATATTTGCAGCAATTAAAAATATTTTCTATTATTAAAAAAGTCTTTTTGTCGTAATTAACTGAAAAATTACCGTATATGTAGTTATTTGATATTATATTATTTGATACTTATTTGATACTTAAGTTACTGAGCTTATGAGGGAAATTATTTATGAATTAAGTTTATGTACTGCATATGCAAGTACAAATATCATTGGGTATAGCAAAATAGGTACTAAAAATAACGAGAACATGATTGAGCATCGTCGGAATTTAATTAAAAAACAACGTACCTTTTCAAGAAATCGGTGTACTCAGCCTGTCTGGACAGGCCAGTCCTCATCATGATGGTTTGGAAACATTGTCTATCTATCGCCCACAATTGACAATCAGTCGCCGCAGTTATCGTAGCTGTTCTTTTGCAATTGTAAAGAATAGCCAGCTCTCCTAACACCTTACCAGGTGCCAAGGTACTCAGGTATTTGTCATCTCTCGAAACTTCCACCTTTCCCTCTGTACAATGAAACAAAGCTCATGTTAAATAAATTCCTTTAGTGTGAACATTTCTTTACCGTGATTATTTAAGGTACATTCATTATTTTATGGAATCTAGTGCACATTTTATGTAAGGAGTTAATTATAGTCGGCCCAGTCGTTGCATTTTTATTTTTCTCAAACTACCTATAACATTGCTTTAATTGATTTTATGATTGCGCTTTTAACAATTTTAAATCAGAGCTACTTGTAACCATGAGGGACACATATGCGCACGCGCACTCTCTCTCTCTCTCTCTCTCTCTCTCTCTCTCTCTCTCTCTTTCTCAACATCCTCTCATATACTTTTTGAAAGTAAATTATAATATTTTGAAAAAATTAGCAAACCTTATGAACATTGCATATTGTACTGTTTTCATCGATATTGCTGTCTTTCTACTTTATGACATTGTCACACTATAAACTTAACATAAAATATATGGACTAAACGTATTTAAAAAGTTGTTGAGACACAAGTATGACTAAAAAAACTTAAAAACTTATAGAAGTAATTATTCCTAATTGTATTAGTGTGATTGATAATACAGCTAAATATTTTCTAATTTATTTCAATATTTTGAGATTGCAAGATATCGTTTAATCTTTATACATTTTTTAATTTTAGTAATTTAGTAAAAGAATAAAATTTTCGTACTTGATTTTTAATAAGTCATTATAAACAATGCATAAATGTTAATTTTGTATAACAAATATTAAAATCTACATGATTATATTATTCCAATGATAAATACATTTGTTTAAATAATAATTTGATGTAAAATTAAATTTGTTATTTTCGATTTCGACTAGCCTTCAAATCTATTTAGTTATATTAACTTTGAAAATGGTTTTTCCTTTGTCTCGTACGAGCATTCGATTTTCGTCATTAATGAGTTACGAATCATTCTAAAAACAGACTCTTTTCCAAGTCTTCTCGAAAGCTTACGTTTTTCTACTATATCAGTGGATATATTTCAACAATTGTAAATGTAAATTAATTCGTGGTCAAAAACTAAATTAGATAATTTTTCATGTAATAGACTGAAGGCTCTGAGATATACAACATATGGTAGAAATAACAATAAGCATTATTTAATAGTAAAGCGGTGTATTACGTTTGATAAACCGAAACTCGTTAAAATATTTTAAATGCTCGAAAGCAGTCGTTGAGTAAATTCGGTCAACGATACTAAAAAAATTGGTATAATTAAGCTAATGCAAAGGATTTATTGTGAGAAAATAAATAAAAATAGTGGGGAATGAAACGAAATTTCCTATATTAATGAAGATAATGAATGATGTATATACAAGAATATATAAAATTGTAAATATTATTTTTGAGATTTATCGTAAAAGATTAATAACATTTTTTGCAATGTAATGTGAATTTGCTAATGGTTGCGTCGGTACATCGGAAGATCCTAAATCATGCGCTTTTGTAATAATCAAAGAGAAAATACGGCGAGGCAAGATTGCAAAAGACAGATCCAAATTTAACAAATACGCTATCGTCATGGTAATGCGTAATTCGTTATGGAAATGTTGGAATAAAATAACGGCGAGGATAAAGATATTTCGAGAGCAGTAAGTTGCTCGGTTACTCGGTATTTCGATGAATGTAAGGTGGTTGGAGCATAATCAGGGTCGGTTTACGGGACGGGGAGGGGACGGAGGAAGAAGGACGGCGGAGGAGAAGCGGGCGCTGAAAGTCATCTAATTGGAAGAAAAGAGGAGTAACCAATGAAAGTAATCATTCGGTAATTTAAATGAGTTAATGTAAGGCACGCAACAGCGGATGTGTCGTAAATAGACGATTCAAGATGCCACCGCATCGAGCCATAACAACAAAACGCTCTCTCCCTCTCGTTCTCTCTCTCTCTCTCTCTCTCTCTCTCTCTCTCTGTCTCTCTCTTGTTCTCTCTGTAGGCTTGAATGTCATACAGTATGGTAACCGACGTCATCCACCCAGTGAAAATTACAACGCTGACGAAAGCTGGGGAAGAGGCGCTGCTTTCGCCGCGCCAGTAATTTGATAGGAAGTCGAGGACGATTTTCTCTTCATCCCGCCGTCTAAAAACTCGAGACGCATCTTCGCAAAATGCCGGCCTGGTCGGCCAATGTATTGTCCAATATATTGAAATGCGTGAGCAATGGGAGTCCTCCAGCTCCTGAAGAGGCGTAAGGGTGGGTCGACGCCGGCTGAGAGGGGCAGAGGTGCGAGATCGGTCGCAATCAAACGGATGCCAGGGAAATCGAGCGCAGTTTTTGTTGTCCGCGAACTCTCTTTCTTTCATTATTGTCGGTGAGGAATCGGCGGGAGGGGGAAATGGAGCATTCGAGTCACGCTCGTGGCGGTAGGCTTTCACATCGGTCGCCGAAGATACCAAGTCGCACCCCCCCCCCACTTCGTCGGCAGCTTTTCGCTTTTCCTTATCGACATCGGTTCAATGTTACACGTTCTCGCTCTGAATTTTCTCTCCTTCGAGCCCAGGATGAAGTAGTCGACCAGTCGATAACCGCAGAGAACACACTGGAGGACTCATTGAAGCACTCGCCGGAGATTGCAAGGAGACTTTATGAGAGGATTCTCTCGTAAAGTAGACATTAGTATTACATTGCTTTGTTCGTGAAAGCTGGGGATATGCAAAATTTTTAGAAATCCCTGGACTTAATTCATTCTCGCTATCCCGAGTCCCGCTGCCTCGCTTCACGGCGCCGCGAATGAGGAATAAATTTTATAGGCCAGGGTTAGTTTCTCTGTATTCTCCTTCACCAATCGAATTTCATCCACGCCGTTTTGTTTTAAATTGAATTAGAGCTACAATCATATGGCGATCGTTTATATAAATATGCCCTTCTTGAGGCAATGGCTAAATCAACGACTAAAGGAATATGTGAGACTTATGAAATTACTTACTCTAATGACAGACTAAGTAATTCTTCTTATTTCGAAACCATTAGCATTTGTAATGAAAAATAAATAATTACTCGCTCTGATTGAAATGATAATCGATTTAATAGTCTACGGAATATTCATAAATTTCATTTTCAGGCACTAAAGTCATTATAAAATATTGAATGTTATTGAAGAAAAGCGACTGGCACGCGAGGAGCCAAATTAATATATTAAACTGACTGTCCTATTTCTAAAGCATAGCAAATCGGATGTACTGTAGAAAGTTGTGCAGTATTTGCAACGCTATGGTTTACTGTGAATGCATGTGGGCTTTGCCTTTCAGTACCTATACTAAAGCCGAAACCCAGATGTTTTGATCTATTTAAAATAATACCATCATGTCAGAGCCATTTAAATCAATTTTATTTGCACTTTTGCTCCTTTAATATGAAACTTCTATACAGTCGTCGTTAATCGTAAAAAAATGTATATAGTTCTGTAATATGGCTTCAGCAACATCACGAATTGACAGTTGACAGGTGTTTCAAGTAAATCCGTATTCATTTTCAAAATCTATTTAGATATCGAAATAAGGAAGAAAAACGAACGTATAAATATCCTTCGAAGTGTCGAGAACAGTGAATTCCGAGAAATCAATCGTTATTATAGCATTTACGAATTTCTACGTACTACATTATTTGAAATTTATCCGTTTCCTTTAAATTGTGCTTATATTAAATTACTATGTTATTATCCCTTATATTAAGTACTATAAATACGAGTGTGCGTACGTGTATACCCGTGTACTATTTTATTTACCGTTTCAATATATGTACATGTAATGTGTGCATATGTATCGATAGATTTATTTTGCATATATTTATATCAAGAAACAATACAAAATTTAAACACGTACGTTTCGTTAATTTTTTCAGCAAATTTTTGAAAATATATTGAAAATGTGTAGGATTTGATATAATGAAGCGATATACGTATAAAGCAGAGCATGCAATTTTTATAAATAAAAAATTTTTGTCGGCTGAATTGCCTTAGTCATAAAAAAAATTTAATAATTTCTAGCGTGTATGTTAAAATTTACTAATCGCGGGTAGCAAATTGAGATTTTAGACAAATTGAGGCCATTGGCTCTTGTATATGATGGCAAGATGCATTTTTAAGTAAATGAGACACTTGATGGACCTGATTTATTTTATCTATAGTTATATATAGGTTGTAAATATTTTCAAAAGTGATATATATATATATATATATATATATATATATCTTTATTATTTTGAAAATAATTCCAGGTAAATAGCTGATTCATAAAAAAAGTACCAGATTTATAACGAGTTCGTTAAGTAAACGCATTTATATTCACATGTCTTGATTGGTGCTATTTTCAAATAACAGTGCTGAGTTGTAACATTCATTTTGTTTAACATCGGCTTTTAAAAACAATTCGCTTATTACGTAAATATATCGTTAAGAAAATAAATTCTAAGGATATTTTATAAGCAATTGAATTCCTTATTATTTGTAAGTGTTAAAATTATTTATTTAAAATCTTATTAACTATAACGATCACTACAAGCTTAAAGGAAATTCAATATTAATTTTTGTATGGACTCAATAAATCCTTCTGCAAAATATGTTACTAAATAAGCGTGTATTCAATCTGATTGTCTGTATTATTCAAGGTTTCCGCGGCATTCAAACATTCCATTAAAAGGAGCGACTGCTTTTTCTACTTTCTTATTGAAAATGGCTGGTAGATCTGACTCGACTTCAGTCTTAGTTCCTAGCAAGATAGTTATGTGAACTCAAATCTGAAGATGCAAACACTTCTCTATATACGAATACCAAAGGTTGTCAGAATGTATGTGTTCTATATTCGAGGAATACGTAATTTAACTTTAGCCTCAGTGTATCTATTCTCGGGATATTGTTAATATATCTCTTTGTAATTTGTGAAATTTGACTCAATCTTATTACATAGCATTTCAGAATTAAAATTTATCATTTTAAAAGAAATATATTGTAAATAATGTTTTATATGTAGCATCAATGATGAGGATAAGCATAGTTAATGATTAAAAAACTTGTTATATACGATGTGAATTAATTATTTCATTATTTACTCCGATTGATAGAAGCAGTTTGAGGAAATGTATTTTCGAATAATAATATGCCCTCTATGTTTTTGCAACATCATTATGAAAATAATCTTTGACTACGACGGTAATTATGGATTAGAGAATGCAAAATATGCTGAGGGAGAGGAAGAGAAAGAGACACAGAGAGAGAGATAGAGAGAGAGAGAGAGAGAGAGAGAGAGAGAGAGATGTAAATGAAAAAAGTGTTTACAATCGGTGATCTGCTCGAAAGCAGCGCAAAAAGATATTATGCCTGCGAGACTACAAAGAAGGAACAAAGAGACCCACAGGCCGCGTAATTTCATTTCCGGAGAAAGTTGTTCGAGTCACTGCTTTTGCCAACAAGAATTTCTGACGGAATACAAGCATTTGGAAGGATTGCGACGACACCCCCGATTCATCTGGCTCGTCATTTTTTTTTTTATCACGCCGACCCTGAACTCAATTCATTTTCGCAGCGTTTATTAGCACAGCATGCATTTGTAGGTGCACTTCAATACTCCAGACAATGTGACTTTGAATACTTTGACTTTAATATCTTTTACGGGTTTTTCCTTCTCCTTCAGCCATCTAATCCGATTGTAACTGAGAAAGAAAACTCCCCTTTCTGCGCTATATCCAAAAGTATTTAAATTTCAAAATTATTACAATCATTATCTATATTGCACAAGTAGAGCGGTTACGACATTGGTATGCAACAAAAATTTATCTCAATTTGTTCCTTGTGTAAGGCTCGCACAGAATTTGCCCTTTTTTTTTGTCAATACTAGAGAACTTTATATTTAAGTAAATGACATGACAAATGCTACAGATACTCTGAAATTATTTCAGCTCAGAAAGTGCCAGTAATATTTTCTAATTTCAGTGCGGTGCCTTTACAAAAAATATTTTTTCATAATTACAACAGATAACGCAACAATCTGTACAAACTTTTTTAAATTAACATTTTTCTATTTGATTCTTTGAAAACAATATTTTACTTAATCGACACATGTTAGTTTCAAACTGGTTGTCATTTTTTAATTATCTATTTACATACCTATATATAACTCCATTATATGCTTATCGTATACGAATAATAATTAAAATTTATTTTTAATATATTTTAATATATAAAAGTTTTGGTATAGTAGTACAAGCAATACTTAATAAAACATTAACAATGAAAATAGTATAATAAACGTATCTGTATACTTAACATATCTTAAATTTACGTATACAGTTTTTATATTACAATGAAATTAATGAAAACGTCTTTGTTAATATTTTCATTATATTTAAAGAAAAGAAATTGTTTTTCTAAAATATATAATATCTTAAGAGACATAAAAAAAAGTTATTACTATATAAAGTATAAATACTATGTTACGATTAAAAGTGATATTTATTATGAAGTTAGATATTCGTACATAATCAATAGAAGAGGCGCGTGGTTTTTAACATCGTTTAGAGAATTTTAAGTGTAAATAATTAATCTTTTCAACAGTTATAAAAGCATCCAATTGAGTCCACACTAATCTTTGTTTCAATTTTTAGACGTCCCTCGTCTTAGTAATTTATTTTTAGCTTTAACTACTTTGAGAATAAAATGATTGCATTCTAAAATATTATACTCCTATAAACACCGATTTGATTCTTAGAAATGTTGTTTTTTATGACTTTTCCTTAAGACAACGTTATCAAAGTAAAATATTATTTATTTCCGACTTTCCTTTTGATTTCGATAATTCTATATAAAAATTAATTCAATGTTTGAGATTAATTGTGAAAAATTGAGAATATTAACTGATTTCAAGGAAATCGTTTATCCCAAATTCATTCAGCAAATTGATGAAATTAATATATTAAATGGCAGCATTGGCTCGTTTAAAATTTAATTTTTTTTTACTCTGCATATATTAAATCGATTCTTAAATAAAATTCTTTTCTGTATAATTATTATTCGACAAAGAAATAACGATGTTAGGTTGTACAAACCTAACATAATACTGGGATCTTTTAAATATTTTATTTAGACCACTAATTTTTCTTTTTTAATATAGCTACAAAATTGTTAATATAAGTATTTTTAATTCCTATTACATAATTTCAAATATTTTTATTCTACTATGATATTTATTTTGAAATCTATTCTATGGTATTATTAACACCACTTTATAGAACGAATCGCACATATTAAATTAAATTACACAAATGAAATTTTCTACCCGCATCACAATTATACAAAATAATTTGCAATATTTAAATTTATGTTAGCTCTAAAATTGGATATTGAACAAAAAAATGATTAACTATTGTAGAAAAATTGCAACATAGTCATTATTCTTATTATTTTTTTTTTTTTTACCATAATAATGATTACCAAGATTTTCAGCCGAAAAGTATTGCATACTTATTTTTAAATAGGCAACAAATATAGATTGCAATTACGATTTTAATTTACGTCTTAAAAAAATATAAAATGAAAAGCTTTACTTTGAAAGAATAAGTCTTTGCGATGCGATCATCAGCATATTCATAAATCATTCTTATTATTAAAAATTTTCTCTTTAAATATAAATGCTGATATATATTTCATTTTTATAATTTATTAATTGTATAAAAATAATTTTATTCATCCTAAGACGTCACTGGTTTTAAAATTAAAAAGAAAAAAGTTGCTGATTAATTTTACATTAGAAAATAATATATAGTGAAAAAATAAAAAAAACAAAAAATAGGAATAATAAGTATTACAATAATAAATAAACTTATAATTTGTCTATTATGTATTTTTTACTTCCAGGAGCGTTCGATATTTATTATACGTAAAGATTATTGGTTAGTAAATGTTATGAATTTTCCATTGGTATTATAAGATACTGATAAGATAGTTTGAAATGATTTATTCCTACTCTTCAGTGCATAGCCTTCATATGAAAAGCTGCAATTAATCTAATGTGAAAAATAGACTGTTCCTCATGCCAATGCAATTTCAAAGTTTTGGTTTTTAAAGCCCCAAGCTGATTTCGAAGCTAACGGCCATTCAACCTACGGTTAAATAATAGCACTGGCTACCGCACTTGGCTCCATCGCTCCTTTTCAACGCCCAACTTCATCAAGGCTTACACGAAGGGAATTGCACGGCACGGGAATTTTTTTTAAAAAATTATTCATTTATGCATGCATTGTTTCGAAGAAACGTCGGATAGATTCAACGTGCTTACATTGTACACTTATACGTGCTAATATTTTCAGTTGACTTTGATTATTATTCCCAACCATAATACGTACATACATATTGCTAATTAATTATTGTGCGAATATTATACTTAATTTCAAGGAAATCATACATTTTCTTTTTAAATCAAGTACGTACTGCTCATCATAATAATTTTTATTCAAGGCTTCTTCCTAATACAAATTATCTAATAGCACAATGATCGTCTCATCTCTAAAAAATTATTCTAATTTTATAGTGCTTAGAAATATATTGTACCGTCTATCGTTCATTTAATAGTCGAATGGACATTGTTTAGTAGTTGCATTACTGTCTTAAATTTTTTTATTTTCCTGGAAACCCAAGAACTGATTTATATTTAAAATTAACGGATTTATAAAAATAATTTAACATTCTCTTTATGACTGTCTAGATATTATTTTAATTCACCTATTTTATACATTGACAAATTATGGATTGTGTATTTTTGTAAAATAAATTCATTATAAAGTAGAATCTAATATACTGTATTATACATAAAAATTACAGTTCAGTAAAAAGTCTAATAGAATGTTATTGTAGAAACAAAAATTCTATACTATCTGGTATCAAACTGTATTTACTTTAAAAAGTTATTTTAAATTCTTGTTTTTATGCTAAAGCAATTTTTTTTAATTCAGTAATATAAACATTATTTCATTGAATTTTTAGTCAAATGTAGTTAAACTTTCAAAGCCAAGAATAAACTTGACCATCCTGTAATAGTTAATACATTTTTATGTAATAAATAATTAAGTTATTTCAATTGATTTCAATAAATATTAGATACATTAATAAAAGAAAATTTAATTCTTTTCATGACAAATAAAATATCTAAATTTTAATACTTAATTAAAATTTTGCTATATAGGAAATCAATTACATATATTATTTAATATTGAAAGTACAATACATATAACAAATACTATATTTATTTAATTTTATGAACTTTTTTATCTTAATTAATATTATTAACATTTGTAAAAAGAAACTTGAGAATACTGGAGAAATTATTTAAACATACTTACATTCATACGTATATGTTATATATAATTAAGATAATAGTATTTTTTTTATTTAACTAAATATTCTTGAATAAGTTTTTTAATTATAAAATCAATATTTAAAATATTCACGATGTACTATACGGAATTGTGCACAAAATAAAATATGTAATTCTAATATAAAAATAATTTTTGAATATGGATAATTTCTTATAACACAAAATCGAATATAACAATATTTATTTACATTTAATAGATTAATTGTACATAGTAATTTTTAATTTTAATCTTTCATTTTCTGCTTTTCCTATTGCTTTCTGTATACAGACATATATACTACTTATATTAAAAATACAAAAATATTCTAAATTGGAAATATGTATTTCATGTAAAAAGCTTCGTACGGAGCTAGTAAATATATACATATATATAATTTAATGAGACGTAATATTTACTTATAACTTTAATATAATGCTGAGAACAATTTTATTTAACAAATTACATATTATAGGAATTATTTAAAATTGAAAACGTAGTATAAGAACATTTATTACAAAATCACTTAGCAAAGAAGTAATAAATTGATAAAAACAAGAAATATGAAGAATGAAAAATCATAGGAGTGTAGTAATTTTAAATACTTTCATTTCTATCTTACGGTTACTTTTTGTATTGAAGAGAGGAGAGAGAGAGAGAAGTTATAGCATCAAATAAATTTATATGTATTACAGTGATAACACTGATTAAAATATAGTATTTGTATAAAGAGATGATTTAATCAATGTAACAATAATAGATACAAGTTTTAAATTTATTTTGTATATTTGCTCAGGTATGTGCATAATGAAAAATAATTTGCAATTTAAGGTAATTCAAAATATATTTTTCTAACTATATTGTATATGGACCTAACTAATGAATTATACCTGGTAAGTTATTGAATAATATTGTACTCTTAGAAAATTGAAATTTTTTGATAAATTTGGCAGATTTTTAGGAATTGTATCATAGAAAGTAGATATTTTCTTTGTATCGAGTTGGTCATGGAGTCTCGTTGTTTTCTACACGACAGGACTAACTTGAGATATAAATGGAAAATTTATAACCGTCAGCAGCACATCGAAACAAAGACTGTTATGTTTATAGTATACAACGCACCTTTACCTATATTCATTGGACACAGCCTCCGCAGAATGCGAATACTTTGTTTCCTCTCTTACATTGTTATATTAATTTGTTTGAATGCCAATAAGTGTTTCATTTGATATTTAATGAACGGAAATCACTTAAACGATTTCACCTGATTTATTGATCAACGATGTCATTCTCTAATTCGTTCGTTTATCCGGGGATACGGACTTTTTGAAAGTTAAGGGTTGTGAAAGACTCGGATCAGCTTGCGATCAGAGCGATTCGGCTTTGTCAGGGTCGAAAGCTGGAGGCGTTGAAAAGCGTGAATCAAGAGCAGGTCGGAAGTTAACAAAGAGGATGAGAAGAAGATGAAGAGAGAGAGAGAGAGAGAGAGAGAGAGAGAGAGAGAGAGATTGTCGACGGTGTATGAGGAAGGGCTCCGGGACTAGCAGCAATTGTAGGAATCTCGGCCGTCCGAATCTAACGGTCCCCACGTCTTCCGGGGGTAAAGGAGCCCCGTAGATCATGGGGGAGGATACAAGGCTCTCATCGGGGCCTTGCAAGCCGTTCGTCTTACCTGGCCTCAGTTGTCGCCTGCGGAGCGGCTGGGGCGCCCCCGTGCGCCGACGCCTAGCGTATGTATGAACAGGTACAATGAGCCGGGGCCGGGGTATGAGGAAGCCCCCGGGCCGAGGATGAGGATCTTCGGGCTCGCTGTCCTCGCTGCCGCTTTGGGCACCAACCATGAGCGGCTCTTCGCTCGAATGAGCCCTCGGCCTGGGAGCTCCAGGATTTGCCCAATGAAGACCGCACTCGCGCCAGCTCGCCTCGTATAGGAGCTCCATTGCCCGGCCTCGACTGGCTTCCGAGTTCAGGAGGAGTTCCGGGTCCTCGAGGACCGCGCGGCCCGGGTAGCCGCGCACCTTCATCGCCTCGAGGCTCGAGAGGCGCGCGGCTGCGAGCAACACGAGCCGAGACTTTGCAAAGTCGACTCGCGGCTGCGACTGCCGAGAAGTGACGCTTCGACTGCTCCGAGAGCCCCGCCGATGAGAGTCGAACGAGTTGCGACGGGTCCCTGCCCCCGACAGTCTCACTACTCTCTCTCTCTCTCTCTCTCTCTCTCTCTCTCTCTCTCTTTTCCCTCGGCCACCGAGCTTCGCCGTGCCAGTGCAGCTGTTGCTGGTAATGTCGCTGCTGTCGTACGCGCACCCACTCAGTAATAGAGTAAGACTTTACAAACGTGCGAGAGAAAGAGACAGACAGACAGAGAGAGAGAGAGAGAGAGAGTGAGTGAGAGAGGGGGAGGGAGGGAGGGAGGGAGGGATTGCGCGACGGACGAACGGAGAGAGTAAGGTAGAAATGGCCAGGGGTTCTCAAGTGCCGACCAATTCGATTTCTCGGCAACCAAGGTCGGCGGCTGCGCTCGACTCGGCGCTAGTCAGCTCGACCCGGAGCTTTGTTCGCGGCCAAGTCAGGGACGGGAGAGAAACGCACTTTGTTCTCGGTGATGGGCTTGGCCCGTATGCGACATTTTCTCCTGAGGCTGCCATACTAGACGAAACCTTCGATCGCAAAGACGCGGATCTTCATTCCTTCTATTCCCTTTTATCACCGACCCTTGACTTTCCATTTTGATTATTTGAGGAACGCGTACACGCCCACGCAACTCCGACCTCCCGCATATTATTCTTGAATCTTCCTCGCTCGACAAACTGTTCGGAAATACCATTCCATCTTTGAACTTTCTTGCTCCACGCTCTCTCTCTCTCTCTCACTCAAAATTCATGTTCGAGCTTATCAACACATTTTCGGATATTCGGGGTTGGTGCGACCATGGCTTCCGAGTATTTGCAACTTTTACAATGTCGGAACTATTAACAATGTACTTACTTATCAGCAATTTTGTTGAAATACAAAATACATGATTCATTAAACATTATTTCGACTATAATATTAAAGAAACATCAATTTATTATAAAAGCATTACTAAATAGTTTTCAAAATATAAGTAATCATCGCTTTGTCATGTTTTAAAAATCGGTGACTCTCATACCTTCCTTTTCTTGAGAATTCCATTAACACCTTAAAATTAGCAGAGCTTCATTAATGAATTCTATTTTCTATTATTTTACAGCTCTGAAACCTATATAATGCCATTTGAATGTTCTTCGACCAAGATATTTTTAACAAATTACTTGCTTTATTTTAAAAATGAAACAGTACAATTATTAATAAATTCATTACTTATTCTTTAATTCAATATAATGCCATAAGTTAATATTTACAATAACCTGATATAAAAATATTGATTAAATTTCTTTATTCCATGAATATATATCAATGACGTCAAATTTTTAATACATAATACTTTGGCTTTTCAAATTTCTAGAAATACCTCATTTTTGTAATTAATGTGCATTTTTACATCAAAACCACGACTTTTACATCTTACTTTTACATTTTTATATTTCCTTAAATTGTATATCTCTGAATAATAAAGATACTGTAAATATGAAAAGAAAAACTCAACTATTAAGAATAAGTACAAACTAAAAATGTGTAACAAACATGAAAACTTGTAATTTAATTACTTTCTTGTATTTGTGGTTAATAAAATGATCTTAAAATATATTGAGTAAAAGATATAAGCTCGTAAGGATATAGAAACATACGAAGGACTTACCATCAAATTTAATAATATAAGTTTGAACATAAAATTTTTGTATATTTAATAAATATATTAAAAGATTTTTTTATATTTCCAAAAAACTATTAATAACATATAAATACGAAGGTTGTATAAAATAACGAAAATGCCCGGCGTAGAGAAAAATCATTTAATTTCACCCTCAATCATTTTTATCATTTAGTTCCAACTAAAAAATATCAGTTTTCGCAAAAAAATTTTAAACCGCATAATATGAAAAAACTTTTAAAAGACATAAATGAAGGAGATGATTATTTTACAATTATTTTTTATGATTCAGTCGTAAAGAGAAAACTGATTTATAGAGCGACAATAATAGTTATTAAAAGGTTTAGTGGTTGAAATTATTACTTGTTTCTTCGACATTACGTTCAAAAACTTCACTCGAAATAAAAAGATTTAGTGTAAGATCTTGTTATGATGGTTATTACTATTATTTTCACACTACTTTATTTTAAATTTTTTTTTTGATTATTTTAAATATTTTTCGTTTCAAACATTTTATGGCAAGCGATTATCTTTTTAAGACATTTCTTTTTAATTATTATATATTTCAAGTTCATATATTAAGGAAGAATAACATTTAAAATATCCTGAATACAAACATGTACATTAAATTATTTCTTTATATCATGTTAAATGAATTATTATTTGCAATAACAAAACTTAAAATCTCGTCTCTGTTTATAAAAATTATAAAAAATTCTACTTGACGTGTTTTAAAAATTGTGTTCATAATAATAATAAAATACATAATCTTTTTTTACTTTTCTCTTTCAGAATTTTTCTTTAAAATTATAACAATTCTATGTTTATATTTACCTTTATATTTTACTTAAATTTGAAATATTATGTAATATTGAAAGATGCTTAGTCTTGAATAAGGAAGAAATAAATTAAAAACATAAAAATTCTAGAATATTGATTTTAATAATATCAAACACAATTTGAATCAAGTAAGGAATAAATTTCTATGATTATTTTTTTAAAAATACATATTAGTTTTATTATTCTTTTTATTTATATTTTAAAAAATGGCTTGCACTGTAACGTGGCTGTGAATTGAGTGCAAATAAAAATGTCTATAACTATAAGTTTTGTACGCAATCTTGTATTATGTGTCTTAAACATATTTAAAAATGAAACTGTAAATAAACCGCAGTTCAGGATGATGCTATGGTTTTGATAAACACGTTTATATCATTATGTTTATTTTTATGTCATTTTTATCGCTTGGATTGATTTGAATTCATAATATTGATGATAATTTAATTTTTAATAAATGTTTTAAAGATTATTTTTCTATTAAAATATTTTTTAATTTTCTTTTTTTAAATCTACAACTTCTTCATATATTATTTATTCTATAATATATTATTGAAAAAAAATTAGTCATAACATATGTATTCCTATACTCAAAGACATTCAAAAATATCTTGTAAGTTATTATTATAAGTGAATATAATGCCATTAATTAATTCCAAATTTTTAACAATAAATTAATTGATGTATTATGTTATATTTTCATATATTATATAAAACGACTTCAAGTACACTTTAAATATATAATTGTATTAATTATTTATTTTTTAAATTTAAATTTTAAATTTAAACAGCCAATCTGAAATTTCAGTTTATGAAAAAGTGGTTTATGAAATAAAAATATTTTACTTTTTTGTATGCAGTTTTTATGTGAATGTTTATACAACTCATTTAAATAAAGAAAATTGCGGATAGTACTTTTTAAAAAAACCAAAATTAAAAAATAATTTTCAGTATGTAAATATAAAAACGTAATTAATTTGAATAATAGAGAAAACTTTGAGATTAAATCTACCAAGATTCAATAATTTAAATATACATAAAATAATAATTGATCTTGAATAATGAAATGCTTCAACTAATTTTGATTAATTTTTAAATTTAATAAATTTAATAAATAATCTGCAATACTACACCAAAGAAATGAATAATTATGTAGAAATAAAAACTAATATACAATTGTTTTATTTTAATTTGATTTAATGAATTACGAATGAAAATTAAAAAACAAAGGAAACGGCCACGTAATAAAGAAAAAAATAGTGGGATTGAAAATTTTAAATACATATATATTCATTTTATTACAGACAAATATAAAAATAATTAATACTTATCGTATCGGTCAAATTAATAAATGAGCCAATTACAATAAAATTTATTAATATTTATTACCATTTAATAATAATAATTGAAATGAAAAAATTAGAAAGACTTATAACGAAAAGCTAAGACAACTTTATTACGAATAATATGAATAGTAGAGAAAAGATGAATAAATTTTGGTATTGTTAGATTTTTTAAAATCTCTGTCCGTGGAATCAGGAATATTTAACCAGATAATAATCAGTTATATTCTTGATAGGATGGTATATATATTATTTCTTATTTCATTTTAATTTTATTATTATATTTTAATAATACTTTTTTTTATATAGTAATAATTAAAATACATTCATATTTTTAATTGACGTGTACACAATTATATCAAAATAATAATGAAATGATTCGAAAATATTAATAGAATCTAGAAATCCAATGCTTCTAGATTCAAGTTTTCTCGGTCAGTTAAATTTGTTATCATTACTAGTTCTAATAAATTAGCAGAGATTAAACTATTGTTTACTTAATCATTTGAATTATTATTATACAGAAGAAAAACATGGAATTACTTCATAAATGAATATAATTCAGTCAAATGCTCAATTGAATAAATATACACAGTCATTAATGAATAAAATAAACTCTATGTTAGTTATTACTTTATTACGCTTAATAATAATTATAATGTTGATTTAAATGTTTACAAATCAGATATCAAATTTTATTAACACGTGTTCGAGAGTTTCTTATAATTATTAATTAAATATAGTTAATTGAAAGCAGTTGTTAATACAGAAAGGTGACTTGAGATTGAGGATATAAAAAAAAAAGATTGTTATCAAATTTATTAAACAATTTAATTTGTTTATAATTATGAAAGTATTTATGTTTTCAATAAATTTTATAAATAGACTGATAGATACAAATATATTGTATAGAAGAAAATTTATAAATAGAGAATTTTATCTCTTAAACATAAAGTCGTTTTTAATTTAATAGTTAAGATGCTGACACTATGTAATAACGGTTACCGAGTAAGTTATCTGAAAGTTGTATGGAATATTGAATTGTGTATAAATAATTTCTATTTTAATTGACATCGTTACAATACTTAACAATTTTTTTTTATTACTAAAATTTCATAATATCTGCATTAAACTTTTATTATTAATGCTAATAATAATATTATATCATATAGTTTGTATAAGAAAATTTATATATTATTTTTACATGTTACATAATTACTCAAATAATATACAATTAATAATGAATACAATAATAAAAAACATTTTGTCCTACATATATGTAATATATTTATACTAAAAGTCATATTGAGCTTGATCATATTTAAGACATTGAAAACTTGACACTGAACTATAAAATATGGGTCAGTTCAATTTGTCTACAAATGATGAAATATTTCAAATAAATTTATCAAAACGTTCTTATCTAAAGCATATGTTCCGAATAATACAAGCCACTATTTAGTGTAAACATTTAATGTAAAATTAAATGTGACAATTCTATTTTATTTTAAATTTCGTGTCTACCTATAGCTCTAAACATTTGTGCCATGCATGATTTTAGAGATGAACCTTAGTAACCTTGAGCATTCTAGGTATTAGAATCATCTATATAAGTGCTCACTGTAGATAAGAGAAAAGATAAGATATCATGATATCAATCCATTGATTTCGCATTGTGATGCTTGAAGCACCGAAACTTAACATATTCTTAGGCAAGACGGACTTTTAATCGTACAAGATCCAACATAAGAACGAGAACTTTTTTACTTAATTTAATTAAATTCTAAATAACTCGCTCGATGTACAATTTTCTAAATAAAGCAAGTAACATGAAGTTTACTTAATATAAATTAAAATTTGTTTATATCTGTATTAAATTTGTTTTGGTCTTATAAATTTATCGGACTCAGCCTATAGATTTATTTAATAATTAATCGTTACAGTTAACTTAAAAATCACATTACTTAGAATTCATTTCATAAACATCAAGAGTTTACTTCTTTTTCTTTCATATTCTCAGATATCTCATTTAATTAAAATTAATTTGTTATTATTATTAAGGTAAAAAATGTCTTAATTTTTATTTAGAAAAACGACATAATCAATGATCATTTGTATTTCATAAATAAATATTCATAATTACGATCAAAATATTATTTAAAAAAAAACTATATTAAAACGTATATACAATTGTATCAGTTGTGAACAAAAAAATTTTTCCTTCAAATTCTTGTTGCAACTACAGTTTTTTTTTCGTTAACACATTTCATAATGAGATAGGTATTATGAAAATTCAACATATTCTTAAAGTAATTTAAAAGAAAGGAAAAGATAAAAGTGATAAACTTCATTTAATCAGTGAATCATCATCTCTAAAAGTATTTTGTGGTTTACTAATTAATTGCATATGTTCGATTTGATAAATTTTATTAATGAAATATTTGCAAATATGATTAATGCTAGGGGCATTAGTTCTTTAAAAAGTAAAAAATTATTTGAAATGTATAAAAATAATATAGAAATTCGTTGCTCGAAATAAATATGTAACAGCTGCCTTGAAATAATTTTTACTCATGCAAAGATTATTGAAATTCATTTGTATACGACAAAGCAAATACATGAGTTATCCTAATTCAGAGAGACATATAAGCTTAGTCACTGCATTACTTACTTTTTCCCGATTCACATACCACATGTATTACACACTGTATATAAGCTTACGTATTTATAATATTTTGTTATCATTATTTTTGTTTAATAAAAGATGAAAAAGATTTTTTTTATCTTATGAGCAGCATTGCCATTTTATAAAATAAGTATCTAAAAATTATGATTTTTAAATAGTATAATTTATGAACTTTGTTAGTATTTAGAGAATAGAATAGTTTTTTAAACGCTATACAAAATTTCAATGATTAACCTCTAAGTTATAAATAATAATAATAATACTAATTACGATCATTATAGTTATTATTATCATATTAAGTATGTATTAATATTTGACTAATTTTATTTAAAATTTTTTTATTTTATTCTAATATCACTCTGATGTAATAAATAGGATATTTGATTTATGATAAAAAAGAGGGTTAAAATATTATATAATATTTAATTATAATTTCATATCTAATTAAATTGACATTAACGCACATATTCTGTTTTAGATCAATTAAAAAAAAAAAAAAAAGATAACTTACATACAATAATGTAATAAGTTATTGATGAGTTATTGATATTCAACTAAAAAAACCGCTTTTATTCATTACTATTTTTATAGGATTTGTTAAAAAAAATCGTAGATACAAAGCGCTATAATTGAAATGGTTTTTGTGAGAAAACTTAATTTGTAGATAAATTATATAACAATGACGGTTCCAAATTAATCTTAAATTTAGACATAATAACCACAGAAGGTAGAACATTTTACATAATGAAATATCTTGCAACGAAATATCTTTAAATTAAAAATAAAAATAAAAAGTATGTAGCTGTTTCGTAGACGTGTGTAAGACTGTCTATTGTCATTTTTTGGATTTGTTAAAAATTCTGATTCGAATATTTTATTGTGATATGTTTGCAATGTTAAAAAGTTCGGGGAGGGGGTGAGGAAGGTTGCACAAATAAAAAATAACGATTATGGATTAAAATAAATGTTAATTTATTTATTGTGACTTTTTTTTCATACCCAGAAAAGCAAGGATGCGCCTCACACAGTATGTAAGCGTTTTCCGTTTCGTTCGTTGTCCGTTAAAGATCTCGGACACTTGACTTACACGCATCGTACTTGATTCCGTGACCATTTTCCGTTAAAGCTAACTCCCCTTTGATTTTTTTTCTCGTGTCCCGCAACGCCGAATTCTTTGTTTTAGATTATTTTTATTAAACGTCCTATATTACTAAATATCGTGAGTCAACTTGGGCCTGGTCCCACCCCGCCGCGGTCCGCCCGCCGACACAAGGCATTAAGAGACCTCAATTACGAACACCTATACTAAGATTCGTTTCGAATTAACGGTTTCAGCTATTTTGCATATAAAGGTATTGACTTAACTCAGCCATTTATAATGAGAAAAAAATTATTGTGAGAGATTTTACATTCGACGTGCATATACTAATATAAAATGGGGAGAAAAGAAATAATGTAATATAACCATGCTATTAATTAATTACTTAATAACATATCAATTTAAATATAGGCGAATTTTTACGAATCGAATAAGTTGTATAGAAGACGTAGTAAGATCCTCAACAAATGAAATATTTATAATAAGCGCAGTAAAAGCTTGTACAGGAATTATGAAATATTCATAAAACTTAAAAGGATTTAATTGGTCTGATTCGCTAGTTTTCGTTAAATGCAACGAAAGATAAATATAGACATGTGGCTTCCAGACAGCTAATTCTACTAATTTCATTTTTTTAGAAATAAATAGTCGGTCTAATTGTGAAAATAACTCAGTTGTTGTCCGTGCTGGACGATAGCAGGGGATAAATATTCGCGCGTAGGGACAACATATAATAATAATAATAATTCACGTCTCAGTCGTTACGAGCACAACGACTTAAAGCACGTTATCTCTTTTTCCGACCAAGTCAAGAATGCAAATCTCGACATTTCCGATCCTCGGTCGAGTGATTGAGAGTCGATGTGTACGTCAGCAGCCCCTCGGTATAAAAAAAAAATTCGCATGTCACAATATTAATAGTAGGAAGACAGTAAAAATCTATGAATCCGGGCCAAGGTTTAGCGATCTGATCGTTTGCCCTTAGCAACAGTTTGGCACTTCGTGTAATTTTATGCGCTTTTCCACGCATCAAGTTGTTAGAATTTTAATTCCCGAAGTTGAGCAGCTTGAAGCTAAATAATCAACAAAACCCTTGACCTTGGCATTTATCTTCAGAAACCAATTAAAGTTGGAAATGTTCAGGTATACTATCATCTGCCTTAAACTAAATTGATTCTCGGCTCTTTTCAAGCTCTTTCGCGCATTTTCGAGAAATCTATAAATATTTTCAACAATTTCTCTCATTCAATACTAAATATCAATCAATATAAACATCATTTTATATTTTTACAGCTTCATCAATTATATAGAAGTTAATTATAGAATACAATAGAATTATATTATTTAGAGCTCGATGTACTTAATAAATTACATTAGACATTATTTGTAATGGTATACAAATAACATAAATAAAGAATATAAATCAAGAATAAATATACATAAATAAAGAAAAAAATGATTAAGTATATAATAAGAAAACTCACCTTCCATAACAAAAACAATGGAGCCGACATCGCCTTCCCGAATAATTATTGAACCAGCAGGAAATGTAACAGGATACATGCAATCAACAATTTCTCGAATTTGTGTAAGTTCCAAATTCTTCATGAAATCATTATCTAAAATAGCAGCCTTTATCAGCTCTCGTGACCTAAACAATAGACACATACAATATATTAATTATATGATCATAAAATATTTTAAATACAAAATTATTATTAACACAAATTTTCATATTTCATTCGAATCTAGATAAATTCACTATCTATCATTATTATTTACTTATGTTCTTTACCTTTTCTGATTCTGTCTATTTGATTATACTTTTAATATATTTAATACGTATTTTTGACGTACTAAATTATAGAACATATACAATATATATTTAGGAAATAATGAAAATTACTAGTATTTACCAACTTACAAATTTAGTAGTTCATGGCATATAAATAGTGCTCTCACAATTCAAAACAATGTAGTTTATCAATAATTTAATACTAATCTTATTTTAATATATATAACAGATAATTGTCTCTTTTAATTAATATTGAAAATTTTTTTATTCTGAATTAAATAAAAAAAAATCCATATTAGTATTTATATTCTTAAATATATTTAAATATTTATATAGATAAGAGAACGCTTATATGCCTTTTGCAATGTCTGAATAGTCTCAATTAAGATAAGATGAAGTTCATTTAAATGATATTCATACGTCACAGGTAATGTATTGTTAGAAAGTATATCACGTTGTTTACTATTTTTAGACTGTATCATTATCGAAAATTTTAATATTATTATATGCTTATGTAATTATTCTTTCTCTGTTCGAGAATTTAGACAATTTATAGCTTGTTAAATTTAAAGGTCCTAATCAATTTAATTCATCTGTTATTAATATATGGATTTTTAAAAAATTAGTTAATTATTTGAATGTGTATACATATTAGTATTAATTATATTGGTTTTTTTAAACATTTTGCAATCTTTCTAAGTTAAATTTTCATAATTATATAAAATAGCAAAAATCTTTTTTATAATATGCCAATTTTTATTTTAAAATTCATGCAAAAGATTAAAAAAAAATACTTTAACTATTGTAATATATTTAATGAATTTATCAAACTATGATGTAAATAAATAAATCAAAGAATTTTTCTTAATAAAATACATTTATGGCCCCATTGGGAAAACAATGAAAAAATATAATATTATATCTTAAAATTATGTTGTGAGCCAATGTACACATTGTAAATTTATTTTATATTATAATTTTCTTTTTGATCTATAATTTATGCACTCAGGATAAACATAACTATTTTAACTAAAATTCATAATATTGTAAAATTTTTTATTTATATTTTGTTTATGTTTTATAGCTAGTTGTTAATGCTCAAGGTAATCAGATTTTTAAATTAAAATGAAGAGCTTACAATAATAGATTAAGAGTTTTAATTTATATGAATAGGAATCACCAAGTTATGTAATTTGTGTCAGAAGAATAATTATTACTATAATAATAAATTAGTTAGAATTTGGTAGATTAATCGATCATTTCTTTTTAAAGACTTTTATTACAGCATAGTTCTTCAATATTATAATGTTGGAGCAATCACTTTATGATATGCATTTTTTTTACTATTTTTATTTAATAGCATAGATACATTCAATAGACAATACAAAATACATAGAATATAACTATTATAACTTTTATATAGATGTTTATAAATAAATACTATTTAGTTTTAAATATGTAATTTTGATCTATTTTGCATCAAGTATCATCTCCACCTAATTCTTTGTTAATTAAAATTTTATGTATATAAAATATATCTATAATTTTGTAACAAATAAATTCATATCGAATATAGTAAAATTTACTTGATAAATAATAGTGAAGATAATGAAATACACTTTAGCCAATTTAGTATTATTTTTTATAGTTAAAAACATCGTATGATCAGTAAGCACAGCATTAACTTTTTTCAAAACATTGGAATGTAATGAATTTAGCATGTGATACTATAAACAAACAATAAATGGATTAAGTTATATTTTGTATACGCTTATTTATATACTTTTTATAAATAATATAAATATAAATACTTTGGTATTTATATACTTTACACAAATATTACATAGATACGGTGAAAACTTTATACCTCGATCAAATAAATGATAAATTAATCTTTCTCCTTCATGAAAAAAGACGAATCTGAACAACTAGCGGATTGATACTATGTTTATATCATATGTTTTCTTCAATAACAAAAGATATTTCTGAAACAGTTTATTTTCACGGGAATGAATTATTCTTTTATCGGTTTCTGCAATAAACGATTTCTTTATTCATGCATATTCTTCGTAATCTGTTTATATTATAAAATTTGGCAATCCCAACTGTAATTAATACCGTAAAATTTTCATGATGATCGATAAAATGCCTCGTAAGTATAGTTAGCTTGTAAATATAATTTACAAAACAAAAAATAGTAAAATATATAACAGTATGAAAAAATTTATTTACTTTAAAAAGTATTGTTTATTTTGAAAACGGTATTATGAGTCACGCTATCAAAGTCTCTGAATAAAACATCGAAAAAAATAATCGACACAATTATAGATAGCGTTTATAAATTGATGAGAAAGTACGTGTCTTTCATCGTGAAGTATCCCAAGGCTCGATCGCATATTTTTAATGGTGTCACTAACTTATTACTTAGGCTTCCGATCCGACTTACAGTATGAAATTTCTATTCAAGTAATTCACTGCGCCTTGTAACGCCATTGAATTATTATAGTATTCAAGACACGATATATTTATTCGGATAATAATTTTAGAGAACCGATGGAGACGTCACAAAAAAAGAAATAAACATTTTAATTAATAATTAAAATAAACTTCTTTTTGAAGTTTAATAGCAGAGAATGATTTGAAAATGGTAAATAATAAACATTATTGTTTGCAAGCTTTTGTTTATGTTTATATTACTCTAATTATAATTTGTGAATAGTTGTGGTGACATTGATTTTGAAGAGTCCATAATTAATTTAATTTCTTAAGAGTTACTTATGAAAATTTATTAGCATCTTAATAAAAATGCAAAGCCATAGAAATCCAAACATTCTAAAATATAACAACACATTTATTTTTTGAAATATAAAATAATATTTTATAATATGAGAATAACTATTGCAATAAGAATTCTATGCACATAACCAAAAAGTTAGTGAGTAAAAATTTAGCAAAATCCAAAGATATATCGTTTTTCATTGATAAATTGCATTTACAGATACATTTAATGTCATTAAATTAAAAAGTTGCGTTCAGAAAGGAGAAGGAGAATGCTTATTCTAGAAAATTTTAAACTCTTTTGTCATTGTATTCTTATCACTATAAACTACAGATATTTATATAAATATAAGATATATGTATTAAGATATAATATAATAAGTAGCTCTAATAAAATTTTAATGAAAATAACGTCTCATAATATTATAAGGATTTAACAGAAAGTGGTAATGTAAAGTAAGAATAGTGAATATAGTAGCAGAGCGCTGAAGTCTAAAAATGGTCATTTTCGTCAAGATTGTGAAACGAAAGAACTGAAAGTATAGACGAGATTTATTACCTGAGAATTTTCAGATGGATTAATTGATAAGTGATGAAGTGACTTATTAATCGAATCGATAACATAATATAATTAAAGGTAAGAATATAGTGCCTGAGAAAATATATAAAAATTCTTGAGCAGAGTTGTGTTACCGATTTGGGAATAATAAAAAGAGTCGGTAGGACGAGGAGGTGGAGAAGATGCCAGTGGCCCGTTGAAAGCATCGTCTAAAAGTATCGTAACTAGAGTACTGAATGATATAAATGTTATCGTCAATGCAAGAGGTAAAGGATCTCGTGAAACACGACGCGTCCGTACCTCTGAGGCTTACTGAACTTGCGTAAGGGCTTGGAGTCGTGCTTGAGAGGCTCCGCCGATATTGCGAGCCTTTTGAGCCTACGAACAGGGCTGAGGGGCCCGGCAACGATGCCCAGGTCGACGATCTGCCGAAATTTATCGATTTCATTCTGCAAATAGCGTATGGTCGTCTCACGCTCCTCGAGGGCCCGCTCTAGAATTTCGACAGCCTCGTCCTTCTGCTTGAGAGCCTCAGTCCTCTCTCGGAGGAGCCGTTTGAGGTCGTTCATCGAATCCATCCTGGTGGCCGGAGATCGTGGCCGCCTCCCCGGCACTGGAGGCCCAGCTACTCTCTTAGGGCAGCTTATCCTAGACGTTCGCCCGCACCACCGGTCTCTTCGAGCTCGGGGCCGAGGTGAAAGGTGCGGTCAGCCGATCCTGAGGCCACCGCGCGCTCGCGCCCTACATAGCGCAATGGGACTCGACGGATTTGCGCGCGCGTCTCCTTCGCCGCTCTCGACTGTCGTGGGGGAGAGCTAGCGAGGCCGAGTTGGAGGGAGGCGTTGATCAAGGAAAATTTAGCTTCAGCCTTGCCCGAGGCACGCGTCCTTCGCACAAAATCTTCTCGAGTGCGCTCTGCCCGTCGCGGATAGCTGCTCTTTCCGCCCTCGGTGCGTTTTTCCTCCCACTGCCCCACGCCTGTTAATTAGTGAACCGAGTATACTCACGTTCGATTCATATGTGTCATCATAATGATGACGGGAGAACCCGCGAGAGGTCGGTGGGAACGGGGAGACGGAGGAAAAAGAGAAGGAAAAGCAGGAAAAGACCCAGACAGCGGAATGAAGCGGATAGGAACGATAGAATCCTTGCATAGTATGTCACAGAAGACCCTACTACTGTGAATTATGCGAGCTCTTTTTTCTTTAGCTGCTGCCACAATAGCTTGGTTATGTGACTTTGTTAAAACGGATGCCGACTAGATTTAATGGACGAATATCCACTTTAATCCACATTATTGGTCGATGTACTCGTGCCTTGCGTAATTCTTGAGACTTCACTTACTATATAAATACCGGGAATTTTCATGAGCAAAAAATGAAGCAATAAAGAAAAAGAAATCTCATCGAGAGAATGAGTTTATGACTATTTGCTGTAACTTCTATCTCACACCTGAACTCATTTTAATTACGCACAGTAAATAGATGAGTAAATGACTGCTGCTGTCCTCTAAATCTCTGATTGTCGGTGTTCATTTAGCTTGCATCTATCATTGGCTAAAATATCTACAGTAAACATTATTTCACAAGCAGAGTTACTACATATTTTTTATTCAACAAAAGCCAAAAATTAGGCTTGGCTTAAAAATAAATTGTAATAGAAATTAATAAGTGCTATTGAAATATTAAATGAATTTGTTTCATATTTATTATTATTATTTATTTATTTATTTATTTATTTTTTAACCAAAACAACTCTGTATGAGAGAAAGGTATGATTAATGTGCTACGCAAGGGAATATGATTCGGTCAAATCAGCTTGATAATCGTGAATTTAGAACATAAAACGTATGACGTTAATACGATGATGAGGCTTTGTGCATTATAATCAGGCGATTAAAGTGTACGAAATGCGGCGTATTTTTTTCTCGAAAAAATATTATCTTCAGCTTGCTTAAAAAGCATTTTGCTAATCAAATGTATAACATGTTAACTGAATTTTCAATAATGCTCGCGACGAGGATATTAAGACCTATTCACAGAAATTACGCAACTGAGTGAACCTGATGGCATTAGAAAGTTTTAGCTCCCTGAATGCAGATAAACTTGCGCTCAAATATTTGCTCTACGGCTTAGAATACATTTTTTTTTAAATATAATTCTTTTTTATTCAATTGTTTCTATTAATTTTTCAGTTTTCAAAACCTGTAAAGATTTGTATTGATAACAGTCATACTATATTACTAATTAAAAAACAATTTATATTTATCAATCATATACTATATGATATAAATATAAATTATTGAATAAATATTTTTAATTAATATGAAGCAAATTTCTAAGTACTCGATGTTTTTAACACCATCATCACTTATATTTGTAAACAATGATTTTATTTTCCAAAAAATACATTAATTTAATAGATTTATTTAAAAATTTGTTTATACGTATTTGATGTAATTGAGCTTAAAATTATAGTTTTGAAACATAATTAAATTTTTATTTCTTAATTAATGCTTTTTCAGAACATATTTACGAAACATAATTATTTGCTTGCATCGATAAATCGTTATTGTACTACAATTGCATTCAACTTTTTTGGTTAAAAATTGAAGTTTTCAAACATTCATAATATGTATACTTCAAAGATTTATAATTAATATTTGTAATAACATGCACATACATCATTAATTTTTTTTAATAATACCCTTGAACATGTTATAACGATAATATTGAATAAAACAATATATTCATAACATCAAAAAATATGTTTAATATGAATAATTATTTTTTGAAATATAATTTTATTTTTAATAATAACGTAACATTAATACTACTATTGATTATGATAAAAAGTTATGTATAAAACTATTCTTTTAGTTTTAAATTAATTTGTTAAACTAATTACGTATGTTCTTTAGTAATGATAACTAAAATTAAAAAATTTAATTATATATAAGAATTTATTTACTTATATTCGATATAGTAGATTAAATTCGGTATTTATCTAAATTATATATAAACTAATAATTAAAATTGCAGTTTGTCTAACTCGTTCTTTTAATAATATTATATAAATTATACCTTTTTATTTTTAAATACTTCTAATAATATCTATTATATTAAAAAACAAGTATGTTTTTTTGTAATTCAAATTTTTAATCTGGATTGCTGTAAAAATATTTTCATCAAAATTTGTGACTAATATTTGTAATATTGAATTAAAGTTCATGTTAATGATTTTTTATTAAAATTAACAATTGATTAAGAAAAAAGTGTCTATATTATGAAACGAACTATTAGTTTTAGATTAAATTTAATTACGTTCTGTTCATAAGAAATGATCATTGCTGAATTTATATCCTTTAGCTTTTTTGTTTAAGCTTTTAAAATATAATAGACTTAACTCATACATAATATGGACTAAATTATGGATTCATTTAATTACCATCAAATATAATACAAATTATTATAAATGTTTTAAACAGTTTTGAATATTTGTAATAAATTTAATGTATATATTTGAGCTCGTATATTACTATGAATATTTGATAAAAATATATACATTATTATAAGCATACGTGAGGTACTTCACAATATTTATAAATGGATTATATCAAGAGGAGATTGGGTATAAGAATACTCAAGTAAAAGTATGTATGATTAATGCTAGGAATGTAAACTTTGATGCTTGGTAATACAAAGATATCCTATAATTCTGGTAATTTTGTACAATAAATTGTTGTATTATTTTTATGAAAATTTATGATTATTTAAATGCCAAAAATCAAATTTTAGACATTTTTTATAGATACGATGTATATACTCCAACTCATGCGTATTTACGTGTTATTTGCTTGTGAGATTTAATTAAAGACCAGGATTCTTAATATTTAGGAAATAGCGATCAAGTTTAGTCTTGAAAATTATTTTATTACAGTGATTAAAAGCACAAATATAATTTTAGAACTTTTGATAAATTATGTATCTTTTGTATAAAAAGTGTAAAATTATATTTTTAGAATGACTGCTAGGAAGTTTCAAATTACGCGTCTTAATAAAAGAAATTGGGATCGGTACGTAATCTAATGAAATTTTAACTAACCAACACAATCTATAATACTATCAGTTCATAACATATACACGTTGTTACTCTTCGTTATCAATCATAAAATATTTTTGTAAGTTTTAAACCATATTCTGTAAGGTTCCTCTGAAAACATTAATTAATAGAATAGAGATAATTCTGGTTCTTTCATTTCGGCCATGGCAGTCTGAATTCGATTCACTTAAAGCAATCTAAAAAGTCATAAAATCATGGAAGAAGCTGTATTTATAGCATTGAAGGGCGTTCGACGAATTACTACTGAGATGAAACATTGGCATAGGTGGACGGATTCTCATATAAACGAATATATACGTAATTGCCGTTTTACGTTGATGATATTTGTTAGAAAAGAGATGAATGTGGATAAATTTTTAAATGCGGATTTAAGATAATCCTACTGGTTAGTAACCCACTTATCAAAAATATAACATCATCTCCAGCGAAATAAAGAGCAATTCGTCGCGCACGAATGCATCCTAACGCGTAGGTGTGATTATACATTTCGTATTAAATATGGCTGGGAGTGGGTTGACAAATAGTCAATTTCTGCCATAGCAGCAGTTAATTCATGCGAGGGAAGCGCGTCACTGCTCGATTATTTTTTAACTCTTAGGCTCCAGTGTTTCATCGGGAGAAATTCTCGGAGATTATTAATCATTACCAGAATACGATATGTGTTTCGGATGAAAAATTCATGCATAAATGTACATATGTATTTTATATTTTCAGATCGTAAATGGTGGTCTCGAAAGGGCCAGGGTTTCGCCTTTGCCAAAGAACCAGAAATATCGCAATCATTAATAATAATACTTGGCCAGTTAATAATAAGATTGATGATATTAGCACTTAGAAAAAAATGAATAATATATATATATATATATATATATATAAATAAATAAATAAATAAAATAATAGATGATAAAAATATAAGTACATATCAAAGACAAAAGTCGAGCTCGTGGTTACCGTGTGGGCTTCCGTCGTTATCTTTCAATCATCAATCGAGCTTACAGACTTATCCACGAGAGAGCGCCAGCGACTGATTAAACACTTGGCGGAGGCGGCCCGTCGAATCTGCGCCGGGACGACGTCGAATGGGATCTATGGGAACATGCGATACGGCGAGTGGTGGCGGCCACATCGGCAGCGGCTGCGGTGGGGGGCGGGTGGGTGTACAAAGGATCCGAGGCCCAGATCTCGCGTATGGGTATGGTGCAATGCTAGTAGCCAGCGCTCGGCGGAGCGGGTTGTTGGGCGAGGACAGAGCGAGGAGGGGAGACAAGAGCCGGGGAGAGGGAGGCCAACTCGTTCGCCGCGCGAGCACGAGTGCGTGGCTTTAACTTTTTTAAATATCGCCGTTGGCCGTGACAGGAGCTATTTTTAGCGTCGTCGAGATAAGCGGCGTGCGCGGAGAAGAGACAGCGACGACGACGGGAACGACGACGACACGGGCACGGCGAAGACGATGAGGAGGAGGTGGAAGTGACGGTCGAGTTGAAGTCAGTGGTGGTAGAGGAGGGAGGAGGTCGGAGCGGCGTCCGTGTCGGTGACGGTATCGGTGTCGCTGACGGCGACGGCTCGAGCTAAACCGCACACTCAACAATGTTGACTGGATCCGGACGAAGGGAAAGACAGAGTGAGCTGGGGAACGTATGTGCGATAATAAAGGGAACGGTGTTAAGAGAGAGGGAGACGACTTTGCGTACGATCGGTGCACAAAGAGCCTTCCGCGGACGGGGCAATTATTAGTGACGTCATGCGCGAAGAAATAGAAAGGGTGATGGGTAATGTCTACCGGAGTCTCCTTTGACCCCGTTTGGGGCAACGGGGGCCGCAGGTGTACGCGGAGATGAGCCCCCCCCCCGGGGGGGGGTGCGAGGACGGACGTGACATGGCTTTCCGCGGCCTTCGTCGGTGAGCGGGAAAATACACGCAGGTGTCTATTGCCTATGCGGATGAGGCAGTCACTCGAAGTTGAAGGTCGTTTCTCTAGATGCGCCAAATGCCGTCGAATAGTAACTTACATGTATGCGTCTGCCCGCATACTCTCACATTTAGCCCTCGAATCTCTCCGACATCGAGGACGTTCTTTTTTTCCCTACTCTGCGAAATAAAACAATGAAAGCGAAGGCACGCACGCGGATCTCGTTACACTCTTCCGAGATAGAAACGAAAATGCTTGGCAGAATAAATTTAAATTTACTTTTAAAATAAAGAACTATGTAAACTTTAGAGTTATTTCATGATTATTATTCCTTACAGACTATTTTTGTACCCAACGCATCTTCTAGTCCAAATTAGAAATTTCGCGCCGAGACCTCGACTATTGTCTCGCTCGAACTTTAACGCTTAATGCTCTTGGGAGTCAATATTGAATATCGAGATATACCAGCTACAGACGCACATATTGTATAAGCTCTAGGAATCGCAAGTCTATAAGTTCTCACTGACATTAATCAATTTTAACCGACACACTCGATAATTATGATATTATTATGATTCATTAATTATGATATTAACCCTACGCATTCCATCATTCAATAACGTAATTATGGTACACAAATTAACGTATATACTACAAAGACGACTTGAGAAATTGAGCAGCACGACGTACTGTATTAGCCACTGTCGAGATCTTAACTATTACAAGGTACGTTACGCGTTTGACCATATGTCCTGGCCATTTTCCTTCAGCATTCAAATATTTACTGAATCGAGATCTTGAACATTCTGGGAGTTTTTCTAATTCTCAACTCAACAAATCTTTATATTTATTATAAATTCTCATGTATAAACTTATATTATTTTGCTTATCAACTTATATATCTTCATTAATATTTGTCAAGCAAAGTGCAGTAGGGATCGCACTTTAGGGACTGTAGAAAGTGTAGGAAAAGTTTAATTTATTAATTGATGATTGGTGCGACCAACTCATTTATAAGTTACGTGATGCTAGATTAATAATTACATTTCCAAAAAGAAAGTTTTTTTATTGCGAAGTAATTTATTATAAAAATATCTGTGTTTTCTTGATCATATGCATGAATATATCATCAACATAAATGCCTAATGTAATAAAATTATTATTTCATATTTAACAAGCTAAGAAAGTAAATAGAATCAATATTTATATGGTATAATGATTATCAGTGTTCTATCAACTAAATAAATGATTAATGCTTTATCTTTTCGAACAAGCTGCTCTAACAGCTTTAATAACAGATTTAATTAAAAAAATGCCATTTCTATCTTACCTGTTATTTTTAATTGATAGACATTACATAAAATTATATAGATATGAACTACTTGCAGTTAAACCAATTCTAATAATTGTTTTTAATTAATGTCCTAAATCAATTATTAGATAGTGTCGACATTCAAGTCATTTAGTATATTAAACACGAATGATAAATCTAATCTAATGATTAATTACTCTACATTAAATGTGACATAAACTATGTACTGTGCATACGTTATCAAATTAATATTTATATTTGATTGTTATGTGAAATATCACCGATTAACTTTTTTACTGATTCCAACTTCTTTTATCCTTTTATTTAAGGATTACTTAAAAGTTAAATATTTTCAAATTTAACTTTATTCTACTTCAAAATAATATGATTTCGCTTAATATATCAATGACAACTATTTAAAAACAAATCCAAAATTTATTTTCAATTAATTGATTCGTAATGAAAGTTTAAGTATCATATCTAAACTGCAATTGTGATTGCTAGCCAATGTAACAATTCTTAGAAAATTGATAGTCTCATTATATTATAAAATTTAACCTTTATAACGTACCTTTTCCGAATTTTAAATCACGAAAATGACAAGAATGTATCTTCAAACGTTATTTTTTCTTATAAGAATAGTCACTTTCGAATATATATCCTTTAAATATAAAAGGTGATTGCTTTTGAATCTAATATTATTATAATAATATTAGATTATTATTATTATTATAATCTAATACATTTATTATATGCATGCACGTTAAGAGTATGAATTTTAAAACGTTAATAAAAAACATTTCCTATTAGAGCATATGCTCATAGTTTTAATCAAGTATTTCCATATGAGTGATTGGATTTAAACAATTTATATATGATGTTTCAAAATGTAAAATCGTTTTATTTCTTATTGAAAACCTTTGACAGAAGATTCGATTAAAATGAAGAATAAAAAAGAATATTTTTAAGAATTCTTATAAATGGAATATTGTTTAAGGTATTATTATTATTATTATTACGATATTTATTTTTTAAATATATTCTAATAATCAATATATCTGTATAAAAAGAACGATAGTATTAGAGTATTTATTTATATAACTAAGAAAACGTGCTATTACATTTAACAGCAGCTATTCTATCTTCATAAGACTCGCGAAATATGCGAGCTAAAGTTGTTGCTTCCGGCATAATAATTAATGCTAAGGATAACGATTCATTCTTAAGAGAAAATTAAGTCAGTCGGGTCTTACTCCTTTTTTATTGGTTTATTTCAATAGTATGACTAATTTACTTTCAATTGTTGTAACATATAAAAATTTATTATATGAAATACTATATTATGCAAGTTATGTGTGATGATATACTTATTAGTATACTGGTAGAGTGTGCCATTAGAATACTGGTAAAGTGTTTAATGTTATTCCGTATTAAAATGTAATTAACATCAATATCTTTGTTCAACAATACTTCAATTAAATGATAGTTATACGAATCAAAAACTAATTTATAAATGCAGAATTTTATATTTAAAATTTATTACATATGTATATACATATGAATACATTAATTACTACATTTAATTGTTTACATTTCTTTATTAAAATATTTAGGATATATTCTAATATATGCAATTCTAATATATGGATATATATATGCAAATCTTTAATTTTAATACATCTATATTTCTATATCATTTAATTATATATTTAGTATTGGTAAAAACTATATTAGAAATAAAGAAAGTATAATATTTTACGTTGATTTAAAGAAATTTGTGTTTTTAAAATATTCAAAATCTATTTTAAATGTTTCATTTTACTTACATTTCATATAGATCTTTAAGTTTCATCTAAATAAAACTGGCCTTTAAACTCACTACTTAAATTAGCACTGAATTTATTTACTTATTTTATTAATTTAAACTATTCTTTATTAAAACCAATAAATAATCATTTATGAATATTACACTGTTATACTGATAACATTTAATAATAATTTAAATATTTATATTAATAAATAAAATATTAATATCGAATTTACTGCTTCTACCTAATTTCTGAATAATTTACAGTAAATTTTACATTATTAACTTTAGTAAATATTTTTATTTTTAAAAGTTGTCTCAAATTGTATAAAATTGAATTTTATTTATACAGCTGTAAATGTAACGTAAATATTTTATACTTTAATCTATATAATTAGATAAAATAGACAATTTACTTTGTTGATAGCTGAAGTAATATTTTTAAGGTTGCAGTTGTTTTTAACATAATATAAACAAAATGGAAACATTTTTAAATGAAATAATGTTTCTTTTTAAATTCATATAAGAGTAAAAATTTTTTTTAAAATATTAAAAAACAATAGTGCCGTTTTTTACATTATCTGATGAGTCGATTGAAAACTTGTAGAAGTGTATTGTACTTATGGTCTATATTATAATGAAACTCGTTTGACAAACTTATGTAAGAAACCAAACATAGTTTCAATAAAAAGAAAAATAAATATATAATTCTAGCCATACCTTTCGCATTATTAAAAACTTCATTAGCAAAAACAAATGAAAGAAAAAGCATAAAAATGTTTGTATTATTTTTAATGAAAGTAATGGAATAATACGATAAATTATAAATAACGTAACGTTAAATTTACATTAAGTCCTATTATATTAATAACTAAATAAAATTAAATCAATAAAAAATATAGATCACAATTTGCTACAAATATTATTACATATTTTTATAATGTTAGTTAACTTTCTAATTCAAGGAATGAATATTGTACAATAAATAAATAATACAATTTGATACAATTTGAATTACAATTGATTTACAATTTGAACCATAAGTACTACTAAGTGTTTGCATTATTTATTTACGCGTAATTTAAAAAGTACAATTGTACTGGAAGTAACATTAGTTGATATTTTATAGTATAATGTGAGTTACAACGTTTCGTATGAATGTCTTTTACAAAACAGCCATATTTTCATTCCATTATTGGCATTCTGCCTGTTGCATGCCAATATATAATTTTGAAAAATAAAAATTATAATTGGCAATGAATAACTTGTTTGTATATTTTACTTTAAAATTACGATGGATCAAACCGATTCTTACACATTCAAATTTTAATGGAAATATATTTTTCTGTATTAAGTATTCGAATTCGATAACTAAATGAGTGTGTATAAAAGTTTATATAGAAATATGTTATTTTATTTACGATTAGTCACCTTCACCTACGTATTTAGATAGATTACTTTTCTGTAAATAAATTACATTTAACTTTTATTATTGAATGATTTAACATTGAATATTTCGTACGGTACACGAAAGGTTTACAGGAGTTTCGGTTACATTGAATGTCAGGTGTTAAATCAAATAGACTAGATAGATACGCTATCTAATAGACATTTAATTTGATATTTTTAGAATTACGCAATCAGCAATAAAAATAAAAAAAAATGCTTAAGTAAAATAGTATTTAAATCTATTAATGATGAAGATTCATGTACATTTGGTAAATTAATTAACCCACCGGTAAACAAAAACAGTGTATGTCAGCAATAAATCAGTCTATTTTTAAATCCATAACGTTATATATTTTTTATATAAATATTTATTTATATAAAATTAAAAATGTATTTTTATAAATAATGAATGTAAGGAGTTTGAAAGTTTTTATTTAGCACCAATACTAGCGTGACGTTGCCAATATATGTGACGTCACGTCTATAAAATCACGTGACTAAATATACCTTATTCGTTTGCTATTATATTCTCGGGCGATTTAGTATAATCCAAAGGGAACTACCGTTTTGCATGATATTACTGCAGAAGTGCAAAATAAGTATTTAATTTAATAATTTTCAGAAATGCTGAAAATTTAATTTAAACAAGGTCAGGTAGTTATGAAAGCATACTAGTAGTAGGATAATCAATATTACAATTGAAATATGCTATGAGAATTATACGAATATCTAGCAACTTTGAATTAATAGGTTCGCGAGCAGATACAAGCTTTGAACTGTTTTTAAATTAAATTTCACTTTGCAAGTTTTACTGTCTATGTTATTTTATCAGTACGGAAAGTTGATATCGGAGAAGACTTGAAGTTGAAACATGAATTGGAAGAACAACAATGCGTTATAACTGTACTAAATAAATGAATATGTTATCCTATTTAATTATTTATCTATTCTTAATTACATTAAAAAATCCAAATTAGACCACAATATAAAAATTTAATCAAAATTATCTTTTTCTTTGTTGATGTATCTTATACATTTTTCAAATATAGTAGTATATAGATAAATATAGATAGTAAATCATTTATAATATTTTCTAAATTTATTAAAATATATAGTGAATTTTCAAATTCTAGGTGGATATATCGGTCTAGTTGTATTGTGTGCTTATTAAAAATATTATCCTGAAATTGAATTGCTTATTAATAATGCTGTCATGATATTTATTGTAAATTTTATGGTCTGTCAAGTAGTAAAAATTAATTACAATTCTATTCGCACAGTTTTGATTTTATTTCGTTCGCTATCACAGTATGTCATTGCATTTTACTTACATTACTTTTTCGAATGATAAACAAAAAACCTTTACTCATAGGAAAAAATCAAATAATGATGATAAGCAAATTTATGTTAATATATAAATAGAATTTTGGACAAACACTTTGATCGGGTCGGTGATTCCTTACAGACGTATTTATTTCAACATGTAAGCAAATAAGAATATACATATTTCAAGAATTACAGAATCAGTTTATTTGAACTCTCGTTCATTAGCTTCGTATTTTAAAAAGTGAGTCAAGCCTTCTAAAATATCCTGTCGTATGCATATTGATGACATTTTGGCATCTTTCTACATTGTAGAAACGTCATTTCAGTAATGCTTGTCATGTGTTAATAAATGCAATAATTTTTTATTTTAATTATATCCAATCAAAAATTTTTTGAATGATATATTTAATCGATCAAATTTATATTTTTATTCTAAATATAGTTATAAATAATTTCGTTTATCTCAATTGAATTTTAATGTGTAATTAAATCCAAATTTATTAAAATTTAAATAATACCGATATAAATATCAGTAGAATATTTGCTATTTTTGTAAATAGACTTTAATTACAACATTGTAAAGCAGTGATAGAGACCAGATACTATTTATGAAAGGCAAAATGGATTCAACTATACACACGTTGCGGAAGGCATTATTTGTACGAGGTAAAAAATGAAATGCCTTACTAAAAACCTTACTACATATTACCGTTTCTCTAAATGTATTAACATATTTTATGATGCGGTTATATGAGAATTCACATGGAGATATAATTTTCATTAGTTTATAAGAGTCAACGATATAAAATACAACATATTAAATCAAAAAATTTAAAATATATATACTTTCTTCAACAGAATCAAGTAATTTATAATTTTATAGATTTATTAATATAAATTTATTCATCTTGATTGAATTAAATTTTATAGATAAATATATAGAAGAATACTTGAGACTTTGTATGAATTTGTAAGTAAAATAAAAGGAACGTTTATTTCGAGACTTAACCAATAACTGTTCACATATATTTAAAGAGCTTTAACCTATATTATGTATTTATTTTCTACATTAAACAAAGCAATATAAATAATTCTTAATTGAGATACAATCTAAATCAAATTGAAGCATTATACTTCTTACTTCAAAATAAATAAGATTTAAACAAATTTTTGCACCTTCTGTCAATTTATTTTAAATCCATAATTTTTAATGTATATTATATACCATTCTGCAATTATTGTACATATTTTTCACATTAGTATTTCTTTTTACTGTGTAATTTTAGCGATTTCTATTTTGTTGTCTAGAAATTACTCTATATTGTCGCTTTACATTTTCAGTAAGTGTTTTTAGAATAATTTTGATTTAATCAGTACGTAAGTACGTAAGTTTAAACGACAAGTAAAATCATAGTAAAATATATATGTACACATACATATATAAATTATTACTTAAAAAGTTACTGCTATGATAATTAATGTTTTCTTCTTTAATAATTACAATTCATAAATATAATAATAAGTAGATATTGCTTATAAATGAATGTATTTTTCTTAAATATTACATATTTATAATGAAAGTTTCTTTAATATTGAAATATTTAAACACAATTTCAATACATTTTATAAATTTATTTAATTTATATTTATAAATAAGTTTATTAATTGTATTGTACGATCATAAATTTAATTTAATATTTTATTATATTTTTACATTTTAATATTAATATATATATTAAGCTGAATCAACTGTATCAATTTTAATTTTTAATTCAATAAATTAGATAAAATAAAATAAATAATTAATATCATGCTTTCTCTTTAGTTATATATAAAATTTTATTATTTTTATTTTAAACTGAACTTTTTAAGATTATATTCATCTAATTTTTGTATCTGACCAGCTGAGTTTTGATAGTTAATCCCTCTTTAATCATAATAGGCTTTTTGTACATCTTAAGTTATTAGGAAATTATTATCTATAAACATGAATATTTACGTATGCCATATTATATGAGTTTTATTTATTGATAAATGACAAAGGTTTTGGTGAGTAATAGATTCGTTTATTGAAAACAATTTCAACAATTGGTCCTTTAATTCAGAAGTAACTATTTTAACTTTTTTTAGAATCTACAACATTTTTTGAAACTATTTACAAGCATAAAAGTGTTTGTATGATTACAGACAAACGTACGAATTGTTTAATATATAATTATTATAAGTCTTCGGCGTATTAATATATCAACCTAAATTGATTGAAATAAAAACTTTTCATTTAATATAAAAAACGTTAAATTTTAAAAGTATAAGATCGTATAAATATTTATTTCTGAAAGCAGTCCTGAATTAAGTACATAATAGATACTTTCATTTTGTAATGCATCCAATTTCAAATAAAACTAATTAAAACTAATATTTATGTAACCGGTAATTATCAACATCGATTTCTAGCAATCAAAGTTATATATTTATTATTTTTGTTTATATTAGAAGTATTTAGATAAAATATTAAGCAGAAAATTTAAAAATTATTTTTTAGTAATCACAAAGAAAAATGAAAACAGAGAGCTATTTATATGTGGATTCTTGGCGAAAACAATTTTTGTATATCTTCTTTTCACATATTACAATTCTATTATATACATGAATTATGAAGTTTCAAACTATTATTTGTATATTTAAATAAACTACACGAGTAATGAAACGAATAAAATTATAAAGTAAAAGCATGAACTTTGAATAAAATATATATTTCTAGTCAAATATCTCAGTTCAAACATTTTTCGGTAAAGTGTAGTTTTATTACTACATATTTTTATTGAAAAATAAAAAAAAGATAAATATTATATTTAAATATAATAAATAATTATATTAAAAAAAAGAAAAAATAATAATAATAATAATGACAACAACAACAAAAATAACTATAACAACAATAAGAAGAATAATACAATATTTTTAAAAAATTATCTGAAGCCTTAAAGTCTAAATATTATGCTAGTATATCAAGGCTAAATGAAAACTGTGGAATTTATCATTCAGAATATGAAATGGGGTCTTCTCCTTCAATACTTGTATTTTTAATGTCTAGAAATTTAAAATTTTCAAATGTTGCTCATTTTTAAGAACAATTAATTTTATGTTAATAAATATTTACATTGTATGAGGTCAATTATTTTAAAACTCTTGAGTTAAATGATATGATAAAAATAGAACATATTTTAATAAAAACATAAAAACATAAATAATTAATAAATCTATATTTATATTTGCACATATGGGATATAGTATCAGATCATCTTTTGGGTAAGGTAAGTTATATGCAAATAGTGTAGGTAGAGGTTACCGCTTGGTGCCCACGCAAAACGTTTTTAGTTGTCTATTTTCATCTCGTACGAATTAAGTCGTGCGTTCTTCTACTGTATGAGAACGTAAGGTTAACGCACTGTATTAAAGCTTATGTTTGTAACAGCGGAAAAGACGAGTCGAATATAGATACTTTCTAAGTATTTTGATATTATATCACCTAAGCAAAGCCGGTCTGAACCAGTTCAAAGCTTCCAAAAGACAAATTGATAAAAAACATTCGTTTGTATTAAGGGGGGTAGAGCAACAGCTTAAACTTTAACCGCTAAAGATCCCTCATCTTGATAAATAATTATAATAATCAACAACAATGGATGGGGGGAAAAAAGTTGGGAGCGGATAATAAAAAGAAGTAGTAGAGGAAGTAGGAGAGAAAAAGAACAATTGTTTAGAACAAAACCGTCGCGTGTATTAGACCAGTTCGTTCCTTTCTTTAATTTTTGAATACGCGCACGCCGATAATCTCTTGAATAATACCCGGGCAAAGATAGTGTCGGTTAGCACTTGCAGTAAGAAGAGCTCCGAATATTGGCGATAGATTTATCGCGGGAGATAAGTTGGCAATTAACGCGGGACGCTGAGTGGCGACAGACGGCCCCCTAAACAATGGGACATTTAATCCCGTAAACAATAAATTCGGTGGTCCTCGGCCTGACCTTGGAATCCGCGATCCCGGCTTGCGGCAATCGACACCGTTATTTCATAAATGCGGTCGACGCATACGATTCACGCGCGGACCGAGGGCTTCCGGGGCCAAGGTCGAACAGATCGTTCGTAAATAATTTTAATGCCCCTATGTACGTATGTCTATATATCCACTAGATAATTAGAATTCGCTATTCACCATATGATTAATCGATTATTGCATCTCGCATTATTAATATGTCAGACGAGGAAAAAGTCCCTCTTAGCATTAGCCCTCTAAACAACGCCATTATTTTCCTTTGTGTGTGTGTATTTTTTTCGAACGTCTTTTATTTCTTGATATATCTCTCCCCTCTTCTATTTATTCAACTTCTTTTCCTTCGCTCACTTTTATTTACATTTTTATGTTTAATACATATTTCTTAAATAGCCATGCATTGTTGCGAAATACTTAAAATATGAATAGCGATATGATGATTTCTAGGTTACGTTATCGCGACGACTCACCATATTGGATTCCTTTCTGACATTTTAAACTTTTACTCAGATGACTACTACATAATGCGTACTATCATCTTTTTCTCTCTTCTAGATTGCACGTATTTATTTTATACGGTGTCATTTTTATTTACAAGGCTGTCTCGGATAACGACGAAGTACAACTTTATTACAAATTGTTATTTGATTAAATAAAATAAGATAGAATTAGAAGCATAGAGCTTGAGCTTTTCTCGAATTTTCGAACAAAATAACGAACTTTCGTATATATCACTTTTTTAAAATTTTTCTTAGAATTGTAACACGTCTTAACTAATACGTACAAATACATATTGAGTAATATAAATAATATTTATAACATGATAAACAGGCGATGTAATAAAAAAATATTTTCGATAATAATTTTCATATTTGTTACTATAAAATGCAAAAAATAAAAACCATTAGGTATCGCATGAAATGCTAATATAAGATACATAATCGCATATTTCGGGCCAAGATAGTAAATTGCACACAGTAATTAAAGGAAAACTCATTTCAGCATTTATGCTCCGCGAATATGAGCAAGCTAAATAAAATGTTGCAATAATATTACGGAACTATATTTTCGTTAATTTACAAGCAATTAGCAAGAAATAATTTCTGTAAATAGCTAAATATGATTTGTTTTGACACAAGTAATCAACAACAACATAAAAATATGATTAATGCTAAGTTTAATGTATACGATATACTTACTAATTGAATAGTCGGTCGAGAACGAATAAAAAAAGTCAACTAAATAGAAATGCTTAATAATCCATGAAATTGCTATACTTTCAACTAGTAACTTTGAAATGAACTCTAAAGTTCATACGTAAGATAACAGAAAATCATAGGAAATAAGAAAAATAAACCTGCTTATAAAGATTTATGCATGCGCTAAATTTAATATTGCAGATACTAGACCATTTTCATTCATGTTAATTTAAAATGTTCACTTTGTAGATGAATGTAATTAGCCTTTATTCTCCTTGTAGTTATATACGACCAAGGTTATGGAAGGATTGAGGATTAACAATTTAAATACTACCTTTGCATTTTTATTTTTATTCGTTACGGGTAAAACTATAACAAAATTTGTCAATCGCAGATCCTATCATATTATTCTAATCTCATGATTCAAAATAAACTATTTAATAGTAGTTATACTATTTTCATTTTAAAAAATCACAAGTATAATGCTTCATTCAAGTTTTAAAATTAATTTATGGAAATAATATTCTTATAATGTTCTTCGACGCGTAATATTATCTTTTACGTTATTTTTATTAATAACGTAAAGATTTCCATAAAATTTTAAATCCATATAAGAATATTGTGACTTACGTAGTGACTAGACTCTGCTAAATGTATTTCTAGCAAATGTTGTCACAGAAAAGCAAATAGCGGTTTCTCCTTGAGGACAAATTAACAGTAAATAGAGCGATAAATTGTCAGCAACCTAATAGCAACAGGTGGATGATTATTATTTAAGGGTAAATAGACGAATCGAAGCTCGTTAAAAAGTGATGATGCATTAACCTTATACCGGACTTAAGTTTATGCATTATCGGGATCGATTTTAACTTTACCTGTAATCCCCATGACATTGTATATAAACAAAATCAAATTTTCATGGCTTAATATAGATTAATGTTGTCGTTATTACGATTAATTATTAAAAAGAATAATTTTCGCTTTAATAAATATTAATTATGATCATTGTGATTGCAAGGTCAAACAATACAACTACAGCTAATGAGATAGTGTCCATAATTCGCATAAATTCTCTGTAATTTTTTGTGGGTAAATCAAATTTTTTTAATATACAATACTTGTCTGAACACAGATACTTTTTTTAAATATAAAAAATTGTTAATTTTATGAGATATATAAGTTTCAAAATATTGATTAATAACTAAGTTTTCAACATGTTCATTACAAGTATGAATGTAGTTTATAATTTGGAATATTATTTTATTTTAATTTTAAGATCATATTTATACATTTAATGACTGATATATTTGAATGGGGTAGATGGAAAATTATTTTTTTTCTTAATAATATCGTATATTCATATCCTCAAACATTTAATAAAACATTAAAAATTATTTAATAACTAATTTATCTAATTGATTCAATATTATTGAAAAATATATACATTTCAATAATCATCATACAAAAAAGTAAACATTTTAATTTTTAATTATACAAAATTTAAAATGTAATGTTGATATTATATTGATATTTTATATATAACAGAATATCTTTTAAACTATTAATAAATTTATGGATTAAAGTTATATTTATAATTTAAGGTATAATATTTTTAAGAAATTTTTATACTTATTAATTTTTAAAAAATAATATCATGATTATTATATATTTTTCTTATTAATAAAGAATTCATTATTTCTTTTTAATCTATTGGATTAGTTAATCCTTCAGATTAGATTTCAAGTCTATTTCAAGTCGTAAAAATTATTAAATTTAAGGAAATACTGATAATCAAAATTATATATTAATGATTCACTTAATGAAATATGTAGTTCTTTATACTTTTGAACCGAATTCGTTTATATGGACTTGATGGAAATCTAATATCTTAGTCCATTAATTGTAGTTATATCTAAAAAATATGTTAATTTTTAAATTAAATTATAATGATACAAACATGCTTTATTGTAAAGTCTAAATATTTAATAACATACTAAGTAAATGAGAAACATAAAATAATTAATCTTTTTGAATATAATTGATATATTGATTGAATATTGAATATAAATGGTCTAGGAAGTCACTAATTTTTAATAGTAGATATATATAGTCTTAAATACAAAAATATTTACAATTCTACCGTTGTAAACGTTATTAAATTATTTACTGATTTTCATGATATTTATAAAATGATATCCACTAATAATTAAATAATAATTCAAATACTGCTCTTATGTAAATCATAATTATTATTATAATCATAATAATTATTACGATTTTCAATTTAATGTTAAGTATTGAAACATTTGAGATTAGGCATTTACAGATACATAGTTTCTTAGAACTGGTGATATGATAAAGGCATTGAAATTTAAATAAAAAATTTCAATTTACAGCTTACTTATACATAAATAGTAATAGTTTTGTACATACTTATATTAGAATTTCCAATTTTTAATGATTTTTTATAATGCTAGTCGTAGTATTTATTTATTTTTCAATTCTCAATACCGAATTTGCAATAATAATTATATGAAATGAAAATATTAGTTTCTTATTAATTTTTAGAATTTCATAATTTTCGAATGATAATTTAACGATAATTATATGAGTTATAAATACGACTTTTCATTTTCAGACTTAGTAAGTAGTATAATTAAAGTAACTATATGAATTATATTATTAATGATTTATACGTTTCAAATCACTTGAATATTTACTTTTCTTTAATTTAGCTCAATTTTTTAAACATTTTTATAAATTTAAGGAATTTATATATTTTGGTGATGTTATTTATGCATTATTTTAAGGAATAATATTGTTTGTAATCATCGTGATAACATTTTAACAATAAAGAAATAATAAAATATCGATAATACCGATAACACATTTTTTTTTAAATATAAAATATTTATAATTTTTTGTTTATGAGTGATAAATTTGAATTGGTGAATTTTTTATTCATTTATTGAAATAAAAAAATATTTTTATTGTATTAATCAACTAAACATAGTTTTGAATATTAGTATTAGTTATTAAAAATTATAATTGCAATTAAAAAAAGTATAATCGTTTTTTTTTATTAATGATATAATAAAGAATTTGTAATATCTACTATTAATTGATATTAAGAGATATTATTTTTGAAAGTTGAAACCTTTTGTTTTTCAAGTCGGTATTCAATTTTACAAGATTTTTATGTTTATATAACAATTAAAAATACACATGAAGTTTTAATATTTTATAAAAAAAATTTCTGTACCGAAAATAATTTTTAATTTAATTTGATTTATTAATTCATTTGCTAACACCAGAGCTATTTTTTTTTATATTAATTATTTATTGTCATCATATATAATTATGCATTTATATGCATTTATATGCATAATATCATATATAGTTATAAGCATTTATTTTTATGAAACATAATTTAAAATTGAAATAAAATAATCGAATAACTTAATTCAATTTAATAGTAAAGAATACTAAAATAATTCTTATTTCCTCGAATAAAATAAATTTCAGAAAATGTCAATGCCATAATAAAATCTTTGTTTTATATTAAGGAGTATTTAAAATTATTGGTGTATAACTTCTGATTATATATCTCTGATTATCTATTTAAATTTGGAACTCAAATTTTTTTATTTTATACTTAAATATATAAATATAAGAAGATGATTTTAAAAAGAACTACATTATTAATAAATTCCTGCATAACTAACACACAATTCTTATTAAATGTTATATTTTTATGCATATTTATATAATGCCCTAGGATTGAATAAAAAAATCTATTATTAAGTATTGAAGAGGAATGTATTAGTATAATATCGATATAGTTATTATGTATGAAATAAATTCAGTTTTAAAAAACTTAAAGAAATTACGTGCAAGTCAATTATTTTTAGAAATACAATCAAGTATTTGGTATGATAGAATGTTGGGAATATAGGTTCTATAATTTTTATTTCTAATAAAGTTATGGGATCAATAAATATAATATTATATCGTTTATAATAAAATGAAAAATAATTTCAGAGACAAAAAAACATTGATTTATCAATAACAGATTATGATTTGGTATTTGAAAGAATTACCAATACAAATATATATATTTTTGGAAATACATTATTGTACAAAACTGATTGTGGAAATGTAAGCGAAACTGTTTTTATATGGAAAATTCAAACTACATTATAAAAATTCCAAATAGTTTTTTGATATATAAATATTCGAAAAAAAATAGTTTATAAGAAAAAAAAATTAAGATCGCCATAAATTATAATAATAATAAAAAAAAAATATATATATAAAGTGGAAAAGTAAATTTGATTGTATATAACTAATTTGTTGTAATTACATTTATATTACATACATTTTTATTGATAAAAATATATTGTACAATATTAGGATTATTTAAATATTAAAAATAAACAATGGTGATTTTCATATTTCTTTTACAGTAAAATTATTATCTATTTTGTATTCAATGTTATTCTTTTATACTAGTATGGTAAATAATAATCAGATAGACAGATTTAAAAATGAAAAGGGTATATTACAAAATGTTCATAAAAGACTTCGCAATTCGAGCGGAAATATAAATAGCTATAATCAAGAATTGATGTACATTGACAGTAAAAGAAGCATCAAAGAGACTTAAAAACGTTAATATTTTCATGAAAGCTGTTTAAAAATAAACCATATTTCGTGGAAAAGAACTAAAGAAAATAAATCAATTTAGGCATAAAATTTTAGCAATCTTAATTAATAAAGATAAGATTGTGCTATAAATAAATCGGAGTTTAAAAAAATTTGAATAGAATGCTTACAGTTGATATGCGGGAATGTCGACGAAAGAAATATTAAAATATATAATCGTCTTACAAAACAGTAGTAAATCTTACATAGATATAAACTCGTATTGGTAAGAATTATAAGGTAAGTCGAATTTTTATCAAAATATAAAAAATAAGTTACTAATAGACAGAAATGACTGGTGATCTATCAGCTGGAGAGAACCTATACTTATAACGTAATAAATGTATCGAACTAAACTTGACATTCTCAGTTCTTTTTTCCTCGCTAGAACAACAAGGTGTCAGTTATTTGTTTGAGCTGCCGATATAGCCACTGATTAAAATAATGTCGAACCTTGAATAAACAAGTTATTTAAAAATTGAAAAAAAATTACATAAAATTCTAAAAAAATAGAGTAAAACACGAGTGCAGTGGGAAAAAGTTATTCTTATATTGAAGATACAAAACTTATTAATAAAAATAGAGAAAATATTTGCGATAAAATTATTACCATATACATGTAGTAAAAATTTTCATAGGAATAAAAATATTTTTGAAGTAAAAGAGCTTGAAATACAATTTTGAAAAGGAAAGGTTTTTTTCTTATTATTATGCTTAGCAGCTGTTATAAGTGTACATAAAATTAATATAGATAAAATCTCTATAATACCCAATAATTGCACGTAAAATAGTAAAAAGCATTTATTATTAAGAATATGGAATGGCGAAGAAAAAAAGTTTAAAGCAACGAAACGAATAATCGGTATGAAATAATTAGATGATATGGATGGTGACTCAACAGTATTTCATATAACTTTTAAAAATGTGAGCTATTTTAAACACGTTTTTGTAATCATAAATAGGATAACTGATGTGCTGCTTAAAAAATAGGAAAAAATATATTTAGAAAATGCAAACTTTTAGGAACATCTAATAATTTGCACATTCTAAAATATGATTTACTCTTGGCTATCTATGATAAATCATAAATTTTCAGTATCTGTGAATAAAGTGTTTAGAAATTTAGTAAAACTGAACGAGATGGTGTAAAATATTAGTAATTATATAATCATGAGATGCAGAAATATATATTTCACGAAATATTTACATAGGCATTAAAATACGTAGCACGACTCACGTAGTTTAAATAGAAAAGAAAAACGCAGGGCAAAGGATTTGAGTAGAAAAACTGGTTGAAATTATATAAACTTCATTCGAACTATAATACATTGGTATGATAATACAGACTTACTTATTTTAAATAAAATGGGAGTTTAATCAACTTTTTAACTAATATTGTAAAACAATAATAAGTGTATACACAATATATTTTTGAATTTTAAGTTTCGTAATAACAATAACGATATTAATAATAAAAAAAAAATAAAAAAAAAATCATAATGATACTACTTTACTACTACTACTACACTTAGTATTGCTACTAGACTACTTCTACTACTTGTTGGAAGTAATGTCATATGAAAAGTATGTGTGATTGTTTACAAATATCCTGAATAAAATTGCCTCTAATACGTTATATTATAATCTAATTATCGTGTATCCCATAGGTAAAAGTAAAAGTAAAATATTATTTTTTAATGTACTTATTTTATCCACACAATATTGTTTATCATTAAAAACGACAACTTTTTGTCATTACAGTACAGACAGAACATTTCAATTAAAAGTTTTTTAAATAAAAACTATTTACAATGAAATAAATTAAATCTGGAAATTATCAAACTTAAAATAGCTCGCGTGGGTAGTAAAAAAAATTGAAATCAGAAAATAAATTTATATAGTATTTAAAATTTATTACCTGTAAAGAATATTCGCTTATTTTTAATAAGAAAGTATAGGGTAATATTGCATTAGTTTGTTAATATATTAAATTAAGGTTTATGTCTTGTGTTAATTTTTTACCAAAACAATTTTTTCCGCAAATAAAATTCCGGTAATATCACTATTTTATACATTGTTCGAAAACTGAATCTTAATGTTTGTCGTTGACTAACAAATTAGTATTTTAAAATTTAGTCTCAGCCATTCAGAATCTAAGGAAACCATATAAAATAATTTAAAATGCTATGCCTTGTTTTTTAATTTAAATACATTTTAAATGATCTATAATCATCGTAACATCTAACTTCAAAGAGTATCAATAAAGAATGAGACACATAAACATAACGTGCAAATAATATGAGATAGACTTTATGTTTACAGTAAGCCGGTTAAGTATGTAGTAATAAGTATACGAGGTATAATTTACAATTTTTTTTAACACGTATAATATGTATCGATTTGTAAATGAATGGAAAATGACAATCTAATTTTACTCGAATGATCCAGAGTTGCATTTACAAGTTATAACTTGTGTGTGCAAGCAATTGCGTATTATATACGGTAATTATATAAAAAATTTGTTCAGTGGTTTAATCACTTATTCCATAATACTTGAACAAAAAGTTTTATTTCACTTAGAAAGTTATTTTCTATTTCTTATTTTTGTTTTTATATTATAAAGTAAATGTAGTTTATAAGAGTGTTTATATATTCAAATTGGTCCTTATAAAAATGAAAAAAGCATGCAACTGACAACATTGTATGTGTACAAAGCGCAGAGGTGAAGCTCGAGTTAGATCATTGGATTTTGTTAAGGAAACTGATATGCTTTTACTAAGGTATTACAAGAAAGTTAAGTGAATTGAAATGAATGTGAAATTGATTAATATGCATTACGTAACGTTTCTCGATTTTTGAAAGGGGCTCATTAGCGTTGATATCGCTTGACAAAATTAATCAGTGCTTGTTTCGCTCAAAAGAATTCAACGGCGATAGGCGTTTGTCAGATAGCGATGTAAAAAAAAAAAAAAAAACAAAAAAACAAAAAAAAAACAAAAAACTCTTGCTTAAATTGGGCGAAGATATTTGTTCGCTGATCGAAATAAAGGAGAAGCGGCGGTCTATCGAGTTGTGTACGGAAATAAGGAGTGGAAGGAGAACAGTCGTATTATGATTATTGAAGTCAAGCGAAGCAGCGATGACATATGTACGTAGGTTTTACCTTGACGGGCAAGGAAAAAAAAATACGAGTTAAGATAAATGTTGGCGAGCGCTTGAAAAAATACTTAAACATACGAGATTCTTATCAGTTGAGTGCGATTAAAGCCTATTTAGTGCTCGGTAGATATTATCCAAGGAAAGGCTGCTGCTACCGAGAGTGGTGTTTGTCCCTTATCCTGATGGAGGAATTTTTGATGTAGGAGGATAAAGTGATACGTAGCTAGAGGGACAAAAGTACCACTCGATCGCAACAAGAGAAATGTAAGAAAAGTCGAGAGGGAACAATGATTGAGCGTCGACGAAAACTGATGATAATGAGAGTTAGGTGACTTAGTGGACGGCTAGGAGGACGAGTACGAGGACGGCGGTGACAGTAACTTGGATTTGCGTACATGGCCGACGACGTATGTTGAGATATCGAGGAAAGGAGAGCGCAAGAAAGAATAAAGAGCGAGTAATGAACAGGTTGAAGGGCGGAGAGGGTGGGATGAAAAACCGGCGGTCCAGCGCGTAGGCACGTGGCCAGCGGCCTCGTGAGGAATTAGTGACGTCGGGGAAGGGGAACTTTGCGGGCATGCGATACGTGTAGAGCGAAAGAGCAAGAAGGAAAGATAGATGTTGAGCGAGTACTAGAGGGAGGGACGTAGAGATACAAAGAGCGAGAGAGAGAGAATGTGAGAGGAGAGTGAGAAGCACCAACCTGTCACTCTTGTCGACCTGCACGAGCGGCGCGAGCTCCTGCCTCGGCGGTTCCGCCGAGATACCCTGGGCGCGGTGTTTCCTTGGGCGCGGCTTCGATGGGGTCAGGGGCGACTTGAAGGGCAGTACGCTCAGGAACTTATCGAGGTGGCTGCGTAATTCGATAATCTCCTTGTCCCTCTGTCGTAGTTGTGCCTCTAACTCTGCGACCCGCTCCTCCCTGAGTCGCAGCAGCTCCTGTAGATCCGCCATATCCGAGGGTGGCTGCTCTTGCTCACGCACAAACGAGGTTTGCGAAGTTGGAGGAGGAAGAGGAGGAGGGGGAGGAGGAGGAGGAGGAGGAGGAGGAGGCGGCGGAGACTGCTGATGCTGCAGGAGCGAATCGGACCGTCGCCGCTGTTGCTCCTGCTGTTGTTGATGTTGTTGCTGTTGCTGTCGGAACCGCTGTTGTTGCTCCTCCTCCTCCTCGTCGGCGAGCCGCTGTTGCGGCGACGAGAAGCAGAGCGAGTCAAAGCACACGCGCATAGACACGCAGGCGTCGCTGATCAGCCGGCACTCGTCCGTCCCATCCATCCACGTTGCTGCTCCGGCTCCGGCTCCGGCCGCCGTCGCCGCTGCCGCCGCCGCCGCCGCCGCAGGCGCCGCGATGCCGCTGTTGCCGATGTTGCTGCGGAGGCTGCCGCCGCTGCGGGGGCATGCACGCGGGCAAAGGTCCGCGGGTGCACTGACTGAGCGGCTCCGAATGGGGCGCCGGAACAGCGCCGGTATAGCCCGGCCCCGGGGAAGGCAGCTGCTCCTCTCCGGGCCACGTGCCACGGAGGATCGAGGGCGCACGCGCACCGAGACAGCGACTCTGTTGGAAAGGCGGTTCGCGATCGACGTCGATCGTCGTCGCTTGCCGACCGAGCCTTCCTCGGGAAATCTGCACTCCGGCCACTAGGAGGCGGTCGCTTGTCTTGGCTTCGCTCCACCTCCACTAGCTCACTGACCCTTCTCCGACCTTCTGTCGTGCCGTCCAAGCCAACGGGCCTTTCAGCTAGCCTCGAGCACTCTTTTCCTTTAAGTCTCTCTCTCTCTCTCTCTCTCTCTCTCTCTCTCTCTCTCACTCTCTTTTCCTTTACCCCACCCCCGTGATAATCTTCTACAATCTTTCGAAATTCGAGTTGGCTGTAGCAGGTTGTCCTTCGACTGTCGATGTTTGCTAATTCTCATATCAATGTTACTAGTGCAAAAATATTAATTCTAAATATATTATTCTGATCCTACGGTATATATATATTAAGAATGTAATAGTAATAGGAATATTTTATTCTAGCTACGCAGCCTACGTATTAATCTCACAAAACTTTTTAAAAAAATCATACATATATACATATATATTGAGTAAAATATTTTAGTAATTAAATTTATGAAATATTTTCTCGTCACTGAATAAATGAATCAATGTTATAATATATTAATGAAAATAATACAATTTAAAAATCTCAATTTATACGTTTATTGAGTTGAACCGTGAATCAATGTTTTTCATATTGCGTAATAAAATATTATTACTTCATAAATTTAACAACTTTTGATAAGAATTATTTATATAAAATGACAACACGAAACAAAATATTTACTATGAAATAAAATGCATGTAAATAGGATTTATTATGTGCAAACAAACATGTGTAAATAATGGGTTCCTATACAATATTTAGTACATTTTAATATTCTGTTGGATTGTTTTACACTTTTTATGCATAAACCCTTAGCTGATGCTGGGCGAGGGTGCTTTTTCAGGAGAGATATATAAATAATTTATCTCGAGTCTTACATGGCCTCCTCATAAGCTTCCTGAATCGTACATATTAAATTGAAAAGTTCGGTATTTTTTATGCAAACATCCAAAGTAATCGTGACTTGAAAGTTAAAAAAAAGAAAAATTAATAACTTTTGGCATTACTTTTCAATTTCAGCTAATAAGCCTGAGCCATTGCAAATATTCATCTCTTTTTCGTTTTTCAAATGCAAAAAAAAAATGTAAAGTATATTTAATATTATGTATTACTTTTCATTATTACTAATACAGCTATTGGAAGCTTCATTAATTATAATAAACGGTAAAATTATATAGTTTATTGAACTAGTAGATGCTGTATTCTCATATGTATTATTCAGAATTTGTTCGTTAAATCATTCCGTTTATTTATTCTATTATTTATTTATTTTCAAGCCGATACATTGAACTATTTCGTCTTTAATAGTCTATTTAATTATTCTATTTAATTATTGTGTCCTACTGACAAGTATATAAAATTCAAATAAAATTATAAAAAATGGTTTAATCCTTAATGTCTTTCATTAATTATTTCCAAATCAATAAATGTAAGTAATTTGTCTAACAAAAATGGTTAGAGAATAAGCATTTTTAATAAGTCTATTTATAATCTATAAAAAAGAATCTATTTTTAATAAGCTTTTATAACAATTTTTCTTTACAAATATTCTTAATTTTCTTTATATAATGTAGAAGAACATATAGATATCTTATATTTCTACGAATTTAATAAAATTAATTTAATAATAAGAACAGTAGTAATATCAATAAGGGCAACAATAATAATGTTGATTCCGTTTTCCATTTACATATGAATAAATTCTAAATGAATTCGTCTATTATTAAAAACGTTGAATTGTTTGTAGCTTGGATTAACGTATAAAATTTCTCATAAAATTAAATCTGCTCAGCAATTATGATTTATTAACTTTTAATTACCTAGTATTGCATAGGTAGAATTGCAATTTCAATTATGAACTATGAATTTATAATTATCAGTTTCGCAACCCCATAGTAATATATTAGTATACTAAAATCGTAGAATTATACGAACTTCTTGAAGTGAAAGTGAAATGATGTAGATCAATTCTTGATGGAATGGTATAAACTCCTTGAACTGAAAATGAAGTTAAGTTGTATTAATTTCTATTTTGTTACATCCACTAATATCATAATTTATTCAAAAAGATTAATATTCATAAAATATTTGTAAAATATATTTAATAGCTAAAATAAAATACTATTTGTAATAAAAACTAGTAATTTGTTATTTAACATTAGTGCGCTTGATACATTATCTTTTTTAATAAGGCCATAACTTAAATATTCAACGTTCAAAATAATACGATTTTTATTTTATAGCAACTTTATTCGAAAACTGTAAGATTCAATAAAAAATTGAAAATAATATTCATCAAAAAATTATTTATAACCGAATTAATGTAGAATAAAAATTATTTTATATTTTAGTTTAATTTTGTGACGAAATAATTATTTTGTCGAATAATTTATTAATAATTGCAAATAAAATACTTAGGTATCATGACTAATGTAACATTTTTTTTCATCTTAATTTAGTGAAAATAGATAAAAGTTTTTCTAAGACTACTACGTGTATTAGATTTTATTCTACCCATAATATATATGTTGGTCTTAGATCTGAACTTTTATAAATAAATGCTTTGCAATCTATAGTAATTAGAAATCTATGTAAATAGAAATTTAGACATTTGTTTTATTATACTTTCTTACATTCTTGGTTATCTCGCTATGATTTTATGTAAATAGCTTGTATGATAAAGATTTTATGTGAAAAAAATACAATCTTCGGTATTAAGGTAACTAAATATTTATTGAAGAGCAACACAAAAATGCACGTCTGATAACAATACTTGGCATACAATACATAGCTGGATTTATAGAGTAATAATTTTATATTTTTTATTATTAAATTTAGTTCTTAAGTTCTTAAAAGTAGTTCTTAAATTTAACTTTTATTTCTAATGAAGTACACATATGCTTAACCACATGTTTTAATATAGTCATGGCATAATATTAATTTATCATTTAAATAAATCAGTATAATAACGTAAATAAAATTATACTTGATTTTATGTCTATTTTTTCGTTGTAATTGATACTTATTTTTCTATAATCTCATTGTTTTTATATCTTTTAATTTAAATTAAATATTCACTTTAAGAAGGACATCCTATTTTAAAATGGAAAAATTGTCTCCGTGTAGGGCGGTATAAAAAATCACTCTTACAATGATATGAATCAATTGCGTAATAAATGAATTGTAAATCCTTTTTTTCAAATGAAGAGGGACCCCAAAAATAATTTTACAGAAAAAATATATTTTGAAAAGTAAAAGGAATTAAATAAATTACATGTTTTAGGTAAGACTTGCTAGATCGGTACGAATCTCCGAAAATGTTATATTTATTTGTGTAAACTGTATATCACATGTAATATATATTTCCATTATTTTTTTCATATATAATATAATAATAGAATTATAACAATATTCAATTAGAAATAAAATACTAATTACGTATGTACAAAAATGTATAATTTGCAAGAATTTTGTGGAAAAAGTTTAATTTTCATATTTATTTCAACTTCGAAACACTTAAAAGAAAAAATTAAAGTCAACTTAAATCTCATAATAACATATGTGGTATGTAAAAATCAGACAGTTAGAAACATTTTAAAATAAGATATTTTGTCCATATAAAAATTTAATTTCTGTTTATTTATTTTTTAATTTTTATTTTTTATTTCTTTATTAAATCAACTATTTGAAAACTTTTTAAATCGACTTTATCATATGTATCAAGAATTTTTATTCAGAATATTATTTCTTATTAACTTATGGTATAAATATCTACAAATTATATTACAAAAACTTTTTCAATGTGATATATGTCATTAAGAAATTTGAATAAAAATTGTCTAAGAAATAAACCATCTATTTTAATTCCCTAGGAAATTTAGAAATAAATATTTAAATAAATTTTAAAAATCCAGTTTTCGTGAATTATAAATATAATTTATTTATCTAATATTTGTATGACTTTGGTTATTATAAACACAATATTTTATTTTGTATTATGAAAGTCATTCAATGAAATATTAAAGTAGAAATATTTTCATTATAAAAAATAATGATTTTTCTGATTGTACAAGAATTTTACGTTGCCAATTTAGAATGATTATAGTATATTTCATATAATGTACATTTAAACATTGCAGGTTACATAGATTTTTTTTTTAACATTTTTCCTTTTTTAACATTTTTTTTTTAATATTTACATATTTAAATGAAATTGAAATGTATTAAAAATATTCACAATAATTAATAAATAAAGCTTTTTTTATAAACAAATATATTATTATTTAAGAAATAGAAATGATTAAATAATATTTTAAGTTTAAAGGAGAACATTTGTTTAATTAAATTGATTAGATTTTTTATTAATGCAAGACAATATTTCATAAGGATTTATTTTGTTATAAGAAGAATCATAAAGAATTATAATCTTATCTTCTCTCATAATAAATTTGTATACTTATTATATATATAATCGTACGATAAGCTAATCTATAGTAATCAAATATTTACCTGCAATGAAGACAGATTTTATAATGAACTTTTTTGATTATATAAGAAATCATTTCTTCAATTTATAATATATATAAACAACTATTTGTTAAAAATTAATAGTTTCTTCTTAATTACATGACATCATAGTTCACAGCTGTAATACATATTAGAATTAGTTATTAATAAAAACTTCAATTCTTTAATTATATTGTAATTGATGCAGATAGTATTTAAGTATGCTTTCATAATAACATTATCATTCAACGAATACAAATTTTTGCATATATATTTGCTGCGTAAATATTTAAGTTTATGCATTTAAAATTCAGACTAAAACTAAGAATATCATATTTACATAAAATTAAATAAAAAGTATCGCTATATGATTCGTTTATAGCAATTTATTTCAATAAATATTTGCTAAAAATTATAATGAGTATAATGAGTATCGAGTATGGTATAACATTAGAATAGAAAATTTTATTCTATTCTGAATATAATATGTTCTATTTTATTTTCATTAGTATTATTTATAAGAATGAATATTTTTATTATATTATAAAGAAAAAAGGTTGCTTTGTAAAATATAATTATACCATGTATGTAATGAGTCCAAATTGATATTTTTATGGTCCAATTAATTGAAGGCCTCATTCATAAGTTCTATGTATTAAATAAGTTACTATTATATATGTTAATAATGTTTTAAATGATATTCGCACATATATAATTACAAAAGAGAAATAAAATTCCATTCGAAATTCTCTCATTATTTTATATACATTTTAAAATATATTTAAAATAGGCTGACATGTTACATATATTTCATAATAGTTTAAGCAGTACACTAATTGATATTATAACTTCTTACTATGAATGTATTATGATAAAAAATATCAATATCTACCATAGAATTAAATTATTTATAAATATTACTAATTTGTCTTCTAATAGCCCCTCAGATAACTTTTTTAATTTTTTAGGATGATATTTTCAGACTAAACATCTGTTTAATATTAAATGTAATAACGAATATACAATTGTATACGAAAAAATGTATATGTCTCTAATAGAGTTAATTTTACTAAAGAAATTAAATTTAACATTATTTATATATATATATATATATATATCAGATGCATGGATGATTTTAAAATATAAGATTCACTTTGAAATAAATTATTATTATTAAAATAGAATTTAGTTATTAATAACAAAATAATTAGTAATAGAAAATTACCTAAGAATATACTTTTCAATACAAACAATTGTTATCATTACATTCAGTAAGATTATCAACCATTATAAAGATACTGTTAGTTAAAGATAAAGGAATAATAAATTATGATTTAATGACATTAGGCATATTTTAATGGCGATTAAACAATTGCAATGAAAATAAAAAATTCTAATAAGAAGAAACTAGTTCATCGATGTATTGATAACTTTTTAATTAAATGTATTAAATACTTTACAGGAGGATCATTAATAAAATCATAAATTTGCACGACTTTAATTATAAGATCCAGCAAAAAGTTACGTATTTACCATCTTAAATCATATTTATTTTTATATAATTAAAAATATAAATTAAACATTCAATTTAAGTATAAAATATATATATTTAAGAGGCTATTGATTTTGATGAAAATTGATATAAACGAGAATATGTAAGAAAGTTGAAAAATGCTCAAAAGTCTAGAAAAATAAAATAATCATTTTAAGGGGCTGTAAAGAAAATTTATTAGCTACAAAAGAAGGAGGTAGATTATCGTGTACAATAAAAGTATTTATGAGTATATAACTTTGAAATAGATAAACTTTATATTCTATTTGATTTTGTAAGAATATCGTAAATTCAAAAGGATTGAGTATTTATTGTGAACAGGAAATAAATAAAATAATAGGGTATTTATATTGAGATTTAGTTGAATAAATATATATTGCATAGATTGGAATATCCGTAGATGAATGTATAAGAACAAAATTAGTTATATGCATCAATCACAGTCGTATCACTAAATTATTAATTTTCAAGTAAATAGATAACGTTCTAATAAAGTGATTTCGATTTCGTTAATGTGATGTGATTTACGAAATTATAATGAATGGCTAGGGATGGATAGTGAGATACCCAACTCTATTTTCCGAGGTTGATTTATTTCACGAGATGAAGGTAAGTAGTACTCTTGGAGCAAGGAAGGACGTCACCCTGGACTAGGCTACCAGGTGTCGAAATTGGTTAGCCGTTGATTGGCCGCTAGCGACTCTTCGCGATGGGCATCGCAGCCGATTATCCAATTTTCATCCTATTATTCCTTCGTTACCGCTCCATCTGTGCGCGGGGCCTCACAACACGCGACTTTCATCTCTTATCTGCGTCCTCTGGACCGAGCCACCCTGAAATATCAACTAAACGATAAGCTTATTTATTATTCATCCCTTGCGAGTGGCTGGCCCTTCCATATCCCAAGTAGCTTTTTGCACAAATTCACTTCGTTTCTTCGCCAGGTGGCTCCGCCACTCGTCAACATTGCTCTCTCTCTCTCTCTCTGTAACTCGTCTTCATCCTATTTTACTTAACTTTTACTTAGTCGTGTGATTTTTAGAATGCGGTTTCCGTTTGGCCAAGAAGACTTGCCTGTGCCGTGCTGATGAGTTTCTTTGATTCGTCCAAAGGTTCGCCGCCGACTTTACCTTTAATTATGCAAACCTGTTTTAATTCATCGAGTTAAGCAATCAAGTTTTTTCGGTCAAAACAACCCTTTTGAGCTTATTAAAAATGCTATCATATGTATACACTGATTTTAACTGTTGACTGCAAATATTCAGCGTATAGCTAATCTTCATTAAGCATTAAAAATAAGAAAAACTTTTAATGGGATAAATGACATGTTTTTATGTGTTTTATATATTTTGATTTATTTAAACTATTGATATTAATTTTAATAGTAAATTTTATAGAAACAAAAAATGATATTACCATTTATTATGTAAAATTATTTAATTCTTTTGTGATATACAAATCCTATGTATACATGTGTCTGGTTGTGTGTGATTATATATGATCAGAACATTATTAGTTAGAATTATTTATTTTCAAATATGCGTTCGACTATTTTACGATGCCGTTTAGTAAAATATCCGATTATTAAATATTTCCATAATAATGAAAATTGAAATCAGGAAATTTAATTGTACAAATTAATTTAGTGTCTCCTTTACATTTCAAAGAAATAATAAATTTATAAATATATAAATAAACTTTCAATAATAAATATTTATTTTAAGTAAATATATTTTAAAACCATTTAAAATCACTTCATAGAAATATAATACCTTGTTATATTTCTTTACTTAGAGAGAAATTACTTACGTATAAAGGCATATTTCGTAATCTTATAAGGCACGATTTATTAGATTTTCTATTGTCATAAGTATTTTATATAATGTAGTTCTATTATTTATGAGTCGCATCGATTTTATTTTCATCCATAACTGCATTTGTAAATATCTTTGAGCTTACGGCAGAGATCTTAATTGAATAAAGTAAATAAACTATATGTATAAATGTTCTTCAAATGTAATGTATGTTTCCATTTAACACTGTATAAATGTGCATATGTAGATACGTCTGCAATATTTAATGAGTTTGAAGAAACGCTTTTGAATAGCTCATCGTGATTATTAATTTAGTGGTTATACGGTATGAGGTATACACGTTTGATATTATGCTATATTATTCAAATAATAGCGTTGATTTTACAAAGGCTTATTTAATAACAGTATGACCTTAGCATAATATCACTAAACGATCACAGAATGAGATATTCAAAATTTAATAAATACAGCCTCTATACGTTCTTATTCATCTCGTATTTGAAATAAGTGCATTACTAAACTGAATTGCCAATGACTGAATATGTTATTTACAATCGATCAATTTCCATAGAATTTAATTTTTATATAATCTTGTTTAATTAAAATGTGTGCTTTTTAACTTTTCAAGACAAATGATAAACTTTGCCTTAAAAAGTTGTTACGTTTTGAGTTACAATAAAAATAGATAGATTTAAATGTCTTTGCAATAAATATGCAATAAATATTTTTTTATTTTTAATATGCATCGCATATCATCATATGTATACACGTATGTTTAATAAATAGGATTCTCTAATTAATTACGATTTAAAAATTTAAATCGCATAACCCTACATTACGCTGATTGAGGCTTTCGATTGTTTTTCTTAATTGTTTAAATGCTTTTGAACGTTATTGCATTATTTATTCTGTGAAGAGATCCTGTAAAATACAATAAAATTTTCAATCTATTGTAAGATAATACTATCATAAATATGATTATTATTATCGGTTTTATTACATTCATTAAGTAAAAAAAATGTGTTCATTATGCATAGGTGGAATAGAAAATTTGTTTGTAATAATATTTTGTAATAAGTAATTTATTTTCAATTATAATTTATTTATGGTTTTAAGCATTTAAAATTACATTCAGCTTATTCGACTTTAAAAATGAATATTCGGAATAAGTTTCAGTATGGCTTTTCGATTTTCCATCCTATTCGATAAATTGGCTTAGCTTCTTTCGAAACGGGAATTCGTGTTGATCTTATCCAAGGTACTTTAATACCTAAGCAGGAGAAAAGGTAAGCCAAGAAATAGGCTAAAAAGTTGATTAAACATGAAAGCGAGGCACGAAGACGGTACGAATAAAATTCCATTTGATTTAAATATGCAAGTAAAGAGATAGAACCGAAGTCATAATGCTAATGCAAAATGTCGGCAATGAAGTTGATTAGCAAATTTTGGCGAGGCACAATCCGATTGGCAAGTAAATTTGAAATCTGGAATGGGAAGTCACAATATCAATTACTCTTGTCGCTCTACATCCGACATCGGATTAACTTGGCTTCGAAGATCTCGAGATTTGCCATGTAGGCGGGAAACCCGAGATATACTTCATCATCGTTCTATTGCCGAATATCGGCACAAAGACCAAGATCTATTCTCTCCCGCATCCGGTCATCATCACCATCGTCACCGTCACCATCGTCATTATCATCGTCACCATCACTATCGTCATCATCACCATCGCCATCACCATCATCATCATCATCATCATCATCATCATCATCATCATCATCATCATCATCATCATCATCATCATCATCATCATCATCATCATCATCATCATCATCATCATCATCATCATCATCATCATCATCATCATCATCATTATTATTATTATTATTATTATTATTATTATTATTATTATTATTATTATTATTATTATTGTTGTTGTTGTTGTTGTTATTATTATTATTATTTCTTATTCCCTTTCGTAAGCGAAATTGTTTTATCCTAAAGGGTAATACTTTGCTTCCTTGCGCTTCTTCGTAGCTAATAACGAGCCGCGAGTGCGGCTAATCGGGTTCGGCCGATCGATTCTGGTGCCCCCTGTCATCCCCAGGAGGTTGGCTAATCGGCGCCAGTCCTAGAGACAAGGATCGGATCGGGAGAACCGGACCGATCCTGAGGAGGGCACAAGATGAGGGTCGGCGTCCACCCCCTGCCAGCTCGCTTTCAGCCAGTGCCCGTCTCCCTCTCCGTAAATTTTAAATCAAAGCCCAGCGGTAACGCAATCACCGGGCATCACGACGCTTCCACAATTTTCTACTTTAAGCTACTTTATGTATTAGTGTCTCCGTCCGCTCCCCCGTTATGCCCTGCTCCGCTGTTCGCTCAGCGCCGCCGCCGCCGCCGCTACCGCCACCGCTTGCTACATTAGTGCGCGCTCGCCCCGGCGCTCTTAACCAAGTTATTTTATTAAGCAACCTCTAAGCAGCAGTGGCGGCTTCGAAAGTGCCGAGCTCGCGCACTTGCGACTTTATGCGCATCGTTAATTACACTTTTAGTCTCGGCTCCTGCGCTCGCCGATTTCTACCTTTGCCGCGCTCCCACTTTACCCTCGTTACCGCTTACGCCGTTAGTACCTTCAGCAGCCGTTACTCTGACTTTTCTTATCCTCTCTTCTTTCTGTCAGTTTTTCTCCAGAGACACTCGACTTTGCATATATATCTTATTGGCTTTTGAACCGACCTCTTTATAAAAATTACGAAGTCCGTAAGTCAACACACAAGTAGATAAGTACCTCCCCTTAGCCACTGCCGTTATGCTGTGGAAGCTAATGCTATGGAATTCCCACTTTTGGCCTACAACACCGAATCATTTCATTTTTTGTTTGTTTTTGTTTGTTTTTTTTTTGTTTTCACAATAGATAATTAAAAATAAAGAAATGCCATTTATTATTGTCCATGTATTTGTTTATTAGTTTTGATATACGCATATGCACGTATAACTGGATAAGAATTAGTTCAATACAAAAAAGTTGCCAGCGTATGGCTTTAGACCAGTACAAAGACAAAGTTTATCTTATTTAATCAATATGCCTGTTAATCATTGCTTCATTATTATTCTACAAAATTTATTCATGAGATGTAAACATTTTAATTATAATTTTATGATTATAAAAAGGAATATTTCTTCTTAATAATAGTCATTAATAAGGATTTTCATATTACGAATGCTTAATGAATAAGAGAAATGTAAAATAGAAGTTGCGTTTATGAATTGCGATATTAATAATTGCGGGTGAAAGAACATTTACGAACCTCTATGTTAATTAAAATTAATAATTTTGAATAAAATAATCATGGGGTGTATATTTATAATTAGAATAGTTATTTATGATTGTACAAGATTTTATTTTTCAATAAAGTTTATAAATTAACCTATAATAGAGTATGTTACGAGTATTGTAGCTTATTTATATTTACATATCCAAAAATAAAAGAATTAGGCCTTACGGCATACTTGAATGAAAAAATATTAGAGATATGAAAGAATCAGAATAAACATTATGCAATTTTTATTTTTCTCTTTGTAAATGTAAGGTGTGAATTTGTGAATAATTTTTACCTTATAAATTATACACGACTCAAAGTAAAATCAACTAGCTTCTATGTTAAATTTTAATACAATTTAATCAATCTGAGTAATGCTAATTAATATTCAATACAAATTAAATAATGATAAGAAAGTAGTCTCGAGAAAACTAATGCCATAAGATTTTGCAAACTCAATTACTTTTCTGATAAAATAATTTAACGAAACTTGTAATAATAATTATTAGAGCTTATAAATTTTCTACTTAAATACTTTAAAATCAAACTTATAAACATAAATTATCCACAGAAAAAGCATCTTATGATGACAAAGAGTAATTTTAATTTTTACCTTATCCAAGTCCAAAGTCTTTTTCACCATTTACATAGATAACTTCAAAGGATTAACGCAAACTATATTTTCAACGATCTATGCAAAAATGTAAGCCCGTAATGTCTTGCGATGGATGGGAATGGGTAATGTTCGGCGTTAGGAAGTAACATCGTTGTATGCCGAGTGATGAAGTCTCCCTCACCTCTTCGTGAGGACTGCACTGTACAATAACGAATCTCCCTAAAGTATTAAAGTATTAGTATTTTTTTTAACTCATGCTGAGAAATCAATAACATTTTTATTTTATGAGTTTACATATTTGTACATAAAGTGTCTCAATTAACAATGGATTCGGATCATTTGCTTTCTTTTTGCTCAAATTTTTATTAATATAAATTATTTCCAAAGTGTAGTATATGTCTAATAAGTGTCTAATAAGTAGATAAATAAATGACCGTTCATGAATATATCAAATTTTGTGTAGGCGATTTTGATAATTTACTGAATATGCACTTAATTAAATATACATTGTTTCATACAAAATTTAATTATATATAATCTGTATCATGTGAATTATTAATCATTAAATTAGAGCGTTTATAATTACTGTCCACTAGTGCTCGTATACTTACCGAGTATAAATACTGTATTTATAAGTAGAGGTATTTTTGTTTTTACTGCTATTCGATATAAATTTGAGCGTTAAGCAAATTCCTGACAGAATTAACATAATTATACTATAGAAGCATCAAAAATATAAATAAATTTTTCTTATTAAAACAAATAATTTATTTCTTTCGATATACCTAAATATAGATTCGTAAATATTTTATATTTTAATAAATAATTTATAATAAATTTATGTGATAATAAATTTTTTTATAATTATATATTTATTTGTATTTTATTCAATAAATTGATATATTAAATTTCCTTAAAATGATTAAGAAATAGTGCAAGATACGTGTAGTAAAATTTTCAAGTTCAGTATCGAATTTATTAAATATAAACACATTTATTGATTCCAATGTTGAAAAATTTGGAAATAATTTTTCAAATTACTAGTGTAATTTTAAATATTTTATAAATATGAATTTAAAAGTTGCTCTTCTTTTTTTTTATATTACTTTAATGTAAAATTAGAAGAACTACAAAATTTAAACAGCTTTTGAATTTTTTATATGTGCATCTATTATAGAGATTTACTCTATTATACATTTGTATAATGCAGTTCGATAAATAACAAAATAAATGAAACTTATCTACTTGATTTGTAAAATTTATATAATAGATTTTAGGATTGTATTAGTATTTATTTCATAAGGGTTCTCTCCTCAAATATTATGTAAAATAGCTTTTAAACGTTATAACAAACGGTCATTCAGTATTTGTTTTGATATAAATTAATTATTTAAAACATGATCCAACTAGTACATTGTACAATAAAAGTTTAGTTTTTCTAATTCTTTAATAAAAATAATAAATATTTTATTACAGGAAAATTTTGAAATATTTTCAATAGTTAGAAATGTATTTGTAAGATTAAATAAAGCAATTTTATTAATATATTCATTAACGAAAATCCCGTACGTGAAGATAAATTACAGGCAGTCTAACGATATAATTTTCTTATTCTAGATTTACCCTGATTATCTGAAATTAAATAATGTCATAGTGCATTAAGAAAGAATTATATTAACTGGTAAAAAAGTACTTAAATTCTTGCTATTGCATAAAAGAAAAGTTACGTAATAGCTAACCACGGCAATCACTGTTTTTGGCTAAAAGAGGATTTTTTTCAATTACTTATTATGGATTTTTTGATGATTGCGCGTGTATCGAGTAAAGATAGAGTTAAAATTTAATGTGCAAACGGTATTTGAAGCATTGTTAAGTTTTAAAAGTTTGTTGTAAGACATTGATGACTACAGAGATGCTATGGTAGACTGTAAAATTATCAAACAAGAATATGGTTTGAAGTATCAGAAGTACTGTTGCTACAAATGATTGCTCGCGAACGATGCTAAGGGAAGCAGGATGGAGAGGGACCCCTAGACCAGACAGGGAGGGCATTCGAGCTGTTAAACGTTATTGGGAGTAATTTTTTTGTTAAGTTAAGGTAACGGGTAGGGAGGAGGGAGTTTCCGAATAATCTAGAGTTCGCGATGACGAGTGAAAGAAGAAAGTAGTCGCAAGAGAGAAGGAAAATGATGAGCAGGGAGTCACCATGGAACAGCGAGTGGACCCGACGGAAGTCGGAGCATTCGCAGTAGTCGGAGGGCTGGGGCATCAAGTAGATAAAGGGAGCACGTGGTAAGCGTTCCGGGTCTGCGAGGCCCATTCGGGGATGCAGTTTAATGTAGGTAGGTGTAGGTAGGTGTAGGTAGGTGTAGGTAGGTTCCGGTGACGGTGCCGGTGGCTTAGGCGGCGGATGGCGGAGGGCACCAGTGGCCTGAGCGCCTCTAATGAAAAAGCAATCGCGGCGCCTTTCAATTTGCGCCTAAGTGACAATCCCCGCGGATTATCGGCCGGGCCGCGGCCCCTCGCCGTGGCCAATGAAGCCACGCGGTGGGCGGGTCGGCGAGTGGGACGGGCGCGCAGGCGCGTGCCGCCCACACGGGGGCCGTTGCCCGGCTCTGACTTCGCCGGCGACGTCGGCCCCCAGTGCGCCGGACGCCCTCGGCAGCCACGACACAAGGCATCTAAAGCCAGCCGAAGAAAGCCAGAGCCGCTCCGCGTGCGCCAGCCAGCGCAGGAGCTCCAGCCGGGAAGCTGTGGTTCAGCCGCGAGTCCAGGATTGTCAGCCCCGGCGGGAGCGGGGCCCCGGCGAGCCCGACAACGACGACGAGCGCATCGGCCGCGGCCACGGCCCCGGCCTCCGGCGCCGCGACCACGCTCTTCCGCCCGGGCGCCGACTGCAGCTCCAGCCCACCGCTGCTCAAGGTACGGGGGACGGGGATCACCACCTCCAACCCCTGCCCCGTAGTTCGGAGGTAACGCGGCTCCTCCTCTTATCCCGAGTGATGAATTACCGGGGCTCCTAAGAATTCGGTTAATCCTGGGCACGTGCTTATTTCTTAAATGAGACCTTTGTACACACCTTCTTCCTTATGTCGGCCTCTTTCCCTAATACTCGTATAAACCGACTTATTTCTTCATTACGCTTCCTAGTGATTCGCTCTTTTTCTTAATAAACTCACCACGATTCCATCTAATCGAATTGCTGTTATTGATAACTTCTTTGCTTTTATTCGATTTTATCGCATCTTCGAGGCGAATCAACCGACAAATTATTTTTCATCCACGTTTACTACGTCAACGTTCACAATTGAACCTTACTTATCGTACACAACATAATATTGATTATTATTATCACATTAGTATTCCTCCTGATGTTATATGCTACTTTTGCAAGACAGCTCAAGTTTATTTTATCTGTCACTTAAATAGTTACTTGTATTAAGGCAAACCAAATAAATACACTCTTGTAGATATGCATCTTGTGATGCTACACTAAGTAATTATAATATGTAAATATATTTACATGCACTATTCTGCATTATGTAAGTTAGTATTTGGTAAAAATGTACTTAATGTACCGTCATGAAAGAATAATTTCATTTAGAACGGAATTTTATTTTAAAATCGTAGAACCAATTGATAGTTAATAGCTGTATTTATTTGATTAAGTACACAACTCGAAGCTTTCGACAAAACAAATTCATTTAAAATAGCTCTTCTCATATTAACGAATCTTTAAATTAAATTTGTATTAAAATAAAAATATATTTTAATAATAAATTCAATGAAAATATAATATCAAAACAATGAATTTTCGATATCTGTATTTTTTCACCATTATTTTCTTTAATAATTGAAGTTTTTTAAAATCAAATAACTATTAATTATATATTTATATATAAGTTACTATTTATTCGTTAATTATTCTAATTGATATAAATGCAAGTAATACTTGAATTATACTCATCAATTATATCATAAAATATAAATTAAAACGTATATTAAAAAATGTAAGCTTGATTTTATTATTTGGATAGTGTTGAATTCAGAACACACAATTCAATAAAGTCAATTAGTATGCATATAGCATGATCTTCACGAGCAATGTAAATTTTTCTTGCATATATCATAATATTCACAGAGGAATGCAAATTTCAAACCGCATCGGGTCAATTATTCGTATTTATTACGATTTCATTCGCGATAAAATACTGCCACTTAAAGTAATAATTTTACACTTTAATTTCGACATTATATTCCATTAATTTTACTATATATAAGTTATTGCTTCGTTTTCTCTCATTTATAAATATTTTCCACCCTATAGTAATAACGTAAATACCAACTAAATACTATATTATTTTTATCTTACAACTAATATTTCACATATTGTTATTGAGTCCGGACATAATTTCTTAAAGCAGAATTCTACTCTGACATGATAGAAATTGTATTAATCTATTAAGAGTAAATTTCAAATCAATACTAAATTGAGTTGATCAGATACGTAAGTGCTTTGTAAACTGACCTCTTTCTATCCTAATATGTATGGCTAGTATTTGTGAATAAAGAAACAATTTTACACAGCGTTAAAAATTTACTTTGTACTTAAGTATGCGAAATCTCAATGTATCGATTGCACTTATAAAGAAATACGTGTCTTTAGATACAAATGATAAGTCTACGTATTTACTCTCTTCATGTAATTGGAAATGAATTCAATTAGAGTAGATTTCCACTGCAAGTGGCAAAGTACTTAGAATACACGGATCAAATTTTATTTAGGAAATTCAATCTATTAAATGCATATCAAGTAAATTAAATAAATATTAGTTTTATTGGCACGTAATATTAAAAATATAATTTAAAAAAAATTTACATTAAGAACTGCTGGAATTTCACATTCAATAATCTCACATTGTTATTCTATTTCAATTTTTTTTTTAACTATATAATAATAAATACGCTACTAATTATGATTTTTGGATTTCGTTCAAGATCCAATTAGCATTTATTATAAATATTAATCGATTCCATAACTAATTTTAAATCTGTGACAACTACGACTTGATATTTAGTATTTTTTTCGTTATATAAGCTAGCAATTCTGTGTTTTAAAGAAAGTTTCAGATTAAGTTTATAAAAAATAGGTATATTTGCTGATCACACTGAATAATTTTGAATAATTATTTTCGATTAAATAATATATTAAAAACGAACTCATATTATGACAACTATTAATAAATCTGAATTAGTAATTAATAATACAGCTTACGTCTACTTTATAATTTAACAAAAAATAAACATTTTTATTTAATAGTTATTATCAGTTTTTATTATAATAAGTAAAAAAAGAATATTACATAATCTTTTAACAATAATATATTTATATGTATAATAAATAAGATAAGGTACATATAAAAAATGTTAGAAGTTTATAAACTAAAAATGTTTGTGATCTGAATAAAGTAGTTTTGAATCGTGATATTTTTTTGGCACTTAGAAATTAAATCCAACAGACGGTAATTGAATTCATAAGACCAAGATTTAAGGATGCATTTATTATTAATGAAGATATCCGAGTTTATTAATTTAACGTGCATCATTCCTCTGAAAATTCAAGATAATGTGATTTAAAGATTATAAAAATGATAAATAACAATTTTATTTTTAATAAATGATATATTATAAAATATTTATTGTCATATTTTTATTAATATTAATTCGTATTAGAAATAAAATTATTTTACAACTTTATATTGTTAATTTTTTTTAATATTCTTTTTCAATATAAACTGTTATTAGTTCACTCATTTATCAACTAATAGATAAAGAAAAGTGAAACCTGATCTTGAAAATAATAATAATTTGTTTTATTAAATTGAATTAATCTTTTATATATATGTAAATAATATTTGATTTGTTTTAAGTAATTGGATAATGTTTGCATTTTATTTAGTTATAGACAACACTTTAAGTACCAATATAATAAATGCATTTTTTTAAAGGAAATAAGGTATTTTTATGTACACGTTTGTGTCAATGTACTGAACGTTCTCGACGTTCTAGAATACCAACAACATGGACACAACGGAAATTTTATTTTACGTTAATGTTCATTCTTAAATGTGCATTAAATTTAATGCATACATACATTTGTCCAGAGCTCTGTGATTTTATTATATATTCCATTGATCTGCCATAGCTAATAATGGATGCTATTATTAATAACAATGTTTCTAAGCAGATTTATATACTTTCTATTTTATTGTTGCTTTCGGATTCATAAAAAATGTAAACAATAATTATGTATTAGTTAGAAATTCAATAATCAACATTATTGTTTATGAAAGGTTGAATTCGGAAGTGGTCATAAACTCGTCATCGGTCTATGATTGGCACGATTTGCGAATATATAGAAATATTTATTATTGGATTACTAAATGTGAAAATGTGAATATGCTCTGATGAAATGTGCATGTGTTTACATGTATATGTTCCATGACGTCGACTCCATAATTTGTTCCTTTATACACGTTGGAGAATTAATAACAAAGCATATCGTACGTACATGTAACTACACGGGCGGCTGCGTATGCCCGCACTGACGCACTTCAACTCACTTATAAAGTGTCAATTATCACGTTAAATGCAATGAATGCTATCCACAGCATTGCTCATCTACAGAGTATTTCTGACTTTCACTGCGAGTCAAATTATTACGCCGCGACGTATCCGCAGTAACCCTTTTGTTGAACATGTTTCTCTTAGGATTCCCTCACGGGGCTGGAATCGTAGTAAGGATCGGAGAGACGGGGAGCAGTAGGGAAGATATTTTCAGCCACTCGATGTTTGATAATGGCGGTACGTATCTATATGTCTTGGGGAGTAGCCAGCTCTCAGTGTGGGCGTAAGACTTGCTTACGATTAACCGCTTCTATGAGATCTGTGCAATGTACGGCTCATTACGTAACGCTTGAAATGCCTTTCATGTTGCCAGGGATATTCTTGCAGCTTTCGCAAGGTGTCAAATGAGAGAATTACAGCAAAATGAAGCTCGTGTGCTTTTCTGCTTCGAATTTCCCATTATAATCGGGCCAAATGTTATTTATAGCCATATTACGTACACTCTGCATTAATATATTCTCAATGTTGGTTCATAAACGTTTATGTTTTAATAGACTTTTTCTTTTTTATTTATTATTCTTAGTGCGTAATTTTTCTAATTTTGGTGGTTTCTTAAATCAATAATCTTTCATAAAGTAATGCATTGATTACAAATAATGATGTATCAATGAGTAACACGATCCAATATTTTTACATAAATTGTAATGAATGACATTTTCAATTTATGTTTAAATTAAGATGACAGTTAATTTATGTTATCAATAGATCAATATAGTATGATTATTAATTATTTCAATTCAGTATAATATGTTATTTTATTATTTTTATAGCTATTTTTATTAAATTTAATTTTCATTTTCCAAAATTTCATAAATATTCATGAAGACGAATTGAATGTAAATCAGATAAAAATGTATGTATATTGCAACAATATTTGTAGGAAAACACTGTTTTTAACGATCAAGAAAACGGTCAAACTAAACATCACAGCGAGAATTTTCACATAAAACCTTCAACTATGTAATTTATTTGACCTAAATTTGAAGTATTTCTTAGATTCTCAACAAACTTGATTTCTGAGTGAAAATTAGTTTACTCATTATTTTAGTAGAAGAAAGTTAATGAAGTTTTTTCATTATATATTTTTACACGTTTTCTTTATAACTATAATTAAATTAATGAAATAAGCTATTGTAAAGCACATAAAAATTAAGCATTTGAAATAAAAAAATTAAATTGGTTGTACATCAATTTTTATTTTTTTTTATATTGTAAATTATTAATATAAAAATGATTTTAGCTTATAATTATTTATTATTGTTCGTCAATAATTAATTTGGAACATGTAAAATATTATTTAATAGTTGTATTAATTTTTTTCAAACATAAAATAGAACTAAAGTTACTGTTTAAGAAAAAAGTGTATTTGGGAATAAAATATAGTTTATCTAGATTAATTTTAAAAATAACAAACTGTTACGAAATTTATTAATAACGTTATACCAAAGAAGAAAATCAGAGAAAATCAGTACGAAAGTAATTTAATGAGGATTTTTTTCAGTTTGTATGAAAGTATAAGTTCCTACGAGTGTTAAACCATGGTTAAGTACATCAACTTTTTGGACATAACTCACGGCCTAGTCTGCATGTGATGTGATGCCTAACTCTCTATGAACTTTTCACGCGATTAAGAACTTCAAAACAATTTTTACATTTTTATAAAGTAAAGCTAAAATTGTAAATATAGAAACTTTTAGCTTTTAATTTTAATCTTGCTCTTTATATATAATAATATTAATAAGAATAACAATACACACACACACACACAGATACACACACGCATAATTATTTTAATGCTGTTGTTATAAGTAATTTTTAATAAATAACTTTGAATGTAATTATTAAGATCAGATTTAAATGAATTTTTGAGTTTTAAAAAATATTAAAGTATACTTGAAAGTATATAAAAATTTACCTATTTATTAAATGTATGAACAATAAATTTTTAAATAAGATTAATTTTATTGTAAACTTTTTTTACAAATTGAATTGCAATATTTTTATAATCAAATACACATTGAACTGAATTTAGCTCAACGTCAACTTATTTTTTTTTCTTTTAAGCTTTTCTAATTTTTAAAAATCTAAGCTAATTGTTTATGAGGAGAATTATTTTTAGTAATTAAAAATTTGTAAAATATTCTAGATTCACCGAATGAAATTCATTAAATATTAACAAGGTAGCAACAATTTTTAATATTTATATTGTAAAAATTTCGCATCAATTGATTTATATAAACAGAACTATATGATAATCATGAACGTAACGTAAAGTTATGTCTTAAAAATAAAAGTATATTTAATATTGGTATCAATACGTATATACTTATTTAATTTTTTTAATATTTTCGCAATTGATTAAAAATACTTTAAGTAGTTTGAAAAACAATTTTGTACAATTTTTTAAATTAAAATACACATTTTTGTAAAATTATTCTAGTCTGTTAAAAGTTAAGAAATAATTTTAGAAATTTAGAAATTTTATCCATTTAAGACACAAATTTATTGCATAAGGAATAAATTTTTATATTATTATAAATTAGTAGCTTTGAAAGTAAATATAAGCGATTAACGAGTTCATATTAAATATTTGAAGAAAACTAAATCAAATAGATAAATGTATAATTCAAGCGAAAAATAAAAACGCAGTATTAATTTTGTTAAATATATTTGTTAAATTTTTGACAAGTACTAATTATTTCACAATTGTAATTTTTCCCTTTATATAATTAAACTTAATTATTATTATTATTATTATTATTATTATTATTATTATTATTATTATTATTATTATTATTATTATTATTATTATTATTATTATTATTATTATTATTATTATTATTATTATTATTATTATTATTATTATAGTAGTAGTAGTAGTAGTAGTAGTAGTAGTAGTAGTAGTAGTATAAATAATTCGATAAATGTGGAGGCTTAAGTTTCTATTTTTTACAAATAATGAAAAAAATTGCTGCATCATGTGTACAAAGCAGCTTTATCATACTACTACATTACTGTAATCTGCACTTCATCGTCGCCGAGGCTTTGTTCAGCCTTTGCTAATAAAGAGGATTAGTGTATTGTCGGAATTTCAATCATGCACTCACGATCTACTCGTCAATTTTACCTTGTGTATCTCTTATAATCCAATTTCATCCACGATATAATTATAACTGATACAAATGTGTACATAACGCTTGATACTTGCCTCTCATGTTTCGTTGCGTTTTCCTCATTTGAATTAAACAAATCTTATAATAAATCTAAATATTTTAAATTAATTATCATGTTGTCGTTCATTACACAAACAAATTGCTTTACATTTTAAGAAATAATTATACCTTCAATCCTGTATGTTTGTTATATTAACTGCTTATTTACTTACTTAACTATCTATATAGTAATATAACAACTACTTGTACTTGTTATATAAAACAAATATTAATAATACGTAATAGCTGGATGTTTATAATTAGATTCTAGTTACACTGGTACTCAATTCCTCTATATATACATCAATAATTTATCTAAAATCTAATAACAAACAAATATTAGGGATTGGAGAATTGCCTGTAGAATGACTACCTTTATTTTACATATCAGTATATAATTATTGATATAAAATGTTTCATTAAGTTAAATACAAATAATTTTTTCGGGCAATATAATAGTTACAATTTAATATATTAAAAGATTATCAATATACAATTAATATTATGTTAATATGAATTATAACGTAAAGAAACATTTGAATAAAGTTTACGAATTGCATATGAATTACGGATTGATGTTGATGTTTAGAATGAAGCAAAACATTAAGCAATGTCTTATTAACTTTAATTATCACTTACTGGATATTGTGTTTTAAATATTTATACAGAGGCGAATTAAGACTACTGTAAGCCATTAATAAAACCAAATTCTGAATTAGCTTAAATGAAATATTCGGTTAACTTCTCTGAACATCTAATTTTGAATAAATGAACTAATTTTTAGTATTCTAATAATATACATTTTATAAAATACTATTTATAGAATATAATTAAAATGGATTTATAATTAAGATATTTTATTTTTTTTATAGCTATTTATTTTGAACTAACAAAATAAAAAATAATTAGAGTAAATGTATATTACATAGAATATAGTTTTAACACAACAGATTCATATTATTACTATTTCAATATATTGTTATGAATATTTTATTTCAATGAGTAAAAGTATAGTTATATCTTTATTACTAAATTATTAATGAAAATCACTTAATTTTAATAAAGACTAAAAAAAAATTTTTTTACGAAGCTCCTAAAATTTACCAGGGATTTTTCATTCTTTTATTAAATAAATTATTATTTGTATGATAATGGAATTTTCATTTGATATAAGAAATATCGAATTTTTTATAAGTTTTGTAAAATACTTTTGGATCTAAAAATAATTATAAATATTCTTTATAACTTTAATCCTTATATTACTTAAAAATTTATAAATATAAAGTAAAATTGTTTAAAATCGACATATTTATAATGGGAAGTATGGCGCATCAGTGTGTGCTTTTATTGTAAAGATATATGTTTAATACAGGATTTTTATAATTTATAATTTCTATAATGTTTCAATATAATGTAAATTTAAGTTTTTAGTTAACATATTGAAATAATAAATTTATCAAATATTTTTGTATCACTAATTTGTTTAGCTTCAATTGAATTGCTATTTGAAATTGAAGCAAACATTTGGGCACTTCATGATAAGTTTAAAAGAGTGGAAGTCTTTGTTTTATCCATGCAGAGCCTACTTAGTTGATCATTGTTTAAATTGGCTGGAGGTCATAATAGAGGCAACGTGTAAAGGAAGAGTGTATACAAATGAACTATTTACGTAATTAAAGTTCATTGTATATATAACGCACTTAATTTTGGTACAATAGAATTTGAATTGAAATTTCGTGTGAAGAAATATAGTTTATAAGAAATTCAGATAAATAACTTTCAATGCGATATTCTTTACATTTTCCATATTTGACGTTGGATTAAAGTTTATAAATATTATAAGCCTTTCTAAAGTAATAAGAGCTTTCTATGCGGTTTTAGTACAACAAAATTATATAATATAGTGTTTCAAGTTATGCAAGTAACTGATTTTTAATACATGAATTGTGTTTAAGATTATAGCGGTAAATCAATTAATTAAAAAAAATTATGAGCCTGATTGAATAACTTGTCTAGTAATGATTAGCCAAGTATATTGCAAATTATAATTTTATTAAGATTATCCTTATTAAGAATAATGATATCATGATGATATCATGCTCCAGATAGTCTTTACTATAGTAATTATATATACATATGTACGCAATAGATATTTTAATTATATATTTATTAAAGGATATTTTATTTTGTACCAACGTACAAAGTCTTGATGTACCGTATTATTGTCTACGATTTCAATGTATAATCTATCGGGCAAATAAGTTATACTTCAGTTTTACGTATAATTTTAAAAAGATTGCATAAGTTCTTCTGATTTAATTTAATATTTAATGCAGTAAGATATAAAAATAAAAAAAAAAGTAATTTAATGAATTTAAAAGCATTAAGTTTGAAGTTAGTGCATCAGAAGAATCAAAATTGAATATTTATATCTTTCGTTTTCGTTTCCATTTCTTAATAATATTTGGAGCTTTGGAGTAAAGTAGAATTTTTAAATAAGGTGTAAATTTAAATGTAGGCTATATAATTAAATAAAGCGTTTCTTTGTTAAAATGCATGATTTATCGATATATTATTGATTATTACGTTAATTGATTAAATTTTTCATAAAAATATTATTGATTTTTATTATTAAATATGGATTTGATATATTTGGCTTTGTGCCAAAAAAATATATTGAGAAAGATTTGTGGAAGGTAGAAGGTAGGAAAGTAAAGAGGTAGAAGAAAATGGGATAGAAGTGAATTTTGATTATTGCGGTCTGGTTAGAAAGAGCTCACCTAATAAAAGTAAGTATACAAGAGGAGAATCGCAGCGACGGGTAGCGCGCACAAGGCAGTTTGAAAAGTGATAAAAGTGGAAAAGGGTAAAGAACGTAGAGAAGGTTAATACAGAAATGTTGCTTCGAGTGTATATACAGGAGGTCAATAAAAATACGATTTTCGAAGGGTAGGGGAGGATATACAGTACCGAGAGTGTTACGGGCGCGGCTATGGAAGCAAGAAAGTCGGATAGGAGTATTTTCCACTTCTTTCCCGAAAGATTCCCTCTCTCGTTCTTTCTTTGGCTTTCTCTTTTCTCAAGACACGCCTTCATCCTGTCCTGGCCCCGACGCGCACCGCGACCGGGGCAAGGCTCATGGTTGGAGAATCGGACATTCCGTAAACGTATATCCCCGGCGCTTCCTCGCGTCGCCGCCGCCGCTGTTTTACGCTTTTCGACTTCTTTGAGATTTATCCCCGGCGCTTCCTCGCTAAATCGCCTTCCGGCCTAAATTTACGGCCGGGCGATAATGCGAAGGGGCTCCGCATTAATTCTCCGAGCTCCAGGATGCACCTGCCATTTTGCTCTCGCGTGCGCTTCGCGAATAGCGATATCCCGATACGTTGCCGACGGGGAAAAGCGGATTTCGGAGACGGGAGGCCGATCATACGGGTAAACGAAGCTCTCTCTCTCTCTCTCTCTCTCGCTCTCACCATCTCTCGCCCTCTCTCTTGCTTCAATTCACTCACATACACATGCCCAAGCACACTGAAGGCAACCAACTGCCCCTACTCCTTCCCGACTCGAGAAAGTGCGTATCGTCATAAAGCTCCTCTTACTCGACTTTTAGCTATCCGTACAGACTTCCCGTGCTCCCCTTTACCGAGCGCTTTATGGAATCGATCGCTCGCGGCTATTATAACATTAGACTAATGCAACTGTGGTCCAGAGCCGTGGTACTATTGTTCCATAACCCGGATGGATGGCGTTACCATTCTTATAAGCTTCAAATTTAAAGCCGAAATTAAACATGGAATTCAAAGCTCCATACCCTCCCATTCCTTAACTTCCTATCCCTTCATCATTTTTCTCTCTAGTTAACTTGGAAGTAGAACTATTCTTCATTTTTTTTTCTATCCTCCTGTATTTTTCTTCCATACATTTACATTGCATTATTTTATTTGCTCACACGTTCACTAGAATTACCGACGCTCCACTTGTTTTCCTCTTAAATATAATCGGGCTCCAAATAACATCAGGAAACAGATAAAAAGATAGAGAATTAGTAAGAGCACTAAATTCCCTTAATTGATTGTACGCAGAGCATATTTATTTAAAGCTTATTCGCTTTATCTTTCGACGTTATATTTTTTTTCTAAATTTTAAAAATATTAAAAACATTCATTATGCCGTATTGTATATAATAAATATTTAAATTATAAATTATGATATTAATAGAATTAATAGAATTACGTTATGTTATATAAATTTAATTAATGACATATGGAGTTAGGAATTAATGATTTCAAAATTTAGGTACAGTTAAATGTAAATGTAAAGTATAGAGTGCGGTACAGTTTTGAACAATTGTGCATTTGTACAAGTTTTATCGATAAATCTGCACTATATACAACCAAGTCTGCTACCTAAATATAATAATAGAAGTTTAAGTCTTAAAATCGAATAGAAATATTTATGGGCAAGTTTCCCGTTCGTAAACTATTCCCTAATAGAATAAGAACTCGATTGATTTATCGGGTCAATTATTGTGGATGATATATAAGAATAATAAAAAGAAACTAATTTATTTCAATTATTAAAAATTTAAAGCTCATTATTGTTCATAACGCAATTCCTTTTTTAATAAATACAAAATAGGGTAATATAATGTTATGCTTGTCGATTAAAAATATTGCGTCACTTAACTCAATAAGCTATTGTAAAAATAAATTATATTAAGCGCAATAATAAATTAAAGACACTTGAAAAGGGGGACAACGTAGTTGCCGAAAGGTCGTGCAGTAATACCAATTGACTGAGCAAATTAATCGAAAAACTTACCCCATTAAATAATAGAATATACGTACATTGAAGCATGTACGTTAAAAAAAATGGCAGACTTAAAAGTGTCAGGTGGAGGTGAGCGAATTTAAGCATTGGGTGTAACAGATCAAAGGAAAAGAATCGAATCGGAATATTTGGGAGGGCTCGCTTGAGTCAGCGATATTAGATTATCGTTTGAAATCAACGGACGCCAGCCAAAGAAGAGCTTAACGAGGGCTCGGTCGCATCGAAATAGATCGGAAGGAAGCGGAGCCAGTCTCGAAGGTGAGCTTTGTCCGGGAGTTGCCGGTTCGGTATCAACGATATTCCCTTACGTGTGGGATTGGTTGGAAGTGGAACGGGGGGAGGGTGGTGGCGCGCAACAGCAGCATCGAGCAAACACATACGCGTAATTGGAAAATTGTCAGATTAATTCAATCAATGCCGGCCCGGTCGCGCATGATCCCGCATCCGAAGAAAGCCTACGGGCACACCCCGGATTGACGCGGCTACATTGTTTCCTAACGGCGATTGCTGGCGATTGCGTTTGTCCGGCTATTCGCTCGTTATCGTCATGGTCGCGCGAGTCCCCGGGCCCTTGATTCGAGCCGAACCCCTGGGGCTGACAGCGCCCTAATCATCGGATTGCCAGCACCGGCTCCGTCTACGTAATTACGTTATCGATTTTTCGAGGCTATGCGCTTCTCGAAGTCCGGATCCTTCGACTTCCTCGAGATAATTCAATGCTAATAACGTTTCCGAACCATCCCCCGATTCGCGCCGCCAGGATTCAATTGACGACTTTCATCTTCGGGAGATCGTCCTCCTCTCCTAGATTCATAATAATTCTCTTACCGTAGCCTCCTGCTGTACCCGATTTATTACTTCTGCCAACTCTCTGCCTCCGGGTTACTCTCTCGACCGCTTCTACATTAATTGACATTTTCATGAGCGCTCAATCGCTAGCCAATCTCCCTTTCAATAATTATAAATATTTATTCCTCTATTACTTTTTTCCCTCTCTTTATAAAACCATTCATATTGTCTACCTTTCCTTCTCTCAATTTACTATCCTCAAATATTATTGCACTGGCAACTGTTATTTATACCTTAAACGATACGGTAAGTGTTATTTATACCAGAAATGATACGCCAAGCCTTATTAAAAGTCATTATTTCTATTATTACGAATTTAGGATTACGAATCTAGGCCATTTATTGCTTTTCCATTTGTTGACCATGAACAGATACATTCTTTAATAAAAAAATGTTTACATACTTCCGTGCCTCCGACATAACTTTAATTTACTGTATGATGTATACTTTTTTCCTTAAAGTGTATTTCATCTGATAGACATTCTCAACTGCTTGTCGCTATTCTAAAACTCTAATAAGATCAGATTCAATTGGTAAAATCATACATGAAGTAGACTCCTATAATCATATTTGACTGCACGAAACAACGTCTACTTCATTTCTACGAATAAAGCGCATTAAGAGTCCTCTATAAGCGTATTGTTATCTATTTTGGTACATATTATTCATGTAATTTACTTATAATTTGAAACTGTCATGGACAATTATTTTACTACTGTAAACATATATATTCATCGAATGACATTTAGATCAAGTATATTATTAATTCTATTAATCGATTATACATAGAACTTACTTTTACTTAATTAATTAATAATTAATATTAAAAGTATAAATAATAATTATGTAATATTTAAGCCGTATTAATAAACTCTAACATTTAATTAACCAAGTTCAAATAGAAATGTTTCGTGTATTTCTTTTAATTGGTAATCAAAGCAAATTGTATTTATAATCGCGGTGGCTACTGTTATAAGTCTTTCTTTTACAATTGTTAATCAAGTAAAATAGCTGAATTAACGAAAATACTCTTCACTACATCTCTCAATTTAAAATTGATAAGTTTTAATTTTATCAGGCAGTTTTAAAAGAAGTTAAATTAATCAATATTTTTTGCATATTTACGAATGGATAAAACAAAACTTAATTTACCCCAATTACTCAAGCTACCTAAAAATCATGTTACGAATGTATTTAAAAAAAGCCAGTTTATAATTCCACACTACATGTTCCATTATTTTCTTTTATATTTTTCTTATAGAAAAAGTAATCAATATAAAATATGTAAAACAATTTCAAATATTTAACACTTCGTCGCTACTTTACTGGAATTAGGTTAATTCGAACAGAAAGTAATTGGTTATCGAGAAAAGCTGCTCAAATTTCAACAGATCTTCATCCTATGTTATTATTTAACAAGATTCAATAGCTGTTTACCCATCCTTACTTGTAACTATATATATTTTTTTTATTCTATTTATAAAATCAAACGTAAACTAAACTTGATTTGCTTAAAAATTTAGAATATTTACGATGCTGTAGATATAAAAACATTATAATATTATTGAACATTCTGTATTTATGTTTATTTATGTGAATTATATATATAATTATTTAAAATAAGACAATTTAAATAGGTTTTGTTTTCTCTGAAATTGTTCTTATATTTTCTGTTTTTATCAACTACAATACTAACCTCTCATGCTCATGAAATATCAATACTTGTTCACAGTTGGTATAAACAGTCGGATTTGTCATTGATATGAAATTATAAAAAAAATCTAGGAAGCTAAATTTAAGCACTCAATGAATATTCGTATGCATATATATCAACTGCATTAACTGCCATAAGTTAATTGCCTTAATGCAACACCGCGCCAGTGTCGCCAACTTCAAAGAAAATAAAATTATCTACCACTAGACTATTCTTCAATTAGACTATTATCAACACTTTCGGCAATGAAATATTTGTTTGTTAATTTCTACTGTTGTTCATTTATGAGGGATTTTTATGTTTTTCTCCAATTTATGATTATTGGGTCAAGTCTATCGAGATTTTAATTAAATTTAAAAATAATTAATATATAGAATATTTTTCATTATTTTTCCTTACAGATCAGAAGTAGATCGTAAGTAGGTATAAGATTTAATGTAACATTCAACAACAATAATAATAACAACAGTAATAATCAGGAAGTTGTGGGAAATAGAAAGTGAATTGAGCAGTAGTGACATAATTTGTAATTAATGTAGTGAAAAATTTATTTATCATCGTTTGTTATTCAGCCAATTTAAAAATAAAGAGCAATTAAATGCATGGACAAGTGCCGTCGTGATAGGGATATTGAAGTAGTTTCAGTACATTCGTAAAAGTGTCGCCGAAATAAAATGTATTATTAAGATTGTTAGGGCTGTAAAGCAGATAGAAGCGAAATAAAATTGATGATTAATAATAGTTTTATGTAAGGGATAGGTATCTCATAAAGGGAGATGAGAAGCAATTTTATCCATTGAACGCAATGCATTTAAGGTTGAGTAATTGATTTAAAAGAACGTAACCAGGAGAATCTGGAGCGACGACTCGTGAGGAATATTTCTCGTGTAAGTCAGTATTCGGTCCGTAGCATAAATGACTTCATGATTTGGAAGGGGTAGACCTGGAATTTGTATTTTTATAGATGTGGGCTTAGCTTACGTAGTTCAGATATTTCTTAATGCGGACTCCCTCGTCGCAGTGACCGTCGATGAGGCGATGATCGGATAACAGTTACGAGAACTTCTGACCCTTCGAATCGATTATCCTTATAAAAGAATTTGCGCTCTGCAGTGCAAAACGAAAAAGAAAAAAAAAGAAGAAGAAATAACGACGTTTCGGCGTGTTGTAGAAAGGAAGTCGAGGGAGGCGGAGGGCTCAAATCCCGGCTGACTTTCCACCTGCAGCTCTTTCAGGCAGCCCTCAATTGGGGTATTTGTCAGACAGAGTATAAAGTACGTGGGCTGAGGGAGGGGGAGAAGTGAGAAAAAAAAAGGCTGCGGGAGCTAATAGGATTGTAAAGGTGAAAGGTCGGTGGTTGCGTGGATAACGACGCGTGAACTAAAGGATGTTTACAGTCGGTGAGCCCGTTGTCGTGGCCCGCTGCGGTGGCTCGTTGTCGTTACCCGTTGACGCGCTCGCCCGAGCCATTTGCCGAGGAGCGTCATAAGTGGCGCGGTCGGCCGCTCGACACGGGGGCGGGACGGGGGACGGGGGGCTCGGAGGAGCAAAGTCGCCGGAGACAAAGGAGCCTCGAGCCAAGCAATAATAAAGTGAGCAGCGGGCTTTATTTATACTGGTGCGCGATGTCGGAGTCCTCGGCGGATTCGATCGAGCGCGAGAGCATGCGTAATGCGCCGGAATGGAGGGCCGCTCTTGCACACCGAACGGGCTTGTCTGTCTATCTATCCGGGAGCGAGGGAATACAGGAGGGCCGACGCCAGCAGGGGGGCTGCGTTGCTACGGGGGCAGGCCGGAAGTCAATCGGCATCCCCGACGTGACGCTGGGACGTTAAAGCCCATCCGGGCGCCTCTTCCGCCAGGGAGCTCCTCTCCATCCGCATCCATACACCTATACCAGTTTTTCTGCGTTTTTCTCAGAACGCCGTCTCGAAACTCAATGTATGACTTGGGGACGTGATTTGTTCTCTTCGTTCATAAGAAGTAGCTTCTGGGCTTCATTGGCAAATGAAAATCTCTTACCCTGATATTTATTAGCTATAGCTTACATAGTTTTAATAATGAAATCTGATTTTTTTGGGTAAAGGTTAGTGCTTAACGAGCTGAAAAATTAAAAGAAAATTGACATTCGATTTTAATTTTATTCAGTGCTAACAATTTAATAAACTCGTTGTCCCGTTCAACTACACGACTGGCCACATACTTACACTTGACTTGTGATTCTCAAGTTGGCATGCTTGAGAACTACCCGCTCCTTTTAAATTTCGCCTCCCCATCATTAGCTTCGTTAGCATGAATTGTTATTTCGCTTTTCATGTAATATAATCACAAAAAGAATTGCTTCTTTATAAAGTTAATATTAAGTGCACTGGTTTAATAGAAGTGGATCAGAAACTCCCTCAGATTTACAAGATTAAGGACTCGGCAAAGGAAAATTTTCCCTTAAATTTTATTAGCGCGGAGTTGCCATTTTAATGATCTTTGTCTGGATTCCTAATAAGAAAGGATAACCATTACAAGATAGAAATCAAATTTTGTTCCTGCTCGTAAAATTACATTAATTTCATATACTGTAATTTGTACTGGGAAAAATAATTTAGGTTAACTTTACACTCAAAGCATTTGGGTATAACTTTTAGCTTTAACTCTTACCTCGAGCTTATTTTTTGTCAACAATAATAGAACATTGATCAAAATAAAGTTAACTTATAGCAAGCATGTTAAGGAGATAAAATTTTTTTGTTTTGTAATTTAATATTCATGTTTAAATGCAGATGTAAATGAAAAAATTTATCCTTTAAAAAAATAATCCACAACATTATCACGTATTATTTTCATTCTACATTATTAAAAGTTTGTATATACAATTTCTGATATTCTTATAATTTGATTACAAGTTCATCCTTTCTTTTTATATATTTTTTTCATACTTATTTTATTTCATCGTAACTCATTACTATTTAACTCACACGAAGTTTTTGAAATAAAAGTACCAAAAATTAGTTATTTGTTGCAATGAATTGAGTTTTACATTTAAAATAATTTATAATTATTATAATAGTTATTATATCTAAAGTTATATCTAAAGTTCATTACTATTGTTAAGCATTAAATTAAATTTAAAAGAAAACGTTAATAATTAGTTAAAGATTGATATGTTCAACTATTCATACACTCTTACGTCGTTTAGTCTTTAAAACTAGTTATGGCCAGTAGATAATTGACATAGAAAAAATACCATAATTTTCTTTGCACATCGAGCTCAAAGTAACTATAGGAAAACAATTAATCAAAGGCTAAAATAATTTACGACATATTTATATATATGTATATATAATCTGTTCTAGTTAAGACAAATAGTTAATCTTCATTATATTTATTTCCAGATAATTTTTTCAGAATAATTTCCAGAGAATAATTTTTTAAGTTATTTTGTGCAGAAAACTAATAGATATATATCACTTATAGAGTCGTGTACTATAATAGAGTATCACAGAGTTACATACGTATTAAAATTTTAATGGCACAAGAAAGAACTCGATAAAGAAGTAATAATCTATCAGTAAAAAACATATGTTTAGAATGAATTTTTGTTTTATGTGAAATATTCGTAATTAAAATCTTTAGTTACGAATAATAAAATAATTCATTTTGTATGTCATGTATATTACATTTAATAAGGTAATAGACATCTTTTTCTTTAATCTTATTGAATTATGAGCGCGCGCAATATTGATATAGGAAAACTTTAATTGCAAAGTTTTAGCCGTAGTGTTTTAAAAGATGTGCCGTTACCGCAGCAAATTAAATTTTATTCTAATTATAGAAATTGACTTAAGTAATCGACTGTGCAATGGTTTATTGGTAATCACAATTACGTATTAGAAGCCATAACTCGATATGTAAGGATAGTACTTTTAAGTAAACAAAGAAAAAAAGGTTTGTTTTTACGTTATTATTCCAAATTCACTATAAGCAATGTCTATTTTTAAATTTAGAAAGTAGTTTGAATAAAATGAGTCCAAATAACTATAATTATTGTTATTTATTAAACTGAATCAATTGACGTAATTATCTTTAGAGATCTAAGATATCTAAGAAAATCGAAAATACATAATTGAAGATCGAAATGAGGAAATTAGCCGGTAGGTTGTTAAAAGCGTCAATTCGTTAGAGATCTGCGAGAGGAGAAAATGCAAAAGCTACCCTTATGATAAATATTGACTGCTATTCTAGCTGAGCTTCATTCTTCGACTCTCCTTCGATCCCTTCGATTCCTTCGAGGGTGCTGCCACACACCTGGGCCCTCGTATTCGTCCAAATAACAAACGGCTCTCTTCGTTTCCATGCTATCGACCATTACAACTCGCACTTTGCTAAAAAGTAAGGTTATAAGCATGTCTCTTCAACCAAAATGCAGATCCAGAGTAGATTGGACCCGAAGAGAGCTTAGAGAAAAATGTAACGGCTGAGGCACGAACGACTTCCGTTCCGGGCGTAAGTATTCGAGGGTGGAATACATGGGCGACACGGGAGCGGGTACTCGATCAAGCTAGTTCTAATCGAGGAGCGACCTTGTAGATACGAAACGAGATAATGAGATAGTTAGTTTGGATGGTTGGTAGCTATTGTAAGCACACTTTCATGTAAGAGTGAAATTGCTCATTGAAATGTAAATTCTTAGCCGATATGCAATTTCAATTGAGATTTCAGCTACACAAGCTATTTAAAATAACTTTTAAATCCAACAGTTGGTGTAGAAAGTAATTGAATTTTAATAATTGAGACGTAGAGGGTCAGTTTGTATTGTTTTTTACTTCTAAAAATACGTTGTCATTGAAACGTAAAGAAAACATTGGAACATCGGCGCAATTGTAATAATTAACCAAGTATCGTTTTTCGCAATTGAATAAATAGCGTATAATTGCGAATTAAAGTTGAGACTACGAATCATCGCTCGATAATCACATTGTATTCTAATTTCGTTTTGTGCTCCGCATGAAAAAGCTTAAGACCATTATTTATTATTTTTACGGTGTTATTAGTTTTGTGGTGCCAGTAAAAGCATTTACCAATTAATTCGGTATCGTATTAAACACACGATCTCCTTGCGTTGCTGATATTGTACAATATTTGAGTTGTTTATTATTATTATTTTTTTTTTTAATTTGATATAGAAATTGTACAATTTTGCCGTTATTATATTTCATTGTTTAAAATATTAAAACTATATATGCTGATTAATGAAAATGATAATTTATAAAATGTTCAATTAAAAATAAGTTGTCAGATTTGCCTTAATTACACGAACGCAGATCAGTATTGAAGTTCTTTAATTTATACATTTAACATTCATATTCATTGAATCTATATATTGAGGATGCAGAAATAATTTTATGAACGATGACGGATGAAAGATGAAAATTATAATTCGATAGCAGGACTATTTAACAACGAGGACTTGGTAATTTTTATAAACTTAATACAGCATTTATTGAATTAACGTTGAAATGGACATCGTCTATAGAAGTCATTTAAAGAATTTGAGAAAGTTAAGTCGTTATATTATGTAATAGATAAGGTAAAAATATTGTAGATAAAATATTGTAGACCTAAAATTTTTAGACAGGGGGATGTTATTATTAAAGAGAAAGAAGTAAAGCTAGCGGGCGAGTCGGATAGGTGGTCAGACTATAAAAAAGAATAGAGGCAAAATAACGAATTGGTTAGTTATCGAGAAGCAGACTGCTCAAACTAAAAGGATTATTTGATTTGATAGAGGCAGTGTGCGAAGGCAGGGAGAAATCGATTTTAAAGTTTTCTTTTTTAAAAGTATGCAGTGGTGGTGGCTTGATTCGGTGAGCCCCAATAGTGTCTATTCATCCTTACACATTGCGGCTTGTGTGCTGAGAAAGTATGGTAGGGGCTGAGCGACGCCACGGGCCAATTTGCCGTGCGGTGGCGGGGTCGAGTGATAGAGATAGAGATAGAAAGATAGAGAGAGAGAGAGAGAGAGAGAGAGAGAGAGAGAGTGTATGAGAGAGGGTGTGAGAGTGTGTGTGAGAGTGATAGAGAGAGAGAGGGGGGTAGAGCACACAAGTGGATGTAAAGAGGCGCCGGCGGTTCGATCATCATCATATCGAACATGTTTTTTGTTTGTTTTTTCTTTCTTTTTATTGGTACTGAAGGACAAAAGCCGAGGTTTCAATATGCTGCTCTCGGCGACCGCTTACCAAACAAACGGAGAGCGGGTACTTTGAGCGCCGATTTCAATAGAGCATAAAATACGTCGGTACACCAGGCAAATTAAATTTCAAAGCGATGCATTTGCTTGTGCATAGCTGAATTCCTAGTAATAATAATAATAATAATAATAATAATAATAATAATAATAATAATAATAATAATAATAATAATAATAATAATAATAATAATAATAATAATAATAATAATAATAATAATAATAATAATAATAATAATAATAATAATAATAATAATAATAATAATAATAATAATAATAATAATAATAATAATAATAATAATAATAATAATAGAGTTAGGGGTTGCGGAGGGAGGAGAAAATCGCATTATCGGACGCGTATTGTCACCTTTTGGGACGAGCTCCTCGTCGGATGCCTCGGTACTGATCCTTCCCCAGAACAAAATTAGTATAGGTGGATAGTGATGGGTAATTGCGCACATGTCGAGCGGCGATACAGAGCAGTGTCCAACGGAGCCTCCACGACAAATGAAGATATTGTGAAGAGCGTAGGAACGCGTTAATCAGCGGGACACGAGGCGTGTGTCAATACGTTATTGGTGCGTGTGTCGGGAGTTTTCTAGGGAGAAGGCGGGCATATCGACGTGTCCCCGGGCGCAGGCGCTCGCGTCCTCTGAAGAAGAGTCGCGGGTAGGGTGCGATGGAGGAAAGCGAGTCGCGGGACCTCGGGAAGGAGTCGACTGAGCGGGTGGCGTATTCAGAGTCGCGGAGCGCGAGAAGGCTCATTGAATCGTGTCATGTGAGAATAATAAGGGCCGGCTAGAGCGCGTTGCATCCAATTTCAGCTGTCTTAATGAATTCCTTCCAATTCGTGGCCGCGCGTTCAGGGCATTAATAAAGCGGGCCGCCAGCCAGGCGCATTCCTTAGTTAGCCACTTAGTCGGGAGAGCTGGAGAACTGGAGAGCGCGAGCCTGCCGCTGCGCCACTAATAAAGCATTCAATTCCCTTGGCGTCGCCGAATTTCTCCTAATTGGTCGTCTTCTCCGACGGCAACGGCCTCTGCGTCTTGTAAAATCTCACTTCTGCTGCTTATGACGATACGAGCGATAGAGAGAGAGAGAGAGAGAGAGAGAGAACTATGGGCTCTGCACCCCTTTCATCACCGTGACGACAAGTCCAGCGTCAAGGAAGTCGGATCCCTTAGCTTTTACCAAAGTGCGGTTGTCGCGCATTCATGAGGAGAACTCGTTAGTCCGAGTCGAGTCGCGTCGCATCCTTGCGCAAGGGATCCCAACTTCCACTGTTTACGATTCTCCCTCCATCTGACTTTACAGAGTTGCTCTCTCTCTCTCTCTCTCTCTCTCTCTCTCTCTATTAGGTCCACGTTATTATGCCTTTGTTATAGCTATTTATAATTCAATGATGGCTGCTTCCGCTTATGAAGCTATTTCATAACGATAGTACCATAGAAATATAGCGCTATCCTTGTCGATATTACCGACTTGTCACTATAAATATTATATAATCGACCGCAATACCGATCCCCCTACTTCAGCTCTCAATCCGAATTATGGTAGATTTCATCTAGGTTCGTCATTTATAATATAAATATTTGTTAGTAGATGCTTTTAATACTATCTTATATATTATACTTAATATTGAATGTTTACCTTATATATATACATATTACTTAAGAATGGTATCGCTGGCCCAGTCTAATTTAACCCCACAAACACTCATAGAAACTTTTAAGATGGAAGTTCTGTAAATAACTAGTACCGAAACGCAAACAGATTTGCGATCGCAATGATATTCATTACGATTGGCACTATTTGTACTTTAATTCGAATTTCCGGTATTAGAGGAGATTTCGTAGCTGATAAATTGAAATGTTATGCGCGTAACCAGAGGATAATTGGCGATTTCACTTGCTTAAGTAATTAAAAATCATATTAGTAGCGGTGTAAAATCATTGACGTCTACGGGGCAGGGAAGGGGCGAAAACCGAAGCGTAAGGACACACGGCACAGATGCGATTAAATTAATTAACAGTTGTTATTTAACTCAAGAGTAACGAGTAAGAGTGGGTCAGAGTCGCTTATTACGATCATCTTCCTTCGACTTTTGATCGAAGAAATGTCGATAAGGTCCCGTTTTTCTCCCGATACTGCTAAACTCGCCTCGAGCATTCGATGGTTACCAGGATATCCAGGATGCTTACCAAGACCAGTTGACTTGTGGTAATTTTTCGCTCGACGGGGTGCTTTCTCACTAGGGAAAACTGAGAGAGGGTCGGCATAGGGTTATCGGCTATAATTGAGAATCGAGCTAATTACGGAGCAGCGGGCGCGATATTGTCGCGATACGTCGCGTGTCGAATTATTGAATGTTGACGTCAGCTACTCGTGGTGCGCCACACTGCAAATGCCGCCACCACGCCGCTGCTACCATCAGCACCGCCTCGACTTAGCGTTTCGCTCATCGCCGTCGGCAATTATACAATTAACGACTCAATAATCAACGCACAGACCGTAATGCAAGCATAATACTGAATCCAAGCGCGTTTATTGACGGCTTCCGCGGAAATTAGACACGTTAGCGAGTTGTTATTTGGAAAGTTGGCTGCTTCTATTTATTATATCGCAATTTGTGTGCGTGTACGTATTACCACCCCTTTGCCTTTATCCATACTCCATCCTCTTGTTCTACAACACAATGTGACATTAACTGCAATAACACATTGTGTATATTAGTTTTTATTCTCCTTACTCCTTCATTTATTATTTCTATTTATATGAAACTCAAAAAAACCCTTCAATTTATTTCTTCAATTTTATGCCCAAGACTATGCCAAACCATTACCCATATATATTATCATAATTTATAATAACTTTTAATAAATTTCTTTACGAAATCATAAGTTCTTCGTAAGCTGTAATAACATATATTTGCTTTCAATTACATTTTCTTGAGAGTTTCTGCATATTCAATTATATTCTTAAATAAATGATTCGTATATTCAAGTGAATTAAATTTAAGTAATTTAAATCTATAATTCCTTTAATAAATTATTTTATCTTCGTCGTCAGTACATTCTTTTGTATAATTGTTCAATACAATAAATAAACCACTGTTTTCATGTGTTAAATTTAATTTCCCACGTCGTTAAACTCACTCACACTATCATTCAAATAAATTCTAAAGAACTGTCTTCATTCAAAGCTAGAAAATTTCAGTTTCTATATTTTTTAAAAAATTATAATTTCTTGTTTATCTACAAATACACATAAACGCACGCACAAAATATTATTTTTAAAAATTCATGTTTTTAAATCGAAGATATTTTTTCAATATGCTTTTTAACTATAAATATACTTCAAAGCTAAAAATCAATTAAAATAGGTTTTTTTTTTTTAATATGTCGTATATGGGAATAATTTATTTAGGGTCATTAAGATCAGATTCACAAGATCTGTGTTGTATCTTTAGATACATGACGTAATTTCTTAAACAAGACGTTTTACCATTTCATTAATCTTTTATTAGATACATCTCCATAAATTTATTTTTGGACTTTAAATGAAAAGTAACGAACAAAAGCATCAGCACTTAAAATATCTATTTTTCACAGCATTTAGATAACTAGGTTTTCATTTAAATATTAAATCTAAATTCAGTTATTCGAGAAATCGCATTGAGTATAAGTTTTATCATAGATTAGAGGATAAGTATGTATAGTAATTTTAGGCTATCAGTTTTCTAGCCTTTATAAAGTATTACGATATAAGTTATTGTTGGAGCTTTGAATAACGAATATAAACATTGTCATTATACAATGATAAGAACAAGTGATAGTTTTGCATCCGCGCATTATGGGCAAACCGGACTATGCTCCGATATAGTACTCGTATACACAAGTGCCTTTTTCATTTAGAAATGGATGGCGGTCAGCAGGGGTGGAGCCGGAGGTAACGGGGAAGCCAGTTACTAAGTAAAAATTCACTTGTCGAAGCCTTTCGGCTCAATCGGTTGATCGCGCATTAAAGCAGGGGCAGGCCAACGGACAAATAGAGACGGGTCGCGAGCGAGCGTAGATCCATCTCCCTTCGGATAGGCACCCCTCGGCATGGATTATCTAGTCCTTCTATCTCTTCCTCTTGCCATTCCCTCCCTTTGACCCCGACGGTACCGTTCACCTCCTCGCTGGTGGCCGCAAGAAGCCGCGAGGCGGCGGCTGCCCTTTGATACGCGCGGCCCATCGATCCGCTCGCGGCCCCGTCTCGAGTTTCAAATTGAACATCTGCTCGAGGTTTATAATCCGATCATCCCCGGAGTGGGCACCCACGGGCCGTCGGGGGTGCGACAATGTAGAAAAACAGCTCGCTGTCGGACCGACGGGGGCTCCGCGACCAGGGTCCTAGTTAAATTTGACGACAATTACTCCCGGATACCTGAGACGCATCCGCGTAAGGGTAATTGCATTTGCTCGGAGGGTAGTAATAATTCTCTAATATCAATTTCAAATTTCAATTAGTATCATCTGCGTGAGTGAACGGAGGTCTGCGACCCCTTCCACGGTCGTCCTCCCCCCTGTCGAGCAACACATCCGCATTCGTCTTGTTCACGCTCGTAAATGAGCGGGCGACGGCGGCGGAACACGGGGGGTGGGTCGGAGGCGGGGGTGGATTAGCGTGGGAGGTTGGGGGGAGTGGCTCGCGAGGCGCGCTCGATCTAAAATTCAATTTGTCCCTTCGTAGCGCCGAGCCCCGACAAAGTCGAGCCCGAGCCTATCGGTGTCGCGCCGCCTCGACGCGGACGCCGTTACGTAAGGGCCGCTTCCCGGCTGCTCGTGCACGCGCCCGCGCACACGCGCAATCGCATTACAAATTGACGACTCCCGACTTATTAAGTTCCACGAGCGATGGCTTCAATACCCTCGTTACTTATTTACGCGAGTTTAGAATGCCCTCCCCTCGCCCAACCTCCCCATCGTCCCTACTGTCCTCTCACCCTCGCTCCTCCACGCCCGTCGCCCCTAATGGGACTCTGTACGCTATCTCCTGTCGGAGCCACAGCCGTGCACCGGAAATCCGTCGGTGCGCAGGCGCGTCCTTAATCGGACTCTCTCAAGCCTCCGACCCTTCCTCAATCATCCAGGGAGAACGAGCCTAACGTGTCCTGCCCAGGAATCTTGCACTTTCCCCGAAATATTCCAGATCTGCATATTCAGATCTTTAACCTCGTTGAAACTTACGATCGTTACATTATAGTTTTTTCAATAATGTCAATTTTAATCAAGGAATCCGTAAAATACGACTCCTCGGTAATAGTTGAACTGGATTCCGTATTTATTAGTCATATAATATAGGTCTGATAGGAGATGTGTAAGTACGCGGAAGAAGGAGACAAACGATATTATAATGAATCTATATGAAAATAAATGCGCTGCTCTCGTTCTAGTACATAAAAAGTCTTCGAAGTTAGTATGAAATTGAGGGTGATTGCCCCAATGATCTGTAACTTGGTTGCGCTCACCAAATCATGTCCAATTGATGTTGCAGATCGGGTCGGTACATGCCCAACAGCAGCAGCAGCAGCAGCAGCAACAACAACAACATCAGCAACAGCAACGGTCTCAACAGTCGGAGCAACAGCAACCGCTGGGTGGAGGGCTGGGGGCCGGCGTGGGGGCGACTGCGAGGGCCGGAGGGATGTTCTGTTACCACTGCCCCTCGGGTCTGCCGGCCCCGAGGCTCCCTCCGTCGCTCGAGTATCCCTTCGCACCGACGCATCCTTGTAAGTATGAGTACTTGGACCGCTCCGAGAGGGGACGCTGTGAGGGCTTGATATGGCAGGCGGGTGGTGTGAGGGGAAGGAAGGGAATACGACAATGACACTGGCTTTCACAGCTGTGCTCTGCCAAAGACGGCCCCCGGGACGCATGGCTATCGCCCCTCCCCTCACTCAGTCAACTCGCACAGAGACACGTTCTCTCTCTCTCTCTCTCTCTCTCTCTCTCTCTCTCTCTCTCTCTCTCTCTCTCTCTGTCCCTGTATCTCTAGCTCTTGTCGGGATAAACAGATTAGGTAACTACGTGATAAGTCGCTAAGTGGCTCACTCGGGCCTGCAGTACGGCCGCTCGCTCAAACGAATTTCGTCCCCACCGAAATTCGCCCCGACATCTAACTACCTCGTTATCCTCATTAGTGGCGCTCGCGCTCTCATTAGATTCCGTTCGTCCTGAGGATGGTGCGCCCGATCCCGCGTGGCGAGAGCAAAAAGCAGCCCGGCCACGGGTAATAAATTGGATCTACACGCGAGGATGACTCGCAGCGCCGAGGCCGAGCATACTTTTACCCGACTCTAATCCACGATCTTTACTCTATTCCGAACTCTGGCAATTTTATTTACTAGCACACTCCCCTCACCTCTCATCTATTGCTAGATCGACTCCGTCCGAGCCGTCGGGCAAATCGATAATTGACGTTGTTTTCTATTCTAACGGGCCACGCCGCTCTTACTTATCATCCGACTCTTACCAAATGTCTTACATGTTAACCTGACCGAACCCCGCTAGCAAGAGATCCAACTATCACTACTTCCCCCCCCCTTCTGCGAGTTTTTCCTCTTTTCTTACACATCAGCCCTCATCCCACTGCGTTCCACCAGCCACTTATATTGTTACAACATTACGTTTTTATCGACTACCACTACCACTACCACTACCACTACCACTACCACTACCACTACCACTACCACTACCACTACCACTACCACTACCACTACCACTACCACTACCACTACCAATACCACTACCACTACCCTTACCCTTATCCTTACCCTTACCCTTAGCTTATCAATGCAATTACCGTCAATTCGATTGCCCATAACTCGTCCTACACTCTTACTCGGATTTTTCACCCTGTTCATTTTTCTTATCCTAATTACCTTATCCCGATAGGCAAATTGTATTTCAAACCACATTTTCCAATACTTACCCTTTTCCTTTAAGCGAGACTTTCATAAAATCACACCATTATTATGGCCATTATTGAAAAATTTAAACCTGCCGAATTTCAAACTTTCAACTCGTTATGCACTTTAAACTCAACAAGCGAATGCAATAAATTATACAAAGTAAATCAGCATCACCCCTTTCCTCTTTTAACCATATTTTTTCTACCCCAGTTTTATACTCGCAAATAAAAATATTTATAAAAGGCTTATACATTTTATGTGAAAACTCGTCTCTTTCAAATAATACTTATTATAATCGGATAACTATTTTTAAATATTTTTAAAAATTTTACTTTTACAAAATTTCACATTGTGAAGCAATTTGTTCATTACATGATTATTATCTCGGTTTTATAAATGCTATTTTAATTAGGAATTATGCTTGGTAATTAATTTCAATTTGTTAGAATTATAGGCATTCAGATATAACATCATTTATTTCTTATAAAGGTGTACATAAAATACGGGTATATTTTATTAGCCGCCCTTCTATTAACATTAATAGAGGTGCAAAAATTAAAAATGAAAGATGTACCTGATTATTGCTTTCTTCTATAAAAAGCAACAAGCGTATTATTGTGTTATCTGTGGTAAAAACGTTGGAAATCGTATGAATAAAGTAAATAAATGTAAATAAAATATTAATATGTATCTGAAAATATAACAATTTTCAGATTTCTGTACCGCTTCGCCGTAGTCGGTGCAAACTTCGTCAATTTTTAAGAGTTTAGGAAATTAATTTGTGTTTTTCGCTAAGCCGGGCTTAGCGCCGTGGTAATTAATTGCGCTGATTGCTCTGCATTATTAATGAGTGGTGCCCGGCTTTGCAGTCGAATGCTTCCCTCTCTGTCTTGCACTTTGCGTACCTCCCTCTCTATTAACCCATCCCTATATCCTTTTCTCTTTTTATCTTCTATCACTCGTTGTCTGTACTTTACTCGATGCATTTCACTTTTGCATTACATCCACGTGCTATATAGAATTGTGTAAAAAGCTTGTAAAATTTACCCTTAAATTTTAATAATTTTAAATTAGTATTTTGTATTATGCTATTAAACCATAATTAATATTTTTGTTCAGTACTATCATTGTTATATATTATAATAGTATTACCTCCGTATTTGATCGATAGTAAAGGGTGAACGTAAAGAAAATGTTTTATTCGGAATTCTACTTAAAATTCAATATTAATTTTAAAAATGTAAATTTTAATTTTATTTTAAGACTTTCTATGGTAATCACAAAGTCAGGTGATATTAATTATTCAGGGCTAAAATTCAATTTTAATATGTAGAAGCTAAGATTTATGAATAAGATGAATATCTCGTTGGATTATAACTACTCCATTTTATATATTACAATAACGCCGGAAAATATAAGGTATATAAAAACTTAATCTCCTGTACATTTATAAATGACTTTAAATAAAAACATTATATTATAAAATTAATAAATTTCATTTATGATTAAGTTGAGAAATGACGAATAAAAGCAAACGCTAAAATAAAGGTTTAGTTTTCATAAAAATAATGACCATTTTATTTTCACAATATATTTGTAATATGCACAAATTGTTTTTTTTTTGTTTATTATAAATCTAAATATAAATTGAAATAAAACGAACAAGTTTATAAATTAACAATGTTTATTTGTACATATATAATTACATAATTTATAAAATCGATATTGTACTTATGAAAGATTTAATCTTATCGTATATTTTTAAGCCGAGCGTTAGTTTAATAAAAATTTATTTCTACAGAATAGAAATTTTTATTTTGAATACTGGAGCTCGTTAATAATAAATCATTTAATTGAAAGTATAAGGCTTTATTATTGAATACAACTGAATTATTTATAGAAAGGTATGAAAACAACTAATTGTTAAATGATAGATTTTATTTGTCAACACCGGTTGAAGGGACCCACTGAATTTACAACCTCCTTAATAGTATGACAACTGTATATGCTTCTCTTATAAGTATCTCTGCTTGATTTCGCCCCTTTTATACGAATCAGATTCGCTGTCAAGATAGGATATTCTAGTGCCGTTGCAACAAGTTGACGTCAAGTACGCGTTTATTTAACAAGGATGAGAGACGTGTTTGATAGGAATAACCGATGGGTTCCACCAACTCCATGATCTCGCACTCGACTCTTCTTCTACATAATATTATCTACAATAAAAATATAAATTATCATATTATTATATATTAGAATATAGAAAATTTAGAAAATTTATGTATACTTTCATTCAATGTAAAATGTAATTAAAGGGCTTTATTTGAATTATCGAATAACTATGAAGGTTTTCTACGCTGTTGTTTTCTTAAACAGTCTTACGTTATTTTACTAAGAATTCTTGATTGTAGCAATGCTCCTTCATGAGATTGATCTCAATATTAATTTGATCGAGGGCGCTATTATCTGTAAATTAATCAATTCACTTAAAGTTTAAATTTAAATATTATTTTCTCATAATGCTATACAATATCAGATATTTTGTCATGTATACGTATTGTAAAAGAACCATGTTACTCAGCCTTGCTCCTTTTTCTTCTCTCGCTCTCTTTACTCTCTCTCAACCCATAAATAAAACTAATCTCTTCAGTACATTTATAAAAACCTATATACTTGATTCTTTGAAACGGGATCGTTCATGTATATCAAGAATTCCACGTGATAAATATACTATTTTTTTTTCCATTTATTCTCATTACTAAATCTTTTTTTCTTTTTACTTTATGCATTTTTAAGTCTACTTTAAATTAATTGAAGAGGGAAAGTTGTTATTTTAAAATCGTGTTAGTTTGATTTTCAATAATAATAAAAAAAATATATTTAAAATATTAATGGTTTAAATAATAATCTATCGTAACACATTCCTATTCTCGACTATTAATATCTACTGCATTAAAAATTTGAAGTCACGAAATCATGTCTTTTATTATCTTATCTCTTGTGACAAAAATTCTTGGAAAAATCTTGTTTTATTTTCAAGTCTGTTTGAAAAGGCCATTTCTTAGCCACTTCATCACTGAGAGTCCATAAGCGTTTAATTAATTTATGTTTAAAGGTAATTTAAAATCAACATCGAAAATGTGTACAAAATAACATCAAATATATAAATCTGATTTCCGATATTGCTATACGTTTTTTTATACAATATTTTCTGCATTTTTCGAATTTGCAGAAACGAATATATTTAGGAATTATTTGGAATTATACCCGAAGATCACATTCCATTCAACCTATTTTTTTTTTTTTTTTTTTTCAACGCAATGTAATTTATATATGTACATATAAATAAATGAAACAAGCGAGATGGAAATATAAGCGAATGAACTTGAAGAGTACGTAGACTCGCTTCTGCATCCAGACGCATAAGTAATAGTTAATAAATTATTTTCGCAAATTGATTGATTAATCTATGAATAAAGCTTAAGCGAATAATTATTTTCTACAGTCTCTTCATGCTTCTGTTGAGCGACAAAGACCGAAATTCTCGATTGACAGCTTAGCTTATATTCATTGAAGTCCGCTAACAATATGTAACAATAGCCTACATATGTATATATACGACACCATAAGCGTTTGTAACAAAATAAATGATATATACCACATTTCCAGCCCTCGATCAAATTTCTCTAAATTTCAAATGAAGAATGCAATCGCAGTGCTAAGTTGCATTACTCCAAGTAAAGAAATCTGTATCGAACAGTAAATGATAAAAAAAAAAAAAAAAAAAAAGAAAAGAAAAAAAGAACAAGTAATATTGGAAGGTATATTATAAGTAAAATATGCAACTGTCCTCTGCGCGTTATACAAATGCACGTTAGGCAAATTAACTGAAATCGGTTGCTTTTGCCAAATTTTTTCATCCTAATTCCCATTCGCGATGACAAAATCGTACAGATAAGAAAAATTCTTTTTTGAAAATGAAGGAAAAATAATACTTCGGCGTGCATGCAATAACTATTTATTTGCATAAATATTCAATCGAAATAGTAATTATAAACAATAAATTTTACAATCTAATCTCGTTCGATCATTAAAAATCATTATTTTTACGATTCTGGGGAGCAATTATTCATATTAATTTTTTTATCGATCAATTGAGCAGCCGCACTTAAAAAAAACATTACAAACAAACAATACAACAAATTTCAGTAATACCATGGATTTTACTTTTGTTGGCACTGGCGGAGCAGCAAAAATCTGCTCAATGTCCAAATATCAAATTGGATGGAGGCATTTTTGTATTCAAATGAGTGCTTCGAGGGGTTATTGGGGTTGGGAGGCGAAGGCCGAGTTGATATTTCCGAGGCAATTTGACTTCATTACCCAGATTGGACTGTTGCACCACCGGGTCGACTGCAGGCAAAGTCGTTCAGAAAAATGTTTCACCGAATCTCTCCCGTATCTTCCCAACTTGTCTCGATGTCTTCCACATGTATCCCTTGTTTCGGAATCCTCTTTTCCACCCCACAAAGTCCAATTTTCGTGACTTTTCCCGTCAACCTCCAAAATGAAAATAACGCGTTTTATTACCCTTTACGAGCCTTTTTAGCGCATCTGAAGCCGCAAACCATAGTTATTTGATAAATTCTAGCGATAAATTTTGACGATACTTTTGAAAAACGGTCGTGGTCGCGGGGGGGGGGGTACAAAATTTTTAAATCATATTTTGAGAACGTAAATATTAATTTTTCGGTACTCAAACGATGAATTGCAAAGAAGGAAACGACGCGCAATCGATTGCTTCTGGAAATAAATGCGAGAAAGGAATTTTTTTTTAACAAAATTTTTGGTCTGGATGTCTCCGCCGGTCCGACTCTACTATCTCCCTCCCTCGCGACTTCCCCTCTCTCCCTTACTTCCCTCCATCCAACAGCTCATAGAAATTCAACATTTGGTTCATCGAGTCTGCGATCCCGTTTTAATTATTATTATTATTATTATTATTATTATTATTATTATTATTATTATTATTATTATTATAAACATAATTTCCTTGACTTTTCCCGCTCACCTCAAAACTCAAAATTACCCGTTTTTTTTGCCCTTTCCATTTCTTTTTAGCGCAATAAAAGCCGAAAACGATCGATTTCCGACAAATACGTGAGCTTTCAACGAATCTATTTTCCAGGATGACTTGGTACCCAAAGTCATCTTGACGCACCAGGTCATCCCAATACCGAGCCAAGTCGTTCTGAAAATTTTTTGGCGAACTTCATACCGAATCTCCCCGCATCTCCCTAATTTGTCTCGATGTTTTGCATATGTATGCGCCGTTCCGGGATGTCCTTATCTTCCGAAAAACCCGATTTCGGTGACTTTTCCCGTACACCTCCAAACTCAAAACTTTGCTTTCTCTTGGCCTTTCAATGTGTTTTTAGTCCATTGGGGGCTGAAAACGATCGATTTTCGGCAAATATGGGCAATTTTATGAAGACATTGGAAAATGGTCGAAGACCAGGGAGACAAAATTTTTTAATCATATTTTGAGGACGTAAATATTAGTTTTTCGGTACTCAAGCGACGAATTGAAAAGGAGCAAACGACGCGCAATCGATTGGTTATGCAATCGAATGCGCGAAATGAATTGTTTTAAAGGCCAATTTTTGGGCCGGTTGAGCTCGCGGGTCGAACCGCTCTGCCCCCCCCCCTATTTATCGCCCCATGACCCAACGTCCATCGTCCTTAGCTCACAGAAGTTTTGTTCTTCGAGTCTGCAATGCCGTTTTAATACTTATTGAGCCGTATTAATCTTATTAAAAAAATATAAAAGTACTTAAATAATAATAAAAAAAAGTAATTACGGGTATGGTGGGATCGGTGTGTGGGTTCCACTTTTTAGGCTCATCAGTCGCATCTCTTCCCCTTGTCCCGATGCAACCTCGACTTGACTTTCCAGGTCGCCTCTGCGCACCAGATAATTATTGAATGATAATATCAAATGTTCATACTAACGTGACATTAACTTTTTTATTCTCTCTCTCTCTCTCTCTCTCTCTCTCTCTCTCTCTCTATTTTTGTCTTACTATATGTACAGATATAATAAAAGAGATGAATAGAAGCGAGTGAACTCTTTGTACGGATTAGGTCAATATGTGCAATAAAAACCAACGATTCTGAATCAGTAAAAATAAAATTTTTACTCTTGTATATAAACTTATGAATAAAGCACTTGAACATAATATATAATCGAAACAATATTTTTTATATATATAATTATATAGAATAATTTTTTTTGCTAAATATTCAATGAAATGAAATAAGAATTCATCTTATTCTAGATACTATTCAAAACCGTAAAGTTTATTAATGATGCCATAAGCGTTTAATTTATTTATGCATAAAAATTAACATATTATCAACATCGAAAATTTAAATGAATTACATCAAATTTTTTTACAGTATTTTCAGCATTTTTCAAACGAATATATTTAGGAATTATTTGGTTAATTATTAACTAAAGACGTAATACCCGTAGATCATATTCTGTTCAACCTATTTATTTATAAGTGTAATTTATTCATTTGCTTCTCATTAACACGATTTTCTTTCATCTGGTTTACCGACTATATAATTTAAAATAAATTTGATTTTATTGTTTATTATTAAATTATATTGTAAAAATATACATTATTTATTAATTTATTTATATATAATTCATTATTTAAACTGGCAAAACGTTTGTAAAATGTAATAAACTTACTAAATTATAAATGAACGAATTACTATAATTTTAATCTATTACATTGAATTTTTTATAAATTTCGATTTTTTTAACACTATTCAATAGTAAAAATTATTTGAACATTATAGAAAGTAAATTTAATCCTCATAAAAAATGTATCGTAATAATATTCAATTACTTTCATGTATATTCTTTTAAGCTAAGCGATTCATATAAATTAAGACTTCAATTATATATATTAGTAAGTAATAAGAATTTCTATTTTTTCAATAAAACTACGTAAAAACATATCTGTTTTTTTTCCTCAATATTCTTAATATTACTAAGAAGGTTAGGTATGAAAAATTTCCAATCTTCGTTTCAAATCTTATTCTAATTACGAAGCTTTGATTAAATTCAATTTTTTACTATCAATAGATTCATCAAGAGAAACAACCAGTTGGAGTCGCCTTGTCATATTAAAAGCATCGGGGCGCATACATAAAAGAAATATCGAACAGAGCAGAACTCGATTGACCTTAATTATTTTACCACATTGATCAAGTTATTGATGTATTTTTCATTAATACAAGTAACATAAATTCTGCCTACTTTCATCTTTGAAATTTTCGCAAGAATAATATAAAGCTTCATGTCTATAACTTATGCATAATAATTACAAATCAGCATTACAGTTAAACGTTCTGTAAAAATTCCTAATTCTTATTTTATAAAGAACTATTTTTTAAGACATTTCACAATATATACGTAAATATAGTTTTATCATAATCTTAAGATTAAAGCTCTTAGTATTGAAACATACATTATAAATTACAATAACTGCATATTACTTGTGTATAGTATGCCATAAAATACTTAACATTAAACTATTACTTTCAGCTTATAGCAATCGAGTAATGCCCATGTAAATATCGTGATCGCAATAATAGCAACGTTAGATAAAGTAGAGTATTGAAAAGTAAACATTTTAAAGATTATGTAAAAATAAATTTTATCAAAAACAAAGAAATAATTTTAATTTTCTTTTTACACTATGGGAATAAATTATGTTTAAATATTAAAAGATATTTTCTGGTATGATATTACATTAATATTGATGAACTTTTAAATAAGTTTATGCATGAACTTGAAATTAATATTAGTATAACAGTAATTGCAATAATAAATGAAAAATAATAAAAAATAAACTTTGTAGAAAAGAACATTTCATCCAAGTGTAGTTTTCGTTTAATTTAAATTGCCATTAAATCTAAATACTTTTTGAGGAATTAATAAGAATAGTTTTTCAATTAATAAAAATTTTATTAATTATTTATTAATGTATTGTAAGGAATAATTTAGCTCAATATTTGCTGCAAAAGATGTTTACTTACGATTGAGATCAGCTTCAGCTTAAAGCTTCTAATGAAACTATATAGTCTAAATGTTTGTATATTTCACTTTGTTGATGAAATATACGACACAATTAACTGATTCTGCAATTTTATCAATTATAATAACTTTCAAAGAAATCATGATGAAAATAAGTAAGCCATGGAATTTCACGATGACTTAGTTATTAAAGTTTTGATTGATCTTAAGTCTCTAAGACGATAAAATTTATGGACTTTAAAATAACTGCAGCTGTTCTGGTCTAAACATTAAAAAATATAAAGTTAAAATTTTGTTAAATGATACAAAACCTTTTAAATATAGAAATTTTTTTGCTAACAATATTTGGCAATAATTTATATAAATATATAAATATCTAACATTCTAATTTTTAGAATCAATTGAAACACCTAATCTTAATATTTTCGACTTCATATTTTTATATAAAATTTTAAATGATCATTAAAATTCATTCAATTAGAAATGTAACTCATACTCATTCTTTCAAAAGATTAGCGCATTAGTTTCAATTTCGCTGGTATGTGTATGTAAATAAATTGAAGCAAGTATATAGATTAGTGCTATTTTTAAAAATCTTTTTTTTTTCCAATTTTCTGAAGTCAATTATGATATGACTATTAATTTAGTAAAAGATATACTATGATTTAATTACATATAGAAAACACAAGAATAAAATACTTTATTTTTAAGAAATTTATTATTATTATTATTATATAAATTTTTTCTAGCTTCAATATATATTTTGTTGAAATAGAAAATTATATTATAGAATATTATAAAAAATATACTATAGAAAATTATACTATAGAAATTAATATTCGAAAAAGAGCTTTTCGTAAATTTTTTTTTGTAAATGTTTTTTTGTAAATGTAAATATAAATTTAATGCACAGTTGTCTTCTGCATACCTTGTATAGAACTGTATTTTCTAATTTGATTTATATATAGTTAATAAATCGATTATTTTTAAATATTGTTTTTAAACATTTTACTTTGAAAAAAGACAAGAATATAAAAAAGTGATTGAATTTGGTATTTTATTGAAACAAATAAGAAGTTTTCAATAAATTAGTTCCAATCCTTAACTACTTATTATATTTCAAGTAAAAAGTAATTACTTTAGTAATAAGTAAAAAAAAATCTCTTAATTTAATCTTTAGTATTAGAAATTAATCCTTACTAACAGTTAAAATTGACTCATTACGAAAAATTTTGAAGCGTAGTTTTGCTGAATATATCTTGGGAAATTAACTTAATATATTAGAATAGGAAATTAACTTACTTAGAAGCAACTATAAAGGACTAATGAAATAATTCCCGTTTAATAAAAACTTGAACGTTTTATACTATCAATTTTTTCTCCTATAAGCATTTGTTCTTTAATTATAAGAACAGTACATAGTTAAATAAAAAATAAAAATAGTTATAATTTAAGTGAAGAAAAGAAACAGTGTATTTTATTTCTATTAATCTAATGTTTAAAGTCTAATATAAGTTGAATAATCGTATAAATTTTCTTCAGATGCAAGTTATTCCGCTTATCATCCAGCGCTCCACGGCGTTGGAGAAGATTCATTTGTGAGAAGAAAACAACGAAGAAATAGAACAACATTCACGTTACAGCAACTAGAGGAGCTCGAGTCCGCCTTTGTCCAGACTCATTACCCAGATGTCTTTACGAGAGAAGATCTTGCGATGAAAATTAATTTAACGGAAGCGAGAGTTCAGGTAAAATTAGAGAATTATATGGACGTAAAATCGTAACTAAGACTTTAGAAGTATTTTGATTTCTATTATATCCTCTATTATATCTTGTATTATATCGTCTAATACAATAGCAGTATAGAAAACATAAGTCAATTGGATTTTTTTGTTTTCCTTCTTTTTTTCATCATCATCATCATTATTATTATTATTTATTTATTTATTCATTTATTTATTTTTTTTTATAATAGAGCTCATTATATTTATACACGTGTTAAAGATGGATTAGCTTTACGTAAACATTATACAATACAGTTACAAGAGAATACATTCGATAAAACGGTCCTGAATTTTTTATTTATAATGCTTGCCATGAATAACTCATGTCATATATTCAAATTAAAAAAAAATATTGTTAAAGCTTTTCTTTGCATTTTTGTTCAATAATCCAATATAAACTCTTTCATTTTATATGACCACAAATAGCTCGTTACAAATTTAATCCAAAACTTCTGTATAAAATTAGTTAAAAAATAATTAAAAACTCCTGTCTTGTCAGGAATTGCTTTTAAATATTTTAATGAGAGAACGTTAAATTTTTTTAAATTTTATTGTTAACATTTTATTTAAGCTGAAAATATACACTTTAATGTTAAAAAAGAATTTAGCCTCAATACCAGTTTATTTCTATATTACGTATGCGAACAATCAGTTATGATAATATTTTTATTTACAATTGTTAAGGTGAAAGTAAAATCTTATTTTTATATAAAAAGGATAAAAGGAGATAAAGGAGATGATACTATAAGTACTCTTTTCGAACCCCTGACAGGTCGAGTCTTATTATGTCACAGCTCATAAACGTCGTCAGTAATGGAAACATTTTATGATTTCGTCACAAGTTATTTGATACAGAAAGAGCCATTGACGAGTATATATAAAATGATTATAATAAATTATCATTTCGCACCTTACATGAGCGATTATTATTTAAACAAGCAGTTAAGATGTGATTCATTTCACGAGCTTAAGAAAAGTCGCAAAATATAATAGTTTCCAATACATATACTTGAATCTTGTAGACAAATTTGCTCTATGATTATGTGTTAGGTAATCCCAAATGATACATTTGTATCAAGATTAAATACATGTATTTGGCTCATATACGATCATAAATGATGATTTATTTTTTTTAATTTTTTTTTTTATTCGGGGGGCGAAAGACGCTAGATGTAGCTAACGGAGCATCGGTATGGTGGAAATAAAGAAGGGAGGAGAGCGAAAGGAAAAAAGTAGCAGCTTGCGCCTCATGGGCAAGCGTGAGAACAAGGACCCAGACCTCGAGGGTCCGGCTGACACCCTCGACCTGACGTAATCTTCTGACGAACTAAGCCGGTAATTCGCCAGATTGTTGCCTCCCCACCCATATCCCGGCGCCCGACATCATTCGCTCTCTCGCTCTCTTTCTCCATTTTTCTTTTTCCATCCTACGCTTCTTTTCTCCTTCCTTCCGTGCATCAGTTTTCCGCAATAACTCCTTTTTCATAAAATAAATCTAAATCACTCTTTACATTATTCTATATCCCGTTTCGTTTTCAAATTTTTTTTTATTCTTTTAAAGATTCTTAAATCTCTAATGATTCTGATATAATCAAAGTTTTACAATTTGATTATAGATGATACCTTAAACGTATTAATATATGTCGATATAATTATATAATTATAATTGTAGAATGATTATAAATTGTACCTACCTATATTTTGTTATATACTTCAAGTAAATAAATTAATTTTTATCGATTTATTAATGTGTTTAATGGCAGTTAAAGCAATAATTATTCGAGATTGTAAAATGAATTCACTTATATAGTATTTACTACATTAACAGGTTTAATAGATAACAAATGAGAATTAAAATTTGACGAAAAGAAAAACAAGTGTAACCTCATTAATGATGGATATTCTACGTTAGTAGTAATGAGGGGAAAGGAAAATAGGGGATAACAAGCAGTAGTTTGTAATTTTAAACCAGTAATTAAAGAGTAAATGAAAAGTTTGATAAGTATTTTTTTATTTCAAACTTAAAATTTGTATATTTAAAAAATAAGAGTAGTAACTAAATCTGTTAAGTAGTGTTTTATACAATTATAAAAAGAAAAATTACTACTGATTTTGTCAAGTGTTCTCTAATACAAAATATATTGGCCTCATTATTTTTAATATAATTATATTTTTTAAGCACCTTCAATTTTTTAATTTACCGTAGTTATGATATTGAAATTTAGATGATTATAACAATAGCACATTGGATAGAATAATAAAATATTATAAGGACGCACGGTATCGATTACGTTTTGGGTGTCTATTAGCCATTTCAACAAGAATTATCAATTCATTCGAATATGGTTACTAGATTGCTCTTATCCATATTTTTCGGGATATGCTCCGTTCGCTTAATAGCGAAATTTAATTTCGGTGTGCATATCGCGTGGTGTATGCTGAAACGCCCCGACACCCTATCTGATGTTCGTTTGATCCGAATCCTCGTCCTCGTCACCCTACCCCCTACTGTACCCTCCCTCCCTCTTTCTCTCTCTCTCTCTCTCTCTCTCTCTTTCTCTCCCACTACCAGGCCCCGTGCCTCTCGCAGAACCCCTCGCACCCTTCTGATATCGCCTGGTCAGCAGTTATTGCATTAAGCGATTTTTAAATCACCCGACATTGGAGTTTTGGTGTCTCAGGGTAGAAAAACAGGCTCGTATCACGCCGAGCATTAAAATGCATTTTTCGAAAAATTCTCGGCTTCCTACTAACGAGTGACGTCAATAATTAATCGGCATCCACCAGCTTTAAATAACATTATTATTGTTACTATTGTTACCGTGCTCCTGCTACCCTCTGTAATCATTACAAAACTTTTATCATTCTCAATACATGCGAATCGCTCTTATTAATAACAATAATAATTATAATAACAATTATAATGTTTATGATTGTGATTACTATTATTATTATTAATACCTGCAAGTTTTACCGTAGATTTTCGAGACAGAGATTGGCGATTAAATTTGAGAGAGACAGAGAGATAGAGGGGGGGGGACGAGAGGTGAGAGAAGACCGATAGTATATTAAAGTTGGTAGATAATTTTGGACGGGGAGTGGAGAGTATTTGAATAATAGATCGCGCGGTGCGTAAAGGCCGACATGAAAGGATAAATGGTCGCGGAACTGGTCAGAAAAGCGAGTCGAAGGCTCATGGAAGAAAGGCGTTAAGGATCAGGCGATTTGCTGTAATAGTTTATTGAGACTGAGCCTGACAGGAGGGAAGTAGCTTGTGCCGCGTACGTAGCCTGATGCAGCCTCGGGTATGACGCAATTAGCTCGCAGACTCATTGTTTCATTAACGAAGACAAAGAGAATTTGAAATAATGGACAAATAAGCGCGTTTATGTAGTGCCGTTGCCGCCTCTCTCTCTCTCTCTCTCTCTCTCTCTCTCTCTCTCTCTCTATCTCCTCACTCTCTTCAGGCTCGTCCCGCACCCCTGCATGTTGGTCTGTAATCCACCGACAAAACCAAGCAGCACCCCCGAGGAAGGCCCCTTTTAGCCTCACCACGACTCTGTTTCGAACCCTCTCTTTCTTTCACGGGCTCGTCTACTTGGCAACTCGCTCGCGCTTCTAGAGCCGTCGTCTTCTCTTTCTTCTTTTCTCGCTCTCTTTCCTACTCCAATTAGGAGCTCCTGGGGGGCTGCCGAGGCACGTTCTACTCGCTTCGTCTTCACCGTACTTCGCCCCGCACTGAGAAATCTACTTGAGCGCAATTTACTTAAATCACGTTTCATATGTACTTACTTCATTCAGACCTATGCTTTTCAATCACCGAACGCGACTTTCTCTCCGGCTCTTCTAGATCTTCTCGCGCTCCTTCAAAGGATCTGCTTCCTTGATTTTTTAAACCGACCCGCCGACCTATGCAATTCTATCTACATTCCGCTTCTTTTCAAAAGAAGTTTTCTCTTTCGCTTCCTCTTTCTCCCTACCTTCTTTCCTTCCTTCCTTCCTTCCTTCCTTCCTTCCTTCCTTCCTTCCTTTCCTTCCTTCTTTCTTTCTTCCCTTCCTTCCCTTATCGTTATGCACGCATACTCGAAATACATTAGACGGCACGGAGAACTTTTTCGACCTTAACGACTTGATGGGGTGAAGCTTCTTCGTTTAAATATGAAGAGTCGCGATTACGTGCATAACGCGCTGTTTTTATTAAGACTGAGTTCATCAGTTCACGAGTTTCGCGGAAAATGTCTACTACTATCCCGACTTCTTCTCTTTCTCAATAACCTCTCAGTCGCCTCTGCGCTTATGCAATTACACACATTTTTAAAAGCACGTAAATCATGACGACGGATGGCGCGAGTCGAATGCGAGGCCGTGGTGTGGCCACTCGGTCGTGGGTAACTCGAGCCGTAAAATTTAATTTGCCAACCCTTTAAAGTATCGATGTCGGAACAGTGAAATGATTGAGGTGAGCGTGAGAAAGCACTCCTCTTCGCGCCGACAATTTGTCATACAAGTCTGCACCAATTCCCGCCCAACCACGTCCCCAGCGAGTCGGAACCCAGCTCACCCCGGCTATAAGTATAACAGAATTTCGCTCGACTTCCAACAAGTTGATCTTAGCCTATTTCTCAAATTAACTTTATAGACTGGACTATAACTTTAACTCCACCGAATGGCATCATCATCATCATCATCATCATCATTTCGTCTTTTTTAAAAACACATTTTATCGCTTATCTAAATTATTCTTACTATTATTCAAACTTATTACATTGCTTCTTAAAAGTAATGTAATAATTAGTTGAAATCTTGAAATGTTAAGGCTATTATGGAGGTAGGAATTTCGAAAATCTATTTCTCTTAAGCTGCATTCCGTTCTAAATTCCTAACTAAAATATTATTTAATTGTTTAATTTCACTATTACAACCTTAACAAGAGGTTAAATGTATTATTCATTAAATTATGTATACTGAAGGAGTCTTGGCTTTAACAAGATTTTAAAAGCTGACATAAATCATTTAGCTTTGTCATTTGTTTTTCGTATTAATCAAATAGGCCTGAAAGGATATTATTAAAGTTCTTATGCCACCAATACTTTGTAATTTTTTTCTATCCATCTAACTTCTTCAAGTAGTTTCGGGAATCTGGATACTGTAAGAGTATAATGCTGTTTAAATATTTGCCCATTAGTACGTTCTATTATCATGTACAAAAGGGGGTGTAGCAGACCTTTAAAATGCAACTTATGAAAACCTAACATAAGAGACCCGATGATTATTTGCTTAGAATATTGACAATTATATTTTAGATATTGAACTTTACTGGTCTCTTATAATTCTTATCTCAAATTGTCTAAAATTGTTTCAATGATATTTGTAATGATATTAAATTGATGTTACAAGCATCCAAAACGTAATAATAATAAAGAATCGGAATATTCAATATTAAAAATAATAAATGCAAGTTTAATTTATAAGTCTGATTTAATTTATCATAATAAAGACTGTAGAGTAAACGAGAGTTTATAATTATGATGAAACGCAATTAAGTAATAGTTTCAGGCTAAAGTGGAAAGAAAATTAGATGAAATAAGTGAAATTGTGATTTTTGAAATAGGAGAACGTAGGTAGAATTTGAAGATTTATGCTGAGTTAGAAAGTTAGTGGATAGAATGGTTTTTAGACATATTTAGGATTAAATTCTCATTGAAAAAAAAGGAAGTAGAAAAAAAATATAAAATAAGAGTGGTAGGAGGATAGATGGATAAGTGCAGAAGTAGGGTAAAAATTCAGCGTTCTACGGTCGATCTCAGGGGAATCGCGGCTTTGTTCCCAGCTATTACTCGTCCCAGCAACCCTTAGGATATTATTATATCTGTCCGTCTGGCGGCAGTAGCGGTGCGTGAGCGGCACTCGAGCTCCTTCTCATACCTTCTCATCCCATTTCGTTCCATCCCCCCCTTCTCTCTCTACATCCCTCTCGTTCCCGCCCTCTCGACCCCGCCACCAACGCTGTGCTATTTTTTCGTCCTTCCCATACCCTCCCCCTCTCTCAGACACTCGTGGATCCAGAGTCCCTCGCCTCAGGACAGCCTCGGGCTGATTCGGCTGCAGCTTCGGGAAGCCATCGCGCCAAAAACGAGTCTCGTCTTATTTATTTTATTAAACCATTTGCTAAGTCTGTAGAGAAACTTTTCAAATGCGCGAGACCCTCGGTCTGATTCCACGGCACTTGCTATCCTTCGTTTTCGAAGCTACGCCTCGTCTACCATATCAGCCTGATTCCTTTGGACCGCTTCTACTCCCACGACTTTTTCTTGGTAAGGGAAACCGCCCGGACAATATTTCCAGGCCGCATTTCATCCCTGTCAGCTTTAATTGACAACTTGAACAGCATCAGTTTTTTCGATTAATGCATTTCCAACTGTTATCTTTAGGATATTCTTACTAATCGAGCAATCAAATTACTCCAGCTCTCTTCGATGACTACTGATCAAAGATTTTCAAATTCTCCCTGTAATGGATTTACTCCATGGTATCATAATCTAATTATACCGACGCTTCCTATTCATTAATTATATGAATAACATTAATCATTCGTTATGATTATTCAAAAATCATGATCCAGGGCTGCATTGAGCTATAATAGAAGCTACGCCCGATCCTATAACATTTATTAGAATAAATATTCTGATACAAATGACGAAAATTTAATAAACTCCAATAAAAGTCAAGCTCGAACAGTATCTAGAGCTAAAATGTCTGCCGCTTCTTCAAGAGACTGGGGAATTGGATTCCACTGATGCGGGCATTTTTTCGGCTATATTTTCTTCCAGTTTTTAGGTAGTAAATTTCATACCATTTTCATGATAAGTGGCTTGCTAAATTTAACGTTTTATTACTATTGATCCTTGAAAAATAAATTTCAAACAAAATTTCAGCTTATTTTAATAGAATTTTTCTTCTTCTCCCTCATCTTTTTCTTCCCCTTCTTCTTTGCTTACTAATAAAATACCATAAAGTATTTCGTTCATACTTATTTCGATTATCAGTATTTGAATTATAAATTATATTGTCTTTTATCTCTATAATTGCTCAATTATATTAAAAGTATCTCAAGTGGCATAAATTACTATAAAAGATATTTATTCATATATAAACAGAATTTAAAAAATTAATTATCAATTAATCGTTTTTATTCTTACGTCTGTTACAATTAAATTTTAGTAGCTATTTCAATATTGCTCTTTTTTTCACTTTTATAAATTATAGCTATACGTGTTTATAAGTGCGTCGACGTGATTAAAATAATAAATACTTTCAACATTATATTCATGAGCCACTTAAGTATGTGTTACAGTTTCAGCACATAGATAATCTTGTTATCTTTATATGGCAATAATTAAGTGTGGAAGAGTCAAGGAAACTTTAATAATGTCTATTTTAGTCGCGATTACGTCATGTTAGGCAGAGTACGAAAGACTGCATTAGCTTTTCTTAGTAACTTACATATGCCTGACCTTTGCAATCAGATTGAAAAAACTAAAATTAATAATTACTTTTTACTATAAAATTTAAGAAACTTTATACTAGTAATTGAGCTATTTTTTAACAAACACGAGTTTTTTGAGTTTATGTAAATTAATAAGTGATGCACAAACTGTTGTTGTATTAAACTCTTAATATGTAGGCAATATAAATAAATAATTTAATGCAAAAAATATAATTTTATTAGCGTTATAAATTTTCTTTTTAAAAGTTTTTTTATAAACATTTTTATTTTGCTTTCAATAATTTGAAATAGAGAAATGCTAAAAGCTTCTTATTAATTGAATCACCATAAGAGAGATAAAAAATTTGAGTTAAATCGTACAGTTATGTTTGAGATATTTTCAAATACAAATTTTTTAATGTTTATGATGAAATATTAGATTTATATTAAAATGTTCAGTTATGACCGTTGAGTATTTTATTTTCGTGAATATGATTTAATTTATCGTATAAAAGTATAAATCACTATTTATAGAATAATATTAAGTATAAAATATATTTCGATTTAAAAAATTATCTAACATTCATAATAGTGCATTCAAAAATTGTTTTATGGCAGACGCATTAGCTTGACGCTTTTAATGCAAAATTAGATTCCTGAATGTATAAACAATTATATGTGTCTATGAATTAGGTATATATGGATAGGAATTTATGTAAAAAAATATTTTATTTAAATGATCTACGTCGTGAAATAGCTTTTACCGATTAAATTGGACATTTAAATAAAATATTTTTAATCTTATTTGGGTGAATATACATTTGAATGGGTATGAAGAGATGCAGAAATTATATAAAATGATGATAAAATACTTTGAGTTATTATAGAAGAAAATAAATTTAGAACGGTCAAAGTGATATGGGACCGCAAAATTGAATTCATGGAATTTTAAGGCTGAATCAAAATTTCCTCGTATGGAAATTCTGCCCGGAGCACATAACCCTTTAATCGGACTTTTTTGATGTTTACTTTATTCTATTAGATTATTTAGATAATTAAAACTATCAAATTTTCAAAGGTAAACACGAAATCCTTAACATAAGGTATGTTTCATCGACAGCACAAATAAATATTTGAATAGATTTTTGTTTGTAATTGTTTTTTCTTTCATTTATAACGAAGACTAAACGTATGTTCGTATGAAATTTGAGCTTTTTATAATATAGAAAGACGTGAAATGCATGGAATCTTTAAATATATGAAAAGGCAAGAAAATCAAGTGCATAATAAAAGCGTGACTTTAATTATTCTTATAAAATAAAATAAAATAACCTTGAAAATGCATAATAAGCGTAGGATTAAATTGCGTCAAGTGTTATTTTGGTAGGCGTTAGAAAACAGGGGATCCCAAGTACTCGACGCGTATCGGAGCGTTAAATAAAAGCCGTTTCGAGGAATCCTGTAGGGATCTGCTCCTCCTCGAGGGAACTACAGGTGTGCGTTGCGTTTAGGTGTGGTTCCAGAACCGGCGGGCCAAGTGGCGCAAGAGCGAGCGCTTGAAGGAAGAGCAAAGGAAGCGGGAGAGCACTAGTGATCAGCAGCAGCAGCAACAGCAGCAACAACAGCAGCAGGAAGCTGGATCGGAGGATAATGCAGCAGGTCCTCAAGAAGCGCACAGCGGCTCCCGGAGTCCGAGTACGACATCGGCCTCGGTGAGCCCCAGGCCGACGCACGGACCGACCTCATCATCGGTCTCCCCTCAGCCCGCCCCGACGCCGACTCCGACCCCGACGCCAACCTCGGCGCCTCAACAGCAGGACCGAACTTCAGCAGCACCCCCGTCGGAGCTCCTCGCCGCCGCTGGACCGCCCACGGAGAGGTGAGCAACCGGATGCCCTCCACGCGCCATTTAGTCTCGGTCCCAGGTCCGTCTCGACGGATTCGGGGTTATTCGGCGGGCGCCGTCCCAGTCCCAGGAGCTCTTCTCCTCGGCGGCGTCGTGGCCGACGTTGAATTTTTCATCGACACTTTAATGGAGTGTCATAATAAAGTTATGACTCTTTGCTGGGTAGGTCGGCTTCCGCCCCCGGCGCCGCTTTCTTCTTACCCATGACCGTCTCTTATTGGACAGCGCACTTTACTTACGCAACGTCGTCTGCCACCCTCTTTCCTCCTCGCAATACTCCTCGACCCTCCACCGCACTTTCAACTCGATGCGGTAGCGGCCGTGTTATCGGCGGCTGCGCGTACCAGGAAACAAACTTTTCTCCCCGGGCGATCATCTATGCAAATACCCTAATTACGCATTCATGGTGAATTTACTCGATTTTGTTGCGAATTATTTTCCGCATCCTCTCTCTCTCTCTCTCTCTCTCTCTCTCTCTCTCTCTCTCTCTCTCTCTCTCTCTCTCTCTCTCTCTCTCTCCTCTTCCTAGCTTATACCGCTCTTCCCCTCCAATCCCGATCGTCGCCCGCGATCCCCTCCGGCAAAGCCGTCCCTCTCACCCGACCAACTACCGCACCACGAATACGTAACTCATACTCTCAACGTCGTCTTCTAGGCTTTCGGTCTCTTTGCTTTAATAATATTATTATTATTCTACTTGAAACTAGTCCAAGTGAAATGTATTCGAATTAAGTAACGATTACTTTTAGCATCATTGACACTCCGAATGGTTTTGCACTCGTAATGAACGAGCTTCTCGTCTTTATATACAAAGCTTTCCAGCCACACTCATTGAACCATTCAACCATTTTTTTTTATTTTTTTATTTTCATTTTTATTTTTTCAACAAATATTACGAACCCCAAACTTTTCGATTTTATTTATTTTTTTTCTCACAAAGATTCAATAACCAATGTGTCTACTTCCACACTTTGAAATTTTTTATTTTAACACTGAATTATTCAATTCAAATCCATAAACTAAATAAAGTTATCGTATTTTACATAAATATCAATTTTTCTTATTTTTCGTAAGAATTCCTCTTTTTCAAATATACTGTAATATGTTTTATATGATGGATGTATTCAATTGACTTAAACATTTAATAAATATGTAAAATTGCGACGTTTATTGAACATTTTATTGAAAATGTAGTCAATTTTACGAAATCAATTGAGCCACATCAATTCATTGTCTACGTAAAAATTCAAAAATTTATTTTAGATGGTAACAAATGTTTCTCAATACGAACCAATTTATTGTTTGCTTGCTTAATAAAAATCTCAATATGCGTTCATTGTAAAGATATTTTTAATTTACTTTTATATAAACTTGCTTAACATACAATTATTCAATATTTCATCCAATTTTATGAAATCTAAAATTATTTTTAAGTAAACTTTACCTAATACTTACTATATTTTTACTTTAAATTCAGTATAATTTATTAAACATTATAATTTATTAATTTAATAGTATATTTCTAACGATGTAATGCAGGATTTGGAATTTTATAGTACTTTACGGTACTTTACATTTTGATGGTTATTATAAATTCTTCAATAAATTATTATAAAATTTTCCATTGATTCGTATAAATGTCACATAAATACTAATGTGCCTTTGATATACATATATAGGGTGTTAAAATTCTACGCTGGTGAGAGTGGGGGGGAGGGGGCTGATATTAGTTGGTTAAATTTTCTTTAGTTAAAGTTTCATGGCGTTCAACTCGAGTCAATTATTCTACCTTTCCTCCCGATCTTCATATTTATCGACTCCCATCTGCTGTGGTTCATCGATCTATTCAAGATCGATATGCGGTATCATCGAGACTCAGAGTCCCGCATATGTGCATGTTTGTTGCAGTGTGAGCAGCGCTGGCTTCCGACCTGTGGAGACGACTGCGACGAGCCTATTTTTTTCACCACACCTCGCGGCCCAGTTCTCGCCGCCGCTCTTCGCTTCGAAGTTACAGGCGAGCAGCCCGAGTTCCTTAGCAGCAGCTGCACCCGCCCTCTGGAGTACCGCCGTTGATTCACGGGCGGCGGGCGCCGGTGCCGGTAGCAGCCTCCAGGAGATGCTCTCGTGGTCGCCCGCGGGCTGGGCCAGCTGCGCGGGCTCTCTGTGCGGTTGCTGTGGGAAGAGTGGCGCGGGAACAGGGGAAGCCCAGCGCAATAGCAGCCTCGCGGAGTTACGGCGCAAGGCCCAAGAGCACACGACTGCCTCGGCCCTCCTCGGGGGTCTCGCCGCCGGCTTTCACTTTCCGCCGCTGCCGTTACCTCTGCTGCCGCCGTTGTTGGGACTCTCCCGGCGGCCCGAGCACCATCACCACCACCACCACCACCAGCAACAACAGCAACAACCGCAGCAGCAGCAGCAGCAGCAACAGCAATCACAGCAGCAACAACAGCAGTCGCCGCGTCATCATCTACACCCAAGTGTCGTGCACCAGCTACAATCAGCGAGCAAGGAGGAGCCATAGGACCAGCTTGTGCCTGCATAAGACATTTGCGATGCGAACCTCTGGGAGTGGGTGGGACCGCTTTGTCCTGGTTGCACAACTGCCCGACTGCTTTGAGAGAACCGGATCCTCGAATGCTGGAAGGTTCGGGAACAACCGACTGGCCGACCAACGGACTATTGCACCGAACAGCTAGATAGTCGATTGTAGGAATAACAAAGAGAGAGAATATCATTGAGATTAGATTATCTGTACATTGTCGGACGACCTGTTAAATTTCTTCATCTACGGGAAATCTTTATCTTGTTTTATTGCGATGCGCTTGCATACTTAGATGTACCAGCACGCATCGACACACAGTCACATAAAGAAGACACGTCGGTATCACTTGGAGAAAAAGGGGTGGTAGAAGAGAGAGAGAGAGAGAGAGAGAGAGAGAGAGAGAGAGAGAGAGAGGCGGCACAGATACACGCAGTATCCGTCCAATGTACATATAATATGATGGATGTATAGGTAAGCGCGCACTTTTCTCGAGTAGGTGCGTGTCCGTATTCGTAAATGCATAAATAAGTATTGGTAAATATAGTTTGGTTTGAGTGGGTAGCGGGTGGGAGTTGTGAGAGGCTTATTGCCGTCAGGCACGCGCACCTCCATAAACAGTGAGCGGCTCTCCGAGAAAAGACAAAGAGCGGCGAACGAAGAAAAATAAGAAGGAAGGAAGTGAGCGAGTTCTGGTGGATGAGGAGCTGGAGGGAGCGTCGGGTTGTTGGCAATCAATGCGTCTCATAAGAAAAGCTTTGCCTCCTCTCTTGGAGGACAAGAGCTTCGGGGTAGAGGAGGTAAGTAGAGTGGGTGGGTAGACGGACTCAGGCGCGGGCTTGGGTTCAGCCTCGAGGTCGGTAGGGTGGCGTAGGGTGTCCGGGGCATGGGGGGGCGTAGGAGGGTGAGAGGAGGGTTGAAGAGCGGCGCCCCGCTCCGAGCATAGTTGGCGGCCAATCACGAGAGAGGCGCCATTGATCGGCACGTGCCGGCGTTTGGTTCGTTGCGAGTCGAGGAAGGGGAGCGCCGCCGTCGACGGCGTCAGCCCCGACGACGATGGCGGAGCATACGCGTTTTGCACACTCCGTTACACTTACTGGTAAACCGTATTAATCAACGACATCGTGGCTTATCCCTACCACGTTGCGGGCGGGGAGGGGCACAAAGGCAAGGCGCCAGGGCTCTTTCCACGAGACTCTCTCGAAGCTCTCCTAATCTTGCCTTCCCATTTTCTTCGGCTCCTCCCTCCCTCTGTCTTACGCCATCCCTTTGTCTCAATTTCCCTCTGCCCCCTTCTAACCTTTAGCCCTTCCACCAAATCTCGCTCTCGCCCACTCACACCCACAATCATGCACTATTACCCCCCCCCTCTCTGTATACTGCTCGAGTGCCATTCTCTACATAGACATTGGACAAGTTGCCGAGGATTTCTCAAAGCTTTTTTAGCCGGGTTTCGGGCTCGGACGTCGTCGCACACGCTTTCAGCCCAACTTCCGTCGCTCCGATTTTACGGTTATTTCACGAGCTTACTCGTATACTTTTATCATCATCTATCTCTATAGCATTTTATTCAGTTTTCTTAGTCTGCATGAATTCCTTTATCGATTCTTCCTTCTTTTTTTTTGCACTTTCTCAAATATATCGTTTACAATCAGAGTAAACTAAAGTTATGAGGATGCACAAATACAATTTCATAGTCAATATGTTTCCAAATGTTATACGTTATACGTTTAACTCCTATGCCTTCATTCAAACCTTAACTATCTTATTATAGATTCAACATAAATTTACTTCAACTTTTATTGTATAATAAAGTATAACTTATTATAAATATGTTAGTTTCGTAGTAGAACTGAATATACGAAGTATACAAATTCATACAAAGTTAAAATTAAACCTTTTGTAACTATCATAGGACTAGTAATTTACTAGGCGGATTAGGAATACCAAAATGGCATACATATACATACATAAATATATATGCTCCTACGTGCGCTTATATTAATGCACGTGTATATGCATGAGTCTATATATACATATGTATACATTATGTATACTAATGTATAAGCGTATGTACGTGTATGTGCGCATGCCTGTAGTTACTCGTATGCATACATATTTCATTTATAATTTATTCGACCAATTATCTAAAAATATGGATATGTAATTACCGATTTTTGTGATGGCTAAGTTACCAAAAAGTCAAAATTGACTATGTGCTGGACATAAAATAAACTCGCCAAAAAATATGAAGCAATATTTGTAACCTTGGATTGCTTTACCAAATGCCCAGGCATTACAGTATTAATAAAAAAGCAAGTATAAATGATGTTCATAAGACAATAAAATATACGAAAGAAAGAATAAATTGATTTTAAAATTATATCAATAAAAAGTGGACAAAGAAAATATTATCTATCCTGATATTACTCATAATCAAAAGAATATTTTAGAAATTAAAGATACTTGGTTATCAGACATTAAAGTCACATTAATATTACAATTATTCTTTTCAAGCTAATATGCTATCTAATTGTTCATCGAATTGAAATTAAACCTTTAGTAAATAATAATTACAAAGAAAATTTTTTTCGAGCAATATATTATGGTTTTAAACAATCAATAGAATTAAACTTACTTTTTTCATTTAATTACACTTTCTATATGAACAGGAAGATACAGTTTTTTTTGCATAAGTGCCAAAGAAATCTGAAATTAATTAAGATGTTTACATTAATAAATGCCAATTATATGGGTTTTTGAAAAAGCAAAATATTCAAAAGGATTAGCTAACAATTAAATAATATAATTCATTATTAACTATTATTTCTAAAATATTTAGTTATAAACGATGAAGATTGGTAAAAAATGAAAATACTAGTAAAACTAGATGAAAATGTACGTACATTTTTTCCATAAACGTATTTTTTTACATTTATATTACACTATGTTAAATTAATTGTAAATATTTAATTTTATTTATTTCATTGAGATAATATATATGTTAAGGTTGCTGCAACTTATTTTGTATAATTCGTAAAAGAAATTAATCGTAGAAACGCGTCATAATATAATCAAATTTTGTTTCATGCACATGCTACCTTAACCTTGGTGCTTATTTTGGCGGTCGATTCGATATTAAGGTACGCTGGATGATCTAATTACTGTAACAATTTTGACACTGAGTCAATATTTCTCTTGATTATTTATTAAGTTTTTCAATATAATAGAAAAAATAATCTTTAAACGTTGAGCATAAGTGTGGTCAAGGTAAATACGATCACAGTATTAAATAGAAAAAATAGTGTGTACAGTATTAGCCATTGGAAATTAACTGTTAAAAAGATGACTGTAATTGGAACATTTATAAATTACCGAATTTTCTGATATACGATTAATTATTATAAATTTCTTTTACAAAAAATTAACTTGTAATGTACTCAACTCACACAGCAGCGAATGCACTTTAAGGTGCTTTTTCAAGTGCTCTTTGGCAAGTCTTGTATACAATCCAAAATACTTGAAAGTATGATTACATAAAATTTTATTTAACGACGAGAAATAATTCATATTATCTAAAACTAGTTTCAGATTAATCCTCATTTCGATATATCACCGAAATGTACTCAATACTAAATAATGTACATTAAATTGTCTTTTTCAATAAAGGTTTTAGAGAAATTACATCATGTAATTATTATTCTTATCATAATCATCAAATTTTACATTTTGTAACTGAAATTTTAAACATTCACTTTTAAAATTTCAATTGTTTTCAAATCCTTACATTTATTATTTTGGTAATTGGAATTTAATATCTCAAAACAAATGCCGTCGATCCTGCATCAGTTTGCATTGAACTTTTCGTCGAAAATTAAGTAATGAATCATCATTAAAAAAAACAATAAGTGATAAATATTTGCATGTATCACTTATCGAAAATGTTGAAAAATCTAATAAGAGATTACATGTTTTTTTACTCAGATAAAGCTATCTCTTGAGTCAAGAATTAAAAAGAATAAAATGCTTTACATGTATAAATTTTTCTTAAATTTAATTTCAATTTTTCTTCTTTATATAAAGACTTTTTTTAGCAATCTTTGTTTCACTCCTTATTGTATTATTTAATGATTAAAGAAAAATAATTACAGTAAGCAAATAAAATCATATACAATTGACATATAAAATCATTAATCCGAATTTTAAATTTAGCAATAAATTTAGGTGATGAACTTAAAGTAGCTACGTATGGAGTTGTTTGTATCAAAATGCATACCAACTATTTTATTTCATATATTTTACTCTTACTTTAATTTAAAGTCATGCGGTAAAATAGTATAAAATTTATTCATTTTTTTTTGTTACTTTTTTATCGCGTATTGGATTAAAAATTTCAACCAATAAAAAATTGTTTAGCTCTGTAATACAATATATATATATTGTAAGAAATCATTATTGAATTTAAAATTTGCTTAAAATTTACACTACTTCAACATTTAGTTTGTAAATAATAAATTTAACACAATCGGTAAAAATGTTGCAGTTATAATTAAGAATTAATTACTTTTGAAGCAGCTACTAGCCCAATAAGCTGATTGCTGTTAATAGTATAAATAAAATATTGTTTGAGTTCATTATATACCAATTAAATTAAAAATTAATGTGCGTATTCGGAAAAAGAATCTATTTCATTTTTGTTGTAGTTGCAAATTATACTGAATATAATGAAAAATAAAAAAAGTTTTTCATATTTCTAGTAGAAGTACTATGGATGTTGTGATTCAACTATGAAGTTCACGCATTTATGTAGAATTAATGTATGAAAATGTATATTATTGTACACTTGAGGAGAATATGATTGTATGAAAGCGATTCTTATGAAGAAACAGGACTTTTTCTAGTGACAGATACAACCGGATAATAATCCGGTGTAAGTTAATGTGGCCATTTAGTCATTGTATCTGTACTATTTATTGGTGGATCATGTAGATCACCCTATCAGTTCAAAGAGCCAATTTCGCGCATAACTATTATTTACTACCAACAACCGGATCGTTATAAAAAAATTAATATCCTATTCGAGTCAAGCGATACGTAATTCAAACTGATTAAATAATATTCATACCGTATACGCAAGCTTATATACGACTTCTGATCATTCTATTTACCTTTTTAAAATATTATAAGAAAGCTTTAATTTTACTTAATAAAATAATTAGTAAAAAGTAGTACATTTCCTTTTAAATTAATTATATTAATTCTATATTAAAATAATTGAGCTCACTCGTGTTTGTATAGTAATATTTAAAAGTTTCAAAATGGAAGAAATCATTGAAATTACATAAATAAAGGGCAATCCTATAAATATCAAACGGTTATTTATAAAAGTAAAATTAGAAAAGGGGTGTAATAATTATTGGAATAATTTCATAACTCGGTTAAGCTCCAACACATTCTGTGTAATTAAGTAGAACCACTACAAAAAACGATTATTAAACTGCTTAATATATGCAAGGGAAAGTAGAACATTTTAATAAATTAATTTACACATTAAACCTATTTTTAATTATTCAAAGCAAACATTCATTTAGTTAATGTTAATTATAAATTTAAGCCTTGGTCGCTTAATATATAGATGCATGTGAAAATAACACGTTGATTATTAAATAAGCATCAAAGAATAGTAATTACGAAGTAAAAATAGCTTTTTTTCATAGCATACATTGAAGAGACTCTACAAATAGTGAAGGGAAAAAGTGTTCATCTCGACTTCTTTCAAACGTGCTCATGTCATCTGAAATAATTTTCCAAATTACGCTTAAAAATGCTTTGTCAACTTTTAATTAAAAGCAAATTTTTTATTGTACAAGTGCTACTGTAATTAATATTAATTAATTTAATATGCTTATAAAAATAAAGAATATTTAAATTTATTAATAATGTAAAACTTTTTATAAAAATCAGAAATACATAAAAGGACTTTATTCTTTCTTAATCAGTTAAGTTTTGTTTTGACCACAAAATAAATTGACGCCTCATTTATCTATTTTAACAAGACATTTGAAATAAATATTAAGAAAATTACATTTACTTCCAAAATACATATTTTATTTAAAAATAAAGCTTTAGAATTCTTACTTTTAATATTCGCTTAAATCATGTTATAAGTTTATGACTTATATATATTATTGTTCAAAATTGAACTAAAAAGTTTATAATTTTGAATGGAATGAGTTCATATTCTATTCCAATTATATGATGTATGTAAATGATATAATTTTTAAGCAATAAAATAATTTTAATAATTTACATTTAATTCCTAAGTAAATGTAAATTGAATCCATGCTTTATTATACTCAATTTTAATATGTATTTAAAGACATAAGTTAAAAACTTATTATATTTATTTTATAAATGTTTAAGAATAGACGTATTAATTTTTAAGTTTGTTAAAGAAAATTTGACTTTGAAATATAGATCATATCGTTATTAACAAATGAAATTTAAAATAAATTTCAATTTTTCGTATTAGCTGAATTAATTTATATTTCTATAAAAACACGAATGATATTTCCCAGTGAATTTTCGGTATGAAAATCGCTTCTGTTAAATTACTATGTAAAATTCATTTAGTGCTACGTGCTAATTATAAGCTCATATGCCACTTGTTACGCAAGACTGTGAAGTGGAAACGGATTAAGAGATGGAGCATTGCATTTAGATATAACGTGAGGGTCGTTTAACGTCATATGCGCTACTTGTTAAGTGCATCATCTAAAAATTATGAATGCAGATCATACAGACTGTTTTCATACAAAATGATAAAAAAAAAAAAAAAAAAAAAAGAAGAAGAAGAAAATGGATGCATTAGTTTATATGTTTAATTGAAACTCTTAAATTATATGATCTGTAACTAATATTTTAAAGTGGTCTTCTTCTTACTGCAAAACTTCAACTGCAAATATCACGGATGTTAATGCGTTAATTGTATTGAGTAAAATTTTGAAAAAGAACGTCTTACTATGAAGCGAAGTTATATTCCATATAAAGAAAATTCACATGAAAGAAGGTTGACATTGGATATATAAATATATGTATTCAACATCAAATGTCAGATTAAATTTGGAAGCTGCCCTCTCTTTCTAAAGATGTGTTATCATTTCATTTAAATTTTTGATTGTATAGTACTCGTGCTGTAAGAAGTCGAAGGATAGAATTGTAATAGTTCTTTTTCCTTATAATGCCAATCGGTATTGTGAATTCGAAGTCTAGCTCGAGTAGCTATATTATTCGGATAACCGAAGGAGAAATTGAAAGTGCTTCGAAAGGATATTACCTTCTGTATGTCGATGATATTTGCCGAGTAAGCCGTAAGTTTGCTATTGTAGTTGTCCAACACGAGTAAGTGCATTAAAAGATTAGAATTTAATAAACGGCTAATAAAAAATGAAATAATCTCAGAAGCTTTGGTGCGAAAGCTTAATCGTAATAAATATTCAAGGCCGTCAGATGGTGGATTTATTCGGTAAAATAAGGAAACGGTTGGTAGTACTGCCGAAGCAGTGCGGCTTCATCGTCAAATAAGATATTGAGGCAGGGGAAGTGAATTAGCGAGGAATTAGATGAAATCGACCGATCGCCTGTTAGTTTTACCTCAATTCAATGTCACAATTCAATGTCCTTGAGGCTACGTATCAGCAGGAAGACAGGAAGGTTGGTGATTCTATTAATTGTTTTAATGTTGCATTGAGCGATAGAGCATCGTGCGCGGATGCGTTGGTAAGTCGGTAAAATGGCGTGTGCGTTTAACAGTGAAAAGAATGAAAATGAAAAGGGCTGAGGGGCAAGCCGGATTAAAAGCGAGGGACGAGGAGGAATGGGAGCTTCGGTCGCGCGTGCGTCCTCGGTTATCGAATCGACCTCCTGTTAAAGAGACAAAGACAGAGAGATTGCACGAGAGAGATCGGGAAGGGCGGGAGGGGGAGGGGGTTAGGGCTGGTCGAGTGCAGGTGGGGCATTATCATGCCGACGTGCTTATATAGATTGGCCTTTTAGCGTGCGCCACCATTTTTGCAAAATGCATTAAGTGATTTATTAGAATTTGCCGGGACTCGTAAATGCCCGACTGAAATCAAGCGGATGGAGCTACGCTAACGGCCAATTACTCCTTCGGTCCGCATTATTCCGCGTTCGCGCCTTCCATTCCTCCTGGATTTTTTTTTTTTTTTTTCCTTATCCCGCTTACTATTCCGCGAGAGCATCGGTTTTCCGCTCGATTCTTTTCAATAACCTGAGTACACCTGTAGCAGAATACATTGCCTTCTCCACAAGCAAAGTATTTACTTGATGAATGGCAACGAGTGGGGCTTTACATTTGAATAAATCATTGGCGTTCATAAGTACTCGAACACCGACTGCCTTTTTATTCCTACTCCCGAATCCTATTCACCTTCCACATTAATAATCCGCACAATATTTTACAGACCACCAAGACTCTCTCTCTCAAATTCTAACTTTATAATGTGCCTCATATCACTAGCTCTTTCTTCCTCACGAAAAGTAAATGAAATTCTAATAACATTGATATTAGTAAATATCCTATTTACATGTAAAATGTAACCGATACATGGGGGCTGTTGTATGTATACTAAATATATTTACAATATAAATATATTACACTATATGCATGACAAAACACTTTATTAAACTAACGTTATTTTAACGTTATTTAAAAAAAACAACTGCCTTTACCTAATTATTTTTATAATTAATGACGAAAACTAAAATTCAAGATGAATATTTACAGATATGCTTATTTAAATTAATATAAAATGATTTTCTTTTATTTCGTTTCCATTAAATTCCATTAAAACATCATTAACGGGTAATATAGATCATGAAATTTAGAAAATTACTTTTGTTTTTCCTGTTTTCAATTAAATATGCAAAAAATATAGTATACCTAATTTATAAATACTGATTCTATATGACAATTCATTTTTAATACTTGGGCTTGTGAAAAGAATAAGGTTTAAATAAAACGCTGCAGTTAATAAATATTACATGAGAATTAAAATGTATACACTTATATATTTTTATTTTAATACAGAATTAAGTTAAATTTACATGTTCAACCAATATTACTACTGAAATATATATAATGTCACGTTCTCTTATGCAAATAGCTCCAACGAATATTTCAATTTTTTTAACAATATTTACATTGCCATTAAAAAAATATTCGGTTGGCTTTAGAAATTACATTATCGTATAAACGTATAAAATAATGAAATTCCAAAATTGATCACAATAAATCTTCCATTAAAACAGAGCGTCTTATAGCATTGCTATAACCTTCATTATATTGAAACCACACATCACTTTTAAATAAATCAATTCGTCTCTTAGCGCTCAATTTATCTTCGCTATCAGATTTTATTTCGTTTTGGATGATGCCCTGTTCCTTTTCTTTTGCTTGCTTTTGTTTTAATTTTTCTTGGCCAGCTAATTGGAAAGAATGAAAAAAATTTCGACATTTCTGAAAATAAAAATTTTATATTTTTATTAGAATAAGTAATTAATGATATTCCATGCGGAATCGAAGTGATTTTGATAAGAATTTTTTAAAAGTTACAAATATCAAAAGAATTATTGCAAATTATTATCATGAAAATTAAAACATCATTATAAAATGTTGGCAGATAATTATTAATTATTATTTGAAAAACAGTTTACAAGAAATTTTAGTTTGGAAATCAATATCAATCCTACATCTAAATTAAAAATAAATTAACATAATAAAAGCCTTAATATCTACAAGAATTTGTAGCTTAAAAAAAACTGAATAAACTTTCATCGAAAATCGATATGATTATTTTATATTCAATAATGTTGAAATAAAATTTACGTAAAGATTCTAGATAAATCCTATGTTATTATGTTTTGGGGGCATAAAAATTTACAAATCCTTAGAAAAATGTTATAGATGAGATAAGGGCTGATTTATTGATTCTTATAATTTTAGGCACACGGCCATTAATAGGTGACTATTACTTTTCTATTAGAATTACTTTTTTACGTATCAGTGATTATTTTATAATATATGTCTTATGCACCTAAAAAGTTTATATTAAAACTTTACTATTCAGTCTCTGAAAATTATGTTATTTAATCATTATGTATAACTAAATGTTGATTCATTTGATATAAAGATGTATGTATTTATAAAAGCAAAGTATTTTTATTATAAAATCAACCTTTTGTTTGAAAAATACCTTCAATTCCTAATAGAAACAATTGTTTAAACTTTTTAAAATTTTTATTATGTAATTATAAATGTATTTGATGATATGACGAAAATTATATTCACAATTGCATAATGCACTTCTTTTATTTAATTGAATTCATAACAAAATTATTAGTACAATTACGGTAGAAATAAACTTTTATTGTTAGAAATAAAAAAACAATAACTCTGTGAAAATTATTGTACAATCAATTTATTAGATTTATTAATATAAATGTATTCGTCAATCGTAATTTTCAATTATATCTCTGTAATTATAACCCTATTATAAGCCCAATCGAGTGCTGTGACGGCGAATAATAATTTAACACATACATAAAATTTATAAATTTCGTAACTAGTTTCATAATCTATTATACTAATGTAATTATTAATAGCGTTATAAAATAGTAGTTCAGCAAATATTTTATAAGACATTCATATTTACTTACTAATAAAAAAATGAATACACAAATAAAAACAAATATTTTATAAAGTCAGAATACTTTCACGATGTTACAGGAATTTCAATAAAATGAGAATGGAATTTCATTGACCTAAATCTGAAAAAACTAAATCATAGATAAGTAACGATTTCAAAATTCTTATTTGTTTAATCTTAAAAAATATTTCTATTTTATTTGTCATTAAAATTTTTGGTGGGGTATTTTTAATTGAACATACCTACCTACCTTCTTATCATACATATCTACTTTTTGAGGACACATATAATCTTTTAAACGAAATGTACAATTAATTTATGGTTAAATGTAACAATGTTATAGTTAATAATTTTGGTAAATACAAGGGTTTATTGCGGTTTTGTAATTATTTGATATTGATAAGTGTTGTGTAAATGACGGGAATTTATTTTTAGGAAAACGTATGTTAAAATATAAATGATATATCTCTATATTTAATAATAAAAATATCCGCGTTTAAACTGAGTAAACATTTTAATACGTCAATTTTGATATAATATTGTATAGTTATATTATACAATTATATAAATCATATTAATAAAATAACTTTATGATATAAATGTAATAAATAATAGAATAAAGAAGATTTAATATAAACAGAGTATTTTCATATAATCCTAAATGCTTCAAATAACGTATCAAAATTTTTTTACATCAATATTATAATCCGAATATTAAGAAGTAAAAAAGCAAGTCTGTATAACCTACCCTCAAGGGTTGATATACCCTTAGAGAAATATGACTCTATTATATATCGAAGAGAAGACGTATGATGGGCTCACAAAATATAACGAAATTTTCTATTCTTCTTTTAAATAAGAGTTCAAAGTCTAATTTTTTAAAGAAGATATGTAATATAGATACTAAGCTATATAATATATAAAATTAAATTAAAAATATTTATTTCTATAAGAACAATAATTTATAAAATAATATTTGTATAAAAAATATCGCAAATATATCCGAAGTATTTAAAAATTCAAAAATATTTTATGATGTGATTAGCACTTACAATTAAAAAATATGTTTATAAAAAATTAAGTATTGGTAAGTTTTGACAATTAGATAAACTTAAATTTATATAAGAAAATATACTTTTTTGAATGATTTCTTTTCTAGTTCAGGAAATCATTAAACATATAATTGTCACAGTCATCTTTATCATCAAACAGCAGATCACAAAAAAATAAATCTTGTATTAGAAATGTATTTTACGTATTTATATAGAAGAATGACGTGGCAAAATTTACAAGTACGAATATAACGCAGTTTATATATTATAATTTAAAGATGTATTAAGTGAACATATACTAAATATTTATATTACAATCTATGAATAAAAATAGTTCAAAGTATTTAGCAAAGAAAATTTTTTATACAGTTCATATATATATATATATATATATATATATATATACATATATATTTATATTTATATATATATATTTATATTTATTTAATTATTTATTAATAAAACAAAAAAATATATGAAAAAATAAATAAAAATAAATGAGATAAATAAAGATCAATACAAAAAATAGTAAAGAAATAAAGAAATATGTAATAGATAAAAAAAGATTTAGAAAATAAACAACATTAAAAAAAATTATTTAAATGTATAGAGTGCTCAATAATTGAAAAAGAATATCAAATTCATATTATAGAAATAAAACGTAAAATAATATCTTTAAAAATTAAGATATCGACATGTCAGAATAAAAAAAATGATAGAAAAATAAATGAATAAATAAGCAGAATAGATAAAAAATTAAGGGAAATTTATAAACTGTATAGGAAAATTTAAATCACGAATATTAATAATACATATGTCAATGTAAATATAGATAATTTATATATAAATGAAGTGATTATTAAGAACTTTAGGAACAATGTTTTTAAGAAGGAATAAAAAATATTAAAGAATGAGAAACTTGTTTTAATACATTAAATATATTTAAATAAGAAAGCAATGAATTTATATAGAAGTAATTGATGAAAGTTAGAATGACTTGTAATAAAGGTAATTAGAGAATGATATGCACAATATGGCTATTATGTTATATTTCAAACAATCTATCAATTAGAAATCTTAGAATAAAATTTAGTTAATTATTAAAATTATAAGTTATAAACGAATTATAATCGTATTGCATTTATTAATTATTGCATTAATAATAAATGGTACATTTTTAAGAACAAGTCCATAAATATTTAATATTCCTAATGTCTAATAATATCAATCGCAATATCATAATTAATTTACCAGTGAATTTAGCCCTATATTAGCACGACATACTCGATTTATTTTAGACTTACAAAAACTTATTGGCTTATCTTTTTAATTATCTATTTTACTAAGTAGCTCCGATAGAAGGGTGTTAAAAATGATATTAATAATTAATTTAAAATTTATTATTTCGGATCAATTATCTCATTTATTGTTTCACTTTAATTAATTGTACTTTTAAATTAATCAAAATTTTAAAAATTGTAACGTTTTTCTGCATTTGTATTTGAAGATGCATTTCTATTTTTCATGTATATCTTTTACGATTACGAGAATGTTATTAATATTTTCTAATAGTTCTACACAATGTTTTGTAAATTTATGTAAATATAAGTATAGTGTGGCGTTATAGATAATACATAATAAATCTATTAATGACTTGATACTAAAATAGTTGCTTTAAAATGTGAGCAGAAAATGTTGATTTTTATTTAGCGAATAAAAATTAAAACTACCGAGGAAAAAGAGATAAATAATATAAATCATCTGATAATTCTGTTACTGAACTTTATATTTTATATTTATATATACTTTTTGTGCTAACGTAAGCTTTAAGGTTAGGATTAACCAGAATATGAATCATACAGATTCTACAACCCCATAAATTTTGTATGTCCGGTCATGAATAAAAACTGAGAAATAAACGAATACATTATAATGGGGATTAAAAAGCAATGCAGTTTATTTATTGGCTTAAAAATTACTTCTAATACATTGACTATTATCACCTCGAATCTTATCTTGAAATCAAGACTCGTTTTTATTCCAAGATAAGAATCATCCGGATTTTCCGTATGAGTAATTTGAAGAAAAATTGTCAAAGAAATTGCGATAAAGGCATAGAGAAGGTAATGGGAAAGGGCGTTGAATAACAGGCAGTAGAGAGAGAGAGAGAGAGAGAGAGAGAGAGAGTGACGGTGGAAGGGGCGGCGGGGGCGGGGAGCGGGGGCGGGGGTGGTGTAAGAAAGCGTTAAATAATATGTTGTTCGCTGAGACTTGTAAATGAATAAGGTCCTGATGTATAAAGGCAGGCACCTTCGTATATTTACGATCCCGGGCAAAGTTAACAGAGGTTATTAATTCCGATCGTTCATTGTGGATATATTCTTTGTAGAGTTAATGTGGCAAGTTACAAGATCGGAGAGCAAGGGTCATTAATCGAGGAGCACAAAAGGCGGAAGAGGGATTATCCTAAGGCATGCTCGGATGCCATAAATTTCGATGACTGTGTGCTTCTGCTAAGCGACGCAAGTCGAATGGGAATCAACATGAGAATGACGAGAAGGCGGCGAGATTGCGAGATCTTTGGGGTTGGGTAACGCCCCCACGATTACGGGGATACAGAAGTCGAACCGGAGGGAAAAGGTCGGTCGCGTGCCGTCCATATCCGAGGACACTCGAGCAAGTCCCTAATGTAGTCGCTTTTATCGTCCGGAAGTGCGCGCAAGCTTCTCCCGTTCAATGGCTATTTTGATTGCCTTTGTCCGTGCTAACAGATTAACTTGATCACTAAGCGCTTCTTGTCTTAAGCTCTGCAACAAAAACGAGAAATGAAGGAGAAACTGAAGGAGAAATGTAGGAGAAATGAAGGAGAAATGAAAGGGGAGCGGAAGCCGAATTGGATGCGGAAAGACGAGAGGCATAAAGTAAAGAAAGGCGAGGTCGGGTCGGGACGCGGTGCGCGGCCGGGAGGTGGGGGAGGGGGAGATAAAAGTATACGGAAGAACGCGAAGGGAGAAGGGATAAAGCGGTGGTAGCGGGGAATTAAGAAGGCAGAAACGAAAGGAGATAAAGGGCGGGGTGGAATAGAGGAGGGAGGGACAGCAGGGAGGGAGACAGAGCGAGAGAGTGGGACCGTAGGGGAGGTAGTAAGGTGAGGCTGGGGTCGAAACATCCCCCAGAGGTCGGGCTATCATAATATAAATTAGCTCATATGGCTCTCCCCTTGTGTTAGCTCGGATCTGGTTCATAGCCTCGAGTGCTTCGGGATTCACTATTCATACACGCGACAATTAGATAGGCATTACTTGGGTGTATATGCGCGGGCACAGTGCAGTGAGAGCCACGAGTTGGCTGAGCGCCGGAGCCAGAAGAGCTGGCTTCAGTCAACCCCTAAGCCAGTGTAAACACGTTTTAATAGAGATTCGCTTGAGCGGTTATAATAGCCTTGCGGATGCACCATCTCTCCTTTTACCGCCCACCCTTCCTTATCCCCTCCCGACGCCGCTCACTTCCTCTCCCCCACTGCCCCCACCGCCGCTATCTCTAACCCCCCCTCTCTCGGTCGTCTTTTGACCTCGGCAACGACGGTAGCAGCGGGTGGCGGCATGTCTCCCTCTCGACTGCGGCTCTTTCCTCCCTCAGTGAATATAAGCGTGCGCGCCACAACGTCAGCGTCTTCTTTTATTCTCGGGAACGACGTCGAAAGTAATGAGAGAACGCGAGCCTAGAGCATTTAGTTAGCAGCTTAGTCTCAAAATCAAACCGTCGAGTTTTGGGATCGTTTAATCTTTTGAAAACCGTTTTATAAAGGGAGCATGTGCTGAGCGACTTTAGTGACGAAATGATACGAGATGATGAGCCTGAGCCTAAGATCTATAGACACATGAAATGTGATCGTCACTGATGACTTCCATTCAGCGCTTTCACAATAAACCCAGCATTAGATTTTTAATATATCACATTATTATAATGCGAACATTTTAAGTTTCTTTTATCGTATCGTACTTACACTAGAGCACAGACTGTCTACTATACATGTATTATCTTCTTATTCTTGGTCATTAGTTTGACCTTTTTTTTCGAATCCTTAAGTCCAGAAAATTTACACGAGTTAATATATAAATTCAATTCAATTGCATTAATAAATATTTTTTTAGAAAGCTAAAAATTATTGGACTAAATTTACTTATTCCTATTTAATTAATTACAAGAAAATTAAATATTTATCATATTTATTCTTTTTAATATTGCGATCGTAGTTCTTACTCATAATATATGAATTAATAAATTAACCAAAGCCCAATGGGTTTTTATAAAATAACATTTTTCAAGTTTCATTTTTCTGTGTTTGTATTTAAATAAATATTCATTGGCATTGCACTATAAATTTAATCATATATGTTAAAGTATTTTAAATTATTCTTAAATTTTAAATAAAGAATTTTTACGTTTAACAACTGTAATTAAATACTTAAGTTGTTAACTTAAGTCCTTTGCCAAAATAAAATGTGATTTATAAATGGCCGTGTTTGTAGGTAAAATATTTGATTTAGTTATAAACAAAATTATTGTATTATGCGTAATTTAAAATTACAATTTAAATAATGAATAGTTTTTTAATCATTTAAATAAATAAAAATTTTATAAATATGTTAAAGGAAGCAATAAAATTAACATTTAATTTATTAAATAATCCTACTACTTCAGCATTAATGATAAAAATAATGTATACTAATATAATTAATGTATACAAAAATTGCCTAAAAGTAATAACTTTCATTATTTCTTTAGTGATAAAGTTAATGCTACTTATTATCAATTATGATTATTAAAACCAGATCGAATAAAAATTGAATATATTATATATATTAAATATAAAATAAATATATTTATAAAATAAATAGCTTATAATTTCATTTTATACTAAAGTTCAATTATATGTTAAGTATACAATTATTTTAAAATAATTTTAATAATATTATAAATGTTAATCGTTAATGTATTAAAAATTATATAAAACAAACGTAATTATATGATCTATATACAATTACTTTTCGCTATATAATTATAATTAATATTATTATTACAAGTAGTGCTTTTAATAATTTAATTTGAATTTTAAAGCTTATTATAAAGTAGTAAAAATAAGTTAGAAAATTTTATTGTACACATGAATATTTTTCATGTGTAAAGATTGTCATACTATAGAAAGATTTTTATAATATAACAAGTACTAAAAATATATAACAAAAAGATTTCATTATAAAATATATTATTAAATTTTTTTTTTGTTTTTTTAATATATAACAAAAATCAATAATTTATTCAAATTTACTTCAAATTATCGATATTGTAAGATCAAAACAAATAAATTATTGAAGACATTTGATTAAAACTGATGGTTAAATCAATATTTTGAAGTTCTTTTTACTCACTTTAACTACTAAAATAAAAATGATTACATCACATGACCCTAATTGATTTAGATGTAGTAGGGCATGTATATCTTTCGAAATAATCATCATACTGTCTGTAGAATTATAAGTAAGCTGAATGGTGAATTTATGATTGATGTATTTATGTCTTATGTGGTAAGTGCTTGAAATAAATTTATTTCGAATAAAGAATAATATTGAAATTAATCTATCATTGTGTCTATTATTAGATCCATTTATTATTGTCCTTTCGCATATATATTCGTACATATATACATGTACGGGTATATCGATGTATAAATAATAATTATTATTTTGATTTACTAGCTCTTTAAATGCATTTAGAAAACATTTATTTCATTCGCCTATGAAAATATTTAATGTTTGCATAGGGTAAGAAAAATAATAATCATAATATTTACTTAATTTTAAAAATTATGTAAAAGCTTACTTAATATTTAAAAGTTTTGTAGAAATTTTCGAAATAATAACAGTGTTTATAATTATTTAAAAATAATTATTCTGCTAAGACGACTAGTTATTAAAAATTATCAGGACTGACTCCGATTATGCAATTCTTTTTATAATTGTTTCAATTTATACAGGATGAGTATAAAATTCATTTAATCTTCTCTTCTATTTAATTTAATTTTTATATTATGAACACACAATTCATCATATTCTTAAACGTAAACAAGGCAATATATTTCCATGAAAGTATATTATTATCACTACAATAGAGAATAAGAAATATCTCACAATCAAAATAATTATAAGATAATTAATGATTAAGTCTTATTACATTTAAATGTATTTATTTATTATTAGATTTTCATATTCAATGATCGAATGAGGCTTTTAAAATTCGATAAAAAAATCGATGAATGATAATGTATCTACATTTCATTTTATTTACTTTTCATCTATATACACGGTTATGTGCATCTATGAATACACACGCGCGCGCGCGCGTACATGTGTGTTTAATTCAATAAAAAATAATTTCTGTTTATTACAAATAAAAAATGATAATAATCGTATAAATCTATAAATAGTGTTATTACTGGTGAACCTTTAATCTTATTTATGCAATAATCAATTTATTAGCAATGTTTTTATTAATATCGTTATTGTTTAATAAGACATTTATGTATTGTATTATTATACATTAAAATAGAATACGTATTGTCAACGTATACTAATTTTTAATTTTATGATGGCTTACATATAATATGTAAACAAAAAATAAAAATTGAAAAGTAAAATGACTTACCGTCGCAGTAATTGGTTTCAATTCTACTGGATTCAATTTTCTCAAATGGCTCGGAATACTTGCATTTTCATTGGAATTTAGTTGCTTGGTTTTCAATATAGAATCACTTTGACTATTCGACGTGTCAACCCTGCTAGATTGTTTTTCTGTTCCCTTACTTGATAGCGATGCTCTTTGTAATCTCACAGATTCTAATTCTTGGATAACGATTTGTTTAACTGCGTAAGACAATGGTTTTCGTACTTTACAATTAGGAAAAGTACCAATATTCCAAATATTACTAAAAATTAAATATTTAATACATTACACGCTTTAAGCAAAATTAATAAATTTATTCAAAATTTGTAATAAGCTCATTTACGGATCTAGAGAATAAATATATCCGCCATCGGGGTTTTTTTCCTGCGTAAAAGTTAGTCCAAAATCAAGCATCAAATTCACTAATCTAGAAAGTTCTTCTTTTTCCTTTTCAGAATACAGTTGAGAATTCACAGAGCGTAAACGCGGTGACAATAAATCCGGTAAGTACGGTATCACTTCAGATACAAGCGTTAATACATCTATTTTATAGGTCTTCTTTGTCACTGAAAGAATTGCTTCGTTTCTTTCTTTCTTTTGATTTACCTAAGAAAATTTTTTTTTAATTTATTTCAAAAACTTCGTTTTGCATATATTTATAGATGATGCGCTACATACATTGTACGCCATAATAAAATCACAATAAATTTTTAATTTATTAAGATTTTATTTTAATATTGTAGATATAGTTTTTTAAATAAATGATACAGTAAAAAACTACTTAACACTATTTAACTTATGTTAGAAATTTTGTAAAGGAATTTCCTAATAATAAAATCAATTGACTTTCATATCGAAGGATTAATTAAATGTCTAAATAGATTTAAGTAGCTCTAGTCATATTCGAGTTTGATCAAAATACTGTAATAAATTACTTCTTATTTTATGATCTAGATAGATAAAATTTTCATGACTATATATTATTATTTATATTTTAAAAAACGTATTATTATACTTTGAAATGTACGCAATTATAATTTAAAAAATCAACCCAATTAGAAAATATTAATATTTATGATAATGATTAGAGATTTGAAAAATAAGATATAAAAAATAATATATGTATAAAAACAATGTAATATATAATAATTTGAAATACAGTTAATTTTTGTTATTTTGAGTTTACTATTTCTTGTTATTAAAATTACATATTTAATAACAATATTACAAACTACCTTAAAAGAAGTATTTGATATCAAATTAAAAAATAAATTTAATGACATTAAATTATTAATATTTTTCAACAATTATATTTTCAAAAATAAGAAACTAGTTTAACAAATGATTAAATAAATTTTAAGTTAGATAAAAATATCTTATAGATTTTAATTTAAAAAATATAATCATAAAAATTAAGTGAATTTTCATCCTTATATTTAAAAAAGAATACAAGCTACATAGATACTAGTTGAATTATTTTATTGATAACGTTTATTAATAATTATTTTTTTTATAACGTGTAACTTTTCGTATAGCATAAAGCATATAAATATATAGTATATATTACATATAAAAATTGTCAAAATTGTTATTGTCAAAAAAAGGTGAAATATTGCCAAGTTTTCGTTCTTCATAAATAAAAATTTGTAAGTTGTTTTTTTTCTAATTTATTTCGCTTTTTAAATTCTAAACAAAACCGTTGGTAGATCAAAAAGGCCTTATGTTTATAAATTCAGAAAAACTTTTGAAAGCCTGTGATAATTATAAACAAATTTTATTTGGAATAAAAAATTATCAGATTAAAATTTACATTCATTTAAATAATATTCGGTTTGTAGTTACAAAATAAAATAAAAATAAAAATAAAAGGTGAAATTTCAGAAAAATTGCTTATCATTAATGATATCAGATATCAAAGCGAAAAAGTTACTATAACGTTCATAGAAATTTGTCAGATCTAAGTGAACAGTTGCGGGGTTGGTTCAGCTGCACATTTAAGAAGTTGTATGCATACAAATGCATGTAAATGTTGGATTTTTGACAATGTATACGAAGAGAGCAGAGTGTAAGTTTGAAATTTAACTTACAATGTGACAACCTTTTTTCGTATTTGAATTAAATTTTATAAACGAGTTTATTTGGAGCCTATTAATAATATTAAAAAAAAAAAAAAAACAATATTTAATTTTCTAATAATTCTTAGTAAAAAGTTTTGTATTAGTTATTAATGTCGGATTGAAAGAGTATTACTCGACGTTTTGCTTATTAATTTTTATCGAGTTCTATTTAAAGTATAGTTCTTCAGTTCAATAAATTAAGGAAACGTAACATTAATATCAATTAAAAGATATTAATGGGCGGGAAGATTTGGTATCATGAGTACGCAGGTGCTTGTCTATTCCAGATACAAATGTTGGTGAAATGACGATTTATATTGTGCTCGTATCTTACCCTGAGCAGCTATGTATGAGATTAGTACCATCTTATAAATTTAGGATCTACCAGATGATGCATTTGGGCAAGGGTTAAATAAGTTACAGAATCCAAAGGTATTTTTAAAAACTCATACACTTAAAATTGCCGTTATTTTTTCCCATCCCATTTATTTTATCGCGAACAAATAACAATTGAAAAATACTAGAGAAAATACGTCAAGTCAATTTTATGTCATTATTATAATACTCATATTTAAATTATCTTAACTTTGATGCAGTTACTTTAATCGAAATAATGCTATGGATATTCAAAAAGCTGACGTTACTTTACTCGTTTATTCCGTTAATCTAAATTTTAAATTAAAAAATAATAAAACAAAAGCTTGTTACAGATATGTTAAGTAACATTAGTTAAATAACCCGTTAATCAAAACATTAACATGTGCAATTCCTATTAAGTTTCACTATATTAAGATTTCTATACTAACCAACTTTACAGCTTGTAGTATGAGCATATAATACTTTACGACAAAAAACATTTTTATTCGTCATTTGCAAGCAAGATTAAATCAAATGAGTACTTAGAACAAAGGTAACTACGCAATATTTAAAAACTTTCTTTTGATTCTTAAAATTTTTTCGGCTGGCAGCATAAATTTTAAATATTATTAATTTCTCGTTAATGACGGACATTATGAAATCGAAGCTACGTTAATTTATCAGCAATAACGTAAATGCCTTTACAGAAGTTCAGGAATAATAGTAAAAATAAATAATTCATATAATATGTGATTTCGAAAAAGGATTCTGTTAGAAGGTTTACAAGTTTATATAATAATTTATTTTTAGTTTACTTAATAATTAATAAGTAGTAAATAAATAAGTAAGTAAGTAAGTAAGTAAGTAAGTAAGTAAGTAAGTAAGTAAGTAAGTAAGTAAGTAAGTAAGTAAGTAAGTAAGTAAGTAAGTATTAAGTTCTTATGCATATAGAAATAAGCTATATATCTCTAATAACAAGATTTATCGAAGTTACAATGCCCTTGGACAATATTGAGTAAAAATTTGAAGTCCAATTAAAATGACTGAATGTAAAATGGCGTAAAAGATATTGGAAACAGGTTAAAAGTTCGTACTTATTTTAATAATATATATTTGGATTTGATAATTGTATATAGATAAAAATAATTAGCATGAAAGTTCAATCAATTAATTTCAAAAGGTGCATTAATACAAAGTTAATTATAGCATAAAAGAAGGAGAATCGATTTAGCTCAAACAGTAAATAAAATAAATAAGTAATGGTTTAATAATAATAATAATAATAATAAAAAAAAAACTGTACACTATAAGGTAGTGATAATCCATCGATAATAATTTATATATATGTATTAAGTCCAAATATTTGCTCAAGTAAGTGCTTGGCAATAACTTCTTTTCAATTCTGAGGAAGTTTACGGGTTAAAAATTTATAGCGATCTACGATTTCCGAGTTCACGGAGTTTTCGTATATGTCATTATTTTTCATCTTAACAAATGCGGCGTAATCGAGAGATTTAGTACGTGTCGTAATAAACTTTGGCTAGACTTTTAATAAATGCTCGAGCGAGCCAGATAATAGCAATGAGGATAGTAATGAGAATACGCTCATAGATGAGAGTGCTTATGATTAAGCCAAAAGGATTAATGGAGGCATTGACGGGTACGCTCTGTTAAGTAATAAGGGTGTGAGTGGAAAGGACGGACAGGTGGCATGCGTCTTTGCCGGTCTTGTAGGGCGGTATGGTTGGGGGGGGGTGAGAATGATGGAAGGAGGGAGGGATGGAGGAAGGGAGGGAGGGAGGGAGGGAAAGAGGAAAGCGAATCAAGTCCGAGTCCAAAGCAAGGCGGGGGTGAGTTTAGAGCATCCAAAGTACTCTGATTTTTTCCCCTTACGAAAGGCGGTCGTATAAAGGAAGAAGGCGGTCGGCGGCGTTGGCAGCGGGGGGAAGGCTCGGTAGGCGCAAGGACGGCGGGAGGGAGGCGCTGCAGGAAGGGAGGACCGTTGACCTGGGGGAGGACTCCTACAGCTTGAATAATTCAGGTAGTCATTAGGGCGACAATAACAGCCTGACGAATGGCTGGTCAGAGCTTCTGGGCTGACCTTAGCGCGGCGCACGGAGATTTCGCTTCTCGCGCCTCTTGCCGCACTCGCCTAGGCTTCCTTTTATTTCGAATATTCTCTCATTTCTTAAAAGGCTCTCCCCTGATAATTAGCACAATACTCTCCGGCATTAATTATTAGCCTTTCTAATTAGTCGGGGATAAATCAAAAAGCCAGAGGCGAGGTGAAGCGGGGCTGGACACCTCCATCCTCGAAAAGCGCTCTCTCTCCGTATATATATATATATATATATATATAAGTGTGTGTGTGTGTGTGTGTATAAAGCGCGCGCGCGGCATGTGCGAGGTGGGGCGCGTGTTGGAGAGCGAAACAAAAGTCCATTACCATTATTACCTCGAATAAGAGTTATAAATATCGCGGATAGCGACGGTTCGCGAAACTGCTTTGGCCGTTTATTACTAATATGAATAATCGTTGTTCCTCGTCGCGACTCATTGTGCTAATGAGCCGCAGTCTTACCTCGAAAAAGCTCGTCGGGAACGTGATTTTGGGGTTCTGGAAGCCAGCCAGATTCAGGTGCCAGGCGACGAAGGCTGAGTTGGTATATGGCATGAGCATCCAGCTCTGTTTACTCGATATGAATGTATTGAATATGTCATAGTATTGGAACCATTGGAGGGACTTGTAGATCATTACAATATTATCCTTGCAGTTCAGAGGATAGTTGTGAAATATTCCTTGAGCTAGTCGTTCTGGTTCACCTGAGAGTAACGATTTATTCAGAATTAATCATACTCTTCCTTAGTCCATAGCCTTACAAAGTCTTATTTAATAAGAAAGGATTTTACTTTGTTGTACAATTTTTAAGACGTTCCGGGTCCTTTCCGAAAAACTCACAGCGCCTTTCCTGTCCACTGGTATCTGAAATATTTCTTTCCAGGCGTCGAAGAGACCTATCCTCGTATCTTTTAGACCGGAAGCGATATTCTTCAGCATGTTCGGTCCTCCCCCGCTGTATTGCAATATACCGAGGCAAGTTCGAATGTCGCAAGATGATTTTTCAGCCAATTGCATTAAAATACTCGAATCGACATTCAAGCCTTCGTTATAGGCTATTTCGGATAATCGAGCTGCTAAAGTAGATGGACTGACTTCTGGTACATTTATTACTAAAGCTATACTTCTCAGAGACCTATAATAAAGGTTTAGAAAAGTATTCGTTTAAAGATATTAATAATTATTACACAACTTAATAAAAAAATTCAGTAATTATTTGAATATAACTCATATTTCATTTTAAAATTTTTAATTATTCAGTACAACGTTGTATTGTCGAACGAATGTTAATGTTTATTAATGTAACAAAGTCATATTCACCTAAACTACGAAATATTACTTCACCAAAGAATTCTTAGAGCTATTATCCAATTTTTATTTAATAATTAATGCTTTATTTTCATTAATATGTAAAAAATTAATTAAAACTTAGGATATTTTTCTGTAAATTAATAAAAAAAAAAAAAAAAAAAATAGCTTTGACAGCATTATTTTATTATAATATTTGATATTTTCTTATAATTCAATAGCAACAGTAAATTTAAATATTAAAATAATAAAATTAAATTAATATACTAAATGGATTTTTAAAAAAGTACAGTTATTAAAAAATGATAGCACAAAATATAATACAAAAAAGTTAAGAATAGATTTCTTATCATTCTGGTAGTATCATTTTGATATTTACAAATAATATGAATTTTTAAATATAAAATAAACTCTTAAAATTAGTGGATCCTTGTCAGTATTTAGGTTGTGTTAACTTCATAGATATTGAAATATGAACAAGGCATGCAAATATAAAAAAAAAGATAGAATAATAATAAAAGAGGTCTAAATTCTACTGATAATTTTGTAAGTGAACAATATATTAACAATAGATAACCTCTCAGAGAATTATATTATCAAATTATTAATGTTAATTTACAGAAATACATTAAAATTATTTACAAATTATTTTATATGAATACCTTAATGATGGTGTATAAGGATCATTACAGATGCAAATAATTGGTCGACGACATCCTTCATTATCTTTTTGAACCTTTTCTTTTGGTGGCCTCCCTTTTGCAGTTAATTTACCATGGATAAATTTTAGTAATAATTCTATTGATGGTGTGGGAGCTCCATCAATTTCATCTAATATAAGACAGTTAGGCCGCTTATCTTTATCTATTAATGCTTTCATCTGTGTCGATGATAACAGTGCTTCTCTAATAATTTAAACATTTGAAAAAAATGAATATGAATATATATATATATGAAATTATTTACCTGAAAGCTTCAGGTCCTCTATCGTCACTGGCATTTAATTCTACAACATTATATCCTGCATGTTTTGCTACTATATGTGCAAGTGTAGTTTTACCAAGACCTGGAGCACCAGTCAGCAATGCTATCCTATGAGTTGGAAAACCTTTATTATCATGTTCAGGAGCATCATCAACTTGATTTTTAAATTTACTTTTATATTTTAAAAACACTTGTGGTTTTCTGGAACGTACGATAGGATCTCTATCAAATACAATCTTATCCCAAAGTTTTAACCAATAAAGTAATGAACGATTAACATTTTCATCTGATAGTAAATCTATGTATCGCTTAGGTCGATATTTATCCACCCATAATTGGCAATCAATGTTTCCATTATTAACAGTTTGAGTCAATACAAGCCTTGCTTTTTCAGCATTATTTAATAACTATAAGAGTACACATTCTAAAAATCATTCACTTGTTGATAATATTTTAATAATACTTACAATTTGTTCAGCTTCATCTTTTAATTCTTGAATAGATTTTGATAAAAGATTTGAAGTCGCTTGATGAAATTTAGGTATATAGATATTTTTGTCTGAAACTTTTATATAAAAACGTTCTCCGTTCTCATTGTTAGTAATAGCTACAAAGTCGGTCAATGGTACTCTTTTTGTTATAGAATTTGTTTTACTTCAAAACAAACAAACACAGATTAATTTAAAAATTTTTGATAAATGTATTAGTATAAAATATCTTACATTTTTTCTCCAACAGATGGTTTACAATCATCTTTTACATCAATGTTGAAATTCACTTTTCTTTTATCAAGTATTAATTGTATGAGTTCATTTGGTTGATCCCAACAAGGTCTTTTCTTTTTTTGTTCTTCAAACAGATCTACAGAAAGTTATTAAATTATAAAATAAAAACTAGCTTTCAATTTTTAAATTTCCTATGCTTATTTACCAATATCATCAAAATTGATATCACTTAATTCTGTTGAAATAGTTTCTGAAATTTGATTTAAAGTCCTCTTTCGAGTTGTTTTTATAAAAGAATCTAATTGACTTTGCTTATTTTCGACTGTTGATTTTTGAAAATTTTGACTATTATGTGTTGATTCAATTATCATTTTCTCATTATTAGCATTTTGTTGAGCTATATTATTTTGTATTTGTTGCCCATTCTGAATTGATTCCTTAATATTTGTAAATGTTTGTAATGTTTCATTTGCTATTTGTAAATTCATAATTCATAAAAATGAAAAAATTTCAATATTATTATAAAATAACTGTTAAAATTATTATTCAAGATTTCCTGGATATTAAATTGGAATTATTACCTTCTAACTCTCGTAAAACCTCATATTCATCTTCATGTAACAAATCGTATTCCTCATTCAAATCGGGAAATTGAGTGTCCATTATAATAATGAAATAAGAAAATTTCAGTTTATATTCAAATAGAAATAAACAATATTCTAACCTTAAGTTTGTCTTTACGCGGCATTATGAAATGGCCTACAGAGGTAAATAATCTAGTGAAAATATGGCGACGACTTATCATTCTTTTCTAGTTATTTATTCATCCGAATAGTGTTTACTAAACATGGACTGTTACATTGGTATGATGAACAATATTAAAAAGCGCAACTTTTAAAATTTTACGAATTTTGAATTAATATGAAAAGAAAGAAGATAATAAAAGATATTAGGTTGAACATATTAAATTTGACTTGAATTTCAACAAAGAAGTGATAACTTTTACGATGAAACGTGGTATCCTAAATTATACATTATGCAGTGTACAGTATCTTATTAAAGTAAATTACAGTAAATATATTTAATACTTTTTAAAAGAATCATTATCTTTAAGAAAAAGACAATTATTATTCAAATATGTGTAAATTTTAACGTACAGGTATGAATTTTAATCATGCAAAGCACGAAAAATAAAAGAATTTATTTATGAATATTATCGAATGAAAATTTTATCCATTTATCTAATATTACCTCACATCTGTTAATTAAATATTTATATAAATTAAATGTAGAATAATTTAGATATTGCAACTGTGAAAAGCATTTTTTAATTTTGATGCATTTCCTTTATATTCTTATTAACATATGAATTTTTACGTATGTTACAGTACAACGAAAATAATTTGAAAAATTCCATTTAATGCAGAAAATACATAATGACTTTTAAATATTAACGAGTATGGAGTACAGAATTAAAAATTTCTTAATATTTATTAAATAAAAATTAAAAAAATGCTAATGCAATAAAAAAATTGAATAAATAAATAAGTAAATAGATTATTGTACTTCCTTCATTGAGTTTTACAGTTATTTGTTTTCTTATTTACTTCTTCTAACTTCAATTTCCTTGAACATATATTACAATTTTGTCTCAAAAGAACAAAAAATGGTATTGACTTGTGACAAAGAGACCGCGCGATAAGTGCTCTATATTTCCCTCTTGTTACTTAATTTGATACCTCATTCGTAATTAAAGTTGACGATACATGCATTGATCAGCTGCTTCTGATCTTTGATAAATATTATAAAGCGCTGAAATCTCGCCAGATTCTCGTGATCGAGTACAGAGCTTTGAAAAGAGTAATTGTTAATGCAATTTTCCGATCATTTTCAGTTATTATAGATCGCCTTGATCAGTAGATAAAGGGAAAAAATTTATCTGTTCTTGATGTCGCTTTTCAGTCTCGTCGTGTATTTCTTCATCTATAATTAAGGAATAAAAATTTATACTTGTTTATATTTTAAACCATTTTTATTCATCATTATAGAAATAAAATATATATTAATACTAATCGGATATATTTATTGAGCACTGATAATAATAATAATAATTATTATTATTACACATTATTAAGAAAAGTTATATTCTGTTACTCATAATTTAAAATTAATAGATAATTTATTAAAGACTAAACAAGTTACGAATTTAGCATATGAAATATATTATTGAAGACTATAAAAAAAGTAATCAATAAAATATTATAGAAAACAGTTAATCGATCGTCACAGTTTATGATTTTAGCGTATTTAATTCTAAATTGAAAACACGATATGCTGAAAAAATGTTCTTCTTTACGTTAAACTCATATAAATTCCATATAAACTCATATTATAAATTTTTATAACAGCAGTAAAAAAACTTTTCAATGTAATTTAAGAATTCTCTGTCACTCTGTCTGTCTTTGTCTTTCTTTTAGTATTTGTTTGAGTATCTGTGAGTTGGTAAAAATCAATAGTAAACAGTTATTTTGAAATAAAATCATGACTAGTATTACTGCACTAGAGAAATATTTTCATAATTCATATGAATAAGCGTAAAGTTCATTCGGCTAATGCAAATAGCGTAGATAATCTAAATTTCCATGGACTGTATTTCTTTGTTTGTGTACGTATAGTTCTTTCTGCGTCTCTTTTACGGATTTGTTTACTTATAATTTTCAAGGGATGTACTGTATATTTTTTTATTAGAAATTCACAACAAGTGGAACTTGTTCCACACTTTAACACACACTTGATCCAGAATTTCGCAGCTACGATATTGAATTAGCCATCGGAGCAGCGTGGAAAGTGAATTTCTAGTTTTTGAATAGAGAAACTCGAATATTATTGGAGTGGATCTGAAATGGATAATACTAATGCTCTATTTATTATTAAAGACTTAGAAAGAAAACTCGCGACAAAAGGCTTAAAATGGGCACTTTCGTTCCCGCCTGTAGTCTGCCTGAAAGTATCATCAACGCCAAGGAAAGATCTTAGCTAACTTGGGCTCGTCTCCATACTTAACGGTATTGCTGGAATTAAATTTTCAAGTACAGATAAGAGTTACCGATATCAAGTAGCAATTCTTTGTAACCCCGCGCTTCAATAAACAAACGTACGCATATGCTAAATGGTCATGTAAGCTCGTACAACGGATTGCATCAATGAAGGTGCATGTATCTGTAAGTATTTTTTTATCTGTATTTATCTGTATTTATCTGTAAGCTTCCATGAAATCCAAAATTTTATATTATTATTCATTAATCATAGAATTTTATTTATCTATTCAAGCATTAAAATTGAGAAATTGTAAAAAGAAGGTTTTAAGATCAACATCATGAAAAATATTTTTATATTCTTTTTAATTATTACGTAAGTATAAAATACCTATATTAATGTTCGATCGTTGATGAATTTCTAAATGAGTAGTATAACCTAAGGGTATACAAATTAATATATAAAAAATAATTGAAAATATGTTTCAGTACATTTATTTTACACAGTACAACGACATTTATTCTTCATTAAGAAAATGTATAAAAAAAATTACAATTAACTTTTATACAATTATTTATTCATTTTACGTTATCATCATATTTGTACAATTTACCATTGTTCTTTCATTTTCATATCAATACCATTAGTTTATTTTATAATAAATTAATAATAATACGTATTCTATATATACCGATACGCGTATTACTAAATGTTGAAGTTTTGTGAGTGAAAATAAAACTTATTTCAAATTATTTATGCAAAAAGTACCGCAGTTACCAAATAAATGAATCTGTAGAAGATTGAAAATTATAAAAATATTACAACGCTACGAAATTATGATAAATTTTAATTGTTTTCAAAGAATATAAATATATATTAAGTATAGTTGAAAACATAAACAAATAGACGAGAAGGCAGTGTCGTGATCTTACAATGACTCATTGAACATTATTACAGGGATGAAGAAATTCCTCATTGTATAAATCATTAAAGTCTTTATATTTATTTTAAATATTTAAATAAAATTATGCGATTGCGAAATTCTCATTTTCAAGTAATACAATAGAATTGTGTTATTAAACTTCTTTCTGTTATTAAAACTCTTAATACTTGCACCTACAATGATTCACTTTTAATTGCCTTTTTTCATTGAATAAGTTTGAACTCAAAACGATAACATATTATAGTTATAATTTATTTTAAGAACATTTTAATTAAAGACTAAGTTGAGTATTTATAACATAAATTTTTCCTTTTGGGACCAAAAACATTAACATTAATTGGATTCGTTTAAGAACACAAGGCATACTTTTTTTAATTTTTATTCTTTCCAAACATAATACGTCTCGTAGTTATAATCCAGAAAATGTTTAATTATTTTTTTCTCTTGAATATGCTTAATTTCATAAATATTCATCCTTTTCTTAATTTAAACTTTATACATAATTATAAAATATACAATTCTTATTGATTATTCATTTATTAATGGAACTAATATTAATTTATAAAATTTTGAAATAGAATTTCTATATTTCTTAAGGTTTAAAAATTTTTTGTACGCCATAGAATTTATTAATAAACAATGCTAATCTTAATTGTACTATTTAAAATAATATATTTTAATATATTTAAACCTTAAATTTAAAATCTTATGGAATTTTTATATATTTGTACTTATTAGCTTTTAAATTCAAAATTGTTTAATATTTGTAAAGGCATAACCGATATTTTTGTATTAATAATATTGGTTTTACTTTAAAACTGTTAAAAAATTATACTGCACTTTCTATTTTCATAAATATTAACTGCAAAGTAAAGATCGGAATATCTCAATACGAGATAAAAAGTTAAATGTAACTTTAATAATTTTTGAATAACGTACGTTTAGTGTGTATTTATTAGGTAAGCTTTACAATAATTCGTAATTTTTTTACTGTACTGCATAGAAAAACCTATTGCTCTACATACAATGTACCTTTATTTGACTCTTATTATTTAATTATTCCTGCAATTGGTAGTTTTTTCTTTTAATTATTACGTACTGCGGAAGTATATAAATACAATTCCAAAAGTTTTAATTCTTACATCAAAATTAAATTTTATTGTTTTTTTTCAATTTATTTAAAAACTGTGTGTAAAAGTTTATTTTTCCAAGCGACGAATTCCAAAAAAATCTTGTTTCTCTATCTAATTTAATAACTCATTATATAATTAAGTGTATCTATTATAATAAGCATTCTTCTAAAGTATATATTTTGAGATTTGTAATATTTTTTTTTTTTTTTTATCAAACATATTGAATATAAAAAAGAACTGACATAATAATATTCACAAGTATTTTTAATTAATTTTAGAATCTGTTTCATAAAGATATTTCAAATTGTGAAATTAATTTTTTCATAATGTAATGTGAATAATTTAATAATTACATGAATATTGAGTATTTTGAAATTGCCTCTCAATTAACAAAAATGCATAAATGTTGTGTTCAAATTTATTATTCTCAATTACTTTGTATTACAAGAATTAGTTATATTTACAATTAAATTAAGTCTTGTTATATTTTCAAATGAAGGTTTCGAATTGCAAGTTTTGTCAAACGTAATCACACGATTAATTCCTGTGCAGCGAATAATTGATTTGTGATTGATCACAAATATACATGCATAATTAATCGCAAATAATTTGTTTCAGTGGATCGCTATTACGCCGTAGTACGTATCGATGTGTCTGTATTTGTGTCATTGCTACAATATTATGCAATCTATGTAAGTATTATTAATAATTTCTGAGTTTTACTGTTTTTTATTACAATGCCGTCGAGTCGCAATAATCGGCTGGCTTATTCTTTTAAGAGGTTCATATACACAATTATTATTTTTATCACCTCTCTTGAGAATTGTGCCAATTATACATATATATTTAAAAAAGAACATGGTCCATAAACAGACTTTTTAGACATTTCCTATAATACTGTATTTAATCCAGTGACTCGAGCAACCTGTGTCTTAAGACAGAGTAATGGAGATTGGAAATCCACAAGCTCGTTTATCGCATGCTTGGTTATTGTTTGACATTGTGTGCATAATATAGGTGGTAAGCACGTAGCTCAGAGTGGATGTGCGCATACGTGTACGCATAAGTGTCTATGTCAAATGTTTGACATGTATGTCAAACGCGATATAAATTTCTCGTCTATTCGATTCTCACTTTAATTATTGTACTTCATAATACACAATACGAACCATGCATCATACCATTTTGCTTTAAATCTACTATATACATTACTAGTCGAAATACTTAGTATAATAAACGCTAATGATAATTCGCCGTGATCTGTAATAAAGATATTTTCATTAATTGCAAAGACGCTCCTCCTATATTTAACTAATTTATCATTTGAAATCCCATAGCGCAGTGTCACAATTGTTTGTAATTTATTAATTCTATTTATATCGTATATAAATAGCATGCGATGAATACGATCTAATTCTCAATTAGCCGAATAAATAATGTGCAAGAGTTCGTTACAAGTTGGATCCGCGGAAAAAAAAGCTTAACAGAGTAAGTATGCACGTCACTAGAAATGAAAAATGCGAAAGAAAAATGAAGGATTGCCGAGAGAAAATGAGCGATCGGCAGGATACTGCAAGATGGGTACACTTCCCCTATGCTTAACTCTTCTACATTTTTCAATCAGCAGTAATTTAAGATTAAACGATACATAATAATAAAAATAATAATAATGACCAATTATTACGATAGTAGATTATAATTGCTAATGAGTAGTAAACACAAAACGGGACAGAGACAAAATAATTAAAATAAAAAATAAAAAAATTAAAAAAGGGGGAAACATGCACGAAAGAGAATAGTAAATCGTTCAAGGTAATCATCGGTCGGCGAGAACACAAGCGCGCAACAGTAATAATAAACTAGATGACTAGAATTGATTGCTCTTGAAGGCGCAAAGTAGCCACTTCCCATTCCCTGGCGATTCTTTGCCACCGCTGTATCATCAAAGAGGAACAGTGGATTAGCGCGGGGCTCCGAGAAGAAGTCGGTGAGCCTGGTACCCTGGACGCCTTCCTCAATCTCAAGTTGGAAATCAGTTTCCATCGAGCTGGCAGTTAGACCTCTGTAGTGCGCCCATAGGGTACGGCTTGGCTAGCCGGGACTGGGGAGCCGCTCGTCATCACCGTCGCTAAGGATATAGGGGCTGACTCCTCCGTATGTGAGAGCTTGCGCTCGCGTTTATTAAAGAGATTTCCGAGGAATGAGGGCTGTTGTTGTTGCTGCTGGTGGTGGTATTGTTGCTGCTGCTGGTGTTGTTGTTGCTGTTGCTGTTGCTGCTGTTGTTGGGTTTGAGTGGACAGACCCTTGGACGCACTGGGTATCGCCGAATTAGGATGAAGCCCGTGCACGAGAACTTGATGTCCGGCTGCGATCGCAGCACCCTTGACACCCTGGCTCATTGAGCTCGCCGAGGTCGATTGAAAAGATATCGACATGCCGCTGTCTAGAGAGCCGACGCTTCCGCGACGTTGTGGCTTCTCGCCAGCGACTGTAAGTCAGAACAGAGGTGATATTTAATTATTGAAAAGTCCTTCACAGAGCTGCTTAACCTATACCTTCGATTAATTACGACACTGAGGGATATCAGTAACGGGTGTTAAAAGGGACAATACGATACGATATTGGAAATGGACTTCTTAAGCTGGACCTTGGCTTGAGAGGAGTCGGGGAGGAAGAGGACGATAACCAATTGGTCAAGAGTGAGGTTCGAAGCAACCCGATTATAAATAATTAATATTCAATGAAATCTTACATTGTTCGTGTATGTCGAGTAAGGAGTTGCTCAAGGCGGAACGTTTCAACTGGGAGTCCATGTCGACAATTTCGGACCTTTCGGAGCAAGGACCCGGACACGGACAGACCTCAACGTCCGCGACTCCAGAGTCACGGTTCTCCGTACTTCCCCGGGTACCCCTGCTGCTCTTCTGCCTCTCGAGTTCGGTCTCTATTCTCAAGGTCTCCATTTCGTCCATCTCGCTGATGGATTCCCTCAGGTCCTCTACGAACTTGCAGCGATCGTGCTCATTCCGAGCGTTAAAAGTGACTAGTACCTTATTGTCGACGCGCTGTGAGAGTCGAATGCCGTAAGGGTAGTCTAAAAGCGAATCAGGTCGTTTGATAAGAGCTGTTGAATAGATTTAAAATGCAAATGTTCAAGGTAAGGGTAGAAGTGCTTACGAGAGACTTCGAAGAGAGTGACGATCATGCCGCAGAGGGGAAAACTCTGCCTGAAGGTATAGGTGACACTACTCTTCTTTTTACTGAGTATCTTGGTGACGACGAGGAGGTCGTTGAAGAGGAAGACCTCACGCTGATGGACGCCTGGCCGTTCCTTCTTGTGTATGTCGGGGATCTCGTAAAGACGGCAGTAGCAGACGAGCCGCCGGTGCGGTAGAGCCATATTTGGCTTTTTGCCGACGATCGTCGCCTGGACCTTCATGACCTGGGTGACATGGTCCGAGCCGGGCTTGAATTCGTTGGCCTTGACGCGTTCATAGATACCCATGAGGATGTCCTTGTCAATGTCGCCGCAATCGTCGATGCCTCGAAGATTCTTCATAAAATCCTCGACGCGCATGCGCCGCTCGGGCTTGAGGTTCGGCGTGTGCAGGTCCGTGTTGAGCATTATTATAGCAAACGCGAGGACGAAGATCGTGTCCGGGGAGCGGAGCCTCGAGACCACCTCCGGATTGCACTGGCAGTAACGTTGGCTAAATACCTCCATGAGCCGCTCTATCTTTTGCGCTTCTCCGGGCATTCGGAAGTACGCTTGGAACTTCCTCAGAGCGACGTCCACCTGGTAAATGATTAATTCGTTAGATCGGCATTCTCTGAGAGTACAGGCCTACCAGGAAGATGGGCATGGCAATGTTATCTTGTATCGAGCTCAACAACGTCAGCAGCTTCTTAGCTTTTCCAAACTCTTGGAAATTCAAGAACGTATTTTATCTCTCTTAAGCCTATTACGGTATGACTTTCATTCTTATCAACAAGGAATTGTATCCAAGAAAAATGATAATCATAATAAGAACAACTAAAGATAATGATATAGAAGATTGGAAGACGAGATTATCTGAGAGTGTATTATTACGTTTAAAAGAATTGCTGTAATTGCTGTAACTTTCGAAAAGTATTCTCAATGTGTCAATAATTTCGAATATATTTTTTTAGGTTTTTCTTTAAACGTTCCGGTGAAAACGCGCAAGTGAAAATACGTTCGTGTTTGGGATAAAATTTGCATTATGATTGAAAGTATGTTTGGCGACAGATATTTTGGCGTTATCGAAGTGTTGAGATAAATCGGCGAAATCCGTTGAAACGTCAAATGAAATCTGACAGCTCGAGGATTATGCCGGATGTACGAGGTCAGTGGTGAATCAACGTTGTTTTGTCGGAGGGAGAAAGTAGGGGCGGGGTCAGACATACCTGCATGCCGGCCAAGTCGAGCTCGTGGGAGAAACACTCGAGAACGGCCATGTTGAAGGAGCTCTGAAGGTTGCCGAGATACTCGCCAATCATCTGCTTGGAGAGACCCTTACGGCTGATAAGGAATCGAGCGACACCCTGGGGCGAGTTCTCGAGGAAGCCCCGGCGTATGAGATAGTTGATGCCGCGCTCGGGCTTCTTGTTGAATAGGTTGAGTCCGACCCGGTACTGGCGCTTACGCACCGTCTCCGAGACCTTGTAGCTTGTCTGGGACATGGCCTCTGCGTGGTCGAGGAGGGGCAACTGGTAGCTCGAGGAGGCGTGAGAGTGTCCAAGGTCTTTGGTGCTGTTGAGCATCGTGCCGCTATCGTTCGCGTGGACCATCTCCTGGTGTTCGGGGGAGCTCGACTGAAAATTCAAAGCCATTTCAAATTAGTTTGACTGTCGTTGTTTGCGCTAATCAGTAAAACTCATTGTACGGATCTTTTACACATCTATTCGAGTTATCTCATCGTGACTCGAGGCTTAAGCTCTATCACGGGGTACGGGCTTGCAATCGCTTTTAAAATCGACATTAATAACGAAGCAAAGAAATGCGAGCGCAGGGTAATTTTGTTCTAAAAGCATACGGATTTGTGGTGTCGGGGGTAAGGGAAGAGTATATGACAACAAAAAACAATAAGAAAAAGAAAAAGCATGGGTTTTTGTTGAATGAAAGAGCGATCGGCGATAGAGGCCCAAATGAATGTCACTGACCCGTGATTGTTGTATATATTGTGTGAATACGTGTGCATAAATAGATAATCGTGGTGTGAGGGATAAAGGGGCGACGGAAACTCGAGACTCACGATTGGCTTGTGTTTCCAAACGGGCGAGGCCCTCTGCGGGTCACCCTCGGAGCTTTCACAATTGGTGGAATCGCTGCCGGAGCTCTGAACTGAGCTGAGACTCCCGTTTTCGACGCTCTTACTGAGGCCGTTGTGCCTCTGCTCCATAGATCTCGAGCTGATGGAGGAGGTCCTCTTGGGAACCTCGGGCGGGACCTTTTTGCTGCAGGAGCCTGTGGAACCCCGACCGGTCGACCTTCCACCCCCGCTCGAGGTACTCAGCTGAGAAGTACTGCTCGACCAGTTCTGCTGCTGCTGCATCTGCGTCTGGAGGCTGAGGGGTGCCGAGGGTGAGGTGCACGGCGTCATGCGACGGAGATCGCGGGGCGGCGTACTCTCCTGTCTCAGGCCACAGAGAGTCTCCTGAAAATTTGTTCAGCCTTATAGAGCGTCCATGGTTTGGCCCTCAATCGCCAAGGCTGAATAAGTCCTCGATAACCTTATCAACATCTGCTCCCAAACATCTATGCTATCCGGTAAATAACCCAGGGACATAATGCTAACCAGTACCGACATGCTCCCACGTGGTTTGTCATCCTCGTTACCACACATTTTCATGTTACAATAAAACGTTACAATGAAAGAAGAAAAAAAGTAATTGAAAAATATAAAAATGAGAAAAGATTAACCGTAAGGAGAAAGAATGTCATATGAGGACGTTTGAGAAAGGATTGAAGCGAAAGTTAGCCAAGAAAGTTAGTAGCCATAAAGAGAAAGAGAAGAGAGAGAGAGAGAGAGAGAGAGAGAGAGAGAGAGAGAGAGTCGCTTTAAAAATTCAAGTTGATTCGTTAAACCGGAGGATCATTCGCTACGGGACAATGCAAGTAATAAATAATTAATCTTGGAGCTTTTAATGGGCAAAGCGCGAAGAGCAGCACGAAACGAGCAATTGTCCGTTCCATTCGAAAATTTCCGTATACCCGACCGAGCTTGTAAATCTCGGTATGGGAATTGACAATTAGGTCGGGGAGCCACGTACCTGAGGATTATAGTAATGAATGCTGGAGCCGCTTTCCTGCGAGCTCGACTCCCAGCAAGGACTAGGTGGCGGTTGTTGATGCTGCTGCTGTTGTTGTTGTTGTTGTTGTTGTTGTTGTTGTTGTTGTTGCCTGCCGCAAGGGCTTGAGGTGAGGGTGGGCGTGTGTCTGCCGCTCGAATGGGCGCTGTGATTGACCAGCTGGTGAGGTCCGTGGTTCGCAATCTGATTCTTTAATTAATCTTTCTTAATTTTTCATTCATTCTCATTACTCCTCTTCTATATTTATTGTTTGTTATCTTTCATTAATTTCTTTTTATGGGTTTTTATTTTTACTGTAAGCGCACGTATTTCTAACTACGATGCAGCACGTATAGTCATTCAGCTCAACAATGAAATAAATTACCGTGACTTTGATAACATAGGATTGAGAGCCGTAATTATCATTTGTCGTTTCATTATTTAGAATTTAATTAAGTTGTCGCTCGAGCGTGATCCCGAGCTTTTAATAAAAATAAATACCGTATGCGTGTTATACTGCATTAACTAATAACCAGTCAGTTTCATCTCTCTTAACGAAAAATCTCAGATTCATTACATTCATAAAATATTTATTTTAACTTTTTCAAATTCAGTCTTTTAATAAAATGTAAGTACAAATATTTCTGTCTATAAATTAAATATGTTTATATTTGTATGGTGTTAAAAAATAACGTTCAATTATTCTGGTAATATTTTTGAAAAGTTTTAATATCGAGGAAGTTTATTAGACTGGGTCATTGTCACTGATGAAAAGCAATGGTCTCGAGACTCACCTGATGTGGGCTAATCTGCACTTCGCCGCGACCGCTTTGACTCCTAGGCATGGGAGAGGAGTTGGCGAGGGCCGAGCCGTCGACGACGGCCCCCGCGTGCCGCCTTTCCCTTAGAGACATGCTGCGCGTCGGAGTCGGACGATTAAGTGGCGACTGGTGTTGATGCTGCTGTTGTTGAGGATGAAGATGCTGCAGGTGATGCTGCTGCTGCTGCTGTTGATGATGATGATGCTGTTGCTGTTGCTGGGGTTGCTGATGGTGTTGGAGATGCTGCTGTTGTTGCTGCGTGTTATGCATGTGTTGGGGCTGTTGCACGTAGACTTGGCTATGGTAAGCTAGACGCTGTTCTTGAAGATCCTGCCGATCGGCGGCCTCCTGGAGCTTGCGGCTAAGCCGCTTTTCTGCTTTAGCCATCGCTGTTATCGCTGCGAACTTCTTTAGAAGCGTGTAGCGACGGAACGCTCGCTGGATCGTCAGGGCCGCATTGCGTGCCTTTACGCCCCCGTACTTACGCTCCAGCATCTCGATTTGCTTGTCGAGCAGGTCCTGGGATAGCTCGTACCTGAAATCCATGGACCGTTTAAGCATGACTCGAATGCGTTCTAATCAATAATTCACACATAACTCCTATTCTGTATAACCACTGATCCAACCCCTTTTGTTCTTTGTTCATCATCACTGATTTTATTACCGATTCTAATATTAATTTATTATTTAATTTTATAAATATTATCGGCGTTAAAATACTATAATATTTGTTATAACAGTACTGAATATGCCATTGAAGAAAAATAGGGAGAATATCACGAGCGTAAAATTATTTATTTTCGTTGAATAAGCTTCAGTAACTTTCAACACGTATAATACAGTCACAGAGATATTTGTACATACTCATTCGTTTCGTGAACATGAATGAAGCAATGTAATTTATTAAATTACGAGAGCTTACAAGTATTCTATTTTAAATAGTCCACACAATCAAGGCATATTTAATTTTTACATCGTATGCCCGAATTATAATGAGATATTTAAATTCAACATTAAAAGTGTCTTTTTCGTTTAACGAATGACTGCTTAGATAAAAAAAAATCCGCACTCTTATACCAAAAAACTTTGAAAAGTAATAAAATTATTAAAAAAGAAAATAACTGCTTGTAAAGAAATTACGTATTCGTCAATGATTATTGTATATTGAATGCCGTCTTTTTTTTTCTTTTTTTTCAAACGCAGGTTATGATTAAATGTGACTTTCTCCATTAATGAGTCTTTAATTAATTTTTGAGTTTACGCAAGGTTTCACGAATCCTTGGTAATTCAATCACGGCTGCATTTAAAATTTTAACGTTCCACCCACTTATTATGAACTGTTGAATTGTCAGTTTTATATAGAGTTTCGAGCTACGTAGAGGCTCAATAATCAATTAAGTGTTTTTTTTATAACGAGGCTATTACGCAGAGAATTACCGGAGGGACCGTTAAAGCTTTCGACAATTTCGAGTCGAGTAAAAATAGTTGGTGCTACGGGCTCAGGTATTAATGTACGTAATGAAATATAAGAGATGGAGTACGAAGGTCCAGAGCAATCGTTGATCAAGCGAGGATATTAAATACGACACGAGGAGGTAAATTTGACTTAGCGCTCTACGGGAAAGCCACGCCCCATTGTTGGATAGCTTATCATGTTCTAAGTATTTGAAGTAGAGATAGAGGAGAAATAATAATAGGAAGTAAAGGTAACTCACGCGGCTTGCAGTCGACACCGCTTCATCACGTCCCCGTTGCGCATCGAGGACTTCTTGTGGCAGTTCTGCTGGTACGGGGATTGGATAACCTGTGCCCCGTATGCCTGAACGTGCGTCCCGTAGCCCTGGCTTTGACCGTAGTTGCTGTGCTGCTGATACTGTTGGGGGTAAGGCCCGTGCGCGTAGTTCTGGCTGTACATATACTGACCCGTCATGTAGGAGGAAGACAGAGCCGGTTGTGATGGAGACGAGTATCCGCAGATGCCCGTCTGACCCTTTCCCAGCCGTTCCATCTTCTGAGGAAAACTGCAAGAATAAAAGGAAAAAGTGCCGCGTTAGTTGACTTGTCTAATAATAATAATAAATTTTGGCTCAGGCCTTTATATCTCTTTGCCATTTCCAATTTACAGGAACTCTCAGATAAATAAAGGGCCGAATTACGGTATTGAAGGACGGAGAACTGACCGTTGACTCCCGGAAAATATTTATTGCTACTAATAATCGTTAGGTAAGCATAATCCAGGGTAAATTACAGTTGACTAGACTCAATAGCCGCGCCTAAATGGTAGACCAACGCTTGCTCCTGCTTCCTCGATTAGCACTCCCTCTCTATTAATAACTCCAAGGATCACTCCAAGATAAATCTACATCTCAATAAACAAAAAAACAAAAAAACAAACAAAACAAACTGTACTTACAGTAGGGGACGCATTTCAACTGCCCTATACCTGATATTCAGGTTTTGTCGGTTTTACAATTAATATTTTAATATTCGATCGGTTTAACACTCCTGCACTCAAAGTATCCCAACTGTTCGCAATTTCGAGACTTTGGACGTTAAGTAAGAGCAGATAAAAATTGCTATCCTACAGCGAAGAGAAAATAATTGCAATTGCATGATTAATAGCAGGATCGATAGGGAATCGTTGATCGGAATCGGCAAATTTATATTGCTAGAAAGGCTCGAGTGCGACAGAATAATGATAGATACTTTCCACTAAAAGTAAGAAATTTATCATGAAAACAATGGTATTACTCTATGTTGGCATTGCAAATAGAGAGAGAGAGATGGAGAGAGAGAGAGAGAGAGAGAGAGAGAGAGAGAGAGAGAGAGAGAGAGAGAGAGAGAGAGAGAGAGAGAGAGAGAGAGAGAGAGAGAGAGAGACGATTTTTCCCCCAACATAGAGACTACTCGTTTATTAGATTGTATATAAATTTATGAAAAACTTAAGGCGACGTGCTTTTATTAAAGCCGTGCATTCATTGCCTATAGATCGTACACGCCCGTGCTATGTATTTTCTTTTCTCCAGTACGCGTGGGCGTGAGTATCTACGTGGGTTTTTGTTTTCGCTCACAATGGAGTTACACTTGTTGTGCGACTCAGTGCGCGGCGACGATGACGAAACAACGCGACGGCGGCTCGATTCAAGCGCTTAGAAGGACCAAAAAGTGAAAGCTTCGGCATACAGAAACGATAGCCGTGCTGAGCATTTGCACGATCGAGTGCTTTTCACACTTCTATTGGTGAACGATTTGTATCCGTTGCGATTAATATAGAAGGCCGCCGATCAAGTGGCCACTTCTCCGTTGCGATTAACTCGTAAAAATCAGAGCATGGAACTAGCGGCGGTCGAATGTCGTGGAGGTTCGAAGAATCGCCGGAACCGTCTCCAGCGGCATCGGTTCGAGGAAAGAACGACCGAGAGTCCCGTGGCTCGCCGTCCCCCTGTCGGCCATCCTCGCAATACCTCAAGCAAAATAATTAATTTGCAGCGACAGGCGAATTAGAAAGGCCATCGTCTCCATCGAGATCGCCCTACGCGTTATCGTCGCGCATTCTAGAGCGTAATAGTTGCTGCAATTGAGGGGGCGGCGACTATGGAGAAACGCGTGCACTCGTTCAATATCCGTAGGCTCGCGTGCGCTTGATTGCAAAGCGCAATATCCGCCGGCTATTTGCCAATGACCTCGACGCACCCGGGCGACCGGGGCGTGCCAAGCAGATGCCCAAGCAGACCCATTTTCGCCTTCGTTGGCTTTTACGAGCCGAGATAACTGCCCTCGTCCTTCCTACTATGCTACCCACCCTGTGTCGGTCACATCCACGCCTCCCATCACAATCCTCCTCTGCCGCATCGTCGACCGACCTAAATGCACACACCCACGCTGTCCAGACGGCGGCTCAGGCCGAGATTTTCTCAGGTGAGGAAATCAAGCAGGACTGGGAGGAAAATCCGATCTCCGTAACTCGGCTAACTCGGACGAGTCCTTAATTGGCCGCGTCCAAGCCGTGGGGCACCTGTCACGCGCTCCCCCCCCCCGTACCGGAGTCTGTTTTACCTCCCTTTCGCCTACCATTCTCGCCCTTCATTCGGAATGCGGGCTCGCGAGAGCAAGTGAGCGAGCCGCTGATGTTTTTGGACGACTTGGAGGGCTGAGGGGCCGGAGGGACGCGTAGCCGCAGCTGTCGCGGGGGCCGCACGTGCCAGGTGCAGCCAGACTTTAGGACGCGTGTCAGGATGCCCTCCCCTATCTTCTCCCCAATGCCGTGCATGCACACAGACAGAGAGGGAGATAAAGAGAGCTGCCGTATGTCGCTCCGGTGGAGAGAGGGACCCGAGCTTCGTACCCAATTTCGTATGCACCTAGTGCTCCCCGAATAAAACGAGCTTTGTAATCGGGTACCGGATAGAGAGAGAGAGAGAGAGAGAGAGAGAGAGAGAGAGAGAGAGAGAGAGAGAGAGAGAGATATTGTCGGTCCTCGGCAGGGAAATGAAAAAAGAGAATGGAGAATGGGAACCGAGGCGATAATGTTATGAGTCGGAGAGAGGAATTTCATCGACGAAATTACCATATTTCCTAGAGGCTTGAGCGTCTATGTACTTTTTTTACGAGTTATTACGGTGGTGGAATTATAGTGATGAGTTTTCTAGAGTTTAACGTCCCTGACGCCAAGACTTTTCCAATGAATCAGCGTGTACGAGAGTTCGAGACATCACAAACATCTTCTCATCGCACTGGATTCAAATCGAAAAATTAGTCAGACAGGCTGGAATTTCAAATTGGTTTTCAAATAATTTTTACCTTCATTAGCTCGACTCGTCCGCACAATCGTTTATTAAATAAGATTGATGTAAAACAAGATGCAACAATTAATAGTGTCGGAAATAAAGAATTTTTAACAAGAAGGCGATTTGCGGGGATTTAGAAAGGGAAGCACTGTATTGAAAGTTACTGAATATACGGCGATACTTGTTTGCCGGTGGTATGGCATGTAAATTTATGTAATGTACAGGTGAGGACTGTCGAGCTCTAAAAGCAAGAAGCGACATTTTTCCAATAATGTTAACGCCCGTTTGGATATTTAAAAGGAATTTCAGATAGCGAAGGAATGGGAATTAACAGACAAATCGTATATGATACGATTTTCTTGCCACTTTATATTAAAATATTCCTTATTCATTCCGGTGATGCAATACATGTATTGCATATATAGTATCTGTAATCGCGAGGAGGTTATGAAATCGGCTTGAAAATGAGAAAAGGAGAATTATGTGTATTAATAATGTAGAAAAATCGTGTGTAAGCTCGGAGATAATTTCATAATATGGTGGTTACGAAAGTCGAAGCTGAGCTCGAGTTAATTCATTGATGAAACGTATAAAAAGTTATACGTTTAAATATAATAATACAATGAACGGCGACCGAGAGATCTCACCGACATAGATAACATAATACGTATTCGTGCAGGTATTAATAGGTATATAACGTGCTCGAGCTCGAGACTGCAGTATAAGCTGACTTTGTTTTTTATTTCCAAAAAAGGCTCTTAAAGTCGGAAACAAAGGTCTGGGCAATAATTCAATGAGAGGCTGGGAAAAAACGGGAGGAGGATGAAGTGGTCGCACCATCCCCGCATCACGCACACGCATAAGGAAAGAGAGTAGGTGCGCGCGAAGCCTTGGGGTGTCGGGGGCAGGAGGCCGTGACAGAGCGAGTGTCACGCATCACGTACCCCACTAAAAATCCGGATACGAAGATAATCATGTCGAGGGCTGACGTCGTGCCGTTGGCCTCGCTCTTTCAAATCCTCCTGATAATACTGACTCTGCTCCTCCCACCACAAAATACTCTCCCCCTCGAGTCTTCCTTCCTTTATACGTATACGAATATATACATATGTATATATATATATTGGCTTGAGCAGGTATCCTTTATAAGGTGGCCATGGTTCCCAAGAGTTACGGGAAGATCGGCCGATAGCCTCGACGCCCGGAAGTCAGCGGTGCCTTCCCGACTCGACTTCCTTGGCACTGAGACGGTTTCGCACTCGCGAGACGAAATCGATGAGGACTCGGGTATCCTCGTGCCCCGGGCCGGTAAGAGAATAAAGGGATGCACGAGCGCTCGGTTCGAGCGCAGCCGAAGGACTGGAGGATCGCGCCAGCTGCGCTCGAGGAAAAGCCGCCGTCCGCAGAACCGAGGATCCTGCCCTTGGTTATGGTGGGAGGCGAGGCGGCAACCGAGTTAAGGATGTGCCGAGCGTACAGTCCCGGACAAAAGCCCGGCCGGGACGACCGACGGAAGGCACTAATGATCCCTTTGGGCTGTGCTGTTTGGTGTTTTATAAATAATGCCGCTATTCGGGAATGCGGCTCGGTCTTGGTGTCGCGACTCTCCGACCGTCCCCGACCATCTCCGTCGCCACCCATCTCTCCTTTTTCTTTTAGACATTTCTTTACCACTCACTTCATCTCTTATCCGATTTATCAAATTCCTTTATTCCCAGTGTACCCCTTACGTGCTCCCTCGTCCAATTCCCTTTCTTACTTAAAGACGCCAGAGCTATTCAGCTCCATGATGAATTACTCAATTACAACTCGATTATTCCTCATCGTCCGGCATCTTCTATTATCATTATTATGACGAAGTTTGTTTACGAACTTCATTATTGATATTAGAGAGTCGGAAAAATTTATAAATTTATCTAATCTATAATAATACGATGCACCGGCTCTTCTATTCGACTATTATTATAATATCCATCGTTTACCTGGACTCCGAGGCTAATATTGACTTTACCTTTCAATTTGTATAAAGTATGGCCAGGCTAAATTATTCTTACCGTGCATTGGGAAGTCCCCGTGAAGAAAGCTAACGAGCTTTATGAGCATTAGCAAGGAATGCTGAACCAAGTCACGCGGTGATCATTCAATATTAAGACGAAATAAAAATATCTGTACTATTTAGAGGAATGATGAATGAGCAAAATTGAAAACATTGCGCAAACGAATGAAAAGAAACGAATTATTTCTCAAGATTAAAAATGGTTTAAGGATGCGCGAGAGTTTTCAGTGTCCAAGGTGCCTAATGGCCTTTTAATAATCCTCCAGTACAAATTTATGGCAATATTGGTCGTATCGTTAAACGCACAGGAGCAAGCGGAGGGAGGAAAGGACTTACGTTATTCGAGTACCTTCTAAAAACTTAACTATAGCTCCAGGAGAATGGGAAGGGGGGGCAGGGAAGTTTTGTAGGAAAGTATTACACGCTCGGTAAATAGAACATATTTGAATGTAGGGCCAGTCCTCGAAGGCCAGATGACACAATTTTCGTTCCGCCCTCCCGTCTGATGTGACGGATTATTTGGATCAGGGACGTCTTAATTATTAATAGGTCAAAGTGACTAGCGCAAATCGAGAATAAGAGTACCTTGAGCCTTTTATAAATTCGATGGGGCTTTTAAAAAAGAAGGGGGGGGGGCTGGAGCGAAAGTGTCCAGGGCCATGTCGAAAGCGAGCTGTAAAATAAAGTTGGCGCGATAAGGCGCGCAAGAGGGTCAGTCAGGTCAGCCGGGATTTTCTGGGCATTTTTCTAGTTCGTATTATTTTTGGTAGGAACGTCAACGTCTCGTAAAGACGGCTTGAGAGAGTTGTAGGACGGAGGTAGGTTAAGCTACCCGGCGCGAGCCGCATCATTACAAAGGTGAAGGCGCGTAATCGTCGAGCTCCGTAAGCCACGGAACTCGTAAATCTGCACCCTGGGAGCTGGGTCTCCGAGTTTACGAGGGACTTTGTTCGTTTTGTGAGCGAGGGGCCGAGAGCCGGGCCGGAAGGAAGGAGCGGCGGCTCGGGAGAGGGAAAGAGGCGGGAGAGGCTCGGCACGTAGCTCAGAGATGAAACTCTGGGCCACCCGTGACGCTCAACCCGCGTCCCCTTTACCGGACGGAAGCGACTGGGATCGTGACCGTTCCCGCCACTGGCGCCCGCTTAAAAGCTCAGGCATGGTTTTTCCCCTTGGCCGACGCCGCTGCCATTGCCGCGGACTCCCGGTGTGTTTGCCAAACAGACTGATGAAGCGCGTGGCGTCAAACTGTCAACGGTTCTCGAGGAATGCCGAGCTCTCGATTTTAATCAGCGCCCGGCGTCTGGCTTTCTCTCTCGACTCCTCCGGCATTCTTTGGGAAAACTCGGCCAATCGTGGGAGATGTTGCCGTCACCAACGCCGCACACGCACGACTCTTGCCCTTCGATCTTTATAAATGATAATGCTCGACGTTTTGGACATACAACTTCATGCGCGAGCTCACAGCCGATCCGAACGTCGATCAACGGTATTGCATTTTCTTACTCACCAACTGCCTCTTCTTCCTTCTCGTTCATTAGCTATTAGCTATCAGCTACTAGCTATTATTACTTATTATTTATTATTATTATTATTGTTGTTGTTGTTGTTGTTGTTGTTGTTGTTGCTGCTGTTGTTGCTGTTATTATAATACATCTATTCACATTAATGAGTGAAACGTTAGGCAGACAAGACTTTCCCCCGGTGACTCGACAAAAAGTCCGCTTTCCCGCTGTCGAGATACACTAGTGACGCCAGCGAAGAATACTACGTGGCAATGTTGTCCAAACGAATTTCCAGAATGCAATGTCCTCTGCCTCAATCGATCGACCAGTTCAAAAACAGTCAATAATCAAGGGAATCAAGAAGGGCCGACTCAGCGTCTCTAGTCCACGCGAGCTTAAAAATGATCGATCGAGCCCGCCAACTTACAAGGACTTAGCGCTCGATGTCCAGCCATCACCAAGACCACCTGCGTCTCCTCTCTCTCTCTCTCTCTCTCTCTCTCTCTCTCTCTCTCTCTCTCTCTCTCTCTGTGAGTCCGATCTCATGTATAGGAACGCGCGCAGGTACATGCGTATCCATAGGTATGCCACGCAGGGGTGAATCTTTTCAAGGACCCGGTACCGACAGCTGCTCTCCACTCCAGGAATACTCAACGAGATAAAAGACGCGCCAAACACAAGCGAAATAAGTTCGAGCGGAATCTCGCACACTGGTGGTTACGAAGATGGTGGTTGAAGGGATCGGGGGAAGCGGGAAACTAATAGACCGAATATTCGTAAAAATGGCCTTGGGGACGCGTTAAATGGAAATATTTTCACCAGCTTTTTTCACAAACAGGATTTTCTCCTCGACTCGTCTACTTTGCGCGCACTTTTACTCATAGACGTCTTAAAGTAGTGTAGGTGAAGCGGGATATCGTGGCCACTCCTCGGAAATCGAATGAATTTCCGCTCTTCCTTCGTATTATCAGATTGACCCGCAGTAAAAAGGCCTCGAATAAATGGCTTAGCTACCCTTCTTATTTATTTCCATGAAGAATAATGGATTAAGCCGCTTATTTTCAACGCTACCCATTCTCATGTCCTCCCCGCCCGCTCTATGCCCTAGATAATTCGTCTATTGACGTAATTATTGAGCCCTCGAGTAAAATATTATTGTTAATGGCCGAGACTGGAATTGTCGAAAAAAAAGAAACGCGTGACCGAGAATAGAGACCCGAATCTTTTATTCGACCGAATGAGAAAAAGTACAATCAATAGAAATAAAAGCAAGCGATGGAGATAAAAAGGAAGAAAAAAACAGACGCATAGCTGCCTCTCATTCATTCTGAATCTTATGGTAATCTACATTGGTACCTTACCGGATACTGAAAGGTGAAGAGAGATAAAATAAAACAGAAAATAAAAAGAATAATAGTAAATAAAAAAAATAATAAAAAATAATAAAAAATAATTTTAAAAAAAGCACGACGAAAGGGAAATTCGATGGAAAAGCCGATGATTTGGAAAAGAAAGTATCATGCTCGTGAAGCTTGCCTCTACGGTAGATCATAATGAGCGCAACGAAAAGTAGGAGAAGAAAAGAAGAAGCCGAAATTGAGTTGGGAAAGGCGGGAGGGAGGGAGGGCACGAATGGTGACCGTGGCTCGAATCATTTCCGCGTAACGAAAGGTGCGTTGGAGAAGCGTGGTTAGTTGCACAGCTTCATCGGGTCCGGAAAAACAAAAGCCCAAGAAAGAGATGGCGGCGGCAGATGCAAGTGCTGCACCTGCGCAAATCTGGCAGGACAGATAAGTCGTCGAAAAGTGGCCACGCGATCCTCGAAATGTAGAAAAAGAACGAGAGACGATACGAACGAGCGAAGAGATACAGGAAGAACATCTGCCGGGGAGTTTGGCCACGCTCCGCACGTGTGCCGCTCGCGCCTCTCGGTTACAGATTTTCGGCGGTAGCGACGGCGCCTCCTCTCTCTCTTCTCTCTCTCTCTCTCTCTCTCTCTCTCTCTCTCTCTCTCTCTCCCTCTCCCTCTCCCTCTCCCTCTCCCTCTTCTCATCGTCAGCCTGAGCATCCTAAGCGATTGTCGACGGACACCTGCCCACCTCTCGACTCGTCAGCGCAGGAGAATGAGGGCCGGCACACTGACCATATGCCTTAGGAGGGGGGAGGGGCTGTCACCTCTTGGTCTTGCTGCCGTATTAATGGAGCTGAAAAATGAAATAGCGGCCTCTTCTGAGAGTCCCAATACATTATGCTTGTACAGCGTTGCAACTGCAAGCTCGAGGTAAAGGACTTAATACTTTGGAGCGACTGACAGTAGTTCTCAACTGATTGTAATCGATCGATTGTCCGTCACCAGCTCGCCCTGAGTTACAATTACATAAGATAATTGCAACTCTGTGGTTTTACAAATCACTGGAAGCGAATCGGATATTAGACACGTGTAAGCACTTGCAGGATGTTCCGCATAATTAATAATCGCGAGGTTTTTTTTATTGACATGATTATCTTGAGGAGATATAAGTCACAAAGGAAATCACGTGACTTGTTGAATAAAATAAAGCGGAGGCAGCGATTTCCGAGAGAGATATTTGTAAAATTTTTCATGCAAACAGCCGAGGAGGCAATAAAAAAGAATGGTTGAAGGTGACGAAGGGGGAGGGGGAGAGAAAAGAAGAAGTAAAAGAAGAAGAAGCGGAAGAAAAAGATGAATAAGGTTTCGGTGGCACGTGTCCAAGTGGCAGCTGATGCTCCTCATCTATGCGGAAGGTGTAGTATAGGTGTCTCGACCTCTAAGAGGCTTGCTCGAGCGAAACCTACCCGCTGCGCTACATACGAGACCCGCACTCCAGAGGTTTTTCCTCCTTTTCATCGGGCTGATATTTTTCCCCAATAACCCAGTCCCTCTAAGAGGCTCGCGGTATATTTATTTATCGATGAATATAAGATATGCTTGAGTGGCAAAAAGGTCATTCGTTAGAAGTTCTGACACCAATTCCAACGTTTTCCTAATAATAACGACTTCATACTCATTTATTAAAAATATTCAGCTTCATGTCAATTACTTGTTAGACATGCCCATAATAGACATTATTTCAATGAAATATCAACGATATTCTGTAACTGTATAATTCAAACTCAAAACATAAACTGTGAGTCTAAGATTCTTTAATTACCTTTATTTAGAAAAAGAACAGAAATAATATTTCCCGAAATATTAAGTAATTTTTTTTTTTTTTTTTTGTTAATATAATTATAATATCAGTTCTATTCAGGTATTAACAGAGCGTTTTTGCATTATCCCCTTTAATAGCACTGTAATAGGAAAGTTGGCGGTATTTTTAATTGAGAAAAAACCGGTGGGCTAACTTTAGCAATTGCAATAAAAAACGTTATTAAACAAGTAGATGACATTTTCTGGAAAAAAAATATAAATTCTTAACACAGATTTCTAATGTTTGACCCCTTTTGTGATTTTAATAAGCTAGAACTATAAGTGCAACTGGTCATAACGTTATATTAGAAAGTTTTTTTTTTTTAATTTTATATATGTATATATATATATATGGTTATGAAATAAAAGATAGTATTAAAATAAAATTGCAAGTCCTTGTATTCAAGAGAGTTTGGTTAATTTTATACAACATATTTAATAATAAGGTCAAAATTAATAAGTAATCCTATGCTGCATAATAAGACCTTAGAAGTTCCAATAATAATCGTAAAATTATAAAAATAATTATGAATAAAATCGTTTATTATTGTTCCGAGATGTCGAGTGAATGGTAATGGTGTTGAAAAAAATCAAGCGGATAATTAGAAATAAAATTTGAAATAAATTCATTTATAATGAATTTTAAATTATATAATAATTTTAAATTGTACGCTCAACTAAAGTTATGAAACGTAAAAAGGCAAGTGGGTAGCGTAATATAATTTAGGGATTATAATTGTCATAGCCATCTCCAGTTTTCGGCGATTAATCATTGAAAGGTGCATTCGAATAAATAAAATACGAGTGTACCGGTTTACAGGATCTGCAAGCACAAAGTGAAATGTAATAACAGAGTGCGCGAGCATTTAATCGAATTGTAGCATCAGGTTACCACGGCACAAAGTATACGTAAGCTCGTAAACGCGTACAATATACATGTGTTGCCGTTGCTAAAGTTGCAAAAGTGTGACGAACCAAGCGTACTTAAGACGGGGTACTTCATCCCTGTAATAACGGTATAAAATAAACAAGGAATTTTATATACTGAAGGAGCCCGACGCCGTACTTCACGCCTCATAAATTAATGATTTGAATAATTCCTCATCGGATGTGTTTAAAATCTGCGCTTTTAGCTCACGATCAAAGCCAATCGAATCTCGTGTGCTTCGTAAAAAATGATAGAGTCAACCCATTCCTCGGTGGATCATTCAACAAAGAATTACGATACTCATTTTCTGGGAAATGATACGTACCCTTAATATATTCGCAATTGAAAGAAAAAAAAGAAAATAATAAATAAAAGAAAAATAAACTCGAATAGCGATTAAGTTATGTTAATTAAATTTTTGTTGTTAAGGAACGAGGATTGCTGATAATGATATAAGATACATTTTCTAATGCCTTACGTATTTATAGATTCAACTGAAGAATCTTAGATGCAGCGAAGTCGGCGTTACATGTATTAGCGATTTTTTGAAGCATGGTAGGAGGTGAGAAAAACCTCATTTTAGAATAAAATGTACTCGGACAAGCGGGGCTTTCATTAAAAATCCCGAAAGAGGGATAAAGTAATGAAGCTATATTGTCGTGGTTTTAATTGGTTTTCCAGCACGCCAGCACGAGGGTGGCTAATAAATTCTCCACCCTGATAGGTCAGCGTCCCCTCTCCAAGGACTGACACTCGTTTGTCTAGATCCTCGCAATATTCTTTATTAGCTTGAGCGCGACACGCGAAGCGTTAATCCGTCACACCGGCTAGACGCATTTTAATTTATTGTATTGTTAACGAATGCAAGCTTATGACTCTGCCGTTTACGTTTAGAGCCTTTCTTTTATTTATCTTTCGCGGGACCTCCCGCAGAGCGTGACGAGCTATCTATAATCGATTCTCTGGGCGGGTTAAAATTAAAAGCCGAGTAAACCACGTACGTCTTACGCGTTGAGGACCGGGCCGGTTCGAATGCTCGATGCGCATGCAGGTGCAAAGCTATAGTATATTTTCGGCCTATAGCATGCTGAAAGAACCCACGGCCGAGGATGCGACTGAGCTCGAGCACGAGCTGGAAAAATTAGATCAGAACGCAGTGGCACAGAAGCTGTTCGGCTCGGAAGTCAGCTGTTCAACGACGCGAGAATAATTATCATCGAGCAATTAACGGGCGCTGATTGCCATTAGAGCGGCTCGAGGCTCGTAGTGGAGGTCCGTATCCTCCCCCCACCCTCCCCCCGTCAACCCGCCAGCCACCACCTCCGCCGCCCACCATCGCAACATCGAGCTGCGGAGATCAGCGTGCGAGGCCGCTGCTTCACGCTTCACGCCCCGGAACATCCACCAAGCGGGTCAGAGGTTCACTGAACCGTCACTCGAAAATATTAAAGATCACCTCGCTCGCTACTAATGAGACCGATATGTTCGTGCGCCGCGCGCGGTTTTCTTTTAATTTCCGTCTCGCATCGCGTGCTTTTCCCTTTCCAGTGGCTCGTTATTCGCATGACGGGCCGGCTCTGACGGAACGGCCCCCTTACATTTCAAATTTCCCCTGGTTACGCGCCCGGTACTTTACTTTACCTCTTTTCCATCAGCTTTTATAATCATTATTCTGAGACTATTATTACGCAGAACTTCCTCATCTTTTGGACTTTTTTCTTTCCTGTAGAGCTTCATTTTACACAACCTATGACTCCCTTCGAGTAGATGATCAGCTTTTAAATGTCCCGAGGTTATTATTAGTCATTAGTACGTGTAATCCCATCGCAAAAATCATCATCGTAATCATTATTACAAGGAGTGTCTTAACCAAGGCCGTCAGTTTACGACATCGCAACGACAATTTATAATTTTAATAAAATTATATCGAAAGATGCCCATTTTAATCGGTATCGCAATAAATATATTGCCGGGCTTAGGCCCCTATACAGTATTGCGCTAAAATGTTATCACGTACCGGAAACACGTGTAAGCAGCAAATTGGGTTCATAAATAGAATAATTGAGAAGACTTCCGAATTCAGAAACCAAAGAATAAAGTACATATAATAATTCGCAAAACTGTAAACTAATTGCTTTCGTAAATAATCGCTGGCTACTTCTAACGGTAATTAATGAATCTGCGCAAAGGCCGATTAACTGTAAGCCGAATTATAATTTTTAACATAACATATATTAACATATATATATTTAATCGCCTTATATTTTAAAAATTTCGTTAAAAGACACATGAATATTACAATAACTCCCTCTCGGCATAAGCGCTAACTTTTATTTTAGAAAATAGAAACTATTTCTCAACTATTCTTAATATTCTACCTTCGAAAAGAATATAATTATTTATTAAATTTTTAATCGGTTGGAAAATTTTAATCGTCACTTATGCAAAAACCATAGTTTTAACGTCTCCTTTACTGGATTGTATAACTTCTTAAAAATTCATAATGGCAAAATGTAAAATATGGTTCATTACTTTCCGTAGATGTAAATTTTTAAAACAAATTTATAGAAAGTCATTTAAAAATTCAATATTTCCATAACCATGTAAGCGTTATAAAAAAGAGAGCAGTTATTGAGTCACCGTTATTAATAAATAATCACCAATGGCAATTATGATAGGGGGGAAAAAACTATGAAAATTCAAATCTGGGGCATTGAACTTTTAATGAAAACAATTTATGAGCTGATGTTAAATTCTCATAGTAACTGAAAACACCCATGAACGCTTCTAAAGTTAAGTTACTTATTATAATGACCGCGTTCTCTTATCGTCCGTCAATTGTCCGGTTACGCAACAAGAACTGACCATACTGCAGCGCTATCCGAGCCTCTTTTTTCCTGATACACAATGATAGAATAAAATTGTATCGCGAAATCTCAGCGAGTACGCGTTTCACATTATTATGGTTCCGCGTGAGAAACCCTCAATTTTTTCTAATATAGGCTCTAAGCCCCTCCCCCGTACCTTCCTCTTTCGCCTAACGTTCTATATATATATATATATATATATATATATATTGTATGCATTACTCGGCATTGTCACCTCAACTCCATCCCATCTCACTCACCCCACAAGCCTTCGTCATTCATTTTGTGACCGTGCACCGGAAGTGCCTTCGATTTTAACTGCGCCCATACATAGAGGCGAGCTTTGGACTCCGGCGTTGTGCAATTACACCCTCGCGCTTTCCTTTTACCTCCCCCTTCAACGTATCTGCTTTGTTTGCGCGACTTTTTATTTTTTTCATTTCGCTTCATTTTCCAATCGGAAGGAGCGCTATCGCGTTCTCACGGCTCGGCTTTGTCCGTCGCACTCTCGGTAGATCACCTGATCCCGGGAGTATTGATCGCATTATCCTCATCCAGATAAGACGTTAATTAAAATAGTTTTTTAGAAATTCTCCGGTAAGGCATCCTTCGGTTAGATGACCCACTTAAGCTCTTTAAATCTTACGATTGTGTCGATGTGAGCACGCGCGCTTACCCATGCACGATAGGCCGAGACGCTTGCACCACATACTTATTAATTCTTGTGCCACAGCCGCAGTTTATCAATCTGATGATTTAGTATTATTTTTCGATGTTGAGATCCTCAACTCTAGACTCCGTCAGTAAGAACAACAGATGTCTTGCGACGATTCATTATCTATATGAAATAGCTGTTATTTCGTCCGGCAGCTTCATTCGGTCATTTTCTAATTGCTTTAATTTTCCTACTTTTTCAATAAATTTTATTTGACGTAATATAATTTTACAAGGTTTTCTTTATGTATTGTTTGAACGGCTAAACTGTTCCAGCCTCATGTATTTGCATAAATAATTTATTCACTTATTATTTTTATGCGTTCATTTGATCTTTTGTTACTAGCAATGATATAACAATTTTTTTTTTCTTTTTTCCTTTATCGAATTATATGACTTAGTCATATTTCAATAAAACTTCTCTGCTTTCTGATAATGTACCTACACTATTTAAAATGATTTCATCATTATCGTTATCATTATTTCTATCATTATTGTTATTGTGATTATTATTATTATTGTTATTATTATTAGTATGATTATTAATATAATTAATCTCTTAATCATTACTAATATTAAATAATTATATACTTTATATCATCTTCATTACTTGTACATGTATAATAATAATTAAATAAAGCTTAGACGATTATAATTTGAAATGAATGCTACATGTAAAACTTACTATTCTTATAAATTTCAAGGACAAATGCATTACGTACTTGGCTAACGGTATCTATCTTTATAAGCCAATTACAATAAAATTTAATAAAAAATTATGTATTATATGATAATCGATGCTTAAAAGCAATTTTTATTTAAATTCACACTTCTGTAATTATTAACGATTTCATTTGAATTAATTATTTGTTATTTTACGAGAAAAATTTACAGAAAGTCTTAAATAAAACGTCTATTGATACATTAGATCCTTTTTTTTTTGTTTTTTTAATAATATTTTTCCTTGTACGTCCCATGAATGCATGTGTTGTTGTATATATGAGTCAAGTTGAAATACTGTGTCAAATGATATTTTTGGTGATAAAAAAAGATTTAATTATTTTGTAACTTTACATTAAGGTAGTTCTATTGCAATGAAGGTAACTAACAAAATACATCAGCATTGTACACTCTTAAACGTTTAATATTACGTAGCCGTTGGTAGTAAAAAAATAATTACTTTACACGGCAAGTTTTCGAGAAGCTGAAGGCCAAATCCTTCAAAAATAATAAGAAATGATTTTAAGGAATGTCTAATGCCGTATCATTTTGAAAATGTACATATTAAATTAAAGTTTGAAGACAAATGCATTATACATTATTTGAAACTAGTTAAAATAATATTTCTTTATTCTAATTAATTCATTATTAATATAGAAAATAAGATTTTATAATTGTATTGATATGTAACTTGCATCAAATTCATTTATGATAATATTGTATAATTATTCTTTTTTTTATTTTTTGGTTAATAGAATTTAATATTATAATTAATAAAAGCAACATATACAGTTAATTAATAATTATATGTTCTATAGTTTTTTAAAATAGCTTAAAAATTTATATTACTTAATATATTGTATATATATTCAAAAACTAATATATATATATCTATTCTTAACAAGTTTTAACAATAGAAAAATAATAATATTAGTATTAATAATAAGTGAATAATTAAATAACTGAGTAAAAATACAAGTTTATCAATAATAATTGTAAAAGTAAACTACTAAAAATATTCAATTGTTAATGTGAAATAGACGATCATTTGGAGGAATATAAAATTACTAGAAAAAGATTATTTGTTAAAAAAAAGTATTATCTAATGTTGATTCATGAATTCATGTGATGTCTAACTCATTTAAAAGCAAACTAACGGAATGAAATATCAAATTTATTAAAGAATGAAATAATTAAAAGTCGGTTGGGTTCAAACAATATTGGATAAATTATGGTAATAATAAAAGATCGAAGTACTTCTAGTTCATTGTAATATACCGATTAATGAAGTTAGTGGGGGTGGAGTAGCCGAGCTGCAGCCTCGATCGAATGACCTTCTCCTGAACAGTGACGACTCTCGTTGTACGGGAGCTCTGGTTTACACGCGTCGTCTTTATCATTTGATGTCGATAATGCTGATGATGGTGGTGGTGGTGGTGATGATGATATTGTTGCTGTTGCTGCTGCTGGTGCTGCTGCTGAGAGGACTGTGACGAGGAGGACGAGGAGCCGTTATGGTGGCTCCTATCGTGGCCCTCGACCATCGTCGTCCCGTACATTCTCCTCGATTTTTCTTATAAACAAAACTTCTTTACACACACGCGTGCGCGCACGTCTCGTATGTCACATGTCAGTACAATGTATCGGCCGTTCCCTGCTACCTGCTCGTTGCCTCGCGACCGAGGACGTCTTCTGCCTTAAAGGTACATCAAGTGTATCTGACCGACCTGGGGATTAGTATGATTTTTTGTTGGTCTCAGGGCGCTCGATGCCCAGAGCGGAAATAACGCTTGTCACGATCGATAAGCTGCTTTCCGACCCTCGGGGCACCAGTACTCGCGAAAGAACTCCCAGGAGGTGATTTATTTCGTCTCTCGCGAATTTGGTTTATACCCACGATTCTCTTTCGACTGCACAGCTTTTATTTTCACGAATTGGCCATGACGATGCCAGAATAAATTAATCATCGCCTAGAAACTACTATCTATCAGCGACATTGTTTAATACTCCAGCCAGTATTGAACCGACTGATATTTCTTTACCCGGTGTGTTCTTTAGGCTGGGAACGCAAATTCAAATATTTACTTTCATATCTTACAGATTGCTTGGAGCAATAGCCGCATACGTTTTCAGCGCTTCGAATATATCAGTTTTCACGATATTATCTCTAGTCGGAATCTCTTGTGATTTGCATTTAATGTGTTCTTTCGTTATTGCGAGAATTCGAGAATTTACTTTCCAAAGATTTTATTGCTCTCAATATTGTTTTAATATATGTGCAATTAAGCGATAGCGAAAGACACGGAGAATTATAATCACGGATAAATACAAATTTACGCTTAACCTTCATCGGAACTTTTAATGATTTCAGCTTTCATCGAAAACAATATTGCTTGACACAGAATGATTATTTATCGACGCTGTGCACGTTTAGGTCACATGCAACAGCCTATCCTCGACTGTTTAATGTTAGTTTTATTGAAAGGCTGACTACTGTTAATGTTTGCCATTCCCGTTGTTTTCTCCGATATTGAAATGAAACCGATAGAAGCAGTATATCTAATGAGTCACAAAAAATCTCGAATTCGTGCTATGATCGCTAACAAACACAATAATTCTAACGAAAACTATTTTAATGGCATTTAAATAAATAATAAATGGTATTATGGAAAGTAAAATTTTTTATTAAGGAGAGCGAGCGTTGTACAAGAGACTGTTTTCGTGGTATCAGTAAAATTATTTGTGCCCGTAAATAAAACTGGCAGAGCATATTCCGTTCAACCTTGAATAAATGAGCCTCAATATGAAAATGAAATGAGGCGTGGATGTGAGTGAATTTTTTGTAAGGCCCTTGTATACATAAGGACTCGATTGTATTCTATATATTTTTAGAGTTTTCAGTGGACGTATCCGGAAACGGGAGCTGTCGCTTTAGCCTTCGACTTGGCAAATAAAAAACTTTTTAATGAGGATCCAGGCTAATGTAGATGATCGCACGTGAGAGATGAACCGCGGAAACAGTTCATCGCTCATAAAAGGTTTTCATCTTAAAATTCTGGTGCGCAGAATTCGTAGAGCAGCCGCTTTCAGTCTTTTATCGCCTCAAAAAGCGCATTACTTCATTTGAATATTACGAAGAACTTCATGAATGAATATAACAGCGGGACGAATGAGATGGATGACACATCAACATACTTTCATGAAACATACAGTACATGTATTTGTATTTTTTTATGGAGAGACTCGAGCTCAACAGTCCAATTTTAATAATTTAGCTATTTACATTACGAATTGAATAGCAGTGCAACTGAATAATACTAATTCTGCTGACTTTATAAATGAGCATTAAAATTTAAATTTGTGCGGCATGCTTTAGAAAAATACACTTGTTATATTGAATGTTAAAGCTTCCTGGGTTGAAAACAAAATTATATTCAATAACCCATTTATCTGACATTTATCTGTTTCGTTTTGACATTGTAACCTTCATTAATAATAGTTATATCGAGAAAATTAACTACAGCGTTTGATTTAGTCAAACTTTGTCGGAAATTAATAAAACCTTGTTAATCCACGATATATTTTTTCTACTGATAGTTTAATCTACCAAATAAGAAGACAATTTTTCATTTTTCTCTACGAATTGAATAATAAATTTTGAGAGATACACCGAGCCATTGATTTACATCATATCATCGTTTACCGGTTCGAAATCACGTTCAATGTATTGTGGAAAATAAGTGCCTATTTAGAGGAGATGAAATTAAAAATGAGCGTAAGTTTTTTGTATCCGCTACATCTAATGTTAGTAATAATTTATTTTGGTAAAAGTATGCGACGTAAAACTTTCTATTCTCGCCATGTATTATAGCTGGACTTGTAGAATTTATGCATTAACTGATGCATCGTTGCGCTTTTATATCGAAAATCAGTTGTGAATATTACACATAATGTCTAAATAATATTATTATGAGTTAGATATACATAATAATGTAAATAGTCTAAAATTACGAGGACGCAGTTGTAATAAATTTATTTCTTTTTTATGGCGATAATGACCAGGAGAAAAAAAAATTTTAAATTGTATAGAGAAATATGCAGTCTTTTACGCATAAAAAGAATATTATTCGCACGTTGAGTGAGAAGATTTAAATTCTTCCAGTCGCAAGGTAAGTATAGTATAGTCAAACTTAAGCATCATTCATTGCGAGATAATGTCGGCCATGATAAAAGGTTCGTTCTCATGTTTATCTTTAGTAATTCCGAGGGAAAAGGGCGAGGGACATAGGGCAGTAATACGTAAGAATCGCGTATATTTTTGCTATGAGAGAGTAGATCGATGCAAAATAATAATACAGCTCCAAGAAAGATTTTAACTATATAAGTATCAAGGTAAATACACACTACTAAAGTTGATTTATATTGATACAATACCGTAAGCTCACCATTATTTAGCGACAGACGGCTCTCGAAGAAAAGGAGGCCACACGTATCCGAAAAGTGGGAGTCTATGAATACGCAATAAAGAGAGGGGGAGAGGAAGAGATGGGAACGCAAAAAGGTTATAGGATGAGAACCAATTTTTAAATTGCACTTATATACATGTAAATTGTGAGTTGAGCTTTAAGCCGAAGACCAAAAGAACAACGAACTACTTTTTAAGAGTACCAAAAACTTCTTCAGAATTCAGAGAATATAGAGTTTAGTAATTACTTACTTAAGATTATTGCACGATCAGAATTATTTACGTCCGAAAATACATAATATATTGAGACAATTATACATCAATAACGTTATTAAATTAAAGGAATGGTATTTTATATATTGAATTATGAAAAATTTATTTAGAACTATTAATTGATGAAATAATCGGGATGCAGACAAAAATTATTAACTTAAATAATAATTATTAAATTGTAAAACGGTTTATAATAAAATATAATCTATTAAATTAAGAGCAAAATAATATAGAGTCGAATATTGTATAATTATAAGCGAATATTTGTAGTAATTCAAAATATAAAAATTGAATAATCAAATTACTAATTTGATTGTTAACGATATTACCAAATAGAAAGTAAATAAGAAATATTCACAAAGAAAAATTAAATTTAATCGATAAGTTTGTTATTGCTGTTCTTATATTAGTTATGTCTTTTTCTGACTTGTTAAAGAAAAATCGTTTTATAGGGAATCCATTTTAAAAATAGTCGTTTCGTTATAATAAAGTGGAGCACTTTCATGCAAGTTGGATATAACATTAAAAACTCGTACCGGACTGAGATATGAAGAGGTCGGAGGGAGATGGACTGAAAAGTATAATGGAAACCAGATTGAGGATGTTTAACATTATTTAATTTAGAAAATTATATAAAAGTAGTACGGCATGAAAGTCCTGCGTTATTCTCGTTTTGGTTTAATCTAATTTTTCCGAATCGCATTATGCCTGTGTTTACCTGCATGCGTGTCGGCGTGGCTGCGTGCGTGTATCATCCGAAACATTAGAGCATTTGCTCGTCGATATATATACATATTCATTTAGAATTCTTAAGGTGTTCTCTATCTCAAGCATGACAATATAAAAAATCTTACGTTGCCGGCGCATCGTGTTTTATGCGAATTAGGGTCAATAGAAAGGAAACTAGGAGTCATTCATTCTTGGATCAAAGTAACGAGAAGTATACAGAAAACACAGGGATTGCGACTTGGATGCACTTTTTTATAGCCTTCAATTCTTCGTGAGAGAGGACCTCCCTCACTAACACAGTACTCGCTTGTTTACTGGCGAGATAAGGCTGTTGAAGGGCGGAAGTGGGGTGGGGGCGGCGCCAATAGCCGGCGATCGATGCACTGGCGTCGTGTTCCCCAAGCGGAACTCGTCGGCGCCTGTTCAGTTAACATCCGACACGCTAATGGAACTGTCATAGACAACGACCACGGAAGTGGGCTTAGTTCCTTTGCTCCTACCATCCGATCTATAATCAAACTACCATCTTCGCGCGCGTCCGCAACTACGCACACGCACACGCACACACGAGCGTCCTTACACAAGTCGATAGCGTATCGATACGACGACGGAGTCGAGGTTACTTTACTTGCCATTTCCCAGCTGCCTTTCGTTTCCTGGTCAGCCCCTATCGCGGATCTCTGCCGCAAGTTCCCCGGCAAGTTCTCGCTTAATTTGACTAACCCCGGCGCTTCAGATCAGACTAGACTAGGATGGTCTAGTGTAGGGGTCCGGTTGTCGAACCTCTCCAAGCCACAATAATCAGTATATAAAGAATATATGGGGTTCATTATCCAAATTACACATTCATAGATACGATATTATTAAAGATAATGGCCCGCCAAGTTCATTGAGAGGTTCATAAAATTCATAAATAAAGGGAAAGAAGTTTCGGCAGATCAAAAAATGTGTAATTCGTTCAAATACGAGCGGTTAATGTTTCAATCTTAAAATAAATTCTGGATACGTAATCATCACTTTCATGCCTACTTTAAACCTAGGTCAAGTATACCATCTTTTTATTAACAACACGTAATCAATTTACGGCACGAAGCATTTAGAACATGCAATATGTAATTTCATATTTTATTCTCCTCGAAATTCCACTGAGAAATTTGTATTTTCTACTTTTCTCCATGATAATTTATTATCCTAAATTATTTTATATAAAATCCATTATTATGTTGAGCCAACCGATCCAGCCGGCTTAATAATAAAATCTTTTTAACGTTGGATTTCGTACTTTTACCTTCGTTAATTTAAATATATTAAATCGAACGAAACTACCGAAGACCTTTCAAATTCGAAAGAAATATATACTCGAAAGAACTTTGAGTCTACGCGTTAATTCAATGATTATGCCAGTAATAAATACATACCTACTTATTAATCATTTTCTCTACAAAATAAAATGAGTAACGTGTGCTTGTAATCTTTTTCTTTCTAAGTAAATGCGAAAGTTATGTAAAAAGTTTCATGCTCTTGTAATGAAGATTTTTATTCTAATAAAAAAAAGTTTCCTCAAATTAATAATTGATATTTAATAAAGTGAAAAGTTTTGTATCTTCATTGGAATATATATATATATATATATATGAGGTGTGAGTTAAATATAATCGGTTCAATGCTTCTTAATAAACAATGTATACAATCCAGTGGTAGAATGATAAATGCTAGATAAATCTTAGAGATGCATTAGTCGGAGACGTTTGTAGAAAAAGTTATTTAAAAAGTATTTGTAAAATAATTTAAATTTCATTTTGTGTTTCAAGCTATCGATCGTGACTATTTTCGACGCATATTCCTTTAGCGAATTCATTACAACTTTCTACATTAGTTGCGTCGTATTTCCATACCCGTTTTGGAGGAGTTCTTTCTATAACGGGGTAGCCAACATACTTGCAAGTGTAAAGTCCATTTCCCAACCTTGTTGCAAGATTATAAAATTTAAGGGGAACTCGGAGAATTTTTAACAGATGGCATAGAAAAATGGCATCATGCCGACTGATGGGAGTGAACACAGTTTTAGAATACAGATATAGAACACAACTCGAAAGAGCTGTAAAAATATTATATTTCGTGCGAGAAGATGCGTGTATTTCAAGAAGACAACATTAACCCTTCGATAATCGAGCACCGATATTTTGAGTCTCGTCACGTGCTCACCTAAAAAATAGAAAGCTATCCTTCTTCCTTACGGGGATCGACATTACAAGCATTTGAGGTTATGCACGATCGGATACTTTGCAATCCAACAACTTAAACTAGGTAAATGCTGCTTAACCTGAATGATAGTACGGTCACACACCCAAGGACTCGTCCAATAATAACGAGAACTTTCTACCGTCGTCTAAAGATAGCCACTACGCGAGAAACTACTGTCAACTTTATATTATTTTCACGCGGTTTCCCGGTTTCACCACTGACCGGCCACTGATAAAGATCCAGGGCCTCGGTACGTTTTAATAAGTCGGTGCGAATTTATCGGCCTCTGCTTGGAAGCCGAGTAGCTCACTTGACCGAAATCCAAGCAAAATCTCTCTCTCTCTCTCTCTCTCTCTCTCTCTCTCTCTCTCTCTCTCTCTCTCTCTATTGAGAAGAAAGATTCTTGGAGAGGAAGTGCCGAAACTCTGCTTTAATCGAGACACGTACGGCTTGCGACCTCGGCATCGAAAATTGAGCGTCGAGACGCCGTCGCGACGTCAGACGCTATTGACTCCCTGCTGACTCGGTGCTACATGTTTCGAGCTCCTTTGACTCGACGTCATTGGCCGCCAATTACCACTGTTCTCTGGCTTCCGTCGATGAACTTTCGTGAAATACCCATGGCTACAATTAGCCGAAGGATCATTTACTCGAATGACCGCTCTCTCGAATGTATTTGACTTCGTGCCCATCTTCTAATGATCCTTAATTTTCAATAATTTATTTATTATCAATAATGCCTTGGTGATTACGAGATCCTCTAACCGCGGATCGCCCATAATAATAATAGGCTTATTTCAGGCTTAATGAATTTGCGTAACGAGCATTTGGAAAGTTGTTGACTTTCCCACATTGAAATAATTCGATAGGGCGATTTTAATTAAAGAATCGCAATTGTAAATGGTAAATACGATAATTGCTTATTAACAATTACCCCTACATTCCTTAGGAAGTATTCCTATTCAAAGCATATAAGTAAAGCTATAATATGTTAAGTTGACGAACTACCGACCATTATTTTTTTATTTTTTTATTTACATAGTTATCTGTTTTATTATTCGTTTAGTTAAAGAAAAACTATCATAGGAATCTTGAAGAATTCAAATTTATACAGGTATTAGAACAAAATCAGATTTATACTCATATTTATTTCTTTGAATTATCATGGATAAGTAATTTTTATATATTGTCTCACAAACAGAAGATGAATAATTAAAATTGATCGGCACCTGTAGAAGACTTTCTAGAAAAGTCGTATATTAAATTAGAATTGAAAGTAATTGATGCTCTATGTTTTACATATTAACAAGAAGAAAGTGAGTTCTAGCAACTAAGGTACTACTTAAATAATAAAAACATAGGTAGTGCACTTTATCCGCTATAACTTCTTATTCCATATCACGTCCCTTTATGTTTACAGCATACATAATTAAATCGTCAATATTATCATCATTAAAAATTGAACCTTAGTCTCATAAAATTTGATTTTAAATTAAAATCAATTTATTTACGTTCTTATACGGTGTGCACTTTTTACTTATTGTAATTAAATTGTTTATGAACATACATATAAATAATACGAAATATAATTTGTAAATTATGTGGTGGGGGTTTCAATTTAAGATAAATTTAATTTAAATTTAAATTCTTTATTTCTTAAATGTTGTTAATCGACTTCAACAATAAAAAATTTTCTATATAAAAGCTATGAAGTATTTATTTATTTATTTAGTATGAAGTATTTAATAGTATTAAATTACATGCGATATGATAAAAATTTGTTAATTTAAGTAAGAATAAATGATATTATTATTATTCTTAAATCGAAGGACTAATTTATTGAATTTCATAAAATATTCATAGCGATAATACTGTAAATTTAGCTTTAGAATCATGTGCCGTAACCATTACCGGTAAGTGACATGAGTTTTTGATACAATTGGACATTGACACAATTTGATATCTTTAAACTTAATTGGTTTTAACTATAAGAAGACTGACTAGACAATGTTTCAAATTAAGCTTAAGCGGTTCTGAAGAAATAGACATTCAAACACGTATTTTTATATGAGTTAATACTTAACATTGAATACAATTGAAATTGAAAATGAACAATGAAAATTGAAATTCCTCAGGATAATTATAAGAACATTTAAGGTATACTTTCACTCAACCTCGAGCGAACAGAATTAAAATGCTCGGGAAAAATTGTACGTTACTTGTTGGAAGGAAAGTAAAATCTTCGGTGGAAGTAGCATTATAACAATAATGGGAAATCGAATGGGAAAATATTTGTAACAAGTATGCTTTAAAAGACTTGCTCCGTATAAACTGACGGTAAAGGAGGGAGACGAGTTTAAACAGTATGAAAACAATCGGCGAACGATGCCTCGTTGTAGCGGCCTTCAGTCGTGAGTGGATTTAATGCTCTACTCATAAACTCAATGTACAATAACGATAAAAGCAACAATTACAAGCTTAAACAAAAGCCCAGACATTATCGGTATATTTAACTTAATTACTCTGGCCGAGAGATGGCGTTCGCGAAAGATACTACTCTCACTACTAATTGGTAATTGACATAGTGTAAATTAAATAGCCGGCGGCTTGGGCGCAGAGCTGCGCTAATCAATCAATGAGCGGCTAACGGGTCCATCGGAAATGTGAGTGTGCGTGTGTGCGCGCGATCGACGAGCGGAGCTCTTGAAAGTACAGGTCCGAGCGAGCTGGTGCACCCGTTTCATAATATGCACATAAATTCTGACACGGGCGGAGGGAAGGGGGCTCTCTCGGTTTTCCTTTTCCTGAACAGCGCCGAGATGAAAGGCCTGTGCGATCGTGAAAGGGTGTCGTTGAACAGGTAAGTAAGTTCACACTTACCGGATATGAGTCCGCGCGCCTCCGAAGGGATAAAAATATTACTCGACCTCAAGTTTTTTTCCTTTTTGAAAGAGAGTCTGGGAGAGAGCATTGAGTTACCGGATTTATTTAGTCGACGCGCTCGGACCGTTGAATAAGGCCTCCGATTGTTTTAAGAGATACTTTATTCTTTAACACCTTGAATTCTCTATTACTCTATTGATTTAATGAAGCTTTCGTCTTTGAATTTTTAATGAGATCCCGTGTTATTTAAGCGTTCGAGTAATGTGCTATTAACGTCTTCACTCTCCTTACGTATAAAGTATAAAAAAAAAAATCTATAAATGTAAAGGATAAAAGGAAGCTTTATTGCTTCGTAAAATCGAGGCTAGTCTTTCATCTCCATTTAATGAGACATCTATTTAGAGACAGAATAAATTTCGTCCCGCGATTCATCTCTTAATCTGCCTATAATTTATATACATTCTTCATGAACATCATCATCATCATATTATTATTAATATTATTGTTATTGTTATTATTACTGTTGTTTTTGTTGTTGTTTCTGCTGTTTATTAATTATTTCCTAATAATAATAAATATTACAGTAAATTGACGATTGCGTAATTATTTCAACACACTCAAGTATTAGATGAAAAATCGACTCGGCCACACATATACACACAACTATTTATTTAAAGAGAATAAATTCTTTAAACTTTCTCATGAAAGCGCTAATTCTTACGACGAAAAAAGGAGAAACTTCTTTTTCTGAATAGGCTACGTCTTATCGATGCTCAAAAATAAGAAATTTTATCTCTAGAGCCTCTAAGCTTAATGTAAAATAAAATGACTTTTCACTAATTTTACGTGTTATTTTGCTGTACATAAAATATAGTAGAAAAAGGAACACGTAGAAAAATCGATATAGAATTTTAAATTTTCTATAAATTTTCTATAGAGTTATTTTATCTGAACATATAACTTTTTTACAGTATTTCAAAATTGTACTTTTAAAAAAATATTATTACTCTATCTTTTATTGAAAATGAATGCAAAATATAACTCATATAGTTTTAGAAGAAAAATTATTTGAATTATTACATTAAAATTACTAGTTTAATTAATAATGTGCTAATGATTTTTTGCCAATATATTATTTGTATCAGTAAAAAAGTCTGGAACGATTGGTAAAATAAATTGGTGATAATAAAGAGAAATTTTCATAAAACCTTTTTTTTAGTTTAAATGGCATGCCTACATTTTTTCGAAATTTGTCCTGTACATGTAGAGTTCTTAATAGCTCTAGAGCTGCTATGCTGGATAATGTATATCGCTGAATATTTAAAACGTATGAGTAATTTCAAAAGCCTTAACAATTTAATAAGTTGCTTCCTATAGTATATTACCTAATACATGGATGCCATTAGCATTTATTTTATATAGAATATTATTTATATTGTTTTATATCTAATAAAAATACGATTAATATTTGCATGAAAAGCATGAAAATCATGAAAAGCAAAATAGAATATAATATTTCAATTTTTATAATAACTAATTGTTTAAGGTATGTAGCTTAACTCATGTGCGATATAATAATTCTTTATATCCTAAGATCATTATCTATGTTAGCGTTACCCGCATCGTAAATTACAAGTACTTTGCAGCTAGATTTCTCTCAATAGTTTTTTTTTTTTTTTTTTTTTTTTTTTTTTTTTAATGTAAAATGTAAACAAAAGGAAAAAATTAAAAGTAGAAAATGTTGCAAGCTTTGTAAATTTTATAAAAGAGTTGGTCATTGTACAATGAGCGCTCTAAGCCATTGTAACAATGTTTTAAGAATAAAAACGCGCGCTTACACAGAGACGCACAAATACAGAGCCAACGAGAGATGGCGACGTATAAGGACACAATGATAATTAGGAACGAACCATTTTGTAGAACGGCCAAAAGAAAAGCAAAAGTTGATAATTACAGCTCAAGTTGTAGATTAGAAAAAAGCAATCCTTTTTGAAACTGAAATGACAAAGTGTTCTTGGAAAAGAGGGAAAAAATACGTATACAAATGGGTCTCCGCAAATATTGGATGAACTTTGTTCGATGACAAGTTGGCTCGTAAATAACCCCAAAAACCGAAGACCACGGAAATATACTATTTTCAACATGGCTGCGCGATGTGCATTCACGGAACTAATAAAGATAACAGCGACGGGTTATTAAAGTAAGCGATCGTCGATAGACGAAGAGGCCTCGCGTCTCTCTAGGTTGTATAACGCGCGCGTGAATTATTCTCCGTCGGTAAAAGTAAAAGTCCCGGATCTGGAGAAAGCCCGTCGATGTTCTTCTCCAGGAGCACGGCGACGGGGGCTATGATTATCGGCCGCTACATAAGTTTTGACCTTCTCACCTGCCACTAAGCAAGTCGATACTCACGCCTTATTTCGTTGACTAAATTTTTACTCTCAAGTTCCTTGCGTTTCTTTCTCGAGCAGATTCTTGCTACCTTTCCTCTGCCTGCCTCCCTACTGCCCCTCCTCCTCCTCCTCCTCCTCCTCATGTATGTGCAACTTTGAAATAGCCAATGTCAAATGCAATGAAACGAGCTCGACGAGTCAACAGCAACTCATTTCCGATTCCTCAAAATAGATATGAATTCTCTAAATGAAAATACTTAAAATTTCAACTATTTGCTGTATGAAATAGGGGATTCCTAAGTTTGTTACAGTCTACACTGTATCCGGCTTTACGATGTTTTCCAAAGAAATTTACGTATTAAAAGTAATTGGAAACTCCAACGGAGCACTGCATTTTTCATTTATATATTAAGTGTATTATTATAAGAAAGAAACTTAATTATGACTAATATGTAGCGGATTAAGACCGATGTATTCGAAGCTCCGAGAAAGACTATTAAATGATCGCATCGGGATCGTTGGGAAAGGGTGAACCACCCGAGCGAGTAATTGGATTAATTATTCGAGGAATGAAGTTTTCGTCGCCGCGTCGCATAGAAAAATCGAATCGAGTAGTGAATGGACAATGGAATTGTCGAAGTCGAGGAGAAGGCGAGCGACAAGCGGAAAACGAGATTCCGCAAAATCAAAAGGAGCTTTCTATCCTGGGATCGGAATGAGCGCCCAAGTCGTCACAGCCCGATAAGAAGCTTAAAACGCGACGAGAGTCGGTCCCGAGGACCGGCCGATAACGAGTTGGGCGCACACACGCGATATCCGAAAGCGGTTATTGTTCCCTCGGTTCCTGCCCTACGATTTCCCTATTGGGCCAAAATTTCTGTATCATTTCCGCGCTTTCACCGCGCATGCGTGCTCCACTAATATTATCGTGAGCGGGTGAGTGCTTGGGCCCGGTATGAGGGAGTAAACAGATACAGAGGACACAGGGTCCTTAATGGAGTTAAGGATTATTAAATTCGTAACGAAATGACTTTTCGCGCGCGGAGAATATATGAGCCGCGAGTTAAGGGGGCGAATTGTGCAACACTGTTAATGTTTTTTTCTCCGCCGTGGACTTAATAAAAGCAGCGCGTAGAAGGAAACGATGCGGGGGATTGTGTGTAAGAGGAACATAATGACCGCGTGAATAATGGCCGCGTAATGTTTAATTGAGAGAAGAGCGCACAAGTGATTTCGAAACCGACTCCTTTCTCACGGTTCTGGCCGTGCGCTAAAGTACATAAAGCGTACGTGGCGCTTATAATCCGCCAATCGATTGTCGACGTACTCCTCGATGCTGCAGTTCGGTAGATTTTTCAAAGTAAGTCCGGGAAAAGCTTACGTAAGGTCGATGTACGATCGCCGCCTATTTCCTCCAACTCTCTTCCTTCATCTGCCTTTCGCTGTTGCTCGGCCCGTCATGATAACATGGCGGCACCGTCGCGTCATCCGTCGGCATCGTGAAAGTTCGTCGGTGTAAAATCGCGGTGAAATTAGGCGTTTCTTTCCCACTCGCGGCGGGATAATCGGGCGCGGAAGTCCCTCCCTCCCATCGCGCGGTCCCAACAAACTTCCATTTTCGGAAATAAACTTTTAAATAAATCAAGCGCTCGTTCAGCTGCGGCTCATTATAATAAATGCTAATATTCGAATATCGTCCGCAGCAGCATTAAATCGATGTCGTTATTCTTCGGATATTTATTCAAACCGCGTGAAAGTTACTTTCATATTGTCCTAAGCGCGGCGCACTTCGCTATCGCGCATTAGTAATTTAATGAGATGAATTACACTTATCCCGCACTCGATTTTCAATTTGCATTTTTCTAATCAATAGAAAGTATGGTTATGCGGATAGTGGTTATTATTAAAATTGAGCCTCCGCATAATGTTACGTCCCTCGATTATTGTATTTCACCAACAATATCATAGTATTAATAACATTCCGTAATATGCCTGTTGATTGACAAAAATTTTGCTCGGTCATTATTAATACGGATTTATTAGAGGCCGTTCGTTCGTTCGGGGACGGGGGGTGGGGAAGTCAATTTGTTCCTCGAACGCTGCTCAGTCGCATTAATGCTAAACGAAGGATAAGCATGAAGCGTTGAACCCAACGAGTCGCCTGCCATAATAATGTTCATTGTACGGATACACAAGCGAGACCATTTTTCGACGTCCACGCATCTTTTTTCAAAGCGTCCAAGAAAAATTCGCTGAAAAGAGCGACACGAGCCTGCCCCGAGGACTTTTTACATTGACAAAACAGTGCGTGACTTTGTGAATCGCGAGAGAGCGCGAAAGAGAAACGAAGAAGAAGCTAAAATGGCTAATGGGACAGACGGTAGGCAGGAGGATGAAAGTGAATGAAAAAAAAAGGGATGAATGAAGTGAGCACGATCGGAAGCGCCGTGGGTGGGAGCGGAAATGTGAGTGGTGACTTCCTGGCGCATAAGCCGCTCTTAGCTACAAGCTCATAAACAAATAGAGTGTAAGTAGAGGGCTTAAGTGACGCTTGCCAAAGGGGAAATTTCGGGCGCTCGTATGGATTAGGTTTCGGACGCGTAATTAGCCGCGAGTCGTTTGCTCGACCTGGTGTCGAGGCGACTCTTGAAGGCTTTCCGAGCGAAGGCTCGAGACTCGGTTGCTTTGTAAACAGAAACGAACGTTTGTTTAGGAAAAATGAAGGAGTTTGTTTAAAGAAGAGGCTTTGGGCGGGGGCGCAGAAATTGTTTGCCGGTGAGCAGCAGAAGGTACTTTATGTTGTAGATTTTACTACGGCACTGTCATCCAACTGCTATTCCTGCCTTCGCCCTCTCTTACGAGAACATTTAGTTTGAAAGTTTACAAGCCGAAAGAATTTTATTTGATCTATTTACGTTAGGCGACAGGCTGCGTAGCTCTATTTTGTGTCGCATCGTTAATATGTCGCCTTTATTACAACGGCCGATCCGCTCTTTGGATTAGCAATTTTTACACTGGAAATCGTTCTCTCTCTCTCTCTCTCTCTCTCTCTCTCTCTCTCTCTCTCACCCTCGCACCTCTATCCTACCATTGACATCTCCGCTTCTCCCCCACCTTTCGCCACCGCCAAACGATAAACGTAAATAACTTTCTGTTACAATTTTATATTATATAAAGTCTCAATATTGAGAATAATGAACAGTTTACTTTTATTTTCTCTAAAATAATGGCTATTCTCATGATCGGTAAGAAATTACGAACTACATTCGCATTAACAATGTATCTTAAAATTAGTTTTATCCATATAGTTTATAATCGATTCACAGTCAATCATTAGAACGCCAATACCGGATAAATTTACTTTTTTCCTTGAAATTGCACTTTCTAAAAACTCAGCCTTAAAAGCTATTTACGTAGTTTATCCGACGAATGGGTCGTAAAGATTATTAATATTATCGTTGTTATTGTCTTAAAAAATGGTAGAGTTAGTTGGTGTAGTGATGGCGAGGAGTACGGAATTCAAAATGAACTGGCTCAACGAGAGAAAATTCGTTTGAAGGCATAAGGCAATTAATCTTGTAAAAGTCGTAAGGTAAAATTTCACATTACGTAGCCATTAAAGGGAACGCGACGTAGCCTGAATTTCGGTAAGCATTGAAGCGCGTGTGAGCCGCATTGGATGGAAATTAGAAAAAGCTTTAGACGGAAGAATCGAGTAGTGAAGGGAAAGGGAAAGGGAAAGGTCCTAATAAAAGACACGGGAGCGAGCCAAGCTCCGAAGGGGAAGTCTCGGCCGGGACGTGGACCGATAATTGAAGCGATCGGCTCGGCGACTCCGGAGTCCAAAATAAGCCCCAAAAATAAGCCGGCGACCAGACAATAATAGCACGCGCCGTTGACAAAAGAGCGAAAACGCCAACGCTGAAAATCGGCAGAGATGAAAGTAGCCCCCCGGGGGAGGCGCCGGCTCGAGGCGAGCGAAGCGGGAAGAGATCCGAGGCTAATTCCAAAGACGAAGAGTCGCGCACAGCTGACCCTGAGCGCGGCTGCTCACTTTCACTCTTAAAAGCCTCCCTGGTTACGCGCCGCCAGCCCACCCCCCGCGCAGAGCTCTGCGAGTAAGCTAGAGGGAGTGCTGGCACTAGGGCGACCGATATGGGCGATCGAGCCCTCTTTCGGATCCTGGTAAACCTGAACGGGATTATAACGTCACAGGATCTCTTGGCTAAGCACTTGGCTCTCGGCACTTATTTCAAAGGGAGACGATCGAATGCACCTCCCGGGGTCCGGTTCGGTTGACTTCACTCACGGGTAGTCGACGAGGCGAAAGACGCAACACCTCCGCTAAAGCCACGTACCCGGGGCTCTGAACTCGCGTCCGCGGAGCTTCCACCCGGTGCTCCTGACGGTGCTTTCGAACTGACTGTCCGATGCTCCTTCGCGGGCTCTCGCGGCGCACTCCCGCTCGCGACACCCCACCTCCTCCTGCGCCGACAATTCCTCCCCCCCCCACTCTCTCTGTCTCTCTGTCTCTCTGTCTGACTCACGATACGAGCGTGTCTAGCTCTCCTTCCACGTGCCGGTACCGCTACCGCCGCAACCGCCGCCACCGTCGACGTCGCTGGCTGACGCTCACTCGCGCCGCTTGCACTCCCGCTCCGCGTATTAACGATCCCACTCGAAGAAGCGAGCGAGCGAGCGAGTGGGGTCGCCGCGAGTCTGAATTATTGTCGCCCGAGAGCGCTCACTTTTTACACCGCTCACCGGACACTCGAACTATTGATAAATCGACGCACGAGCGAGAGAGGCTTCGATGATCGTTTGGTCCGTCCTTTAAGCAGCCCGAATGATGGTTCACCTCGGCCCGAGAGCCGCGCTCCGCCGGGCCGGAGGGACGGCTTCCATGCCGGCCCAGCCTGACATAAATAGCCGACACACGTGCCCGCGTTATACAAGCCCTCTTACGCCCCGGCGTATTTTTCTTGCCGCTTTCCCAGAACTGAATGCGACATAAATTTGACGAACCGACTCGACTCGAGCTTCGCGAGCAGGCTTGAAATTTAGATCAACTGGACGCGGGCTTTTTTTAGACTCGACATTACTGATACTTGTCCCATTAACTATCCGGCGTCTCTTTTATAAAGTTTAATTTCAATTCGAAAGCCGTGCCCAATATTACGAAATAATTGACAATAACTCTTGTGTCGCGTGGTGAGAGTCAATTACGCACAAACCGTCCTTCGAATTCAATTCACAATTCAAATTCATATAATACTTAATCCCTATATTGCCCTAAATACATCTTCCTGTTGATTAAATAAGCCTTTGATAAAATAAGTTGAACAATAAAATTCATAAGGACGAGTGGATGACATTACAAGATATAAGAGATATGTAATTAAAAATTCGTCCGTTATCGAAAATAATTATTTCCGTCATTGTATTAGAACATTTGTGACTCGACATTTCTGTCCAGCTCAAGTACTCAAATGCTCTCATAAGATTATTGTTTAACGAAGAGATTGCTTTAATTCACGGGCAATATTGAAACAACAATTCAGAGATTTTCATGACTGGTAATTGATATAATAGTAAGAGGTTGCCATGACAATTAACGAGAGTGAAGGTTTGACGTTTAAGCAGGAAGAGTGACTTGCATTTCGGACCTTCTTAATAGGAGTTTTATTTCGGTTCACACGCTTACAGATCATTTTTTATTTCGTCAATAAAAAGATTTTACCCATTCCGCCTTCTATTAATCAATAATGCAAAATAAATCTTTATAATATTAAAACACATTACTTTTCCTCGAACGGTGTACCATTGTTTCGCTCGTAATTATCTTCATTTCTTACATGCATATATGCATATATATTAAGTAGATGTATTTATTGTCAACGATGAATTATAATTTAACGAAGTAATATTAAAAGCAACTAGTATATGAGAAAATTTTAAAGAAAAAAACACAAAGGGGAACATATTAAGCATATTTTCTTGCATAATACAGAATTAATAACCAATATAAGCAATATTAAAATACAAAATTTAATTTAAATTAAAATTAGAATTAAAAAGTAATTAACCTTAACTAAATAAGCGAAAACAAAAACAAAGTCATTTATTCAGCTGTTGAGCAATCTCCTATTGCAGAGTTGTGCAAAAATGTAGCAAATATACGAAAAATAAATTAATCGCGAGGCTTACTGTATATTTCGATTTTGAGTTAAGAAGGCACGCGTAACTTAATTGTTAGAATCGGCTATATTTATAAAGCAAATAAGTGGGGTTAGACTACAACTTGGCACTTATAATTTCTTGCGAGTATCGTTTGTAATTAAACTATCATCGTATATGGCGAGCAACCTACTCGCTCCTATCGATATTGCTAAATTCACTGGTTTATCTGGCGCACGTACGCAGCCATAATGAATGCAAATGACATAATGAGCCAAGATCGAGTAACTCGCATATAAATCCAACGATACAGTTCAGAAGTCACGTATGTATTAATTACGGGAATTAAAAGACATAATTTTAATAGCCTTGCAATGCGCTCGTCGTGTTCGTTAAATAGCACTCGCTCTTGTGCTATTCTACGGAAACCTTATACATTCATCCTTCGAGCACAATGAAACGGATAATATAGCTTCCGGGATCGGCCTATCGCCGTGAACAGCAATAACATATATATTAATGATCGAGTGAGATTCAGAGTGAGGAATATCAATCGATGCGACTTTACATTGAGTTACGCAGTAAATTGGAGTAAATTACATAAATTTTGTAAAGAATATTTGCAAAAGCCTCAGAAGCTCCCCTTAAAAATACGATAGTTTTCGGTAAATAAGAACTTGATTTACAGAAAAAAGATAAAAGTTAATATTTTGGCCGATCCCCTCGTAACTTTTAGCTGATGATAATAAGCATCGGCCCAGTCTCCTTGCATTCAAAGATTAGAATTTTTTCATACCGCTGGGATGCATTTCCCTCGGGATTATACTATCGAGCGCGGCGTAGCGGCGATAACACGAGGCTCGTGCGATTCTCATTTTGTATTTGTTCGGCGCGGAGGAAGGTTATCTCGTATTATCTTGCTCTAGCGCTGCCTCACGCGTCAGAACATCAGAGCACGATTGACTACATTTGGCTGGAAGTGCATGAGTTTTCTCTCCCAATTGGCTAGAAACGCAGCAAACGTTCGGATACTTAATAAGACAGCCACGATTAAGAAAACTCCCCATCTGGAAAATAAGTCTGGCCCGTTCTCTTTTAATCTCGCGGCAATAATTTGCCAATTCCTTTTGCACGTATACGCGTGCAGGAGTCAATAATAGTAGAGCAGCCAGGGATTACAAACTGCTTACGACCGCGGGTACGTGTAAAAAAAAAAGTCAGGAGATATGGCCGATGAAAGGACTTTCCCGGGCTTGTCGATCTGTATCGTCTTGGGGGCTTGTTTTATTGTTCTCGTCCTTACTCCTCCCTCCCCCTCTCACACTCAAACCCTGCCCGTCGCCCCACCCCGAAACATTTAACCTCTTTTCGAAAGTTTCCAAAGCCTCGACGGCGTTTCGCCAGTCAGCTTTACTCCACGACGACTCGTCCACGCAAAAATAAAATATATCTGCTTCCCTGGTTCGCCTTACATTCGAGATTTCGTTTTTTTTTTTTTTTTTTAATTTAAACAACAATGTATTCAAAGCCTGTATCGAATGCTATTGCTTCTTTCGGTAAAAGGGAGTACCGATGACTGGACTTACATTTTACGAATGTGCCAACGAAAGAAATTTAAAGGAAATAATAATGGACACGAATGAAAGTGCGCCTGTTTCATATATAATTTCTCACCGCCTCCCTAGCCTATAACATCCATTCTTCCCCCCCCCCTCTAATATACTTTTAAATATAAATTCGGTATCGAATTTTTTTTCAAAAATGACTCTGTTATTTTTGCTTCATTCTATTTAATTAACACTTTATTCCATAACAAGTGTACTACAATTCTCCATTTTTGTCCAAGTTTATTTTTTTTTAATAGGAAAAATTGTATTACTTATTTTTTCATAAGACACTTTTACCGATCAATTCTCTTTCGTGTTATTGGCAACATTATTAATGAAAATAATATGAGTTTCATAAGCAATATATAAGAAACATTTTTATTTCCGATCTATATTGGACATAAATAAAGACACAAATCATTAAATAAATAAAAAATTCTCATTACATTTTACATCCAATTTTAAATGTATTGATATTTTTAGATATCTCTTTGTATTATATTATATACTTAAGCAATTTCAAAACCGTTATAAAACTAATGTATAATTATCAAAAAAGTATCATAATCATACAATGCAAAATTGACACATATAACGTAATTGCAATGAACATTAAACTATAATTATTTTATTTTGACCTATATATACCTTTATTTTGTAAAATACAATGCATTTATAAAATACGGATTGACTCTAGATATTCTGTAAATAAATTTTTTTTATCAGGCTTAAATTCTAACCTTTTTTTACTTTGCAGTTGAAGGCTATTTAATTATTTTCTTAATTTATGCAAGAAAAATATAGAAGGAGAAATATTAAAAATATAAAATCCTCGTGAAAAATAAATTCCGAATAGTTTAAAATTCCTTTTCATAATCGATTTATCAATTTAAAAGCTTTCAAGTAACTCGTTTCTAATACTTTTGTATTAAACAATATAGATAAATTATCGTACAGGCTGTAATACGGTTTAAGCACAACAAAACTTCTATCCTCGTTTTTTTTAAAACTCTTTACTGTTTCATAACATTAAATGAAAAACAAGCTAAAAGTTTTTTATTTAACATAGACAAATAAATATTAATTATGATAGAAAAACGGTAAGACAGTAAAAATATAAAATTTCCATAAAAAAAAATTTTATCTACTCTTTTTTAATACATTATTGAACTATTACTGATGTAATCCGTTTTTATAAATTTTATGTAAATTCAATTCTATCCCGTATTTGTTTGACAAAAATTATTTAACAATTACAGGAAAGCATCGTAAAATCATATTTCATCGATCACTTTAAAAACTCGCTTAGCATACAAGAAAGGTATTAATAGTAGTCTCTAATTGTAATAATAATATCGAGTTAGCACTAATAACTTTGTCTAATGTTATAATATCTCCGTTAAAAAAGCAAAGTGACAAACTTGTGAATAAGGCATATTAGATCGATTTTGCGCTCTCAGTTTACTTAAAGATGATGTTATAGATGTAAATGCAACTTTTCAGAGCTTAATGATTTAAGATCACATAAAATTATATGTTGTTGAAGTATTTAAATAGTAATGCCCATGTTCCGCAACATTGTAATAATTAATTAATAAATAACCAATTATATATAGATGCAATAATTAATAATGTCGATCATGAGCGTTAGAAATATATTTCCCATTATTTTATTATAAAGTAAATTAATAATATACTGAAAAAAGAGTATAGAAATTTTATTAACATGTAACCACGTTACTTGTATAAATTACCGAAATATTTACATATACATAGACGAATAGATGAATAAAAAAACTTTATTAAGACATAAAACATGACAATATATAGATATATAAGTTCTTTTGAAAATCATTTAAAAATCTATAGTGCGCGCGCGTAACTGAATTTGAATAAGACCAGGCAATCTATAGTGAAATAATTACCTTTTTATAACTACTAGACCAAAATTCCAGTGCTTATTTTTTATGAGCTTTCGTTAAAGACATTACGATCGTCTAAAACGAAAAATGACACGTGTGCGTATGTGGTAAAAATCAAGCCGTACTTTTAAATTCAGTGGAATTCATACATGATGTTTTAACAAAAATACAGAAATTGTCGTTTAAATCAAATGACGAACAGCTTAAAAATGTTTATAATTGATTAGACTCTCACGAAAACCGCTCGTAAATTCTTTCACTGGTTCTTAGATTTCCATCAAAATCGCATCTTATTACTCACATTAATTATATTGTGTATCTATTATTTCTGTTTTTATTTTTTATTATTGTTTTTTCAATTCTGAAATATTTTTTATACTTTTCTCCAGTTATCGGTTATTCTGAAATAACTTTTAATATATTTATTTTCTTTTTATAGAATTAACATTTTTTATCGATAGTATATAAAGGGACTTTTGTATACTTTATATATTTTAACCTTTAATAATCTATGAATATGATTGAAATGTTTCTTTGATTCTTTTGTGATTCTATTTGAATTTCTACTTGTACAAATATATCCTTGTATCTGTATTCTACATTGATGAATGTAAATATACGCAGACAGACTATTTTTTAATGTTGAATATTGAATAAAAGTTTAAGCCAGTCATTATTATTGTGATAATTCACATTGATGTTTTCGAAAGAACAGAAATTCATATAAGTTTTAAAATGTCATTAATTAGTAAGAATCGAGTATCTGAGCGACCCCGTTAACTCATATAACAAGACGTACTTTGAAAAAAGGTGTTGTACTTACCAGAGGTCATATATATTCCTATTTTGTCAGTATATTGAGAAACAAGTTTGAAAAGGCTACGGTCGATACGAAATATCGTATTAAAAAGGAGACGTGTATTAGGGAAAACTCGCTGTATTGAGTCATAAGACCTTCTGGAAGAAAAGAAAAGTATAATACAAATAAGTTGTATTATAAGGCTAATTGACGAAGCGAGAGTGCAATTGTAAAAATATTTTGAATAGAATGCCACACAACAGGCTTAGTACATTATACGTTAAAATAAGCTCGGCGATCTTCGTCGAAGAGATAAGCGCCGCTGAAGCATAAGGAACTTCCCGGGTAATTTCTCGTTGTGACAGACTGAATGAGGGGCGGGGGGATGAGACAGGCCTCATCGAGTTGAGCCGAGTCGGAGTGCGCGAGCGTACCCGCGGCCATCCCAGATTTTCCTTACGTAACGCGGGGCCAGCGATTGGCCGTACCAGTCGGCGACCACCTCGAAAAAACGCTGCTGAGGATACGTCGGTATTCCCAAATGGTGACGAATACGTCGACGCTCTCTCGAGTCACCGACGAGACGCTCGACCACCGTACTCCTGAGTCCCCCGCTGCGCTCCACCGAGCACCAGCATCCTCGCGAATCGTTACGTACCGATCCGTTGGCATTATCCGTCCGTGTGCGCTCACACCCGTACGTTCTCTCTCTCTCTCTCTCTCTTGCTTGAGACTTGCTTTTTCTGGAGACGATTTCGTTTGTCGCCAGTAACCATTTGTATCAACGGTTCATATAAGAAATGCGATTGGTCGGGACAAGATCGGCTATCCACGTATTCCTTTAGCTACATATTGTTTTACTTTTCCGAACGTCGAAGGCCACCGAACGAATTTAATTTATTCATTATCTTACTATTTATGTATTAGACGATCAATGTATTTATTTACCGTAAGACTAATTAAATCTAGGTTATTTATTTTTCTTGTAAAAACAGATTTACGGGATGAAATCATTGACTCGTAAAAGTTATTCTTTACATAGACTTAATATCTTTTATAGGCATAAGGCACTTTAATGCCGGCGATAAAATATAATATCGTAAATGTAAGTAGATCAATGGAAAGTTTCTCGATTTCGAACAAGAGATAATATTATTAATTATTCACTGATTTATACAATTACACGAATTAAAAACCTATGCCGAGATCGTCAATCATATTTATTCATTTTTGTTTCATCGTTGCAATCAGTTTCCATACCCAAGTAGCTTGTTACATGTGCAAATGAAAAATCGAGTTGGCAGAGATGTACATCTTGCATGAGAAATGGATGATTATGTGACCGGATTTTTACAACTTCCAACGAATACAACTTTATACTTTGTTTATCACATCAATTAAAAGCTGTGGAAATGATTGTAAATCATATCATTTTTAAGCTATTTTATAATTACGCTTTTATGTAATGATCGTGAAAGTTAGGATTGCATGATCATTTTCGTCATTTCACAACCTATTTCAAAGTCAAATTACATTACATTATTATATAGACAAACTAATTTTTTTATGATATATTAAAATCGCGCTTACATTTCATACTTAAAAGTCGTATTGATTAAAAGAATATTTGTAGAATGAAATTGTGTGTATTACATGTAGTCACGATTACTAAGTAATTTCTAACATTATTTTCTATTCCATTCACGGCCTTTCACGCTCCTTATAATTTCAAGTATATTACAATAAGTAAAAGATACCTGCTGAGAATGTTGTTTTTATAATAGAATGCCTATAACAACATTGTTAGAATAAAAAGAACATTTGAAGATAATTAGCATTGATTGATGATGGAACAATTTATAATATGTAACTTTTCTCATTTACAATTCTTTATATTAATTGATATTGTATAAGTAAGTGATACAACTGCTTAAAATGAAATGTAAGATGATATTTGAAATGATGAAGAGTGCAAGTGGAAGAAAATAGTGATTTGCTTAAGAGAACGTTAGATCTTGATTTTGTGTTTAAAGTAATAAAAATGTATTGATAGCAAGTAAGGTAGGATATTAAAAAGAATCTAAATATTAAACATTTGGAAGAGTTGATATTAGTCGTATCTCGTTGAACTAGATGAGCTTACAATTGAAATGTGACCACGACATAAACAATTTAATCAGGACTTTCAAAAGTTTATTCACTTTGTTACATCGACTTGTCGAATCATACACCGTCTCCGGGGAAGAAGCCCCCTGTTAGGCGGCTATCTCTCTCCGACAGCTCGTTTATTACGAGCCTCAATGTGAGTGAGAGACTACAATAGATGTTGAGCAATCGAAAAACGGATGTTACTTGCAGGGTGCGCGGAGTCGATACTTGGCAAATGGTCGACTTTAACTTTATCGAGTATCAAAACGTCCTGCAGCTCTAAAACTTATGAACTTAATATTTCTGTGAGTACAATATCTTACGAAATGGCATGCTGTCCAAGCTCCTACGACTCTATCTGAAAACATGCTTGACCGACGCTTCTAGACCAGAGTTTTGTGTTTAAAAAATAAATTTCTGACTCTCTGGACGCTCGACAGACTAAATCTGTTTTATGATTGCTGGTAAATTATCAATACTGGATAAAATTCACCGCCATACTCTCGTTTCCCTTTTCTTTCTTCGTTCTTTCTTATTTTCTTTTTTTTTTTTAGAATGATTTATTTTTTAAATTATTATTTTATTTATCATTATGTTTTTTGAAGACCATAAAATCTTGCTCTCTTTAATGTAAGCAAGTTTTTAGCCTCATTGACCCTTCACTCATCAAAGAAAGATGAATACTATTAAAATTACAGTTGCTCATAATGATGAATTACGGAGTTTATTAAGAACCGAAAGCTCATGAGTCTGTTCTCGCAACAATTATTAATATCATTATTATTATTGCTAAGCTTGAGGATAAATTGGCACGAGAACGAAAGAACATATCTATCGTGGCATGTAATTCAGTCATTAGAACATTATTTTGTTTTTTAACTTATTTGAACGCGTGAAAATTAAACTAACAAATTCATTAAAAAGTAGTTTGAAGCACATGCTAGTACAATTGGGACCAAGTGGGATTGCATTGAAGCCGGGGGGGGGGGTAAGCCTCCCGATTTCTTCATTCTCAAATAAATTAATAGAGTTAGCATCGGTCGGTTTATTACAAAGTATCAAGAAAAGCGTGGGCTTGCCGGGATGTGACATCATTAGAATCGCTCTCGGAAAGGAGAATTAGGCCGAGAAGCGAGATTCGCGAATGGGACATAATAAGCGTACTTACTTTCGCTGTCGGTCGGGTTCGAGCTGAGGATACAAGGCGACTGTGACAATGAGAGCGTCACGCGAGACCGATCATTTAGCCGCTGGAGATTGCATTTCTTTTTCCCTTCCTTTGTGCGCTCGCGCGAAAACAAGTCGAAATCGTTAATTGAAATTTCATAGTGTGCGACCGACCCCCGAGACTCGGCAATTATGGCAACCAGAAAAAACAATGACTTTTCGTTTTCGTTCCATGAGAGCGATGCCACTAATAAATAAGCCACTCGTCTGTGAAACAAAAGTACATATCGCTTTCGAGCGCAGAATATTTTATTCCTTTTATAAGATGCTATGGGAGCTCCAAGTTTTGAATTAATCCAACTCCACTTCTGAATTCATAATTTTCATAAGATTAAAATTTATCTTTGTGAATATCTTTAATTATCACAATACAACAATCGATATATAATATGTCAAATAATAGTCGGTATTAAAGTATATTATTTTATTACTTATTGCAAATACCCAATCATGATTTTGTAAATGTGAAAAAATGTATTCTTGAACGGTATTAGACCCCTAACAAATACTTTTAATACTGTATTCCATGTTATGCAGAAGTTTTTGAACAAAAAATTAAAAGTATACTAAACACTGATATCAATCAACTATATCAAATAGCTATATATTAATAATAGGGCTATTATACAAAATTTTTAGTAATAAATACCAAATCATTTAAAATAAGTACAAAAGCTTCTAAAAAATATCTTTCATTGACCTTATAAATACTCAATGATTTGTTTAGTAGTCATTTTGGCTTTTTGTTTGTGAATAAAAATCTAATTAAAATATAAACAAAATTTTTATATATGCATCGACTGCTGTACTTTCGTTTATTAATAATTGAACGAGATCATTCTTTACATCAAATTACATATAGCATTTCCAGATATGCATACGGAAATTATATTTTCCAAAATATTATAGTATTTATTTTAGAAAATAATAATTTCATTATAAATTAACTTTTCTTAAAAACGTATAGCAAATTTTTTTTGTAATCAAATATTGTAAAGTATAATTTATAGACAAAGGTATTTTTTTTCTTATATTTGTCTATAGTTTATTTGGTTTAAAAGTTTGACTAACAATTATTACCAGCTTCCTTTATTTATTTTTTCAAGCCGTTTTTGATTAAAATTGACAGAGATGGAAGAAATTGTTACGAATTTTATAAATAAAGTTTGACAGAAAGTATAAAGAGTGAAAGGAATTGTAAGATTACTTTCCAATTTCTTGAAAGAGTGAACGTGACCATGCATAAAATAACGATAGATGGATACTGTGTGAGTGCGCGCGCGCGCGTATTATTACATCTATCGTAGTTTTATTTAATATAGCAAGTCGGAAATGAGATTAATAATGAATGATTGTTATTTGTCACAATTGGCGTATTTTCTACAGAGTGTAAATTTAAGTTTCCTTTCGTTTTACCTCACAGTAAACAAACATGTAATGTGAAAAGAATATTATACTTTCACAATAAAAAATACCAATTGATATCTGAAGTATGTATGACAAATAAGAAATATATAAATTTTCATTAGGTCTGCGCCTGAATTGATAAATTATGATAACATTTATAACATTAGAATCGAATTAAAACGTTTCTACTTTTTTAAAAATAAAAAAACTCTGTAATCAAAATAAAAGTGGAAGGAAGTAATGCTCTTAAATGTAATTGATTGAGCAAGTTGGGTTTATAGTATACTTGATCCCACGATTAGTAAAAATGAATTTTAAGCTTACTTACTTTCGTTATATGAATACATAAAATTATAATATTTTAAGGGTAAACTTGTTATAGTTTTAATGATCAATTTCTTAAAATACCGGCATTCTTTCATAATAAAAACTTTTTAAATTATAACAGTTACGTCTATTAAAATATAAAAATAATTATAGAATACTCTTTCTATTTAAAGGTAAATAGTAAATGTCACGTGTCGGAACGGTGTTTCTTATTAAAAATCGTATGGAATATTTTATTATATATTCTAATGAGAGAGACACTGTAATTAAAGAGGCTCAGTACTATAGATTTGTAACTTATTTGAGAAAGTTAAGTATGGTGTTTTAAAAACTATGTCGTTTACATGAACTTTATACAATATGCGCAGTGGCTTGTATATTTCATCAAATATAATTAAATATATAGGATGAAAAGCTTGTTTTTCGATCATTTCCTGGATCCACGTGCGCAGAAACAGAACTTATAAAAAGCACCGACGTAGAACAAGAAAAAAACTTTCTTCAGATGATAAAAACGATGTTAATAGGAATTTAAAGGGGAAGTGTTTTTTATTCGAAATCGTTTTATTAAATAATTTTTCAATAAAAATTTGTACTTTTTCGTATGGGAAGGTCGTTTATACATTGTTTATAGCACTTGTTGGGTTTTCAGATTGAAGGAAATCCTTTCTTAAATTCATGAATACAGTGCTTAAGTCATGCTATAACGGAATAATAAATAACTTCCTTTCTAATAATTATAAATTTTTATGAAAATAACTAACTAGACTTTTAAAGAATTGATAGCACGAATATGAATTTTTAATTCAATTAGAAAAGATATATAAGACGCGGTAAAATAATTTATATTTATAATTATATCTATTTGTATTTGAATGGTTGTCGTTGTGATTTTTAGCTGAAAATTACCCATTAATATATCTTTTTAAATAAATTATAAATCACATATTTAGTAGTGAATATAATCCTTTTAAATTAGAACATTGAAAAAGAATTAAAGATACAGATCTTTACATAAATATTGGTTGAAACTTGTAAATAACAATTGACTGAGACTTGTCAATGAAGAATGACAGACCAGAGTTTGTCAGACATAAAAAACAAAAACAAAAAAAAACAAAAACAAAAGAAAATAAAATGAAAGAAGAGGGAAAAGTGCAGACAAGAAAAGAGACAAAGAAGATCTTGATGACAATAACGTGGAGCCGCTCTCCGCAATTGCAGCTCACGCAACTTCTCACTTTTCCATCCGACGCTTTTATCTTCCTACGTATCGTCGCCTCTGTGCCACCAACGGAGACGAGGGTCCAAGGCAGACAGAGGAAAGTGGGAGGGACAGCGAGAGGACGGATAGCCGATTCCCAGGCACTCGTTTAAAGGTCGATATTCCTACCGGAAACGCCGACCTTTACGACCGTTACATTCAATAAATATCCTTCTGTCTCTTGTTTCTAGATGCACGCAAAAATATAGTCACCTGCATGAATCACGCACCATCGTCTGCCACCGTTGCACGTTGTGAAACGCGTTATTACAAATTCCGTCTTTATATACTTATTTATACGAGAGCTAAATTATAAGGACGAATTGATGGTTCGTAATAGACAAGTTATACTATTGCACAATGTCACAACGATCCATGCACAATTGCAATCATCTAGTTATTTATACATACATACAGATAAATATACAAGCACACTGGCTTTTTCATCGTCATATTAATTTTATTATTTATATAAAAATACTTAATCCTGTAATAATAATTATTTATTATTATTTGAAATATTTATTACCATGTTATTATTACATCACCAACGAAGGAATTTTATGTAAAAATGTCCTCCGTTTATTAGCTTTATTAACTTATTTTCAATGGTCTTAGAAACTCGGGATTTGATTACTTATTAAACTCAAAGTTCTTGGTAAGACAGACTTTAATGATCTTACATAAATTAAAAGTTATTCATTGCTGTGATAAAACATTAATAAAGGAACGCACTTGTTTGGAGAAATAACCGGACGGAACTAGTATTTTATTAATTATTGCTCACATCATGGAATAGTTCAATTTCATTGGACATTTCATTGAAACATCCATGAAAATAACACAGCGTCTTTAAGAAACATTTGTTTTTAAGAATTGTAAAATATTTATGGTCGGATTTAAAAAAAAAAAATTATAAACCATTGTGAAATATTAAAATTATTATAAGAATAATGAAAAGGTCAATTTTATTTTAGAATTATTTATATTTATACTCTTTTCAAAACAGATGCAACAAACAACATATAAGGAAGGTTTCATTATGAAAATTTGTATTACGTGATTTGTTAAAAAATTTATAACCGAAGCCTATACAAAAATCTGTGCAATAAAAAAAAAAAAAAAAAAAAAAACGACAAATAAAAAGACGAAGTACAAAAGACGAAGTACAAAAGACGAACGAAGTAATCAAGAGCAAGAGTACAACATGATAATATGAAAGACAATTGCTGATGGGGGTGCAACCACCGAACGGAAAGAAGCCGCCAAATAAAATAAAAAGCTGAAAGTGTAGCTCCGCGGGGAAAGGGGCTAAACATGAGAGCCTCCTTTATTTCCGTCTCTCGAAGAGCTGGAAAATGCGCGTTGCGACACCAGCACCTCATCCAGTAGCAATAGACTTGGCTTTCGTTCAAGGCTCGATTTAGCGGTATCGAAAAAGAGACCTCCCCCTCCCCCTCCCCCGTACCGCGGCTGCCGCGTCCACGAAACATATTCGGGCGCATCCGGACATCCGCTTCTCCCGATTCCGCCATTGCTTATTATAGTTCCGATTCGATTGATCGAATATACCAGGTTGCCCTCGATTCTCCCTCCTTCTAACAAAACTGCCTGTCTCCGTTTATCTTTTTATGTTTCTCTTCATGAAATACTCGAAATACATAGAAAGAGAACATAACAATGAATCAGGAAGGAAACCATATGGATGCTATGGTAATTTTGTAATTCACTGACAGGAGCGGAAAAATGTATTGGTTCTTCGGAATTATTAATATCATTCGATCCATATATTGAAAATATAAGCCGATCCTTCCTTGTCATTTCAAAGCAAAATTATTAAGAGCAAACAACATATTCATATTGTTGCTCGAAATATGCAAAGCCTTATACAAATAAAATCTACATTTATGCAGAGCTTGTGTTGATACTCCATTCTCTTTCACCACTTCATGTACGTGCACTTGAAATTACAAACAACAATAAATACACTCTATTGGAGGATTACTTTTCATAAACAGGTTTCGTGCTTGTAAAAATACTCTCCTGAAATCTGTGATTAAATTTATGAATTTTCACGTGTCTTCACTATTGATTCAGGCCTTGAAAAAAAACCGCTGAGTTTTCAAAAATAATTTTTTTCATTGTATAAATTGCGCCATCTCTGTTTCAATTAGAGAATCTCCCTTTGAAAAAATGGTCTTAAGTAGGTAAGGTAGATGGTATTATTATCCGTTAGATTGGACGTTAGATTTTCTGCTTAAAGAAGGGAATTTAAGAGATTTTTTTTTTTTTTAATGATGAACGACTTGAGAAAAAATATTTTCTCTCAGTTTAACGAACATATGACTCACTCAGAAATATTCTTCGAAAATGGCTAAGCAGTATCGACGAGTTATATTCTTTGCCAGTACCGGATTTAACTAGCTTCCCCCAATACAAATACAGGCTGAGATAAAAACTCTCTTATCGCGGTTAGATAATTTTTTAATAAAGAGCATCCTTTATGATCTTCGAAAGGTGCGAAGCCTTTGTCATGAATACAAGAGAATCTCTGCTTTTAATGTGAAAACATCAACATAAATACCTACGGTATTCTTTATTTGAATTTATCTTAATTCACTTGGATCTGCTTAGTGATAGCTATTCGAATCAGAAAATACTGGCAGCGTTGAGAATCTCATCAGCCATGGCATTGTTATACCGTTGATTCTCTATTCAGCCTCTTAGCTAAATACATACGGAAAGTAACGATGAGCTGCCGTTTCAATTTTCCCCGATTTAAACATCCTCTTAAATCGCTTCTTCAGACACTTTAATATGCTTTAATGCTGGTCCAGCTCTTCTGTTTCACAGGAGACATTGTAATTGCAACAAGGCATCCGATTTTTTATCGCTACTCATTTTCAGTATTTGGGTACCCTATTCATCAATCATTATTTTCTTTTAACAAAATTTCACAACTAATTAAGCACATAGCCTCTGAATAAACCTATATATAAAATTGCTTTTATCGCCTCTACTATTTTGTCTGTTATTTTTAATTTTCCAAGTGGATTATTTAAACAAAAAAGCGAAAAATGTATTAATATATTATAAATTTATATTTTAATTAATTCTCTGAATTAAATATCGTTGCATAAAGCTTTCATTTATTATTATTTTTTTTTTTATTGAATGAAATATCAAACGTTATTTAATTTGAGATTAAATTGTCTCAAATTTCAAAATACAAGTTCAAAAAATTGAGCCTCGTATTTTCATTCTTAAATTAAAAAAAATAAAATAAAATAAAATAAAAAGCACATACTTATTAAAAGGCCTTCAATTTATTGTAATTATTCTGGATTATAAAGATTGTTAAAAATAAAGAGTTAGATCTACGATAATTATATTTTGTAATTACTATATTAACTTAGAGTTAATTAATATTTAATCGTAATTTATAATTATTTAATTGTAATTTACATTTGATTTTTTTTATATAACGTGTAATAATTATTTTACACTAAATATACAAACTACACGTGCTCATACACAATTAAATTCCTGTGCAATAGTTCCTTCCCTCGCATTAACTTTATTAAATGTACTGTAAAATACTTAGCAAGGTTTTATATGCTTCACTTATAAATGTCACGATCAAAAAATTTTTTAGAATAAAAATTTTAATTGAACATTAATTGAAATTTTGTCTTCGAGCTGTAAAATAATTGCAAACGTTCGAATGTAAGAAATTTCGTAGAAAATGTTTTAAAAATAAAAATGATTGCACTGCACAAATATTGGAAATGGCATATTTTTATGATAAAAGAAAATATCGTTAAATAAAGTGCAATATTTATCAGGAAATAATCGAATGTATGCGTGGGCTTTCAAGATAAATATTATTTCGAAAGAGATAATTTAGATCCCGTGAATAATGCTATTGCCGAAATGGGTGTCGATGCTAATTTCTTGAAATGTGCAAGACAGATTGTACCGTAGTTCTGACTTGATATAAAAAGACAGAGCTTGACTTAAACGAATAGTCTCTAAGCGAAGTAAGCCAAAAAGTCCAAAGTAAGAGACAATAGGTATGTTATTCATTCTTTTCCCCTGTTCTTCGCTCGTTCCAGTCGCGCAGCTTGTTTCTTTACCCCCCCCCCCTGTCTCTACCAGTCGCCATTCACTGCACTCACTAAAATAAGTTGTTGCGAGGTGCTCTGAGCCCTCGCCGAGAAGAGCTCATCATTCTGCCCGTTCCCACCTCGACTAGCTTATCTGCTCAGCCCAAGACAATAATCTCGCAGACCGACGTTCGTGTCGATACTTTACTGACAAAAGAAAAAAAAAAAAATAAATAAATAACCAAACCGAACGGCAGCACGGCATCTACGCAAGACGAAGCCATTTATTGGCCGTTGTCAATGTGTGCCAGAGGAAGCTGTAAAAATCACTCGGGATTTTCGAACCCGTAAATTCGCGCGTGATGCAGGGGACGGAAACTACTCGCGTTGTCAATTAGCGGCGATAAAGAAGAGCAAAGGGCGCGGCGGAGCGCGAAGGCGAGCAGGTGAAACCGGAGGGAAAAAGGTCAGAGGCGGCTACCCACACACGATGTTAAAAAGACGCGCGCGATCGTCGTGATGCAGCGGATTCATATTGTGCGAAGGCGGTTTTGCGGCGCAGCCTTAAACGACCGAGTTTTATGACACGAGTATGGCGCGGTAGACGGCGTGACCAGGTAGAGGGGGAGCCGACTCGTCGCTAACGTACCCGAGAAAATTGGCCTTCTATCCCGGCGACTCTCCTACTTTCGGGAATCATAGCGGATCCCCTCAACGATTTCTTGTAATACTTTAACCTCTTTTTTACCTCCTGCTAATGAATGATCTTACCAGACAAAAGTACTGCTGTGAATGCAGTCCGAGTCGATGCCCGTCCACTCTCGTTTCACATATAATGCAATTCGAGTGATTGGTATCAGAACTAATGGAAAACCTAGGCTCATTGTCGTTGCGAGCAGCCATTGTTTAAAAACATTTTCTTCTCATGTGTATTATAAAAAAGCAGTAGTTGTATGCACAATTTAATTACTCGTAATATCGCAACTAATATTTTATTTCCTTCTTAATCAAAAGATATTTAATATTCGTATTATCAGCTATTTTTAACTTTAATTATGTATTCATTTACGAAGGCACAATCGTTAAGGGAACAATAAATCTCATATATATATATATATATAATCTCATACATCTTTGCTTGAAAATACATTTACGTAATACGTAATTCTTTAGAATGACAACAATGAGATTAATAAATTGCTTAATTTTGTTTTTCGATATTCTTTTTATCCCAATATAACACATCCTACACATCTGGATAATTCGGGACTTTTGTTTGAATTCGTTATGAATGCAAATAACTTTTTTCATTATATTTACTTTGTAATATACATTACGATACATAAGCCGATGGAAGTTAATCCAAGTAATAGCTACAGAATTACATCCTGATTTCTGTAATGCATCTAAAAAATAAAATATGTAATATGAAAATAATAATTTTTAAATATCTTCTTCAATACATTCATCCATTGTATTTTATTTTTAACGTCTATTTTATATTATTAATATAATAAATGGCTAAATATGTGAATGTAAATCTCGGAAATAAATAAATGCTACTTATTTAATTTACAGACTTTTAATGGTCAACTTTCTTTTGCCTTTTTTATAAAAATATAATACGTACAGGTTTCAATTTATAATAGTTTAAATGATGTTTAAAATAAACTTCATTGCGTGATAGACAAAAATTAAACTTTAAATAGATTGAGTCACATATTCTTATTTATTTAAAAATGAATACGAAGTAGTTAATATAAGGCGACTTTTGTTTGAAATACACAAATATCTTATAATTCAATAACTATTTTTACTTTAATTGCATTTGCATAATAAATATATGAATGCAAAATGGATAAAAATTATAGACATTTTAATGATGTTTCGAGGATAATATCATTGTCAAGTCCAAACATAGAATATACATATATATAAATATGATAAAACAGAATTTGTCACATAAGCTAAATTTAGTTCGGTGTGATACATATATAACGTCGTATTAAAATGCTAATTTAAATTCAATGGGTAGCGTCAAGTTATTGCTCCGATTTTGTGAAACACAAATAGGTCTATCTATTCTCTTACAGTTAAAACTGTATCTCTCTAATATTGAATCCGTATATTCTATTAGAACTTTAAACTAAAACATGTCTCATCAATTGAGGAATAATACATGATAATAATACGCTATCAGTCTTTGACTACAAGTAATACTTCTTTCGAATACAATTGCCTCTTTCCATAGAAGCAAACAAATTTTTAATTTATAAGGGACTAGCTCTGATCATTATCATATATTTGGCGCCTAAGCATCAAGGAGTATTGTTCTTATATTTCTATATAAAAGGAAAAACAGCGATCATAAATCATTAAGATTGAACGAGAGTAAGATGTAAGGGCGTAACAAGGACGAAACACTAGTTGGAACTCTAAATTCTTGGTTATCGATTTAAAACCATAAGCTTTATTTGGGTGAGAATGAAAACCAAATACAGCAAAATCCTTTTGAAATTCATTAGAAAGAAAATGAAGATGCGATAGTCATGCTCCGTTAAAGAGCCCTCCTCTCACGTCGATCCGTGATCGAGTGCTCGTGACAAATTCTATTGCCAATACGAGTACAGGAGGGGAATGAAGGAAATGCCGCCGCCCACCTGAACGACGCGACCTTGAGGGCTCTAGTCGGACTTTTACGGGCAAATGCATGGCTTTTATTTGGCCCCGTCCAGGAATCCGTGCCCTGCCTTTCCCCTTATGTTTTCATCACGACGCGCCGGGATTCCGATCGGCCGATAACACTAACCCGATATACCTTCTCCTTTACTTGTCGAAATCCTTCCGGATATCTAGCCTTTCTTTTGCTTCTTTCACATTTTCCAAGGCTCTTCCAGACCCTCTTTCTTTCCAAAGCTTCCCTTTTTTTATTTTTACAACTACCTCACTATCTAAAAACTAAAAACTAAAAACTAAAAACTATCTTTCTCTCTCTCTCTCACTCTATATATATATATATATATATATTATTATTATAGGTATCTTAGTCACCTCAAATCCTGTCAAGTTTTAAAATGCCGGCCGATAAGCGATGTATCCATAAATCGCCTAATTGCCAGAGTCTCGCGCATTATAAGAGTAAATGGTTATTGTTAGACGCTATTGTGGATATATTTCTTAATATTCATTAGATGCTTTTATTTTTGTGGTATAAGATAATGAGAATATATCGATCATATCAATTGAGAGTCATATGAAAATGGTTCGTTAGGCCTTGATAGAAGTTGCGAACAACGTATTACTAAATAATAACGCTCCGCTGTCGCAATTCGGTCCCAATGATAACGTAGAAATTCAATCCTCGCATTTTAATTATGTGTACATTATACATGGATGTTAAATTATTCTTACAAACTTTTCCACTGCACGATCGTTCTCCTCCCGTCAATCCTTACTTTACATAGGTTTTTTGGTTACCCACCTGCAACAAGCAAAGTATCGTTAGATTACAATATTACACAATACTAAGAGAATATAATAAATTTAACGCTTTAATCGGAAGGCACAAGTGATTTCATTATTTTTAAAGAATTTAGTATGTAATTTAGGGTTGTATTGGAAAACTTAAAATACCAATTGGGAGTAAATAATTAATTATTTAAATAACTGATTTCAATATGTAAGGTAAATTCAATATATGTTTGCACCGCAGTGCATTGATGATGTGATTTAACAAACACGAAGAAATTCCTGCCTCATCTCGATTCTTGTTACTTAATAATTAAAGAATCATAGCATTAATAACTAAACTTGGGACTTGATGCATAATGCAGCATGATTATAAAATTGTTCAACTTGTTGGAAAATATTAAAAAAAATTTCAATTGGGTAGCAATAATGAAATGACTTTGAAAATGAAATTAAAAATAAAAATACCAAGGCTTTCACGAGGGCGCACGTGATAAGGAAAACGATTAATAAGTATGTCAAAGGGTAATCGATAGGTTTACATTTAGAGAGGGAAAATATAAGCTCAAGATGCAGCAAGGCATTACTTGGGTTATGTAGAAAGAGAATGAGAGATTGACGTACGGAAAAGAACTTCCGGAGTTTGAGTTAGGTAGAGACCATGGAGTTATAGAGAAAGAGAGAACAGCAGGAAGAGAATGAAGGAAGGAAGGAAAGAGCAATACACACGAAGGCAAGAGAGACCTCAAGAGAGCGTCGGAGTGCAGGTAAGCGGCACAAGAAGGAAGGAGCACCACGTAGACAGGAAAACGGCGAAAGCAGCGAGGAGCCTTTAAAATTCATCGGCATCGCAGACTCACGGCGCGAGTGCGTGACATGAAAATGATAATTTTAACCTTATTAACGAGCGCACGTAATCGCTCCTCGTATGCGCTGAATCGCTTCATAGTTTGGAATGGGAGAAGGGCGAGAGTCGCGGTGTCAGAAGCGACAAGCGGGGAGTCTTTGGGCTCGGTCGACTGGCGCGTGTTCGAGCAAGTAGCGACACCGTTAGCATCGTCGAGAAAACGGTGCGAGTCCGTAAGTCAGTAGGACGACGGCTAACTGGAAGTACTCGCCGAGGCGAATCACACTCGAGCTCGACTTTAAGTATCAGAACTATAGAATAATTGATTGGGAGCTGCTGATAAAATTAATAGTAAATCACGACGCGGATCCGCCCCTCTCTCATTCTCTCTCTCTCTCTCTCTCTCTCTCTCTCTCTCTCTTTATCTCTCTTTATCACTCGTTCGTTCTTGCCTAAAATTACCAGTTGAACTATAAAGCCGCTAATTGCTAATTTGCGTGTAGTGTCTGCGGAGGCGATTGAGGCACCGCCCTGGTTGAAACTCCCTAGCCAGCGATTATTGTATTGATACTGCAAGGTAGTGAATATGAGCCGCAGGATGGGCATTAGCATAACCATCGATTTGAGAATTTAACTGCGGCTGGCACACGCTCCTGTTAATTATAACTCTACGCTTACTCACTCGATACTCAATATAACGAATTTCGGTTCAAGGGAGAGGCTCGATAAGCAATTATGCAGCCCCTCCTTCATTTTCATCCATCTACGTTTATCAGTTACGTTATAATCTCATTATAAGCTATATATGTCAAAAAATTATAGTCGAGTGAATACGTACGGTACGACGACAGAATATCGCCACTTACTCGGTAAACTAGTTTTTAATATCGTGATCATGCACTTTGCAATAATACGACTATGCATTATTAGAGAAACGTCAATGTTATTGTTAAAATTGTTATGTCACGCAGGTTTATAAAAACCATTTGTCGGTTAAAAATTTACATGACGCAAAGACATGCGCGCGCACTATAGTCAGTAAATTATAACGATTATTACACCATTATTCATTATTTATCGATTTTAACAAATGTGAAGATTACTTTAAATGTAAATAACGGATAATTAATGAAAATGGCTGTAATTAATTGCGTACCACTGTAAGAGACTCGGCATGACCCAAATATATTTGTATTATATAAATATTTATATAGCTTGGATAAACGAATAATAAACGAATGTACAATTTGCCTCAATAAAGTGACCTCTCTTTGCCTTTATCTACTTATAAGGACATCGCAATGTTCTCGAAATAAAATTTACCATTCTGACCCGGATTTATTTTCATATGCGGGTTGATGCAACAATGTATTTTGCATGAACGAATAAATGAAGTGCACTGATTTTGCTTGATAGACGAAGCGATTACAAGAGTTTAATATTTTGAAAATGAAGAGCGGATGAGCAGCCGAGGTATTAAGTCCTTTCAGAATATTGTTCAATAATAATAGCCTCATGTAAAGTTAAGGAAACTTGGGATGCCTGGATGGATATTCAGTCTGGCATAATAAATGAAATGGCCATAAGGTTTATGAAGTATAAGTGGAAACACGAATCGAATATATGATTTGAGCTTTAATTCTTTACCGTTCGAGCTCGTAGTTCTGGGCATTAAAAGCCGAGAGAGAGAGAGAGAGAGAGAGAGAGAGAGAGAGAGAGAGAGAGAGAGAGAGAGAGAGAGAGAGAGAGAGAGAGAGCAGAAAGAACGGAGAAGTAAGTAGTTGTAACTAGTTGACTGTGGAATTGCAAGTTCGTAAAAAGTTTGTTTGCCCGTACAATGTATTTACGCATTTACGCTTTTCACGCCTACATTAATCCCGCGATTCTCTTCGCCTTTTCCGTGAAATTACCTTTCATAATGTGAGAAACGCTATTATTACTTTTCCCTAATAAAGTAATAGTTCCCTAAAACTAATAGTTCCCAAACGTGTTTTCTCCGAATGCGCATTTTATTCGTTACTTAGTTCTCCCGTTCTTTGTTCCTGGTTTATTTTCACTCGCGTTGCCAATTCCAAACATTAGGCTACCTAACGATCGGCACTGTATCTCAGCTCTGCCAGCGCACATACAACTATATGCTCAAATGTTTGGATAAACTGTTTATCTCCCCCCCTCTCTCTCTCTCTCTCTCACTCTCTATCTCTCTCAATATGCGAGCACGTCATCGAACAGGTATTGTTGTTTATATTTTCATTTTTTTCACCCTCCTCTAGCCACTAATCGATAATTACGACACTCGTTTAGTCTAAATATTTTTAAACTTGACTATTTTACATGATAAAAATTATCCGTTTTTAAAAAATTGCAGTAATTTATTTAACGAATCATTACAATATACATTAACGTTCTATGTTTTATGTTACTTCATTAACCGCCTAAAAAAAATAATATGTCCTCATAAGTCGCGCGCGCATACAAACGAAGCGTTTGCAGGACAACAAACACGAGATAATGGCGTCTCATTTTTGTATTTTTCAAATAGTATGCTAAGATAAGCTCATTATAAAATGTTATCTGTTAATTATTGGTGTATCAAAAAAATTACTTAAGACTTGATTTTTATTAAATAAAACTTGCAATGAAAGCAATTAATATATTATTTTACTAGTTTCAAGTGTATTATAAATATTCTTACACTAACACAAAAGATATTCTTATGCTAAAAAATCGAAAAAATAATTTTTTTAGACACAAATATTACTTTATCTGTTTGAAGTATTCATATCTGAATAAAAATATAAAGATTTCATCGACTTTCAGGAGATATAATTATCCTCTTTTATTTTTATTGTTTTTGATTAATTAATTAAACTTTTTTTTCACGTGTATTAATGCACATAAAACAAACAAAAAGTAAATTTGTCTCATGACATGAATACATTCCGAATACATCAATATCGAATAAACAAATCTTCATAACCGTTATAGTGTATTTTTTCACTTTACCGCTAAATTTTTAATAAGTATCTAGTTGTATGAGTGTACAAATATAGCCGTAAAATAAGAAAAAACCGAATGGGGACAATTTAACCACAATCACGCGTAGCACGAAGGTAGTTTATTTTCTGAAAAAAGACATATCTCTTTACTTTTGTCGGGTGGAAGCGCACATACATAAAGTATCGTCGTACCTTCGCAGATTTTATTTGATTTACAATATTAATGATCTTGTACTATTATCCGAATAGTGACACTTATAAAGTAACCACTAAAGAATTGCTTTTAATTAATCCATTGTTTTCCATAATAATTGATAATAATTAATATTTTTTCTCAGACTCGGTTAACAAAACTAAAATAAGACGTAATTAATACATTATCGTTGAAAACGTTTTTAAGAAAAAAAATACAGCTTAAGTTTTTTATAAGATATCGTAACAGAATTACTACTTACATTGTCAAAATGATTTCTCATTATATATTCATTATCATATGAAATGAAATAAGTAGAAAATCATTCAAAGTAAATAGAAAACGGCGTCTATTACTTTAATTATTTTTGAATTAGTATAGTAAGATATCGAGGTGTAGAAGGTCAACACCTCATAACATCGCGAATTACAATCACGATTTGTGTTTACTTACAGTACTTCGATACTACAAAAAGCATGTAGTAGACTATTTTTAATTTTTATAATCTCTTTATGACATTAATATCGTTAATGTCGAGAGAAAACTAAATTTATCTCTATGAGTTAAGATTCGCATCTTGAACAATTAATCTGAATAAGAAAATGAAATTGAAAAAAGATAAGGTTCTCGTAGACTGGTATTGGACGTCATTATATGCGCTGTTTCAAGACAACGATCGTACCGTCGACTTCCATTTCCCTCTCGCTATGCCCCCCTCCCCATTTCCAACCCATTCATCAAACATAAAAGCGACACTCTTTGCTATTTTTAAAAGCTATCTCGAATTTATGAGAAAAAAGAAGGGAGCGATTGTCGATATTACCTGTAACACGCGGTGCGCCGCCGGCAGACCTTGAACACGAGCCGGAAGAGGAAGAGCAGGACATCGTGGAGGCTCCACATCGGGAGTTGCGGCCCGGTCACGCGGTGATGGCCGGGTCGCCGAGATCCGCGGCTCTCGGGTTCCGATGCCGCGCGACATTTGCTATGAGCGCGCGAAACAGCTGCTCCAGGAGAAGCAGCGCTCGACTCCCAGAGCCCCGAAGTGCGCGCGCGCGTGTTTGCGAGAGAGAGAGAGAGAGTTCGCTGGTATGCGTGTGCGCATGTGTGCGTGAAAGAGAGACGGAGATATTCGCGATATGTACGTGATGGAAATCGAAACAGATGCGACAAAGAGTAAGGGTAAGTGAGCGCTATTACATTTACTAATGAAAAAACGAGGAAGATAAGGAAATCACGGTCTTGCGGTTGATTACAGTTGTTTATAACATATGTTTCGTTCTTTCCTAGTAATAATTCGTTATTAAAAATATTGCGTACTCTTTTTATCACGTATTTATATTTATGAAAAAATACTATGATTTTGCATTCAACGCGCATTTTCTTCTCGTTCTTTACAAAAGCGTTGCTCGTGCTATACTGTTGCATCAACTGTTGGTATTCTTATTTCCTACGTACGCTTCTACTTTTTCCTCGAACAAGCTTATTTTAACTTACAATATATGCCGCCATTTTTATTGCTGTACGTAATTTACTGGTAATCGTAAGGACACGGCACTCATACTTGAGAAAGCATTGAGATTATCAGAGAGCTATTTTACCGACTATAGGTCTCTCTTACGCTGAAGATTAGTTTCTTTCTTATCCACAGTCTGATTACCTCAATCTTTTGATAACTAGTATTACCAATACGGCTTTCCTCGCAAATTATTCATTTATATACATGAAGAGATGTTATATAAAGCCAAATGTTTTTTTTATAAAAATAAATAGTGAATTTCCCTTCAAATACGAAGAACACTATAAACTCTTAGCACTACAAAAATACATTAATGCTTTTTTTCAATATAAAATTAACATTTATGAATTTGAAGATCGCAAGACTCGAGCATAATAAGATATGGTTAATGATGCAACGTAAAACTTATAAAAAAAACGTATTTCATTTAAAAATAAAACATTTGTCATGAAGAAAATGTAGATTATGATATAAATGATTGTGACGTCTACAAACATTTAGAAAAGAAAAAACTGAAAAAAGACAAACAAAGAAACAAAGATCGGTGTATAAGCAATAAATTCTTTTTATCTTATCATCGCTGCGAGGCATTGGCTGGATCGCCGAGGCATTGGCTGGATCGCATATACACGTGTATTTAGAAGTATGTATTAAAGTACTCTCAACTGTCAGATATTTAACAGAAAACGACCCAAAGAAAACTGTTGTTAGCGAAAAGATTTTTCAAAAGAATCTTATGTCATGGAAAAGTTCATTATTAAAATTACATATACGTTATTACGCTCATCATATTTGATTATTTACATAGTTACTACACATCACATATTATCTTTAAGATACATCATACGTTAAATAAATGTATTTGTACGAATTGAAATTGTTCCTTATTTTTTTCTTCTACTGTCTTTTCGATTAGTTATGTTCTTCAAAGCTCTATTAACACACTAAATAAATTTAATACAGCATTGAAAAAAATTCTATTGCCGATTTTATCTCGTTTGAAGATTTAAATTATCAGCAATAACTTTTTCATTTTTAAGTACACTCTCAGTATTTAAGTACATATGAACACCAAGGACTTTATAAGTAAAGAAAAATAATAAGATATAAAATCAAGTAAAATCAATTACTCACGATGCTACAGTTTTACATTTTTATAATTATTATTGCAATATGTTTAAGAAGTGCTTCGTGTATAATGCACGTTGTATTGACATCTTAGATTGTTCATTTTTTAATAGAAATTCTGATTCTGCACAATAGACCGTGAATGTCTTTATTAAAGAATATTCTAGTATTCAATAATCGTATGTAATAAGGATAGACTATAATCGAAATGTGCTGTATGTAAAATGATATCACCGCGTAGACTGATGGGATACGAGTTGTCTGACAGCTATTACAGGAACTGACTGGTGTCTCTTCCTATTTACTTCCTGACATGACTTCTTTTGGTGCAAAGTTAACTGTTGGTAAAACTACAGATTGAACTACAGATGTTAAATTCTCGAAAGCTTTGTCTAATATAAACGCTTCAATAGAAGTTATAGAATGCAAATTTATCTTTGCATCCCCTAACTTCAAGATTTCAACAGATGTTAACACAATGTTGATGGGCGCTTTCGCAAATGCTTGTTCTGGTGGAATATGCGGATTCCATTATATTTACAATTCATGTAATTTTTATATATATCTTTCCATAAAAAATGTTAACAGAAAGTTTATTTAATAAGCTAGAGAGTTTTTACAAGGAGAAAAAAAGGTTTTCCAAATATTTAAAGCAAAAGTAAAGTATTTGAACATTCATGTAATTATTTTATGAAAGTAAGCGGAAGAAATAAAAGTGGCCGATAAATAAGTTAATGAGCTGAATAGTTTTATTATAAAAATTTTTTTTTCATAGTATATAAAACGTATTTGTATCAAGCTTGTCAAATAGAAAATTCCGTTTACTTTTCAAACATCTCTAACGATTTTCAAGGACGGAGATACGTGCGCAAAAGTCAGTATCGCAATATATTCACATCTATGTTAAACACACGAAAAAGGGAAAAATCATCATCTACGATGGAGAGAAATTATTTGACGAAATTGTACGAGGAGTGGATGGTTTTCGTGAGTCACTTCGGGGCTTTGGATTTTAGTATATCGACCGATTGCGAATAACGCCCCCTAAAGGCTGCCCCCTTTTAACTACGCTCGCTGACTCATATCTGCGCTCTTGATTTAATAAGTAGACGGGCGAAATCGAATAGTGTGTGGGAATAATAAAATTAAAGTACGTTGAATCGAATTTTTCCGCTCACTTTTCCATGCAGCATTTTCTTTCGGCTTTGTACACATTGAGAATATTCCAGCCCAAAGATTGAATATTAAAAGAGAGCTATCGGTTTATCGATTAAGCCTTGAGAGAAACGGAAAAGAAGGGGGGAGCCGTTATTACAAATATATGTATAAAAATTTATTTATTCATATACAGATTTAGATAGACATGTAGTTTTTGTAATCTGAGAGGCTAATAAAGAACAGAGTGGACAATCTTTTATTAATAATCTTAATTGTTAGGTAGCAAGTTTTAAGGATTTGTTTATTACTCGCTCTCCGCATCAATAACGACTTGAGTATCATATTTCATTATCAACATTAGAAAAATAAGTGATGCCCCTCTATTTTATTGGATATAATGAATAAAAAGCTGTAGCTTTGTACTCACTAATGATGCCTTTTACACTTAGTGGTATATTGTAATATAAAAAGAAGAAAAAATAAAACTAACTATTTTGACACTGGTTTCTTAATCATAAATATCAGTTCCCTACATTTTGTTCAGTGCATCACGCGAGTTCTATGGATTATTTTATGTACGGCCTTTCCGAACCTTGGCATCACTGAACTTCCCAAGCGAAAGTTGTGACCGGCATTACCTTAAACAGCCGAACACGGACAAGCGAAAACTCTACCTTTTCTAATATTTCATGTAAAAGAATGCACATACTTGTCAAGCCTTGATATGTCTATGTTATTCACACCACTTATGGTAATGGAGACAGATTGTAGAATTCAATTATTGGAAGACCAGTATCATGATTATCTACTTTAATTAATCTATAAAGTCATGTTATCAGTTATAAAATTATCACTCGAGCGTAAATCACTATTATTTATCAATACTTTTAAAGTAAATTTAATCGTTAAAATTTTTAAATTATATTATTTCTCTTCTTAGTTCGTAATTTCACTTTGAAATATGTATATTCGTAAATGACACGTAATACAAGTTCATTTTCATTTCATTGCCAAACTCGTTTACGTGCTTAAAAATTGTTACAGACTTTCTCGGTAATTAATAAATTTAAATCAACAGCATACGGCTATAAATTTCTTATCCTATAAGTTATGCATAAAGATTTTGTTAACATAGTCAAATGAATATTCATATCACTGATACTGTATTAAATTACTATATTCACAAATATGAAACAAACGTAAATACTTAGATACGTAATCATTACCTAATGTAAAAAATTACAAAAAATAGTAAAAAATAAAATAATTGAAAATTGTCAGATGCTGCGATTTGTATATACAAAAAAATTATTGATAACAATTTAATGTTTGTCATTTATGCTCGGTAAACATTTTTTATATGCAATAATTTTATAATTTTTGAATATCTTTTGTTAATAGTTAGTATATATTTTTAGTATTTCTAAACGAATAATAGATATATCGTAGTAATTATACAGTCCAGAGTAAAACATGTAGCTATTATGTGAAAAATTCCTGGCATTTGAACCTACCGGTGTCTCATCATCGTGACCATTTTATTAATTCCTGTCTTACTCGGACTTACCCATACTTAAGCATTTATTCAGTCGAATGTTCCACTACGTCATTCAAAAGTTAGTAACACTTACTGTAGTAAAGATCGTATTCATCACTCCCTTCTATTATTTTATAAACTATATTTTTTATAATAAAATTTTTAAAATACATTTATGAAGTAATTATAAATGTAATGTCAGGCTTTTCACGCGAACATTTACAGTAATCTCAATTTTATCCAATTAATAAACGTAGTTGAACAATGTTTACGTCACAGGTGCTTACCCATTAATTCATCGACATTGTGGGATTATTTTCTCTCGAGTACTATAATAAAATCGTAAATTAAGAGAAAATCGTCTATAGAATGGCATTTCGATAATTAAAGAGTGAAGTTATAGCGCGAGCAACGCAGTCAGCCTCAGACTCTTCCTACTCGTCGGTCTGACAATTGCTCTACAATCGAGTCCACATAATCCGCGAACACTTAATCGCCTATACTGGGTATAGTGTTCCTCGAGGAAGGCTACTTGTATCCGGCACATGGGACTGAGCCGTAAATCGAAGAGTACGCGTGCGTAGAAAGTACGAGGAGCCTTCCCGTTACGAGCGGTAATGATTCCGAGCATCAATTTACGTACCCATACAGAGAGAGAGAGAGAGAGAGAGAGAATTGAGGACGTAATTAAATTGGTGAGTAGCAGCGTAATTTTTAATCCCGATTAATACGCGATCTGTTGTGCAATTTGTCTTTGAAAATGCTAAATATAGCACGACTGGATGTGAGCTTTGCGAAATAGCTAATGAACGATTCGACGGCAGCGAGTAAATCAAGTATCGTGAACGACGTCGACGAAATTGCATATTATTCGAGCGACTCTCAAGCAGTCTTGTTTCGAACGGATAAACACGCGCTTTAAAAATTCACGTCACAAGTCCTGCGGGCGAAAATTCTTTGGAGGGCGAAACAACGGGAATTACTTCTCGCTATCTTTATATCGATTATATCTACTTTATAAATTTATAAATTTCAGTTTATAGATTTCAGTCCCTCGGATAGATTGAAAAATGTGTATTTGACTAAACTTTAGTGATTAAACTATAAGTGCCTTACAATCTTTACATGTTTTAGAATAAAAGATTAACGTATAAAAACAGTTTTCCCGACATTTAAAAGACATTAAGTTGTGTCTAATGATCTGATATGCAATGGTATAAGGTGCACAGCGAATATTTATTTAGTAATGATAATGAAACGCCTACTTCATTAAATGTCAATAACGGTGTAACCTTGAGATTGGTGTGAGTGTTTCGGTTATGACGAATTCGACCTTTTACTGTAAAAATAGATATGGTTTCTAAATGTCTGGAGATTATGATCGAATAATATCTAGAGATTATATTTGGGTCAATAGAATTAAGAGTAATTTTACGAAATGATGGTTAAAAGCGGTAGAAAGGCATCGTATTTCAGAAGGTGTCGAGACTTTAATTTCATATCGATATATTAACATTTGTATAAAATGACCATTGACGGGGAAAAAGTTATTGATAATTAGAGGGAAGGGTGCCTCTCATGGTCGACCGAATGAGTTTAAATAAGATAAAATGCAGTTGGATATGCAATCATCCAAGGAGCTCGAAGTTGTCTTCGAGACAGCTGGAAGTTGTCTCGGAATGTTCTCTTTGTAAAATAAAGGGATAAATATGTATGGAGGTGAAACGCTAAAGTCTCATCGTACGTTATATTAAATTAAAAATAAAAGGAATGGTTAATAAAATGCTGGGGCTTCAGTAGAAATTAGTCTTAACGACGCATCGATCGCTTTCCAATTTCCCGGTTATCAAGCCGTGAATACGATGAAGTTCCTCGGATGAGAAATAAAGCGGGGTGCGCGGGGTTTATAGATCGGGACGGTTGACGGTTGGCAGTTGGTGGTTGGCGGTTGGGGGTCGGCAGAGGGGGGGGGGGAGAAAGAGGATAAAATGCGCCGGAAGTTATAAAAGAGAAAGCTAAGCTAAGAGCGGAATGAGCGCGGGGGTGGATACTCTCGTCGTGGTGGGCAAAGGGACTCGGCTGGAATTAGAAAGAAATCAAAGAAACTTGGTAAGCGACGCTCTCGGTATAGATTTTCTCGGCCGCGTGTGAGGGCGGGAGGAGGCTCGGGGAAAGAACGATACGCGGCTTGAGTCCGTGGACGAGTCTCGGGGAGCGCCGGCAAAGTGCAACGGGAGTACATCGAGCGTCCCGGTCGAAAGGTGTTGGGCGAGGGGCCGCTGGGATGAGGGGTTCTAGGAGTAGTCGACGAGCAAGTCAGTCGTACGCATAAACAGCTCCCTCGGGCGTGAAAGCAGTCAGTGCCAGGGCAGGTTATAAGAGGAGTATACCGGGCTCGGCGAAGGGGCGGCGGGTGCTCTCGGCCGATCAATATAACACCATGAGCCACCCCCCCCCCCAATCCATCCACAGCCATGAGTCGGACCGAGCGATGGGGCGCAAAAAGAATATAAGCCACGGGACTCCGAGGATGCCGATGGAGGAGACGAATGGAACTCAGGTCGATCGGCGCTTTATTTACGTCCGGTGCTTCTGTCTGTCCGAGGCTCGTGGACTATTTTATTTTCCCGGAGACGATCGTGTCGCTCTCATCGCGGCTCTTCTTTTTTTATTATACGACCAGACGCGTGCCTTTTACGATTCATAAACGTCGGGTGATCGGGTGGGGCAGAGAATGGCCGACACTTGAGCTTTGAGAATCGGTTCGGTGACGAGTGACGTATCGGACAAGAAAACGCCTACGGCAACGACTTGGGAAGTTTTATGATAAAATAGCTCGCAAATTATCAGCCGATAATTGCGGCTTTTTCTACGAATTCATTACTATTGCGGCTTATGGGGCCAAGCCAAGGGACTTGAGTTATGAAATTCGAATTCGAATATTTGAAAGGCAGACAGGAGAGGTTAATTGGAAAGCCGGACCGTTTCCGAATACGGTTTCTTTTCTCCTTCAACTCTCCCCAAGCTATTATTACTCATTTGACTTTGTAAAAACGAAAACTCACAGAAATTATAAAATATACGTTAAATGACTTTTGGAGGACGATCAGGTCGAATGCCAAAGCCGTTAAATCACTTCAAATCTACCATACTATAGGACGAATAAACATTTAATAAAAAATAATATTAATTACACCAATAATCGTCATCAACGATTCATTGAAGTAGAGGCTTGAAAATGTTGTGTACCCACAGGTATTCATATATATATATATGAAGAGAGAAGAGAGAGAGAGAGAGAGAGAGAGAGAGAGAGAGAGAGAGAGAGAGAGAGAGAGTGATCAAGAGACACTTATTTTTGTAAGAGGAGAGCATGGAGAGGAAAAAGTATTGTGTTAATTAAAATGCAAGCTCCACGACCCGAAGCAAAAACAGTGTCGCAAGGGAAAAGAGAGAGAGAGAGAGAGAGAGAGAGAGAGAGAGAGAGAGAGAGGAAATTCAAAAGAGAATTCTTATATAAAAATGAAGTTCTTCTAGCTTCCATTTTTTGAAATACGGTGCACAAAAGAAGTAAATTTCCCGCGGCTACTTGGCCCACGTCTCCACGGACAGACACGCGCTACAGTTAGATGAGTGTGTCACACGTGATATGGCAGTGTGCCACCCTCGAAAATGAAAGTGCATGCCGAGGGGATAGCGATAGTTATCCCGATAGATTCCCAAGGCCGAGAGCCGTTTCTTTTTTTCCTTCGTCTCGCGCCTCCTTTGGATCGCGTCGTCGACATTCGGGGTGCGCTCCCCCGAGCCTTTCCTCGCCCTCGAAAGCGCGTTTCTGAACTCTCTGTGTCACGCGACGCTCGGAAGCGGGGTGGACCCTTAGCCCCGTCTCCTCTGTCCCGTATTCCATTGCCGGGGATTAATCTAACGACTAATGAGCGCCCGTAAGATGGGCTAATACCATTTGGGATTAGAGGCGCGAGTACGAGAGGGAGACGATCGATCTCAGCCGACGATTCGCTCCAGATAACACCTATCGATCCTACCCTCCATCTTTCAGTCTTGAGATATTACCTACACTCGCTATATTTATTGGATGTAAATTTTATTATACACATATAACGTATCTCACTCGGATTTACGCTCTTCAACGAATACCTTATCGAATTTCCTTTAAATAATGATTCATTGTAACTGCTTTTCCTTTCATAAGTAATACAGACACTTTCCTTACCATATACACCTCCTTTAGCTGATAACATATATTTAATATTCTGCATTTATACTATCCAATAGATATTTACGCACATTGTATTATATAATAAACATAACGAATGGAATCGCAATGACATTATATACAACGGACTGTTACAAACACCAATCTACGTTTCAACAGCATTGAATTTCTTCGAAAACGAACAATCTATAGAGATTCTAAATTATTAGTAGTGACTTTAAAATAAAATTACGTACGCGAGCCAATTACAGTTTATTATTTACTCTGTTCTTTCCTTAACGCGTCTAATGATTTATTCTGATATAAATTATCTAAATCATTTGATCAAATCGATAAAATTTCATCATTCATTTCACACTCTTTGCGAAAAATTACTCTAAATAAATTAAGGATTATTTATTCCAACTTTCTGTTTTAATAATAAGATAAATGAATTTGTTGCTATATTTTACGTCTTGCTTGATAAAAATTCGGATTATTTGCATTTTTTGTTGATCGCATGTGAACTATGCGGAAATGTCGCTGTCGTGAAAAAATCTGCGATAGGCGAGATCCAATTTTGCAAGTTGAGTGGAAGCAAATTGAGACGAGCTACGGCGCCCGAGCTGGAAATTAAACTCTTGATATAGAGATTTCTGTTATAAATTTTAAATATTATATTTATGAGGATATTCAGCATATATATATATATAGATAGATAGATAGTACGCTTAGAAACTATATTAATTTACAATAATTTGCTGAATTACAGCCGAAAATCGGATAAATGATTTGCCGTTTTTGCTTATTGTTAGTATTTTCTACATGATTATATCCATGTGCTATCAATGCATTTTATCATTCATTCTTTAGTATCAAACTATAACGTCATTGGTATTTTACATTTTATTATATTAAATATTAATTAAGCTTCGTGTTTAACTAGGAATTTAGAAAACTAGAAGCTCTGACGAAAATTTCAGTTTCAATTTGATCAGTATCCTAATGACTCGGTGAGTTCGTCAAGATAAAAAACATAAAATTTCCTGTTTTGTACATTAATTATAATATTGCGCTTGGCTTTGTTAAAGATATGAAATTATTATTATTTTTATATAATTTGTGAATCTTAAATAGTTTTTCATGAATGTGGTATATAATTGAGTTTTTAAAGGAAAAATATAATTACAATTATAATTGTAATGGAATCCTTTGAAGATACTTATCAAAAATGCAAACTTTGTTACTTATCTGTTATAATCATATTATAATTATTTGAAAACAATGGGAAGCAATTTATTTGTAAAAACGCTGAAAAAAGAGAAGCTATTAATTTCTCTTGTAACAATGTTCAAATCATATTATAGAAAACAAGTGTTTGTATTTATATTTCAAACTTAATTGACCAATTACTTTGTCTTTTTGAAATTGCAAATTATAGGGCACATAAGCAAGTATGCAATGCAATATACTGCTCGACTCAATAAAATTCACAATCGATGAATAAAAACAGGCAGACAATAGATTTCGCAATTAGCAGACTTCCTATTAACGAGTAAATGAGCTTACAATAATTGTCAATGGAAGCGTTATATCGTCGACATTGTGAAACTTATACAAGTGAATCATTTGCGTGCGCCTTGATGACTTTCTCAATCAGACCCTCTTCTCCTTCATTTCCTTTTATTTTTTATAATTTTATGGACGTACGCTGCATTATGCATTGAGGATTAAGGTCGCAGTTTGCATATGCAGTTGGCATTGGCCTTTTTCCACAGTTTCGACGAAAGGCTTTATATTATTTGGCGATACGCTCGGGCCACTCGTTTACTTGGCAAGATTTCAACTTACTAACCCCCTCCCCGGCCACCCAGCTCCCGTAACCTTTTGTCTCTTTACGTCGTCCTTCGCAAGAGACGGAATGCATCGTGAATAAGGTGAGATAGATTCAGAGCCCACGACCTCGTTTAATGCCGGTTGTTGCACACAGGCTTACATGTACTTTAAAATTGTCTTCGCCCTGTCGCACCGCTGATCATCCATGAAAATCGGACCACACCGTAGATAAATTGTATCGATGTGTCTCAAACTCAGACGACACATGGCTTCACTATTTTCTAAAAAAATTATTTCTTCGTTCATAAATCGTAGAGTTTTATACTCGAATCTATTAAATGCTTTTAAACGTTATTTTCAATTTTCTAAACATTAATTTTCTCAATTATTTAACTTCACGCGTCTTATTTATGGAGATTATTGGTACCTGTTCTGTCACAGTATGCAAGAACTCTTAAATATATAAATTTTTTCATTCAATAGGAATGAATTTTTTAATTTTCTTTTCTTAAATATTCTTTTGTTAAATAAAGTTTTTCTTTGCTATTTGCTTATAATTAACTTTTACGAAGTTTCATTTCTTTGAATAGTATTTAAAAATATTTTATAACAGAACTTCATAATGCTCAATAATTCTTAATATTCAAATACGTAAATAACGTTAGAGGGATATTTTATAGGCATCTTCTGTTATACAAGACTTTTTTAATAAACTAATTGATTTTAATACATTCCATTTCAAACTACCATTTATTTAACAGCTCATTAAAACTCTTCTGCTCAAGTTACACATTTGCGAAATTATCAATTGAAAAGTGTTTTTTATAAAACATGTATTTTTGATATTTTCTTTATAATCATCTGAATTGATTATTAAGCAAATAATAAGATGCGAAGGATAAAAATTTCAAGAAATATTTAATTTGATTGATACGAGTCAAAGTCTAAATCAAATAGATTAAAATAATTCTAGCATTAATATATACGAAAAGCTTAGCAAGCGACTAAATACTAGTTAGTAAAATGTAAACTGTCTTAATCAGTTTCCATAAATAATAATAACAACAATTAAGCATTTTTATAAATGTTTTGGAATAATTTGACTTAAATGCCTAAAAGCAGATGCATTTGAATAGGAGTTACTGATCCTGGTTGATGAAAGCAGAAAACAAAACATCAAAAGCGAATGGCTCAAAATTTAATTAAAGATCGAAAGTTCCGGTACCCTTTGTTTTTTTTTGTTTTTTTTTCTTCGTATGACTTGTCCGGCCATTTACATGGATTTACATCAGCTCTCGAAATAAATAAAAAAATGCTTATGAGGGCGAAGGATTCATCTATAGCAATATCAATGGTTTCGCAGGAAGGTGATTTTTGCCAACTGGCGATGAGCAGTACGTCGGCAGCCATTCAGACATGAAGATCTGGAAGAGCGGTGCTGCATCTGTATACCCCTCGGGAACCTAGCGACTGACGCCACCCTCCCTCCTTCTGCGCCGGCGAACGTTAGCCGCCCCGGCCGCACCATACCACGCAATCAATAGTGCAAGTCGTCGCGCGCACAGGTGCGATGTGCGCCAAACACTCCCGACACTCACAAAGCAGCCTACTCCCTCTTCGATGTCGAGCAAGACGAGATCTGTGGACGTACGAAACCCCCCTCGAGGATTACTCACCTGCAAATGCCGGGATCGAGCCTTCGGCTAATCGCGCGGAAGCTCTTCCCGGCACCGTGCTTACATAATTTTCCAATCGCTTGAATTAACATTTGAGTATAACAATATTCCAGATCCACTGAATTATTTAAAAAATAAATTATCTTTTCGAATAAAGCCGTAAATGTAAGTACCATTATTCTTCGAAGCTCGACAAATCATACATTTTTATAATTTAAATTAAGCCCTTGTTGCCAATTACTTGTATACTCGAAGCTAAAGTAGAAGCAACTCGGAAGCTTCGGGCGAATCATCTCTGTGTACTCATTGACCATAAAAGCGCAGATTACTTTGATATTTCGAGATTCCGACTTCGATCCACGCGATCCAAAATTGTTATTATAATTTGACAAATAAAGCGAAAAATTCAAGAGAAGTTTCTCTCTCTCTCTCTCTCTCGCGATCTTCCAGACAGTCCTACATATGATAAATATACATATTTAAATGAAGCAAATAAATATTTAGATATTCAATTATAGTTTTAATTTATACAATGAAAATAAATTCGACAATTTCTTACTTTTATTTTCTTAAATTTTACGGAATATATTGCATCAATAATGAATCGACCCAATATTAATCATTACTTTTATCACTTTCAACAACAGTAGATACGTTAAAAAACAGTTTTTATTTCATATTTTCAAAGCTTTGTCATCGCACATACTTTAAGATTGTAATTTACATAACGAAAATATAATGTCGTTTTAGAGTAACGTTTTTTTCTTTTTTTTTTAATAATAGTACATTACATTTAATTTTAATTTAATTATTTAAAAATCACCAAATACGAATTATGATTGTGTAAGCTATTATTCATTGTTATAAAACTTGTAAACTCTTTAATTTTTGTTTGTAGTAATAAAAACATTATCTTACAATTTATTTTTATTAAATATTAAAAATAATTAGTCTTGTCTCATATTAATTTCCAGACTTTAATTACTTATATGAATTTAATATGAATGAAATGAATCATTATGAATGAATTTTGAAAATTTTTAATTTTTTAAAAATAATTTAATATACTTTTTGATCTAATAATTTATAGAATTGCTTAAAATGTAAATGTTTTTTTAAATACACCTAAATACTGTAAAATAAATATTTTAATCTTAATAGTCTTTAATTTATATTATTAACTAGATAGGAAAAATAATTGTACTTTGTTCATTTAATTATACTTAATTGTTAAACATCAAAATTTGCGATTTCAAAAATATTGTAACATGATTAACAATCATACTATTCTATAATATGTATGTCATTATTCACTGAGTATTATATTTATAGATAAGATAAATAAGTGGGAGCTCATAATTACGTATGGGTGTTCGTGTATTTTATGTCGGATTTGTATCTAAACTGAAAATAACGAGTCTCTCAAACAGCTTTCAGACATTTGTACAGAAAGACTAAAAGCTTCGGTTTAGGGAAAGTTATAATGATTACAGTCTAATTGAACTAAAAGTAAAGAAGTAAAAGTTGAGTGTCCGTTTTGAAGTACATAATATCATTTTATTTTATTGAGCATATAAAATAAACTGTAAATATACTGTAGAAGGGCACCTTTGCCCATATGTTACATACGGATGTTTATTATAATAAGATTGGCTACAGTTTCTTTTGAAATATTTTAAAGGTAAATGAAGTCAGTCTCAGAATAATTTAAGGATTAACAAGTGACTTACAATGGTCGACAGATAAGTTAGATCAAAGATAATTAGAACACCTTAGGATGACAAAACTGGGATATCCAGTTAGCGTAGATTACGCATATTAATATTGTGATTGCAGAAGGATAAATAAAAAAGAATGAGCCTTTGCCAACATGCAGAAGGAAGATAAACGTTTGAAAGCCGCCAGAATTGTCGCATCATGGATGTCTAGAGCAAACAATAGAAGCCGAATGGCTAAACGCGACATGCCAGCACGTTCCAACATAATAGAAGCGCCCAGCAGCGGCGAAATTGAATTTTCATGAACGCGAAGCTTAAAGCGTTTCGACGAAGGTCAAGACGGAAATTTGTCTCTCTGGAGGTGATCCCAAGAGGACGACCTTGCGAGTTGGCAAACGAAAATCAATCGCTCATGGATATGTCTTAAGGCTTATTTCTAAAGTTCCTTATCTACGGAGTAAGATGACCAAAGGCGAGGGGGCGGGGGGCAGAAAGTGTGCGCCGTAGTATTATCGCCTAAGAGAAATATGGGAAACTTGAGATATTGGACAACAACCCTCTTACTGCTTTTGCCTTGCTCCACCTACTTAACGGTCTTTTACCTCATTCAACTCGAGACTCATATGCTGACTAACTTCTTTTATCATATGAAGAGCTTTCTTTACCCGAACATAAATATAATATTGTTGAGGTTCTTCATAAAATACAAGACAATATTGACAAAATCAATGATAAACTTATTCTCTCTCTCTCTCTCTCTCTCTCTTAAAAGCATTTTAACATATTCAATCGTCTATTAACATTCGATAATTTACATTTTATTTATAAAAAAGAAATATATTAAAGAAAGGAATATATTAAAAAAAGAAACTCTAATTTGAAATAAAATAATTTCATTGTAAATTGTACTTCTATTCGTTAGATTCAACATAAAATTATTCTTCAGATATGAATCTAATGGCGGATATAAAAAATAAATTTTCATTGTTAAAATATTTAAGAAATCGCCAAAGTTAGGTCTGCTTTCGATTTGCCAACTACAATTAATTGTGCATCTTTAATAGTGATGAATATCCCTTGTTCCAGTTGTACCAATTATTTGTGAGTGAAGCATTACGTATTTTATTATATACTTATGTGTGAGCCGCGTACACATATGCACGGATTATTAGTCCTCGAAATCAGAAAAATTGATGTAATCAAGATAAAAAACAAACCTATTAAAAGGGTGAATTATGTATATTTTTTATCTCTTTGATAAAAGATTTTTTATCTCTCACAAAAGGCCATCCGCTCCGTTCTTTTTATAATCAATTTTTAATTTCACCGCAATTGCGAACAAGCGTATATCTACAGATGTACTGCCAAATGATAAATAACATGATTGCATTTACTGTGTTGGCTGTACGGTGTACAGTGATTCTGCTCACAAATAACGAAATAACTATTCTCGTAATTTCAAAAATCTTGGTAAAATATAAATAAAATAAAGGATTGCCTCTTGCCGCTTGAACAGACAGATTGTCAATAAACATAATAGTAGACCTATAAGACGTACGAGAATTATAAGTATAACGAAATGAAAGTAAAATTAATTAAATGGTTAATATTGATATAATATGGAATTGCTTAAGAATATAAAGTTCTCTCTGAAAAAAGCTGCATGTATTAATCTATATGTATCCATCGCTGTGTGTCCGTCGTAAAGAAGTAAATAGAAAAATAATGAGTAGATACGAAAAATCCGAATAAAAAACTTAAATATGGATTTGAGCTTATGCGTCAAATCTCGAGTGATCCAGTTCGTATGAATTGTAAAAAAATAATTTACATAATGTCAACGAAAACAAAAGATATTTCCAGCGTTAGCACTATATTCATGATCCTTTAAATAATTTATTAAATTCTTAAAATAAAGTCAAGTAAGTTTGTCGAGCAAAATCCAATTAATAACGTAATTAGAAATTGAATTATCTGTTTCTGTAGGGCATAAATAAAATTACTTAAATATATTCACACTGTGGATATCTTATTATTTAACTTTATTTTAGGGTCTTGTTTTACAACTCCAATTTATGATACAATTTTTTATACTGAACTGGAGAAAATAACGTTAGAATTTAGTATGAATAAGTTATTTAAATTCTTTTTAAATTTCATATTTCTAATTATGAGTTTTACATTCATTGAATGAAAACAACTGATAATTGTCAAATTATATTGATTTAGCCTACGTAATTAATATACTAAGCATTCCATTCGTTAAAATGACTTCATAAGTCGTCCATTATATAGCGTAAGGCGAATATTTGACTTCAGTATTAATGCTAATTCATTATATTCCATATTCATCAAATTAATCAATTCATTTTTTGGACGAATGGAACCTTCTTCCGCGATTAATTGTAAACCAAATCAGAGTTAGGCACTCTAAAATAATTTCATTACCAAGGTACAATTAGTACGATTAATGCCTAGTACAACGTCTATAAACGCCTTTACATTTCCTAAGCTAATTAAATATTCTCGTACTTAAATGAAAATGTTTCTATTTCAAACTATCGTATCGCTTAGAGTTATGAATTAGTTCAACTAACCTCCTAATAAACCTCATAGGTACCTGTTAATATTTTTCTTTATTATTTCTGCTTAGAATACTTAATTTACAATAATATATAATTTACAACACACTTATCTGCTGATTTCCGTCGTTCATCATATTTATGATGTAAAGAGTTATTAGACTTTAATTGCCCAAATAGACCAATTAACGGTTGAATATACTTTCATGAATACTAGCAGCATTGGTTTACCAAAAATCGATCTGCTGTTTAAAAATACTATAAAATACCAGAGACTCGACCTCTTTTTATAATAAAACTCTGAACTAATTTTATATAAGAAATTTAACTTTTATAAAAAATTTTTTTCGTATAATAACCACGTTTATTATTTCTTTTTATTATATCAAAATTTATTTATATAATTATTTGAGATTTTATTGACATACTTCACACAGCCAGTATCCTGTAAGTAATATGTATCTGTGTATGTCTTCCAATACGAATTTATAATAATAAATACGATTATAACTGTATTAAAGAAACTTCATAACTGCTTTGGTATTAAGAATATTTAAATTTCAAAAGTAATTCTCGGTCTATCCAGAAGCGAAAAAATTTCAGATGAAAACTCTCTATACAAAACTACCCTTGTTTTTTGTATTCTTGACATTAAATATTTTCTATTATTAACATAAAAATGTCAAATAACCTGTCTGAATATTCTTGCAGAAATGAATTTAAAAATTTTAACGTTCGTCAGTTAATTAAAGCGAAGTAAAGTTACTGGAAATTAAGGGAAGAGTGAAATTATACATAAAACTATTCAGCAAAAGCACATATTTTATAAGATTCATATTCAGTTTTTAATACTTGAATATTATTTAATTTATTTTCACTCAAGCTCTAAGCTTAAAAGACTTTTAATGGTTCGTTTTTTTTTATTTTTACTGTTATCCAGTATAGAAAAAATAAAATCTTTATTAATAAATATTTAACAACAATATCTTTTATCAAATTTCTTTTTAGTGAATACATTTTATATTCTAAAATATTTTAATTAATCTAAGTTAGTAAAAAATTACTATTTAAAATTAAAGTTAATATTAAGAATTGTTTTCAATTTTCTTATTGATGGTTTGTTATTTATTTCTTCAGTATTTATAATAATATAAGTAAGAATATTCATAAAAGCCTTTATTTTTTATGAAAATAGCGGGTAAAAAAGTTAAAAAGAATATGTAATTAGTTGAAAAGAAATTGAAATAAATTTTTCATGTAATTAATACAAATTTAGTACAAATTTTCATTTTGCTTGATTTCAGTTTAACATATTAAATCCTATATTTTGAAAAGACTTTTCCATCTTTGACGCAGTAGGTCAAGGATGCTTAGCACATTTTCTACGGAGGCATTGTTACATAAGTGCGCGAGCATCGTGGATGTAAAATGATAATGTGGCACGTAAAATGAAAATGAGATGATAAAGCTCTAGGCGAATCTTAAAAAGCCCATTAGAGCCATTCTCGTCTGACTAAAACAAATCTACAAAAAATCGGCCAATAACGAGCTCTTTGATATATTATTCAGTGCACATGAAGGTATAATAGTCGCGAGCTCAGGCTCGAGTTAAGAATCCCGATGAAGATGCTCGTCGTCGAGCCCGCGCACTTTCAGGAATGTATTTCGTTATCGTATAACCTCTGGAGTACACGAACGTGCCCGGCGGAGTATTTCGTACATTAGGTTAACCTCGTGTGCTTTTTCCAGGCGACAGGCGCCAGAGGACTAGAAGATCCTCCGAGGCATTATTTGCTTTTCACTACTGTCCGCACATGCGTGCGATCTGTGGCGCGAAGACCAGCGAGTCGTTAGAGGAAGGCGAGAGAACTTTCCCACGTCGGTGTCTCCGAGAACTAACAATTTAACGGCGAACGTTAACGATCGATCGCAATCCTACGGTCACTTTGATTACTGACGCAACTTTATGAGAAACTCGTCTTGAATATAATATATCCCACCCCCTCCTCCCATCTGTCCTTCTCGTACCCCATCTCTTCTTTCCATGTCAGCCGAGCCATTATTTTCAGTACATTATTTTCTTTTCGGCAAATCTCGCTGTTTATGTGACTCTTTAATATCCTCTCTTCAGACGAGGCCCTTCAAATTCGTGGGAGACCTTAGCTTCTAACAGTATGAGCGATTAATTTTATGGGAACCATTGGCAAATCACCCGTCGACATTTTATCGGTTTTCAAATATGTCTCTTGCAGTCGTCCAGTCCGACAGCTATACATTATTGACCCTGGATATACTCCAATTGTTAATTTTGTTTATAAAAAAAATATTAAGAGACTTATTCATTATTCATTCCAAGACGTGGTATAATATTTATATTTTCCCGAAATACTTTTTTCTCTACTTTATCTGTAATATACGATATGATATAGGGTAGAAATGTATCCATTATAAAAATCAATATATAGATACCCTTTGAAATTCGTGGAATAAAGTTTGGTGCAATAAAGACTATAGTATGATATGCTTTATACTACAGTTTGTATAGTATAGGAATGATTTATTAATACAGTGCTCGATAGTGCACACAAATTTCACGAAAAGGAAAGTTGTATTAATTAGATTTGATAGATAAAAATTAAAATTAATTATCCCTTACCAATAGATCTTATTATTTAAAATTTTAATTATAATTTTACAGATAGTTGTTGATGAAGGTATAATGAAAGTCCTTTCGTTGGCACGTGAGAATAATTAATTTTCTTGGCTTCCTAAAAATATGAGCTTGGCTTTGTCAAGGGCTTGGTTTATAAGTATATTTAAAAAAAAAAAAAAATTTGCAAGAAAATGAAAAAGAGCAGCTCAATGTTATCTGACAAAATATGCGATATACCTACGGGCTCGTTCTTTCCTATAGAGAAGAGGCATTAAAGTACACACATGTATAGTAGAGCACTGGTTTGTTATATTCGTGCCTGTTCGCTTTTAACAAAGCCTCGTTCATTCAGTCCACATTAAGCTCCCGCCGAACCAGTAACACGATATGCCTCGGAAAAAATACATTACTAGCATAGAACATATTCGAAAGCATTTGAAAAATTCGGAAAGTCAACAACGTATGGATTCATACACGATAATAGTAGATTCTTCAAGTAGCAGCGAGTAGCAAACAATTGTGCAACCACGGAAATAAATAGATACATACAGTATTCAGTAGCTAAGCGCTTACTCTTTTGAAAAAAACAAAAAAGTAAATAAACAAATGGGATTTATCAAACGCATTCGTCAGGGTTTATCTTTGTGTTACGGTCAGGATTGACGAAAAATATCGGGACGTGGTCCCGCTGAGCACGAAACGAGTAGCCACTTGAAAAAAGAACAGTATGCTCGATGCTCTCTCTCTCTCTCTCTCTCTCTCTCTCTCTCTCTCTCTATCTATCTATCTATCTATCTCTCTTTCTCTCTGGGAACGACATTTTTCTTCTTCCGATTTCCCTTCACGCCGAACAGTAAGTCCAGCACGCCCGACGGTCTTGCCTTGCTTACGTAGAGGGAGGGGGTCAGAGCGACTAGTCGACCACTCGACATTCGACAGCCGAAAGCCTGACTAATTTTTCAAGAAGAGGGTAAGAGAGAGAAAGAGAGAGAGAGCGCGATTGCAAGGGAGGCAGCAGGGGAAACCCTTCTTTAAAAAATGAGCTTTCAGCGAATAGACTTAACTTGAAACTCGAGTAGACTTTTACATATATTTTTTCTACCGAGCTCTATACGCTTAACTCGTGGATCTGCCCACCTCCCTCTCCTCTCGTCCAGCCCATCTCATACCCGAAGGCGAACTTTTTGTCCGTTGACACTGCCACGATGAGCGATGAGAAACCGAGACCGAGAAATCCAAGACCCGACATCATCTTCCTTTCCCAATATGACGTTTCAACTAGTGACGTAGGTGGAACGAATGGCACCACACCCCTCTCTACCCAAACCGAGTAACCCCGCGGATTATTGTCTCGCAACGGATAATATTTACCTCTCGGTGACTCGATTGTTTAATTCACGAAGAACCTAACCCACTAATACAAATGCAAAAGTTCATGCATTGTGCACTGGCGGGCTTAGAAATTCTTACATTATACATTGACTACTAAGCTAAAATTAAGAACAGTTTCCATGTGTTCTTTTAGTTGTTCCTTACTTGCACCCACTACTCTTTGCTATTTCTGCTATTCTGCTATTGCTTCCGCACACTCAAATAAGTTTATTTTTCACTTTTCCGAGCCATTTCTTTATTTTTCACAACACACACGCACAAAAATAATTCTTTGATTTCTATTATTAATGTTAACAAATATACTCTTAGTTCACATTTTAAACCTTCGCCACGCTCCGCCGCTCGGCCAAAATCTCTCTCGTAGCAGATTATACTCATCATAGATAACTATGAGTGTTGATAAACTCGACTGATCAAAAATAAAATATACGCGTAACTTTATTAGTTTTAATCATCAATTTAAGTCATTTTAATGTATTAATTAAATACAAATACAAATTATATTTGCTTTTATAAATTTAAAATAAATCTAACAATTCAACGCTTTGGATCTCTAAAGTTTCAGTTTACGTATTAAGAGGCTATTGAAAATAACTTATTCAATCGCAAAAGAATTAAATTGACATTGAACATAATTTCCATTCTATTATTTTTATTAATAATTCAATGAGTAAAGTTCTACTAGCAACCACTTGTTTTCTTTTTTAACTTACAAAAAAATTTACTATTTTATGAAAGTATTTTAATTTTATAATACAAAGAGATAGCATTACTTCGCTTAATGAGATCTAAATCGCGGTATAATGACGAATTCTTTGATCGAGTAACCCGAGCGATAAGAATGCACGTATTGTAGGTTAATTCAATGAGGAAAAACTTAAAGCATGTTAAAGAAAAAAATATTCCTTTTAACTAAACGTAAAAAAGAATTCAAATATAACAACTAAATAATTAAAGTATCTTAACATAAATTACACAATATAATACAAAACCTTAACAATTATACTATTTATACTTTTTAAAACCATATAATCCAATCATTAAATAAACTAATTAAGGCAAAATTATTCAATATATTTACAGTTAAATTAAGTATTTTTCAAATAAAGAAAGACGGGTAATAAATTATTTATAAACTAAATAATTTTAGTTTTTTAAATTTTCTAAAATAAATATCCATTTTATTGAAAAATAAATTATATAAAATACCAAGTTATATAAAATATTATTACAAATATTAGATTACAAATGACTGTATTAACTAAAATGTTAATAAATCTATCTAAAAAAAAAAAAAAAATTATATACTGTAAAATTATAAAAATTGGTAAAGTATTATCAGTATCTAGATCATAATTTCTCTTAATAAATAGTTTCGAAAACATATAAATACCAATAAAAATATTTGTCTCGGATGTTATCTTAAAAATTTGCTCCGTAATAAATGACTATCGCACATTGTACAATGAAGATGTAGTTTTGTGGACTAATAAAGTCTTAATTAAATAGTATACGTACGACTGTAAGTATCTTTGTTCTTTTGAAATTATTATACGTATATTGTTCTTGTTATCTATCCTATGCAATATCTAAATAAAACATGTGTACAGTACCAATAAAGTATAATGGCTAATAAAAATTGGAGTAATATTGTAACACAGTTCTATTTTATGATATGCGCAAGTGTATAAAAATGTATGTGTTCGTCTCACCATAAGAAATATTAAGGAATTAAAATAGTAATAATAACAATAACAATAATAACAATAACAATAATAATAATAATAATAATAATAAAGAACTATTCATTTTGTCAGTAGAACGAAGAATTACTAAAGTCTAGTTGTGTCAACTTAAATTACTGACACACATTTATCTTTGATTTACAAATGAAAAATGTAGAAGCAAAAAAAGCCAATAGACAATGGAAATGACACGAAGAAGGAAGTGAAATAGAAGGAAATGCTGATGTAAAAGGAAAGACTAAAACATTAATCTCGCCAAGCGAAGCTCGCAGTCGACTGGTAGTCGACGACTTTTCTTCTTAGGAAAGATGAACCATTAAAAAAGAACTGGAAGGTACAAAATATCGAGCTTATGAATGATGAAACAAAAGGATAAAGTATGAGAGTGTAGAATAAAATCAAAGAGCCAAAATAGGTTGTAATAGATGATTGGAATAAATTTGAATTGTGAGAACGTCATCCCGTATGTATAGGACACCGTTGCTTTTTATATAAAAGTATAGCTCAACTTTTATTTAATGCACACTATCGTAAATTTTAAATTCACTCGTATAAAGTTATTAATAACGTCGCTTTAGATGATTCATTAAATTTTCATTTCATACTGACATAATTCTTTGTGTCGGGATCGAATTCTTCGTTCTTAAATAGCCGATTACATTGCATATAAATGTAAATTACAATATATTTGATTAAATTCGATTGATTTTTTATTTTTTCCAATGGAAAATTCATTTTATTTATATTATTCTTATAAAGTAAATTTTTAGTATAATCTCCTCATTTTAAATACACTAAACTATATTAAAGCACACAAAAAAAACGGATAGAAATGTATCTATTCATTTATTTTTTCAAATATATGTATAAAAGTTTATAATGGAAGGTACGGAGTACCACTATTACGATTGTCATCATTTGTAAAGCATTTATAAAATAATTTTTTTAATACATTTATTCCTAAGAAAGTTTAGCAATGTGTAACAGTTTCTAATTAATAATTATTATTATTGATAAATATATTTTTATATACTAATATTAATTCATAGGTAATCGATGTACTTGTATTATAAATTTTATTATTATTAATAAATTTAGAATACATTTCGCGTACAATATAAATTTCTTCATTCTCTTTCATTCAAGTGGTGTATAACATAATTAGATCAAATGTACAGCATATTAGATATGGCCAATGATAAGAAAGCATGAATTAAAAAGTAAAATGGAAATATATAATCTGGCCAAATACAGATAGTTTGCAATTAAATGCAAGTCATTAAATTAAAAAATGTAACGCTTGGCTATGAGTTCCAGTGGGCTATTCATAAAAGAAAATTTGAAATCTGATTGTTCGTATCGCTGATGAATTGATCCAGTCGAGTAGAATAATCGGCTGGAGCCGGTACACGGCAGTCCGAGATATGTAAGAATTGCCATTGTAAGTAGCTGATAAATGGAGGAGAGATGAGCCGAGTGGGGCGCAAGCTCTGGAGCGACACGTAAATGTAAATGTAAAAAGAGACGTAGTAAATGCTTTGCGGGCGGCTCGTAAACTCTTGGGCTGCTCTGCCAGCAGAGGTGGAGACGCGATCACACGGATGTTGCGTGCTCGGTCGAAGGTCAAGCTTTTGGCGAGCGGGGCCTTTTTTATTATAATTAGCTTAACGAGCACGATGGCTTTCGACTAACAGACTCGCGCATCGTCAAAAATACCTAAAGCTGTGCGCGTCAAGCTGTCCGCGACCTCCGTCGACAGGAGGCACGTCGCCCGTTGGGAGACGGGAGAGGATGGGGGGAGGGGGGCGAACTCTGCCGCGGCTGGAAAGGAGGCTCGCGTCGTTCCGGAAGATAACTACCTACCGTTATCGCTCGCGCTTCAATGCGGACTCCGCTTTTATTCCTCGCACGTCGGCTTAACCGCCGACAATCGTATCGTCGCGGGACCGTCTCGGACTCGGACGGCCGTCAGAGGTTGCGCGGACACTCGCTTCGTCTTTCTCGGAGCTTTTAAGCTTATTGATGCACTTCTGGCGAGCGCGTCCTCGCACTTGAGGTGGAGCCGTACTCGGTCGGATCTCGGCCGCTTGGCACTACGGAAACGTCGTTGCTGCTTCTCTTTTTCGTTGCTCAACGTCGCTCTAGTCTGTTCGACCTCCTCTCATCCGCCACCCCCGCGGTCTTTGTCTCGATGCCTGTGCAGTGCCGACCTCATGACAAAGAAAGAGCCAGCTAGGAGGGGGATCGAGTAAGATCCGGAGACATTGAGCCAGAGAAGGGGGGAATTGAGAGGGATAAAAGCACCGACACACTGAATGTCGTCATCATCCTCTTACGCGCTTGCACGTATCTTCAACGTTACATTCTCTCGCTTCCGTCTCTCCCTTCCTTCCTTTACCTTCGTTCGTTCTCCCTCCCGTAGCCTCTTAATATTTTCGTTCGCTCGTTCTCTTTCTCTCTCTCGCACGCGCACAGGCACACGCACACACACACACACACACACACCGCGCCCTACCCACCTCACACGATCTTTCTTTCTCTTACAAACATTACGCGCGCGCGCACTCTCTTGCAAACACAAGAGAGGGAGAGAGAGGGAGGGAGAGAGAGAGAGAGAGAGAGAGAGAGAGAGAGAGAATGCGCGCGTACGTAGTAGAGACAGAGAATCAGTCAGTTATACTCTTGGTCGCTCCCAATGTTTGAATATAAACCGTAAGTCGGTCTTCGTTGTTGCTCGCGATTCTGCGCTGTCGTCGAAGCGCCCGACGTCGACCTTTGTCTTTTGGTTCGCAGCAACTCTCTCCTCGTACGCACCTATCATGGTTTGGAAAACGCTTCTTCCTAACTTTGATCTCACCAAACTTCTCTATTCTATTTTGCACTTTCAAATGTACGCGAAATACAATTTTTCTGCAATGCATTTGACTTTTTTTCAATTTTAATCTCAATAACGTGCACATGGAGTTCATAGTCTCCTCTTTCTCCAAATATCTGTCTTACTCTGATACATCCTCCGGTAGTCCCTCGTTCGCTCACTCTCTCTCTCTCTCTCTCTCTCTCTCTCTCTCCCTCTATCTCGTTATATTTTTGATGCGTACCTATAGAAATCGTTGTACATGTAGATGTATCTTAGGTAGAGAACGCGAGTATTCAGCATTTTTTATGCTATCTGAAATGCCTCTTACGTTGCCAGGCTAACATATTTTTCGTAAGCGTCGGTTTGCGAACATTTTAATTCTTATTTGTTTTTTGGTAATAATAAGAATGAGGGACTCAGTCTGAAATTATTATGATTTCAGTATCAATCTATAAAAAATCGATTACTCGAGTGGGACAATTAAATTTTTTCATTATAATGTAACTTTTTTTTTAATTATTGCTCTGTTATGTTTCTATAATATTAATAGTTTTTTATTTAGAATATCTTGCTGTTTTGATTTAGGTCTTTATAAAATAGTACTTACTTTTGTATATAAATTACTTTGCGCTTACATTCATATTGTTTGATTATGTACTTAAAAAGTAGAAATATTATCGTTTAATGGTTTGTAAATTTGTATTATGGTATGCTTTTTGTTTAGTTAATAGTTTTACTTTTATATATTTTATCAAATGGCAGTTTACAAATAAAGATAGCAAATATGTATGCAAATATACAGCAATAAATAATGAAATAAAATTAATAACAATGATAATAATGATAATTTTAAAATAATATTAGATATACGACAAATTTTTTTATATTACGCAATCGATACGTACCGCTAGGGAAAGAATTATTAAATTGAAAATTATGTAAAAAAATGTAATTGAGTAACTCGTTATGCCTTGGATCGTAGAGTGTTATGTAGAAAGAAGCGACATAAAAAGTAAAAAGCATTTCCGTCAAAGTACGCCATGAATATGCAAAAATGTTACACGCGACTGAATCTCACCAGTGACTAGGGGATGTATATAAAAAGGGCTAAAAGCAAAGTGGGTGTGGACAAAACAAGAAATCAACGTAGGCAGAAGGAGACGAGCGCGGGAGCGACCGGGATGCGGAGGCGATAGAAAAAATAGTAGCAAGAAAAAAAGAGGAATAGAGAGGGAGAGAGAGAGAGAGAGCGAGAGAGACGGTAAAATAGCGCTACGAGAATAGTAATTATTAAAATAATTTTTTTTTAAAAATAATTTCAAACAATATAACTTGTGAAGTATATTGGAGGAGCTTCAGTTACATACATTTTTTTATAAATACTGTAACGTGGCCATTATGTCATTGGCAATTAGCGGTAAACGTCTTGTCAATTTTGAGCAAAGTATTCAGGATAAGTAAATGAAGACTGAATAAAACAATGACGTTATAGTTAATGCTTTCAATTTAACATTTTGTGCTTAAACAATGGAATTCAACGTATTAATAAAAAGGCGGTTTCTCAAACGTAAATATCAAATTTATTAAATGAATAAGTTCGTAGGAAGTCCTGTTGTTGACCGATTGAGCTAAGCAAAACATTTTTTTAATAAATAGTCTGAAGAAATGGTAACAATAATAATAAATAATAATTGGCTTTGATATCCCGGATTCAAGACATTTCAAGAGAAAGGACCATTTTCCATAGGTACAGATAAGTCGCGGGACAATGACAATGGGGATGTGAATGACTGAAAAAACAATAGTGAGTGATATAGCAGAAAAAAGGAAGAGAAAAAGCGTAAGTAATGAAGCGTCGTAGAGTAGATTTCACGAGTATCCGGAGGACCGAATTAAGGACCCTTGGACCGAGAGAGGCTTCGCGTAAACCTCCCTGGCGGGAGTAACTAAAAAAAAAAACAACCACCAACGATACCTAGAGGCAAGATAATAAATAGAGAAAATAGAAAGTAAGAGGAAGGAAGTTGTGGCCGAGGCGGTGGAGGCTCTAGGTTCCGGTTCCGCGAGTCGGGCTACTCGTATAGTGATGCTAATATCGAGTGCCTTTTCAATGATTAGGAGGAGCCCCCCCCCCTAACGACACCTTTCCGTAGGCCCAATTTTCATTAGTCGCGCTGCTTTACCGACGCTTAACGGCCCAAGATGTACTGGTGCCGTGAGAAATCTCCGGTGAGCTTACGTGGATAATAGCCCTTTCCTCGCTTGCCTCGTAATTCACTAATGACCTTCTGGATTAGCCCCGTCGCACTCCGCTGGCTTTAATGGCTTAGCGATTTGACTCCAGCTGCTACCCGGACGTACCGCTGAACAAATTACTTCTTTCCCCCACCGCCGTGGCCGCCTCGTCCTGATGGCTCCGTACGCCGGTCGCTCTTAAACCCCGATTGGACTCGCGCCTCGACTTATTCGACGGCTCGACTGCTCTCTCGAGGCCAACCTGACGTCGGCTCGGCGAACTTTCGGTACCTCCTCGACACTTGCCTCTCCTAATGCCAACCTTGCACAAAAGGTCTTAGCCCACTTTAGGACTCTGCAAGGAAAGGGGAACGCCGCGGCCCTCGGGAATTACCGTTTTAACGATCGGGCCCCTCGTCGAGCTGGAGACGCGCGCCGATCAACCTTTTTCATCGCTTTTTCCGCCGCATGTAAACAAAACGATTAATCCTCGACGCGCGACTATATTTACACGTTTGTAAATCATAAGCAACGATAATAACTTTACTAAACGAAATCTACTGCGATAGACAAGTTTTTGAGACGGAATTACTTCTTAGCCTCTTCGTATTAGCCTCTTTTATTACCATTCGACCTGATAAATTATTTTTCTATCTCTTACTTATCATCTTCCTCTTCATTCTTGCAATACTTTTAAAAACGCATACGCAATATTTTTGTGCTTTTTAAAAATACTGTCGCACGCTCAACGACTATTATTGACTAATTAGTCATTTTACATAAGAATCTCTTTTTATTGCTGACACTGATAAAGAACTTTGAAAATTATTATCAATTTCAATTTAAAAACTTTATTTCCTTCAAAGTTTTTAAGAACCTCTTTTAAAATAAATTATTTTAAAAGTGTTATTTCTATTTGAATTTTTCTTAAAATTATAAATATTAACGTAATTTATACTTTATGCTTTATTATAAATATATTGTTAAGATTGAAAAAAAATTTCCTATAGGCACTTCAGCCTGTCGAACTTTATATAAATTGTCAAGATAAATGATGTTTTCATGAATTTAAAAGACCAATTCCTACCAAAGGTTTAAAACAAACACGGATGTCACTATACAATGTATTCATACATGAAAAAAAACTAAAAATGAAATAACTTTTATAAAAAGCTAACTTTGTTGCTGTATTTCGATAAAAAAATTATTCTCACTTTAAAATTAATATAATAGCTCTATACTAAAAATAAATCCTCACAATACATTATACGTATACAATACAAATGTTACCAGTTGATTTATGATATCAGTTCATTTATAAATAATAAAGACTACTTGTTGACCAAGATTGTCTGTCATTAAAAAATAATTTATATGGAATTAGTAAATGAAATATTTTAATAAAATTTAATTTTTTTAAATTTTTATAAAAAAGAGAATAAATGAAGGGCAATAGGTAAGCGATTGTAAATCATGGTATTTACAATTTTTACACGAATGGAAAATGCAGTGAGAGCTTGAAAATCGCTTAGAAAAGATGCATTAAAATCAATCTCGAAATAAATAAAACCTTGTTTTTTAGTACGTAAGATAATCTGGAGAGTTTAGTAAAAGAGGACATATTTTAGGAAGAAATAGGCGTAGCAGTAGCATCTTGGCGTGTAAGCCGCCACCGGGTCGACAAAGAATGAAAATTTGTATCGCCTAGCAAAAGATAGAGAGAAACGGGATGGGCGGCTAAAGGGCCAGAGGGCCAGAGGGATCGGAGGGCGGGCAAGCCTGTGCGGGAGTCTTTTGAAGACCATAAATATATCTGGCGGGAGTGTAGAGTTCTGGCGAAGTAGTCACATATCCTCCCCGACGTAATAGAGGCCAATGCTACGGTTTTTCCACATGGCGAAGTAAGTGATAAAAGGAGAGAGAAATATAGATGGCAGTAAGAGGCCCTAGACGCACTACTTTCGATTTTGAAGGAAAAAGCGGTGCCAGAGTAAAGACAATAATGCCGGGATTATAAAGTAGAGCGAGACAGAAGATATCGAAGGACGATGATGCCGAGCTCCTTTTTGAGGGTGAGCAAAGGGCGCGGCGAAGGGTGCGGCAGAGGGCGAGAGATCGCGAGCGAAGAGCAGCTTCGTAATGACTCGAAAGAGTATTTCCCGGATGCCAGGAAGGGAGGACTCGCCGACCTCGGAACAATCGTAAAGTACAAATAATAAGGACTGCTAAACTATAATGACAGCTAGACGGCATGTAGGAAGTACTTTAAGGGTTCGGCATACCAAAAGTAATACGAGAATTTCAGTACTGATTTATTATTGGTCGATTTATTTCGCATGGGAGCTCGCATTTACACTTAATTCTTTATATTCACTCGTAAGCTTCGTTAACACGTCTTTCTTCGTCAAGTTCTCTATACCACTCTCGATCCATTAATTTATTTCATTATCGATACAAGCATTTCATAATATGAATCCATTATCTTACATAAATAGACCCTTCAAAATCTAATCGGCTAATTAAGACTTTGTTAATTAGTCGGCGTCTAACTAAGTGCAGACATTCAATATGGATGCACTAGAAATTTCTAAATTTTTCTTTCATATTTAAACTCTTATACAGGCCACCTGAGTTATAATTTTATAAATAAAAAATTTTATTTACGATCATATTACATAAAAACAAAAACATCAACAGCAATTACAATAACAATTATAAATATTTCACTTTGATATTTCTTTTTATATATTTTCTCAATAATTGATTTGTTCGAAACCATATCTCTAAATCTTTGAATTGACAAATCTCGGATATATATTTATGCACCTATAAAATACAAACTTTTTCATAATGTAAGTCTTAAAATGATTTTTAATTTTAAAATTTTAAACATTTTAATAAGTTTGATTAATAAAAAATATATGAAAGCTAAATAACTTTGCAACTTTGTTAAAAACTCGAATAATCTTAAATTCGTTTATTAGCAATTTTAAACAATTTTACTGTTAAAATACGTTATTAAAATAAATCAATATAGATATAATGTAGCAAAATATAAAAAAAAAAATCAATAATATACGGATAAATAAAGGAATTAAATCAAACGGAAATAGTCATTCGCTTTAAAGGATGCGGAATATTAAAAACATTAGTCTGCATTACCCAACATGAAGTCATTTGATTAATCAATTCAACCTTTTGTAGTTTACCAAGATATTTTATCTGGCATTATGAGGTAAACAAGCTTCTACCAATGGAGAACAATTTATTAAGGAATCAAATTAAAACTTAATTTTAATATTACGTCAGGACGAGACATTAATTTTCATCGATATTTCTCATTTTGTCGATACGAATATAGAATTGAGTAAAAAATAATAAAAAAAATTTAGTGATAAAAGGTTATTAAACTTTAGTTTTCCGATTGCCTCGTAGATATTCTTCGCGATGGTCCGTCGGATTATATTTTTAGAATTTTATTATCCAACAAAATATACTGAAATTCTTTTTGTAGACATTTACTATTTACATTTAATGTATAAATATCGCTATTCTTATATAAAGCCGCGTATCAAAAGAGCTCTTAAACAATGTATTTATTTTATAATCGAAACATTTTATTTTCAAATTCAATATACACTTGCAACATTTTTATAGTTTTTACATGAATTTTCGATTTGTCATCTTTAGTAAAAGAGTCATTTTAGAGTGGCAGACTAGTTATTTAAAAATCTTACACAATATTTAAAAAATGAACTAATATTTATATATAATTTGCAAAAGTAAACAAATGGTGTACTGAATGGTTGCACATGATTGCTATTATTAAGAGTTTAATTGTTACTAGCCAATATACGTCATGAGTGTCAGATATGAATTGTAACATTTTCTTCTCGAGTATGTAAATGTCACATGACACACATATTCAGGCGAGTTCTACTCACAATTCCACAAATTTTAACTGCATAATCATAATAGCTCAAAGCCGTATATTCTTCATTTCGAACAAAAATAATATGCTGTTGTTACAATATACAACCAGCATAGCGTTTCTTAGACAGTCATTTTATTAATTAAATTAACAGGCTCATTTTAGATTAAAATTATAATTTTGTATACAATAAATACAAAATATTTAATTTTTATATTTCAAATTAATTTTCATTCACGCATTTGAATTTCATGGGAAAAAATCGAGTCGAAAACGAGTAAGGAATACACAAAAATATTATATTATTTATTTGTTTTTAATTAAGTTGCACTCAATAATTTCATTTAAATTTTGATTTATCGTATTCTATAAGTTTTTTTTATAATTGTATACTCAGTATTAACATTTGAGTGGCAAAACAATACAAATGTTTTGTTTAAAAAATAAAACAAATAAAATAATGTGTATAACATTTACCCGAAAGATACGTTATTCTGTCGAGCAACAAGAATTTATTTTTCCAGAAAAAATGCACGCACGCACGCACGCACACACACACGCACGCATATTTTTTAAGAATAAAAATAAATTTTTATTAAAAAATTGTTAAGGATATCTTAGAATAAAGTAGGTAAAAGTATATATAATTCAATTAAAATTCATGAAACGGTATTAAATTATAAATGATTGTGAACAGATAAGCTTAATTTAATTTATTAAGATTCAACGGTAAACCGAGACAACCGATGCGCGGTTTGCAGAAATAGCTTATTGATTTTAAGTGCTACAATTAGCCTAAAAAGAACCTTGATGGAGTTGTTGCCTCTGTTAAAAAAAAAGAATCTTTGAATTATTTGTATAAAATTGTGAAAAACATAAAGGCTACTAATACATATACAAATGCTTTTCAAAATAGCCTAATAATAAGGCGTAAATAGCAATCTTAATTTACCGTCTGTATGAACTTTAGAACGTAATTTAGAAATATGTAGAAGTAAATCTTGGACTATTTAAGTACAGAAGGAATAAGATAAATATTTTGCCAATTTCCAAAATTTTTACGAAACAATAATCTCATTCGGCTGGATCGAATAAGAAAGAGATCCAACGCAACGAGTCTTAATTAAACTTCTTATTAGTAAATTAATATCGATAAATTATTCGCACCTCCATATTTAAGGGCGGCGGATGGAGGATAGATAAAGACGAAAAGTCCGGTGGAATGCCCAGTTACAGACTGGACTCAATTGCACTCGGCTAGAAGCTCTCCCAGGATTTGACACAATGGGTCTATCTATGTCCTGCCGGATTCTGAAGTTGCTTAAATCTTTACCAAAGGAATGTATATAATGGCCGAAATGGATATTAGATAATCCGAGCGGCTCTTAAATAAGTTCCTGAGTTAACTACCGCGATCGTCGCACCTAGAAAAAGACGAACGTAGGTCGGACACGTGGAGGGAAAAGTCTCGCGCAGACTAGTGCCAGATGCCCGAAGGATCAAGGATCGGCTACCAGCTGTAAGTGCGCCTCTTGCACAATAGATTTGTCTTCCATTTATTTTAGGACGCCAGCCAGTATTCCGCTCCCCCCTCACTTCCCATATTATTCCGCTACTCCGCTACAAGCTACGACACGAAATAACGTTTACGATGACCGAAAAGACGAGCCTCTACGAAGGCATTTCTGTTTTCCATGGCGCCCGGTCGATTTTATCATCCTCGTGCAGTGTAAAATGCAGAGCTACATGGAGGGTCTATGTGTAAAAGCATTTGCATCAATGCCACGATTACGAGCGACTCCCGATAAATTTAACTCTTCGGAACGCTGTTGCTTCTTGACAACCTTATTCGTATCCATACAAGAGCCAATGAATAGAGAGTTATATAAATTACTTGGGTCGAGGCTCATCGTTCATCTGGGACAAAATGTCTTGAGTATTAAAACCTTGCTGCGAGAAAGAAGGAACCCTCGTGTTTTTAATGCCCCCCCCCTCTCTCTCTCTCTCTCTCTCTCTCTCTCTCTCTCTTTCGCTTCAAACGTTTCAGCGTGTCAGGCGTATTTCTAAGGCGGCGTGTCAAGTTAACGGAACGACGTTCCAAAGAACCGAATTCATGTGTCGGATGCACAAAACAACGCCACGTGTTTATAATACCCTCAAGGATGTTTATTAGTCCCGAGCCCTGAGCTCGGTCTAAGCTTCTAATTCATAAGGCGCCAGGCGAATCTAAGCAGCGAGCCTCCCATCTCCGACCAATCTCCTCCTCCTTCTTCTGTCCCGCTCTTCGACGCGAGTCGCAAAAACTCGTACGTTATGCATAGACGTTCAATACTATTGATCTCTCCGAAAACGAAACCTGACGGGGGCTAAGCGAGGAATGCGCAGCATCGTCCTCGACGCCTGATACGAAGCGCGGAGCGATAATCGTTATATGTTCGTCTCGGCCTCTCCCTCTTCCATCCCCTCTGTCCGACGAATGCGAACAAGCAGCCCTCGCTATTCCGAGCGTTTCAATCGTCGCGAGGAAGGGTCATTGCTCTCGATTACTACTCCCCCGCTTTGGGCTAATTAATTTCCGACTACCGAAAACAGATATCCGCAATGGACGGCTCTTTGGAATACCTAACGAAAAATACCGGCCAATGAAAAGAATCAAAAGCTCGAGCTTTATTGAGAGGCCGATCGATCTAATTAATCTTCTCGTGCTTGAATCATCTTAATTCAATTAGAGCCCGAGACATGTCGTCCCAAGACATGCCCGAGCGAATTCACTTGGCCTGACGTAATACGCCTCCCGAATAATACAACGTCTCTATCTCCCTTCCTCCTCTCACTCGCTCTCTATCTACATTGTCCGTGTAAGATCGGCTTAATCCGGATGGAACTTTTGCAGACAAGTTTTGCAGATTTCGACACAAATAAAGCGGTCGAAAATGACGACCTTTAAGGTCGAGCCTCCGCGAGCTTTATTTTTGCGAGTGAGCCGCGTCGAGATTTAGAGAAAGCGAGCTGCTGGAAATCCAGTCATCCGACTCCCAGTTCAGCATGCCTGCGCCATTATCCGTCTCCGTCTCTCTTTCTCAATTGGTCAAAGCAAAGAACTCGCGGTATCCTGGCCAAGGTCACCGCAAGCACGGGACGCTCGATAAGGGTTATTGAGGCCGTGTAAGTGCAGATTTGACGTATTGGATGCAGGGACGGATTGTGCCGACTACTTAAAATTATGAATCTTAATTTTCTTGGTGCCAGTCATGAAATATGTGGCTTTCGCATAATGGCCAGCACGCAAAGCCTATGCAGGAGGTGAAAATTTAAAAGATAAGTATATTTAAAAGATTTAAAAGATTTAAAAGATAAGTAAAAAAATTTAAAAGAGTATTTGAGAAGTACGATTTTTTAAATGACTTTTTACTCCCCACTTCTTCTTTCAAACTCTTGCAAAGAAAATATCCCCGACGATTCTTTTGCCACTTTTCAATATAACTTTGTTACTGCTTGGTATCGTTTAACCGACCGCTTTAATCTTTTATCGTTTAACCGGAACACTTCGTAACCCGATATACGCCAATGCAATTCCAACTACATGTATACGTAAGCGACTATTTCTTTGCGAATGAAAACAAAAAAATTCAGATACATTATTTTTTTCAAAAATCCAGGATATATTTTTAGGTTTGTTAGAATATCCAAATGTCAATCTCGGTCTTCGTTTTTTAATATCAGTGTCTTTCTATCTGTAAAATTAGTTAAAATTTTACTCATATTTAGTAAATTTATAAAAGGTAAGACATCACTATCTTTAATGATGAAAATTTCTACATTTATCCTCTATCTTAATTTAAAAACTAGTATATAATGTTTTGGCGGCTGGCGTGGTAGAATTAATAGTGGATATGCCTTTTAAATAAATATGTGTGTTTACTATTAATGAAGTTGCAGAAGATAAAATCATTGTTATCAAATTTTTTCAACGATCCATGAGCATTTCAAACAAGAATTTTATAATTCTAATTGTAAGCTACTGACGCGTACATTCAGCTCGCTAGTAGCGAAGAATATAAAAAGATTTAGGGGAATAATCAGAAATCCCGTACGTGTGACATTCAATTAAAATTTCGAATAGAAAAGTAATGAACACTTATTTTTTATCTAATTATTGCACTATATATATATATATATATATATATATATCGTTTTCTCTTTCTTTACAGCTGTTACTCTACCTTAGACCGAATCCAAGTCCACTGTCAAAGGTCATATTTAACAATATACTCTTCCCCCTACGGCCCTTCTTACTCAATGATCTCTATGCTTCTATATGCAAGTACCCACTGGTTCGTTTTCTTCTGTTGCTTGCAACTACTCAAAGCTCTAATTATTTTCACAAGGATTTTAATAATAAGGACAGAGTAAGCAAGTACATATATGCGTGCGACTAACACGGCGCGGTCGTTTCATTTTATTCCGAACGGTGGGAACGTCCTGTCGCTACTCCTTCTTTATATTCTGTACTTCTGTTTCACTCTATTGACATCTCTCTCTCTCTCTCTCTCTCTCTCTCTCTCTCTCTCCACCCCCCTTCTATCCCTTTTCGCTCGAACCCACCCAGCGACCATCTCTCCATTTACTTTTGAATGCTACTGTACGGCACATTTTATTATTTTTCTATTATCTTTTTTTCGATTTTAGCTCGTATATATTCGAGAAAATTCACATAAAACATTGTAACAAGACTTGATTAAATCTTATGCTTCACTTTAGCAGCCGGCATTACTTAACAATAAGTATGAACTTAGGTCTATAGTATTAGCAGCGTTTATTAATAATCAGTTATGTAGCGTATCGTAGAATAAAATGAACAGAATTATTATTATTATTATATATATACATATATATACACATATATATTATATATATATATATATATATACACATATACATTATATATAATATTCATATATTGATGTCAAGACACCTAAAATAATATTTTTCTTTGATCAAGGAAATTCTCCATTAAATTAATGGAGTCATACCTTTACCAGTGTTTATTTGAGGTTTACTACTTATCTACGAATTAATTATCGAAATAATAAAATTAGAACTACGCTTACTTTTATAAAGCGTAGACAATATACGCGCGAAGAAAAGGAAAAACTTGCAACGTTATTATTTTCTTATGTTGATTTAGTACCGTAAGGAAGTTAACGCACAGGTCGTAATTTTAATAGAATTCAGTTTTGACATCTAAAAATATCGGAAAGGAATTTCATACTTTTCTGTTTTTAGCCTTTTTCGTAGTTATTGTAAACGATAACAATTTTTATATATTATTTAAGGATTAAGAATTATTTATATCAGATTCAAATTAATTATGCTTAAAGGATATTTTTTATGTATTATCATGAGAAGGAAAAATTTATGTTTATATTTGAATTCTTTATATTAAACTTTGAAAAGAAAAATACTGTTTATTCATTTTAAGCGATACAAAATTTTTGTCTGAGTCGTTTTAAGTAATAATTTACGTTAATAATTTAAGAAACTCAGCTTCAAAGATGAAAATATTTAAAAATAATGACCTCATTTTTAATGAAATTGTATGCGATTTACTGAATATTATAAAATTTTTTTTTATTTTTTACACAATATAATAATGATCATAGTATCTGAAAATATAAAAGAAAATGTAGGAAAGTTTGTTATAAATGTTTAGAAAGACACGATATTTAGAATATAGATAAATTTTCTCTGAACTGTTTTATTTGCCGGTGCATAAGATCTCGGCTTTATTTTCACACTCATCAAGTTAAAAACCGGTTTTTCCTTCCATCTCTCATTACATATATTTGTCCGTCCGTCTTTGTTTTCACAATTTCACTTTGCCTCCTCAGTCGACTTCCTTTGCACTCGCATGACTCTTTTTTTGCTCAACATACGTGCTTTCCTCACTTTCTTTCAAGATATACGACCTAGACAGCCCTTAAACTTCTCTCTACAGCCTGTATTTCTGTCCTTCTCTCTATCTTCCACTGTTGGCGATTCGGTCCTTTTTATAAAGGTGAACTGCATCAACGGCATTGTTGCCGTTCGTTATCTTGTTCCTCGTGCGTTCCGAACGATCACGCTGTAATCGATTGATGGAACAAAAGCACCGCGAAGTTTTCCGACTCCGTGTGATTTCTTTACGTTTCGTCGAGCTCAATCAGAGAATGGTGGAAGCGAAAAAATAATTTTTTGCGAACTCTTTCAGAAGAGAACGTTTTGCAGATTGTCATGGCGGTAGGTAATAATTATATTGTTAAAAATAACAAAGGAAAGTCGAGCCACGTACCATTCATTAAACAAGATTCTTCAGTATTTCAGTATGAAAATTAAATTAATTCATAGGGAATACAATAATGATATTAGCCTCGCGTATTAATGCTCCTGCATAATCTTAAAGTATCTCGTTTTCAGATATCAGTCGTTTTTAATGAGAAATAAAACTGATGATGTAAACACGCGTAAAGAAAAATCAAATTAAAACTCTTAGGGAACCTTATTGAATAGATTTCTCTCAATTTTATCGTTACAGTTGTTATATTTAATGATATTGTCAACAATGGTAGAGAATTAATGTCAGATCAATGCTATATATTCAAAAACTTATATTCATTCTCGATTATTACTTATTTTATACATTATTGATAAATTAAAAAATATAAAATAATATTTACAACTATTATGACATGTAAAGCAATTTTATTACTATTTTGTTTTTTAGAAATAAAAGAGAAAGATATAATTAATCGCATACAATTTTAGAATATTAAAGTTTTTTATTAAAAACGTACTTATTCACACTAACATTTAAATATGTTAATTAATATTAAATTGTTATTACCTCAATATTTAAATCAAATCAATAAATCAAATTAATATTATAATAAATAAATTAAAATGTTGAATACTAAATTTCAAAAATTTAATTTATTAATTAACATTGTAAAGTTTTTGAAATAATAAGTAAGTAATGAAGACAGAGTTTTTCACTCAGGAGTTTATTACATGAAATAATACGTATGTAAGCAATTTTAATTAAATTCATAGTTTTATCTAAACAAAGTGGCATTGTTGACCAATTAAAAACAATCTGGCCAATAGTATCATTAAAAATATTATTATCAAAACATCACTGAACTATATGATATCAATTCATGTTGCATTATTATTAAAGTCATATATAATGCTCGATTTACAAATATGATAAGATTAATTAAAGTTATTATTGATAATAGTTTATTAACAATTAATAATACGTGCATTTATTTTAAATGGATATTAAAAGACACCCTCAGATATTAAACTAAGGAGACTTGTGTTATATATCAACATGAATTGACTTTCATTCAATAAAGGAGTTGGAGTTAATTAAACAAGTCTTCGATATACTGAAGAAAAAAAAGAAAAATATTGTAATTATGCACTGGCGTAATATAAAATCCGAATATTTTTCGAAAAATGTAAAAAATACATATCTCGAAATCAATAATTTAAAAAGTATTGAACAAAATTTTACACTAGAAGAAAATATTCGGTATTTTAAATCGGGATCAGATTTTAATTTAAAGATGTGATTTGAATTTATAGCTGTATAAATCTCGGTAAATCATTACATATATGATAAAAGTACAAGTATTAATAAAAATTTTCTCTCTCTTTAGATAAAAATATTATTAATCGATTAAGGAGATAAAGACATTTTTTTAATAATGGAACCAATATTCGTAATTTTAATATATATTATCAGAATAAAGATTTTAAAAAGTAAATGTAACAAAAGAATACCAAGAAAAGTGGAGAAATACAAATATAATTAAAATTTAGAATAGCTAATTATGAGTCATTTTTAATTAATATTTGTTCACTAATTCAATTTATCTTTTAAATATATCATATTAATGAGTTATGATAAAAAATAATAGAAGACGATATTTAGTTCAATTATAAATATATACGCAGATAATCTAGAATTATAAAGCAGATAATATTAATTTACCATTCACACAGTTTATTAAAATCAGAAGAAAAATATATAGAGTATTTGATAAGAAAAAATAATATCTATATCTATTGATAAATTAAGATTAGATTATTTAAATAATAGCCAAAATTAAGATTTTAACAAATTTAATAAAATTAAATCGATAATATTCCAGGCAATATATAACTTCTTTGTCTTCAATAAGTCATTTGTATTTTTTTCTGTACTCCTGAAATCTAATGCAATAATACTTACAAAATGGTATCTATTCATATTTCTAAGCTTATTTTCCAAATGAATAGAAAAGATGTTCGTAATGTTAAAAACAAAGATAAATTACTTATAATAGTGATATTAATGAAAATCTAATAAAAAAATTTGAACTGGTATAAAAATTATAGAGAGTAATATTAAATTTAAATTTAAATTAAATTTAAATTACATTTCTATATGTAAATATGCAGGATAAAAGGATGAAAAAATAGTTTGAGACTAAATCTATTTTAAAATAAAAAATCCTGGAATTGTTAGATTATAAAAAAATATTTAGACTTGCTGAATAGTTAATAAAGAATAAACAGAATTTTCAATTTAAAAGTCAATAAAATGTTAGTATCATAATGTAGTTATGTAGTAAAGTGTAACCTAAATACTATAAGAAAGTCAATAAATGTGAGTCACCGACATTTTTATTTAATTATCAATCTAAAAATAAAGCGCGTTAAAAGGAGTCTAAAGAATGTTGGGTATATTTTTAAGCTTGGGGTAGGTGAAGCGATCGTTGAACTTTAAAACTGAGCTTCAAACACGAAAAAAGAAGGAAAATAAATATATGAAAGTTAAAATGAAAAAGGATAAATAAAAATGTAGTCTGGTATCATCGAAGTTCTTAAATAGTATTTCACATGCCAAGAAAAAAGCTCGAGAATCACAACTATCAGCGCTCAGATGTAATCTACATTCATAACGCCTCTCGTGTTTCCAGCGAAAGAGAATCGCGTAAAAGTGAGAGCGCCGATCCCCATTCCGTTCGACTCCCCACGGCCATAAATCAATCGGGCTTTTGAAATTTGTCTCTCCGCAAGGAGATTCATGAAGGAATGGCACATTCGCGTAGGACGAGTAACATGCCACTTAATCCTGTACGCGCTCTCCATCACTCCCTCTCAGCCGCCATTGACCTCCCCGCCCCCTCCCGCCCCGCGCTCCTAGCCCCGGCCGTCGCACGACCCGATTCCGTGTTTGCACAACAACGACACCAGCCGAGTATTCCTCGTATTCTCTTCAGCGTGGGACGACGATTAACGCAAACCGATTGGCACGGAGTGCGCTCGGAATTAAGAAGAAGTCAATTAATAAGACCGCTTTCTTTTCATGCCCGTTCCAAGTTCCTCGATCGGCAAATCTTGATCGCTCCTCTAGTCCGGAATTGCGCAGCCGTCGTTTGCCGTCGCAATGTCTCCTGACTTTCCTGTCGTGAGCCCGTTCTATTAGACTCGAAATCGAGTCTCGTTTCTCGGGGCCTCGTTAACGGAATACGCGAATTCGGATTGATGAAGGGCGGGCCCTTGCGCAATGACAACCCCATGACAACGACCGTATTACAAGCTCAGTCGCTTCAGATCGCGGGGACATTCCGGAAGGAAGTCGAAAGTGACAATTAAGTAGATCAGCGACCAAAGTAGGCCTTCCTCTTAATATATCGAATGCTTTATCGATAGAGATTAAATCGAAATAGTTTAATATTAACTTGACACTTAATATTGCTCAGCAGAATCAAGGCTTAACCTCATCTGCTTTTTATTCTTCTTCTTATTTCAATCTCATTTAAAGTACAAGGTTGAACTTGGCAGTTCAATTTAAAATGAATGTTCGCAACTTGAGCGAGACGTCAAACATCGCTCTTCCCTTTTAAAAGCCCCTAGTAATAAGCATAATTCTTTCTTACAATATTAATACATCTTCAAAAGAATGAAGAATTCAAAGGAAATTTACGTAAGCTCGAATTCTGATGCTAAATGCACCGAGGGCTTATTTTTCCAATCCATATCCACCGAGGTCGTTGATCTCTTCTCAATTAAAACAAAATAAAAGAGGAATAAAATGGCCTCTCTTTGATTTGTAACTTAGCGCATTGAGCCCAATTGGAATAAAAATCAGTTGCGAAAACAAAATTCTTAAGAAGTCCATAATCCGCTCTTCAAAAAAGGCTAAAATATATTGTATCATTTTGGCGCACGTACGTATGCGAAAAAATAAGAAAGTCCAAGCCGTGACTCTTCCAAAAACGGTGTGATTTACGTCAATCATCGAGAGGACCGTGTACTCACTGACCAGTCAAATAATACGTTTGTCTCAATCCCTCCACTTCGCCCGGGCCGTACATATCTCTATGCCTCTTGCATTTCTTTTCTTTTACTTTAGTTTATTTTATTTTTAATTGGTGTCTTTACAGACTAGGTGCTAAAAAGTGATCTCGTCATGTGCATCCGGTTCCTTTAATCTTTAGTGCAAAAAAATTTAAGAAATATTTTTCTTAACTTCTTTATTGAATCACGACTAAGGGATTATGGCATGTTACTTTTATATACTGCGATCTACACAAAATCGTTTTACGGTCGAAATCTTCAATTAGTCGAATATTAATAGGGGCTTATTCTTATTCATCCTTGTTACGATGAAATAAAAATACCTTTCAGAGTATCTACTCAAAGATTAACCTCGGATTTATAAGACGCTTAGGCAAATACGAAGTCAAGATTTAGAAGCAAACTAATGTCGATAATAAGAAGATAATATCTTAACGTACTTAATATTTAATATAAAAGCTTTTTTGTGGAAATTTTAGAACTGATTTAATTTTTTTACTTAAGATTATAAAAATACAAAAGTCGCGGAATTTGAGGAATAGTTTGTCATAACAAAATCATAAGTACTCCATAATCATAACACATTATTAAATAAATATTCTCAGAAAATAATCAACTTCAATTGAGTCTTCGGAAGGATGAGATTCGGATGTTGAATTCGTATCGTTGAATCGTAGAAATTAAGTTGTCTTTTACAAATGTACTCGAAGTCTAGTTGCAGATGTAGGCGCTTCGGGGCGAGCGATCACGGATGTGAAAGATATATTGGCTTAAATTTTGGTTTGCATCGACGCTTTTTACAAGTAACCCGTTATGGCTCTTTCGATATAAGGATATAATCGATGTAACCAGCTACCGTTTCTCGACATACGTAACAACACGGCGCTGTTTACGGGAACCGAGAATCGAAGCTCAGCTTAGTTAGGAATTTATAGTTAGCTAGAAGTAGATAATTTAAATTGGTAAAATTACAAATGGTAATGGCCGGGGCGCACGAATTTAGTGGCTTCGTGAGAATGTCGGAAATTCAGCGAAGCCCATTTCATTTAGATCGCAATATGGATTAGCTGCACTAACCAGATTATTTAATTAATCTCCCTGTTTGCTTGGAATTCGCCAAGTAGTTTACTAAGGATGCAATCGGAGCGTGCTAATTTAACGAAATATTTCACCGAGCGGCAACATTCTCCATTTTATAAATATACGAGAAAAGAAATTCATCAGGAGCTCGTAGCCATATGTACGGGAGGGCAAGTCTTTCCGATCATTTCTAATGAGCGAATCCGCGAAACGACCTCGCAAACTAGGACAATGGCAAACATTAGCTTTCCAGGTAAAATGACGTACGCTACTCGCAAAAGCTATAGGGAAACTCGCAAACCCTAACGGTGAGCTCGAAATTTAACTTGAATAAAGAAAAAATATGTCGCGAATCGCTCGGATGGCCGAGGCCGGGGCCTAATTTATCGCTCATGTAATATGTATCGGCCGATCGTCGATGAGACGACCTGAATGGAGCATTGGGAAGGCGGGAGGAGGAGCCGACAACGAGGCCTGTAAAGTAATTATCCCGGTGCCGGCAAGCGGGACCACCTTATACGGCGAGCTTAAGCGGCGACGCTCGACCGCGATAAGCTCTCACCCTTGCAAATTTAACGCCTCCCGGGTTCGCGAATTTTCTCTCAGTTACAGCTGGGAGCGAGAGACAGCCGCACCTACTTCCTTCGCTCGCAATAAAAGCAATAGTTCACAGCTGTGAGCTGGAGTTCCGAAGGAATGCCCTTTCACTCTTCAGAATCCGGACCTCAACACTCATTCCCTATCATCGTTTCGGACGATTTTCATCCTAAATGAACATAGCAGCTGATAAACTAAGATTCCTAAGATCCTCCTGCGGACGCTGACAATAAGTCAATGTGACACTTACAACTCATCACTATGACTCGAGCCATCGGATATTAGTAATGCATGAAGTATTGCTATCTACGACATTTGACGTCGATGAAAGTGTAATTATCGAGACTATGAAATTATGCATATACGTACTTCTGTAAATGAAAAGTGGCTTACTTTCGTTGACTTGATAAAATTCTAAAGCTCCATTAATAATAATAATAATAATAATAATAATAATAATAATAATAATAATAATATTTTTTATAACTACAATAAGTCGGTTAAAATTAATTATGCTAAGGCCTCTGATAATTAACATATAATAATACGTATACCGGACTCACAATAATATTATTCAAAATGCTAATACGAAAGAAATATTTTAAAGTTAAAGAATATGATCGAGAGTGAAAATAAAATGTAGATTATAAAAATTTTTTAAGCTACCGGATATATTCGTTAATATGCCCCCATGCTTAATGGAGATTATCCGTCGTACATAAAAACTTACTTTATGTTCTTAATTGGTCGATGATAGATGAAACTGAGCTGCATAACTCGGCGAAGGAATAGCATTTACGCATCATCGATTTGTTTTAAATTATATCTCGGAAATGCTATTCCAGACTTGAAATCCAGACCAGTAACGCCGGCAAAGTTGGCGATTTTTTTATTATGCGAAAAATGCAAACAGATAGATAAATAAAAAGATTATCCCGGAAAAATCGGGCGGGAAATAAACAGTCCGAGCTCTCTCACGTGTTCGGGATCCCTTTTTTTTTTAAAAAAAAAAAGACGCTTCTTTTTATTTACAATGATCTAGACTGCGCGACTATTATTCACATGAAAGATTCTGCAGTTTCCAGTTTCCAAAAGAGGTCTGACACGAGACCCGACAATGTTTATAAAACAACAGTGGTATTTTTATTGCAGGGGAGACGGGGTCCGCCGATAAGGGCCGAATCGACAGCTCGAGCGTGGCTCGTCCTACGTCAATCTGGGATTACAGGCCATTACGAAAGATACAAAGCCGAACGTCTCTCTCGCTCTCCTTCTCGACCCCCACTTTCCTAGATTGACCTGCCTCTAAATAGAGCCGGTCGTCACGGTGGTTGCAGGCTCCGGACCGAGCGCACGACTTTAACAAGCGGCTCCGCGAATAAATTTCAGCCCGATGTCGGAAAGGAAGGCGGACAGGGGAGCTCGACGTCCTCGGTCTCCCAGGCGTCGTCACATTCCGGTGTCGAAGGCCGTTGGCTCGGGTCCTCCCACGCGGGCCTACTACCCCCCCCCCAACCTCGACCCCTCATTTGGGCTCGTTCGAGCCGCGCCTTTCTTAGCCAGGACAGCAGAGGCTTCGTCGTCCAGAGGTCGCGAGCCTGATTTCTCCGACAACGCTCCTCGAGTAATCGCGAGAACCCGCCAGCCTCGGACACCGGCCAACAGATAAATAAGACACTGCTTAGTTTTTCGACACTCCGGGCGGATGCGCCACGCCCCGGGTATCTATCGTCCAAAGAAAAAGGGCCACCGACGAATTTTCTCGGAAGCGCGTCCGAGAATAATTAAGGGTGTCTCGAGACAAGCCAACGCCCCCAACTACTTCTTTTAGCTTTAGCAGTACAAAGGGTGGGACAAGGGCTTTTCCCACGAGGAAAATCAGCCTTTGTAGATGTATGCATAATTATAAAAATCCATAAGCAGACAGGCACTTGCGCCTGTTCACCTCTATAATGAATTCACCAAGGCGCGTTAATTGCAAAGGCTTCGGAGCGTCCTCTCGTCATCCTCATTCCCGTCCCTCTCAGGTGGATCTCGGCCCTCGCGAGCTTTCTCGGCCTAGCCACGCGATTATCTTCTGCGGCTTCACACTCGCTCTTCCCAACGACCACTGGACTATAGATGGCGAGAGGAGGGGTGAGCCTAGGGTACCGCCAGGCGGTACGGGGAGTCGGCATTTAAATGAATTGACTGAACGCACACGTTCGCTGTTACTCGGAGTTACTCGCCACTCTACCCTAATGCTTGCCCCGCCGGTTTATGTATTTCTTTACTTGTTCCATTTCCTCACTCCCCCCCCCACCCTCTACCCGCCCATCAACAGCGCAATGTTTACCTCGTTGCCCTTAAAAAAGATACGCGACTAATGGGCGATTTACTCGCTCTTACCAGGCCGTAATAAATTTTACTACGACTATTCATGTATGAGAAATAAGAATACGACGAGGCGACGTCGAGCCGCGGCTCGATTCTCGATAGGACGCGTTCCTGCTGTTAAACCCGTTACGTCGCCGCGTCATTTACGTTATAATTATGAAATGGACGGACGCCGAGGAGCTGCGGTGTAGGATTACACAGCCGAGTCGAGCTCGGAGATGATATCTTTTCTAAAAATCTCACGATAGCGATCTATCGTAAGAGTTTTAGTCTGAAGGGTGGAAGCCCACGCTGAGGGCTAGATTAATAACGATAAAAGTCCTCTCCCCACTAACAGGAATCTGGAAAATACATGAAAGCGTCTCTCTACTAGGGAAGACGCACATCAGCTTCTCAGTCGATTAAGTGCCAAAAATAAAAAAACTAATGGGCAATTCAATAATATTGTATGCTACCTCGCTCGCTCTGCGATTTCAAGATTTTATCTATTGATGAAGCAAGTATCCCTTAATAGACTGAACGTCTCATCTATTTTGAAAGGAAAACATTATTTACTTGACAAAAATGGAGGTTCCATTTTTCTTTGAATTATGGGTGAATTATGGATTGTATATTCGAGATCCGTGTTCGATGCGTTTCTCCACGATTCAATCTCAATTTTCGAGCCACTTTCTTTGAACGCTTACAAATACAACTTTTTAAACGTACCCCCCCTCTCCTTCCCCTCGTCCCGCAATGCTGAAACTTGAAATAAAATATTAACTGTTTTATGTTTCAGGCGAATTTTCATCGTTAATGTAGATTTTAAAAATTGCCAAGTCCCAAGTAGTATGTATAATGAAAAAATCGATAAGACTAGTCGGCATCATAAAAATAAATATGAATTAAATGACTTTCGGCAGTAGCGGTATGAAATTAATACTAATTAATAAACTCGTGCTCGCGCGAACTGAGATAAACTCGGGAATGGGATTAAAGCAAATCGTATGCAGCTTACGTACGTTTCTAAAGACTTCGACATGCCACGATTCTACTCGCTCCCCCATGACGCAGTTCTACTCGATCCCTTATTACAAACGTTGCGTGTACATAATGCGTTAATGCACGAGATTCTTGGTAAATATTCAGAAATATGAGGAGAGCGGCTGCTGACTCGGAGAGTAAACAAAACTAGTCCGCGAGGCTTGAAAAAGTTTAGTCAAGCGGTTGCTCGCATCCGCTGCGTTATCAAATGACGAGAAATTAAGGAGCACCGCGTCCCAACGATCCCCCTTATAACCCCCATCATCCTAAGCCCTTTCGGCCGAATGTTAAATATTTTCTCGTCTCGGATGCGGGTGTCGATTCGTCGACGAAGCCTATCTATCGACCGATCGAATAATCTTCTGCTCCGAAACATCACAGCAGAGTAAGAACGTGAATGTGCAGAGACAGTTGAGAGGGGACGAGAATTGGCTAAATCAAGTCCGGAACCGTGGTCACGATAAAGACAGAAAAGATAAAGGTACGGAACGGCAAGTCGAGAGGGTGGGAGAAGAGAGTAAGAGAGATGAAGTCCACGACTCGTCTTACGATCATTAATCGTACTCTGAGCGGCAGAAAGAAGCGCGGCACGGCTTTATTCGCGGTCCATGGCGAAGGGAGAGAAGAGTCGGGGGCGACGCGGGTCGCACTCTAGACGACTGGGTGATGAAAATGGATGAAAGGGCCATAGAAGGCTAGTTAGCCGGCTGCTAGCTACGAGATAAAGATACGCCGTCGTCGGCGACGTCTACCTGTCGTCCTGCAGCCGCTTGAGATCAGCCATCTCGAGCTCGAACTTGAATTTCGAGACATCGCAGAGGAGCGCGTCCCGTTCACTCATCACCTCCGTGAGTTCACGCTGCAGCCTCTCGATCTCGGCATATTGGCGGCTGATCAACTGGTTCTTCTCCTCGACCGTCCCGTCGAAGTCCTCGAGCTCCTCCTCGGCGACGCTCTGCCGACATCGCCGCTGTTGTTGCTGCTGCTGCTGTTGCTGTTGCTGCTGCTGCTGTTGCTGTTGCTGCTGCTGCTGCTGCTGCTGCTGCTGCTGCTGTTGTTGTTGTTGAAGCACCGCACTCATCGTCCAAACTTTGGATTACAGTCCGTTTGCGAGGGAACAACGATAGAGAAAATAGAGCAATATAGTACGAAGGAGGGTAGGGTTGGGGTGGTTAAAAGGGGGAGGGGGGCGCGAAAGCGTTCCGCTTGAGCCCGCGGAGGTTGAACGGCGAGAGCACGTACGACGCGGAGTATGGGGTCGGGAGATTGGCCGCGTTAACCGAGACCCCGGCAACCCTTGCCAGGCCTCGTCGCGCTCGCCATTTTATGGGCGGGCGACGCGTCTCCCCTTTTTACTGAGTATCGCGCTCTTCGCTCGCGAGGCAGAGGACTCTACTCCCGACAGCTGCCGACCGCTGTCGAGAAAGAGGACGAGCGTCGAGACAACAACTGCTGCAGCGGCTCTCACGCCCGCGACTGCGGCCCGCGGTGACTCCTCGCCAGTTCCTCGGCGAGTGCGCGCGGTAGAGGCGCGGGAGCTGCGCCGGCGCGAGGACGCTGCCGCCGCCGTCACCGCCACCGCCACCACGGCCACGGGAACAGCCCCGGAAGGACGAGGGCGCGGAAGGCCACCACTACCTCGTTTAACGACACCGCCACCAGCAGCGCCTTTCCACTATTTATACTTTTCTAGACCACGAGTTCGGCGACTGGCCACCACTGGCTTTGACCAGCCGGCGTGTATAGGCAGCCGCGGGCCGCGGGGGGGCGCGCAGGTCGAACTCTCGATCAAGGCGCATGCGCCGTACCAGCCACCCATACGCTCTGGAACTCTTTAGCCGACACCGTCCGTCGGGTCCGTCCTCGTGGCTACGAGGGTTCAGGAATCTCCCGTCTTCGTTCTCGAGGATGTCTCGGCTCCTGGTGATGAATGACAGTGGATAACAATGGACAACTTGAGGACTTTGATTCCTGCTCTCGATTCTATTGTTGGCCAGGTCTGATCGCTGGAGCAGAGCCCGGGGCGTCCCGTGCTCATTTTTTAAAAGTCTGCACTCCCCTGGCGGGTAACGATTTCCATTCGCCGACTGTTACTGCCGGTGGACCTTTCCATTCTGCCGCCCTCCCCTTATTCCGATAGCCTAACTTTGCTGAACTAACTACTATTCTGAAGCAATCAGCTTCTTAAAGCCTAATTAAATAATTCAAGCTTCTAACCGCGGCTTCTATATCTAACCATCTATTCACGTTACTTCATCAAAGATATTATTTTTATGAAAAATCAATATTTACACGCTGAACCTCATCATATTATGCATAACCATTATAATTATAAATATTCCTAACCGTTAAACTAAAATTTCGCTCATTAATCATACATATTGAATTTATATCTCTATGTAACCCTGGAAAAAAAATTATTTTTAACAATAGAAAAAAACAATCATTTTTCATCCTCCGACAATTTTTATAATATCTTTCGACTTATTTTTATAAAAACTTATATATACCATAATCAATATATATTATATAAGACTAACAGATATCATAACGTATTATTGTATTATTCAAATAATTTATGAATACCATGTGTACTTGGAAAGATAATAAAAATGCAGTATGCTTTATAATCAATCTTTTCTAATTTTTTCACTTTTTATCGAATAAGTCGGAAAATTTTAAACTAATTTTCCCGGCATATTCTTATCATTAAGCACATATTTTCTATACATTCCTTACATATACTTTTGCTGAAATTAAAACCAATACTTACATATATATAATATATTAAATAGTTGTACATTTTATTTAACGTGCAAAGAATAATTACGATATTTTATAAAATTTTTACTTAAACTTTTTTCTTTTATTTATTAAAACATAAAATTATCATAATGGCAAATAATAAAAATATCACTAAATTAACGATTAACACTAACGTCAACAGCTACCAATTGATAATAAAAATCTCTTTTTCAACTTATTATTACAATCATTTTGCGTCTGCAATGCAATTTTTTAATTTTGCAAATAGATTTATTGATTGTAATACTTATTTTTCAAAAGAATATCTTGAAATCCATTTTAGAACAATATTTTTTTTTTAAATTATGTCCTAAATCTTAATACATTTCAACTTAAATTAATTAAATTATATTCAATAAATAATTAATTTAAATTTACATATTCCTAAACATATAATATTTCTAAGAAAACATTTTTAATGTATACATTTCTAATAAATTCATTATTTCAAATCCATTGTTATTAATAAGCATTACATAACTCATATATAATATTCTAAAAACAAATTACATATTTTTCTTAGATTTAAAAGTTTATATCATATAATTACTGTACAATATACAGTATCGTTAAAATGTATAACCACTAACATCATGTGTACAGGAATTTGGTGTTACAAAATACATTATATACACAAATGCATGTATAAACAAGAATGTATGTTATACACATAAACGCTGCTCTATGTATATACTCAATGACTAATGTTATATAAAATATTTATATCAGAATTTTAAACTTCTAATTCTCCATTTAATAACATCAAAATCGAAATAAATTTATTTGATTTATAAAAACAACAATTTTGCCAAATATTTGAAAACATTCGAATTTTTTATAAATATTTTTTAGTTTTCAGGTATAAAGCTTATTGAGCAGCAACTTAAATCGAATCATAATTATATGCATTATGCAGATTTAATATAAAAAGTAATATTATTTTTCATTAATTTTATAATTTCAATGCTGTAACATTTAAAATTTAATACAAAATGTGCTAATGAGTTGAGCGAAGAAATTATAAAAAAAATCTCTTGCATTTTGAAACAAATGTCCTCAGAAAACACGTAATTATTATATAAGAAAATTAAAATATTTAGTAGTGTATTTTTACTTTATGTTAATTGAAAAGTACGAAATTTTAGAAATATTTTTAGGTAGTATATGCAATTCATATAATATAAAAATATAAAGTAAATATATGCCAAAAATATATGCTTTTAAAGGAACTAAAAGAATAGCAGTCTACAATTTTATTATTATTTATCAGTGCATATCCGGTGACTGGCGAATTCTTAAGAATAGTATGAGTGTTTTTTATAAGTGCCTTCGTAGAAAATGTAATTGCACATCGGTCTGAATAACTATTGACGGGTAGGCTGCTATAATACGAAGATTATTCTATATCACCTGCATGTGTACATGACATTAATATTAATTTAAAACATCTATAATATCTTATTCACTTTTTAAAAAAACTTTTTTTAATTTATAGGCAGTTTTTGTTACTGTAGATCTAAAAATAGTACATTTTCTTATTAAAAACTTCATAATTGTACGAGTTTATAAAAGCTAATTATAATAATGATTTTTTTAAGCTATCAAGTCAATAGATTTTAATCATCGGTCAAGAATTAACGCAGCAAGGCTTTCTGAAAAAAGTAATTTTAATTAATTCACATTTGATAATAAAAAAAAAGATTTCTCTATTTTTATAATGTGTGTGAATCCGAATACAATGGTAACATTTCTTATACTTAATTAGAGATCTTTTAATTAGAAATATGTTAACTGTCTAAAACAATAGCGAGGACTTATTTATCAGTATTTACAATACATTTATCTGTATCGTGTGCACATAAAATTTCCATAAAATATAAAAATTTAAATCATTCCTATAAGTAGGATTATATCTTGTTAGAATGTAAGGTGCTTTTTTCTCGGTGATAAATTCAACTCTTTTTCAACTTCTTCATTCAATAACTATAAAAACAGTTAGACTAATACCGAAGAAGCAGTGAAACGGTAACACCAACTAAATAAACAATCCCGCTGTAAGAAGAGTACGGTAAGTGTTTTGAAAATATCAGAACAAGTTGGAGAAGGAATGGCTTCTATTTTCAAACTACACACTCTCAATCTGTAGTGACAAATGTTGTTTATGCACTCGAGATTAGGAATCTTTGAGATGAGAAAAACGAGTTAAGCTCGGTTGTTATGAAGGGACTTGAAATTTTTTTTCGGCCAGCCGTAGCCAAAGATGAGCACGACGAGAGAATTTCTAAAGAATACAGTTAAAATTCAAATTCAATTTGGGATGCTTAAGCATCAGAGCCGCCGATCGGAATCTTCCTGAATTCAATCTTGCGCCGGTAATCGCTATCTTATCGATATAGCAGAATTCTATTCGTGAGTTCCGGAAGACGCCATGATTTATCATACCTGCTCAAAGTATGTATTATATATTCATAATAAATAAGTGCATTGAGGTGAATTGGGCATGCTGAGGTATCTTTCAGCTTTGCTTATTACGAACATACGAATTTAAGAAATAAATCTCAACATTATATTCAAGGTCTGGAGTGACAGGTTATAAATATATCAAGCATAGTAAATGCCTCGCATAGCCATTGCGGAATGAGGCTATGAATCGCTGCGAAGCAACTATTACACATAATTATGTAAGAAAAGAAATGAAGCTCGTGGACAGAATTGTCTGAATTTTCATATTTTGCTTTTCTTTAATATCCAATGACAGTCTCTCGATTCGTGCGCGTTTCATTATTATGCCGAAAGCATACGTTGCCACATTGAATAGTTATATCTATAGTTCTCATTTTCCTCGACAAAATTATTAAATCTACACTAATTTACAAATTAACTTTCTTAATGTCTTTATTAATATCCTCGTATATTTTCCGACCCTATTGCATCTATAAATATATAGGTAACATATTTAAATGCTTACATACGCATTTTGTGTTCTTTATTTTGTATGGGTGCATACGGGTGCGTCATTTTATATGTAACATTATAGGAAATAATAAGTGAAAAAATTTGTAGAATAATTTCACGGAAAAGTACGTGTTCCTACAATTTATATAAGCCGTTTATACGAAGCCGAAAACGAAAATGGGAATCCCAGGAGATTATTAAAAAAAAAGGTCAATTAGTGAATGAAAGTTAACAAGTGATTTTGGCCTTGGGAGCTCAATGCAACGTATTCCTAGGATGACTGAAGACGAATGATATGAGAAAGATCCGCCATTCTCAGAGCTCGAGATTCACTTATGCGCATGCGTTCGACTAACCCCCCCCCACCCAACCCGCCAACCCTCACGGGTAATACAACGTCGCGTCTGTTCTGCGGTCGGTTAACGCGAGAACCACGTGTGCGACGCGCAGCCTTGTATGTCCTCGCACCTTCCCGCCCAACGGCACGCCGCTATCTTGCGACCAGGCGTTCCCGCCTCATCTAAGGGATGAGGCTCGAAACACCGCAATAAGACTCTATATCTAGGCAGATTATGCCGAGACCGGAATATCTGCGACCCCCGCTTTCTTCTTCGCCTTCCGACTTTACTTTTTGTTCGATTCGCACGAGCCACTCGCCCCTTGCTTAAGCATATCTGCTTCCCAGCCGCACTGTCTCTTGCCGTGTTCTTCGGTCATGCACTATCTAGTTAACGATAATCGACGATAATGACGATGTAGAAAATTCCGCTTGCGTGAGAATGGATCAAGGGCCATTAATTTCCGTAATCAAGCTGATTTATATGGTTTCGGTTTTACACGCCGCGGTCCACGTAGCTCAAGCCAACCTGCCGGAAGGAAAATCTACGAGAAGGCGCACACATAGAGGCGCCAAAAGTAGAGTATGCATTCAGCTTCATCATAAGTCTACTGAGGCTCTTCTTAAAATCGATAGGAATGACATTATTTAATTCCATTTCTTTTCAAATGGTTATATAATTATTAAGCACCGCTGCCTACTGCGCTTCACAAGGATAGATAGCAAGAGGGGATAATGAATAATCCGAGGTGACTTACGGATTGGCGGATCGAGAACGGGACGATTCCTGAGGGAAGCCCTCAAGCCTCTCGGGGGCTCGATTACACACGCATATTAATCAAATTTATGCATACGTCTATGATTTGTGAATACAAGTGCGGGGGAATAAAACGTTTGTGCATAAGTGTTGAGGAGAATCGTTTGCGTATATTCCATAAATAAGAAAAGGGAAAACTTATGTATAGTAGTATATATAATAGTATATAAGTACGACATAATATTCGAACGAAGCGAGTAAAACAAACTAAGTTTAATTATTAAATTTTATAGAATTTATTAAAATTTATTAATTTCTGAAAATTAGAATAAAAAGATAACATTGGTTTTTCTACGAAATGATTCCAATGATTGAAATACTCCGGTCCAAATATAAAATTAATGAAGCACATTTTTAAATTATTTTTTTTTACGAATCTTTCGTTGAAAACTACTGAAATTTAAGAAATTTCAAGAATGAAAAAATTAAGAAAGAATACTGTATTTTATTACATTTCTAAATAAATAAAGTAGAAATAAACATGTGCAAGTATCTTTTATAATAAACGGGTATAACTAAATATCTTTTTGTTATGTTTAATTTTAAATATTAAAAATTTGCGCGTTATCATTTATATGAATTTCATTTTAAAATTATATTTGATTCTTATTTCAACAAATTATCATAGTGTACGGAATTTAAAGAATTAATTTTAATAATAATTAAAACATATCTGCATGTTTTAACCTTTTTCCCAAACAATACAAAATATTTTGTTTATTTTCAAGATTTGCAATGCAGTTACCATCGTTAACATTTTAAACACACTAAAAATTTTATTTTCGTTAAAATAACAAATTACTGAATGATTATGAAGAGGTTAAAGAAAGAAAAAAGTTGCTGTAGTACTGAGGTATTTATTGAAGCTAAATAGAAAATAAATAAAGATATGATAATAAAAGTGAATAAAAATCAAGATTATGATAATAATAATTACACAACGTTAAAAATAATTTTTATTACAAAGCAGTAAGCTTTTTTCAAATTATACATTATTGGAAATATGCGCAGAGATAAAACCTGGCTTATATACTCCTGGATCTACAAACATAGTATGATACTAGGAAATACGTACTTTGTAATAAATATAAAAAGCTTTTTAGAATATAAGAAAGAAAGTAGAACAATTTATTGCAGTTGAAAGTAGTTGTAATTTTATAGCAGATTTAATACAAAGTTTATATTGAAATAAGTTTTATTTAGTAAAATGACTTGTTCTTAATTTATTTTCATTTCTTTTTTCTTTTTATTTATATTCTGCATTTTAATTTATTAATTGTATTAAACATTATTTTTCTTAAAGAGTATATTCGATCACATCAAAGAAAAAATTAAATAAATTTCATATTTAATAAATACTATATTAAAAAGATTGATCGATTTCCTTCGAAGATACTATGGCAGTATCAATATTTAAAGAAATAAAAAAAATGTTTATACTACCAAAATAAAACTATGAAAATTAGACAATATGTATAAACTGATGAAATAAAGAATTTCAATTTTTTCAACTAACGCATCTAAGATAAAACAAGATAAAACAATAAAAGGGTATTTATTTTAGTCTATTTTAGTAGATATATATTAAAAATTACATGTGTTACTAAATTTTCTACTTATTACTAAATATTCTAGTAAGTGCATTAAGTTAATATTTATTTGAAAATATTGTCGTTATACGGCTTTGAAAATAAACAGCATGGAAATAATTAAATCAATTATAGGCAACGCTTTAAAAATGTATCGATACTCTTGTCTTAATGTTTATTTCATGAGATTTCTTGCACGATACGTGAAAGTTATACTCGACTGCTTAAATTTTTTAAATTGACAAGCAGTCAGGTTTGAAGCATCGATTTCCCGTAGCAACTTCATTATTAATGAGTAAAATAATGCTGCAAGGATCACGAGTAGCACAAAGCAGAAGTTTACTCACATAAATAATTGGCAGTATTTTCTATGTTCTGCCTAACTCAAGGACTCCGACTATTGCAGCCTTACTCACAATTTCTTCTATTGTTTTTAAATATAATACTTCTAAATCCATATATTTAATGTACGTGGTTTGTACGCAGTTTCAATGAGAATAAGTGTACTTGCATATGTAATTATGTAGATAATATGGATCGGCTGTTCAAGGAAAACACGATATTCGAAGAATATGTGCGACATCTCTCGAGTGTAAAGAGAAGCTAATACAGGTATCTTTTAGTAATCAAGATCACTACTTATCGACTCAACCAATAACAACAACAAGATTTATAAATTAACATTTACGAATTTTATATTTAATCGTTAAACTTCATGATAAATGCAATTACAATTATTAAAATTTTATATTATTAATTAATAACTTTAACTAACATAACTTTATTATTGTTACTATATTTACTTATTTTCTTGTTTAGTAATCTAACATTGATAATTGGTAATTTTCAAGAATGTCTAAATATTATTTATAAACTGCAATCTTAAAATCATAATACAAAAAATGGGTTTGAGCATATTCACTATTTTGAAATTAATAAAAATTATATCGGCTTATAAAGATTTTTCATTTTTGGTCAATTATATAAAACTAAATTAGTAAAATTGAAAGTATGTATTTTGATATATTAATAATATTTATTACATTCTTTAAATGCATTAATATAAATTAAAAATCCATCAAATATTTGATTTCTAAAAAAAATTCTGAAAAATTTTAATTTTTCACTTTTATAGTCGTTTTTACAAGTATATTCTTTTATCTTAAACAAATGTATATTTAATTAAAATATTTATTAACTTATTAATTAATATTAAATCCCATAATATTAATGTAAAAAAAAATTTTTTTTAAATATATTTCAGTACAAAAGTACATCTCTCGAATGATAATTGAGAAAATGGATTCTATGTAAAGAAAATAAAATTTTTATAAGTAATAATTTTAAAAATTAATTATTAATGAATAAAGTATAAGATATTTTCATGTAATGTAATAATTTTTAAATATCCTTACGGATTCAATAAATTATATGTTTCAGTTAATTCATACTTTATGTGTTCGTTTTTTTATTATACGTATTAAGAAATAGAAAAGGAAATGATTTACATTGCAGCTAAATTAATATTCTACAAAAAAAAACAATAATAATAATATTAATAATCTAAGAATATCTATTGTGTACGTATCCTTCAAAAGATGAAAATTAAAACTCAAGTTAATTGAAATTGTTAATATGAATATAGTGGTACCACTTAAATAAATGTAGTAGTTGATGAGTATATATTTTATTGTTTTCAGTTGCCACAGAAATGCCAATGGCATGGAATGTAATAAGGTAATTATTTTCTGTTACAACTAATTTATTGTGAAAATTAATTTTTTAATACAAATTACTTTTGTATTCCTTTTGAATTATTTAATAAGCATCGTTTAAATATATTTACATATTTTATAATATAAAATTTTATAAACGAACTAAATATAAATAATCTATCAATTTGATTCAATTACAAAAGTTTAAGTAAATTTAAAATTCAACTTATACTCATATTTTTTTATATTTCATATGCAATTTTGGATTTTTATTTATAGTTTCAAATTATCTGATTATTTATATAATTTACTATCATATAATACATAGATATATTACTATGAAATAATATTGCTTTCTTTTTATTTTTAATTTTTATCTATAGAACTAAATAATTTAGACTATAAAGTGTACTAATTACAGTACCTTTAACAATAAAGATTATTTAATTAGTTACAATATCAAATTTTATCCTATAAAAGTTATGTATGTATCTACTTACATATACTTACTATGGAATACATTTGTATTCTATTAAGTTTAATATTTTTAATTATCACATACATATTTTATCAATACTGATTCATGAATTAAAATCATTTTATTTTGTTTTTTTTAAACGATTCCTTGTTACTATAAAGTCTCAATTACTTATTATATTATTAATATCATATCGACAAGACATCAAATAATATTAAGAAATATTTACCACATTTTATTGATAATTATATTATTAGAAGGTACAGATATGAATATGAATTAACAATTATAGTATACTTTTGTATTACTATAATTTAACAATTATACGAAAATAAATTATGAAACAAATTAAATAAATGCTAATAAAATATATTTTTAAGTGAAATAAAAATTGAAGAGTTTGTAGCTTATTTTCTTCTTATATAATACAATATGATAACTAAATATGATCAATTATATGTGAAAATTGAAAATATTTAACAATTGCGATAAATCATACTTATTTATTGTATTTTTTTTTTGTATTTATGAATATCTTGAAAATTAAATATTTTTATTCGGACACTACTGTAATTTACAAGGCGACACTGAAGAGCGACAATAACAAGTTGACAATAGGAATAATTCTAAAATATATATCATAAGCTGTATATATTAGCTGGTGTATTTCTCAATTTATCATTAAAAATATTTTAACGAATTCTATATTATGCTGATGAAGTAAAACAATCTCCGTTTGTTATTTAGTTGATGCAATACGTTTTAAATAGATTTTACATTCTACAAACAATTAATAAAAAAATATGTATTATGATAGAGTAAAAACAAAAATTATATATTTATTTATATTTATACGTTTGTATATATAAATATTATACTCATTATTTCATTCTATTTTTATTCATAAATCCGCTAATAATATTGTGTAAAGAAAATAATAATGAATTATATAAGAAAAAACAAATGTTAAAATTTCAATAAAATTAAAACAATATATAGGATGTATTAATTAATTAATTATATTCAATATATATATTATTCAATAAATTAAATAATGATTTTCATTATATAAATATATCTAAATGTATAAATTTTTTCACAATTTTTAAATTTTATATCACAACTACAAAGCCCATTCAAGGTATAAATAATTAAAAATATTAATAAAATATAATGCATAAAAAATAAAAACGGAAGAAGACAAATTAATATTGTTCCGCTTATTTCGCCAATTAGGAATTTATAAAAATTATCACTAAAGCCTATACTTTAAAAATATAAATTCTAAATTTAAATATCAATCTATATTGTGTAAAAGTTCAGTTTTTCCTAAAAGTTGTTGAAAATAGAAATTGGTGTAAAATTTGGACTAAATTTGAAAAAAATAAAGAATATCGTAAAAATACTTGTTATTGATTAATACATAGTCTAAAAGTTTTTATTAAGACATTCGAATTACATGAGAATTAAAATAATCTGTTGCAATTTATAGTATTTTCATTATTTAAGCACTTGATTATTATTTGTTTTCTAAAGAATTACAGCGATAAAAGGCCTGTTTTAAACTATTGTTAAATCTAAGCCAAGGAAATAGACCATTATTATGAAACAATAAATACGTACATACATAAAGGTAGTTTTATCTTATTGCTGTTAATCTTAAAGTCTAAATGTTCCTTAAATGTAATGAATATAAAAATCCTTGTAAAATTCTGAGCATTATCATGACAACCACTGCAAATATATGACGTTTAAAAGAAATATCTTAGTAATCATAATTAATAATAATTTGATATATTTCTTTATTACAGTAATAATAATGTCAAAAATAAATTATCGTTAAGATATATTGAACAGTCTTTCTCAAAATTTTAAACAGCGGAATTGAAATTTTCTTAAATTATTTACAACATCAGTATTGAATTTATACTTCGACTTATTTATTATAAGTGAATAAATATTTTAAGCTTAAGTTAGTTTATTATTAGGTTGAAAAATAATTTCTATTCGTATCTATTATACATGACTAAATTTTAATCAGGTATTGTAGAATAAGATTCCTTTGGTTAGTTTAAATTTGTAATAATATGTTGACTTACAATAAACATAATGTGTATATTATTAATATTACAAACATTTGAATAATTTTTAGTTTATATGTAAAATGGATATGTAAATTTTATTTAAATTAGAAAAAAAAATGTTCTTATATTTCTGATTAATTTTTGTAATTTTCGAAGAAGATATGCGATCTTTATACGATATACATAGTTTATCAAAATTACAAAATATGTAGTTAAGACTTTGAAACGATTAACATGTAAATTCCAGTAAATAACCATTTGTTGTTCATAATGAAAAAATGTTTAAATTATAAAATATATGACTTCTTAAAGAACTATTAGTGACATAACAAGAACTATTGGTATTATGGTGATTTATTAAAATTTCAGGCCATTTTAATAAATACAAGTAGAACATGTACTTAAATATACGATTTCATGAACTTTGATTGTCGACACTCGAAATTGCATATCATTTCAAAATCTCAACAACCTTAATCCCGTTAACTATAAATTTCATCATTCGTTGAGAGCAATTTTAATTGATACGATCTTATCAAATATTTCGTCAATATTTATTTACTAAAGGGGATTATTTTATTTTACATCGTTATTAACGATCAATTATTTATTTTAAAGGATTTCTTCAAAATTCTGAAATATATTGTAAAGAATAAAATGTTTTTAGGTAGACAGGTGAAATTGCTAAAAGTATATAATAAAATTATATTTATGAAATTTTATTTATTGATGAAAAATGTTGCTTTATAAGCAAAAGAAATTTTAATAATAATACTCTATGTTAAGATAAACATTAAAACCTAAAAAATTTTTATTACTTAAATAATTTGAAAAATAGATAATATTTATTTATTAATTTAAAATTTTTTAATGATAAACTAATGAATGGATTATTGAATATTACGAAAAATATTATTTAAAAAGATTAATGCCATTAATTAATTTATTATTTATAAAAATTAAAATATTTATGAACTGTTTTTGATTTAATTTTTTTTTCTTTATTCATTAAACATAGAGCAATACGCAATACATAATAATATAGTATTATTTTATTTTGATAAGTATGGATTTTTTTTATATTAATATTTATGTTATTAATTTTCAATTACATACTACTAACGCCTTGCAATAATGTAATAAGAGTAAATACATATGTGAAAACGTGTCATTGATTGCATAAAATAAATTTTTGTATTTACAAGAATACATGATTAAATTTTTATTTACTAAACTATTATTAACCGGTAATGTTACAATGATTGACATCATTCTTATTCGGTAAGTTTTATACTATGTTTAATATTGCATAGTGTTTACTAGTTGGAGTATTTCTTTCATTTGATATTGCAATGTCATTCAACAAAGGAAGTAAATACATATGAGGATATAATAAAATAGAAGTATTCAGGTAATTTATTTTAAATATATATATTACATTATTTACGATGCGGAATTAACGTACAATATTAGTGATAATATTAATAGACAATTACATAATTATTAGAAAAATAAAAAGTTTTTTGTTATTTTAATCTAAGGTATTCATATATTTGTTAAACAATGATCAATTCAAGGGTAATTTAAAAAAATAAAATTTTCTGTTTATTTTACAAAAATTTATTATTTAAGAAAAACTATAAAATATATAAAAATTATATATATTTACATAATATACATTAAATTAAAACAAATTTGTTCATTGATTATGCATTTTCTATGAAAACACATTATATTAAATTTAATAAATACATTTTTATTCTTTTGAAAAACATGACAAACAATTTTTTTAAATTTACGCTAATAAAAGATAGCGAAAGATAAAATTATTATTAATTACTTGCTTTATTGTAATTGTAATTATGTTTATTTTATTTATCCTATATTTTTATATTTATTTATTAAAAATAAAAAACTGCTAAAGCATTAAATCTCAATTGTAACACTTAGTTACACGTGTAAGTATACAATATAAAAATTAACATTATGTTTTCTCATACACTAATGTATGTATAAAAATTGACAGATATAGTTTTAGCAATCGAAAATGATTATGCATCGAGTGCTGAGTGAAAGTACAAAATCAAATGGAATAAGATTAAGACTTTCGACTTATCTAGAATGTAGAGCGAGAGTAAAGAAGTAAATGGTAAATATAATTTAGTCGAGTTTCGAGCTAGCAAATATATCATTTGAAAAAAGGGATACAACGAATTCTAGTTATATGTAATTCGTCACTTTAAGAGGTGATTATCCTCTCGTGCACGATTATCGTAATACGATCGTCGTTCCTTCTCCTCGGTAGCTTTCGCCGTTACGAGCTCCAGACTCTTATCTTCCGGATGCTTGTGTCTCCGAACAATCGTTCCCCCATTTCCTTATCAGGAATCATGTGATATCATGTACTAGCGGATTTAAGTGCGATCTACAACCTCCATATACGAGACACCACCCTTCGCGTTTTCCTTCTCGTCAATGAAGGCAATTTTTCCCTGAACCCAGGAAGTACAACGCAATTTACTAGCTTTTACTACTTCAGAATCGACCATATGTAAAATAAGTTATGCCATTTATGTCGAATAACAACAATTTTATACGAATCTTACATTGAACATTAGTAAAATCAATGACTTCAAATGAGTTGAAAGAGTGCCTTCTTTCATGCACAATAATTTTTATACTGCTCAGTTGCACATCTCTTATTTAAATTAATCGAGTATTACGTTATTCAATTCATTTGAAAATTCTACTGGGAGCATTCTTCTTCTTCTTCTTCTTCTTCTTCTTCTTCTTCTTCTTCTTCTTCTTCTATTATTATTACCTTATTATTATAAATATAATAAATGTTTAAATCTATGCATAAATATTTATTTTATAATTAAATACAACGTTTGTTATAATATGACTTTAAGAAATCAATAAATTGTACTTTTTGTACGTATTAACATTGAAAAACATTTTCTTAAGACTATTATTAGCAAGTATAAATATAACATATAATAAAATAGATCATCTGTTGAAAAAGTCTTTATTTGTAATCATTTTTAATTGAAATAATATTAAATAATTAAATATACTATGGTAATAGAAGTTTACTTAATAAGAAAGAAACTGTATATATTCATTTCTCAATATTATAATTATCAATATTAAATATGAATTAATTGCTGCAGTTTAGTATTTTATCTGCTATTCAGAAGGTATTTGATTGTAACGTCATGAATCAAAATATCTTCGTAAAGCGTATAAATTTTTTTTTATTTTATCCGATAAGGCTTATGACATAAATCTCAGTGAAAATTGAAAATATCACGTTTTTAAAAAATTGACTTTACAATTAATGTTTAATACCAATGAGATTAGTAGTAATCGACTAGTGACTCTAAAAGATAATAAAATTAAATAAATGATGTTTCAATACATTCATTCAAGATTTCCTCAAATCTTGCACAATTTTTATTTTGAATATTAAAAAAAGTCATGAAAATTATGAATATTTGACATTTAATTTCTCTTTTAGTAATTTAAAGCTTATAAGTTGGTAAAATGTGGTAAAATAAGTATATATTCTATGTATCATATTCTTTGTTAATTAAAATAAAAATAAATGTAATGCATAAGTTTAAATGTACAACTATCTGCATTTCATGAAGGTCACATTGAACACAAGTATACACTCTCGTACATAAAAGAAAAGTATAAAAAATTGACCTTAAAAATATTTTCTGTTATCATAAACGACCTTTTATACATGGAAGTAAAAAAAAAACTTATCACAATATCCTTTACCAAATGTAAAACTATAACTATAATATTCTAATAGGTGCTAAGTCATAAATATTTAAGAAATTCAAAATAATTCATTATTTAATGTGTATTAAGTTACAAGAAATGTTATACTTTCAACGGAAATTATGTAAATACATCTATATAAATAAAATAATCGTTATTGATTTAATTAAGCAATTAAGAATATATGTGAAGTCATAAATTTTAAGTAACCTACTTATAAAATAAGCAAACAATCTTTAAGTCTTACTTTTTATTATATTGTATCATTAATATTTTATTAAAATTTATTACAATTATTTATCAAGAAATTGATTCTGCAGGTAGGTTAATGACTCTGAAACCAAGTGGAGAAGACATATTTTCATTCAAGGATTCTTCAATAGATAATAATGATCATGTATTGCATTAATTATTATAATATTATAATAAAATAATTAATTCTTACAATCATTGATACAATGTTTTCACGGATATTACTTATGATATATCTATCATGATTGTCCTGTATAAATAATTTGTATTAATTCATTTTCTCTCGTATACTAAATGTGGTAATAACGATAATAAATTTAAAAATGTAAATAATATGTTATGAAATGAAGACTCCAATATAATAATGATTAAAAAATTTTTAATATATGTAAATCTGCCATCAATAATTAAAATATTGAACAAATTAACTTATTCATTTACATATTGATTTTGTCAAATTTGAGCATTTTGAGAAAAGTTATTACAGTATTATCGGTTTCATTATACCAAAAATTATTTTTTCATTATGTATATTTATTTATCTCTCAGTATTAGTAAGCTTATTGTGTTAAATTAAATGTAATACCTTTCAATGTTACAATATAAGGTCATACATTGTTTAAGATTAGATAAATGAAATGTGATCTTAAAAAAGTTTGTTCATTATAATAACTAATAATTAGTTATAATTTTTTATACACGCATATTTTCAAATTAATATTAAAATAAAAAATAAGAACGTGGCAACGCTATTTATCGGTATTTTTCAATCACTATCCTTTCAATTTACTATCAATTGCTTTCGATATAAATAATTATTAACAAGTTCTAAAAAACAGTTTAAACAATTATTATTAATGTAACCATAGTTTTAGACATATAGATGCTTTTATATAATAATAATAATAATAATAATAATAATAATAATAATAATAATAATAATAATAATAATAACAACAACAACAACAATAACAACAACAACAACAACAACAACAATAATAATAATAATAATAATAATAATAATAATAATAATAAATGGTCTGTGAGATAGAAATAAAAATATAATTAACTTTTATTTCTATATAAAAAAGAATAATTAAAGTAAATTATTTAAAAAGATTTTATTAAACGTGTTTTATTATTATTGAAAATTTCTATCGATATGAAATTTTATATAATTATATGTTATATAGATAAATTAATATTGCAATTTAAAAAGTCTTGAAATCATTAAAAAATACAACAAATTGAAAAAAGTTAGTTTTATTCAAACAATATTTTGTTGTTGACATATGTAAATACTCATTTACGATTAAAAAATTTAGAATTTAAAGTGATACAGTTTGTCTGATTTGAAATAAACTTAGTTTATAATGATATCATTTATTAAACACGTGTAAAATCTAATGATAATAAGGAAATGAATAGAAAATACTTAGGAATTTATTTACGATAGAGAAGGTAAGACATTAATTTACAATGAAACTGTGAAATATATTTGAAGGTATTTCAAAGTTGGATAAGAAAAATCACTATTGCTTATTCACAAGTAAATAAGCTTTTAATGTCGAATAAGAGTCTAAACTTTTATATGCATTAACAATAATTAATTAGATTTCTGAAAAATCTTTATATACATTCTCATTAAAATCTGTTTTTTGAAGGCATAAAAATGTTTCAAAGTACAATATAAATTGAGAGTTCAAATCATATTTAAAGGAATATAAAACTCTATAATTAACTATATTATACTATATGTATAAAATCATGAATTATATTTAAAAGATTCTGTAAATTCATGTTTGTTCAGTATAACTTTTAACAAATACATTCATGTATTATGTCAAAAAAAACGAATTTACAGACAATGTCAGATTTAATTCATTGTTTACTTAAAATAGTTTGGTGTTTGTATACTTTTTTAAATCCTTGATTATTTGAAGATTTAATTATATGCGTTTAATTTTTAATGAAATCTTATGCTTTGATTTTTATTGAACAATTAGAAGCCTCTATTTGTAGGGTTAATAAAATATTTAAAATAAAACTTTGATTAAAATAATATTTAAAATATACCTATACTAATACTAAGTGAAATAGGCTTACATGAAACGAGTAATGGAAGTGTCTTTTAAATCAGTGTTCACATTTATTTTTTAAATAAATGCCATTATTATAAATCTTTAATTTTCAAATTAGGAAATTAGAAATTTCTATAATTAATGTAATAAATATTTTATGCTCACATTTTTATATATAACAATTATAAGATACATAACAATATTGGTTTAGTATAATATAAAGAAAAAAATTTAATTAGATTTACGACAATGAAAGGCTAGATGAAATATTCGGGGATATGACAAAATGATATAAATAAACTTGTGAAATGAAAATATGTATGTATGTAATTAACCTCATGAATATTAATAATATACAGTTTATAAAGTTTTCTGCGAATATTTTTCTCTGTGATCTACATTGTGTGTACAGAATTTGTTTCAAAATTGTATTTTTTTCTGTTTGTATAAAGAATTTGTATTACACGATTGTTCATAAATTTTGTAGGTGATATTAATTAGTAAAAAATGTCTGTTATAAAAATACTTAAAGTAAATTCAAAAACATATATCAACTGATTTATTAAGCTGCAAGCTGAAAGTCACATTATCAGATATAAATAATTACATATTTTATATCATCTTTAATTATATAATCTTTACAAATAGACTAATTGACTTTGCAAAAAATAAAGATAAAGAGCAGAGAATGACAGATTTTTATTTTTACTTCAATTTAGTTTTCTTTTTAAATGAAATAAGAAAATGTTAGTCGATGCAGTGAATATTATTGAAAATAGTAATGTAGAAATAAGTGAACTATTTTTAGTATCCATATAAATAATGGCACCTTTAATAGTTGACAACGCTATCATTTATCTTTTTCTCAATAACTTATGTATAAGCTTATGTAAAATTGGAGATCATCAATAGACTTTTCTATATAAAATAACTTACATTCGATGAAATAGTAATTTATTATTCGAAGAAAACTGATTTTTGCAATCTTTGATATAAAGTTTTTTATACCCACAAAGATTATAAATGAAGTAATATTTGAAAAAGGCCAAATGTTATTGATTATATTACAAAAATTTTCTTATTTTACAAAATGTAATTCAATAAATAAACTTATTTACGAAACATTTGTGTAAAGTAATACATTTTAATTATTTGAAACTTAGTTAATAATAAGAACACTTTTAATTACACAAATGAATTTAATTAAATTTCTAAAAATGGTTCGGTTTCCTTTTTTAACAGTTCTCTTTTTAATAAAAAGTATTAATGAAATTATAGGTTCATTCTATTTATATCATGTTTTTGAATCTATTATAATTTTGTTATTATGTATATTATAATAGATCTAAAAATACTTCAAAAAATAGATAACATAGTGTTAAGTCATCTTCAAAGCTAAAAATACTTATTAGAGTAATCATTAAAGATAAATTATATCAATTTGAAAATATATTTATACATGATAAATTAATTTTTTTTTAATAAATTAAATTACTTTAGTAGAAATTAAAAATTAAAACGAGATCAGAAATTTGATAATGAAAATAGTTCAATATTTGAAAGGAGTACACAAAATTTCAGGCTACTTTATCAGTACAGAAAATATCACTTCAAGATAAATGTCTTTCAATTTATAGATATCAGTGTTTGATGTTGTTCACCATTCTATTGTAAAATATTGTCAAATTTCGTTAGCTCATAATTATATTCTTAACTGAAGTATCCATCTATCTATATCTACACAGACGCGCGCGCGCATCTACATATACAAATGTATACTATTTCGAAAGTTCAAACTAATTCATGTTAAAATAAAATTCATTAATACTATTGAAATGCAAAAAAAATTTTCAATTAAAATTAATATTTATATATTTAAAAATATTTATATTTGAATTACAAGCTTACGAATATGGATCTAAGCAAGCAATTGTTATTCTATTAGTGATAGTGGACGATAAGCGAACTACTTATTTAACATTCAAGGCATGTAAAGATAAATAAAAATCATACGATAAGGTTTACACTTAGTACATTATTATTTTCAAAACTGCATTCTTCTATTAATATTATAGAATGATCATTCACAAAAAGATTTCATCTATAGGAATAATTTAAAGCATTCTTAGTTCACGTGATAACTGTTTTTTTTTTATATTACATCGAACTATTGGCAAATTTAACTGCAAAATTTCAAATTAATTTTTATGACAATCTATTGGCAATTATAATGTCTAATTCATTAAGTGCAACTTCATGAAATTTAATAGGAATTAAATTAAATAATAGGAACTTATTGTTTGAGTAAACAGAACGAATATTACAAAAACTTGATTTTATTTTTGATATTCATATTCAATTAACAATATGGGTTTCTATTGTCATAATATTAATTCTTAATTTTTGTAATTGGCTTGATATTTATATAAATATTTAATTTACCTATTTCACTATTAAAGTTTTTTAATATTAGTTAATTAAATATTTCAGCGCATATGAAGAGTTTAATTTATATCAAATAAGGTCTGTTTAGTTCATGTCAATATACAAACTTTTAGATGTATATAAATATTACAATAGTATGTGCAATAAATTTTTTTATACGTGCATGCATTTATGTAAATTCGTATACAAATATTTTTTGAATAATAACATTGTTTTATTTTTAAAACTTTTAAACGTGTTTAGTGCTTGTTCGTGGAACAAACATTTTTCATTCTTACGTTACAGTAAACATTAAAATAACATAATTATTTAGCATATAATTAGGCATATGAAGGCTTATTTATTAAAAATTGAAGAAAAAAAATAAATAAATAGAATATTATAAATAAAGTACCACTTTGAAGAATTTTTTCAATTTCAAATATTTGTCTCTGATTATGGTAAGGAAGTTGATAATTTAATGTACAATATTATTTTCATATTTTAATGGCCATTATCAAAATATGGCTAATAAAATATTACAGTAAACTAAATTACAATATAATTAGTAGAATGTAATTTTTTAGAAATGACTATTTTTAGTCATTATTTGAATACTTTTTATAAATCATTATATAATACAAATTAAATTTATTCTTTTGCATTTTTTATGGTATCTTTTTATTTTTATTAAAATTAATTTATGAAGTTACTATTATACTACAATATTATAGTATAATATACTAAAAAAAAAAGTCAATTATTTAAGTTCATTTTAATGTATTTAATATACATTATGACGTTTAAAATCGATTTAATTTTAGGATATGATAAGAACTTTCCTTAGTGGTTATAGGTTTTGCTAAATATAAATTTTCTACTTTGAATTGAAACCAGAAATAATAAATAACATCATTATAGAATGTAGATATACTTTCTACGGGAAATCTAATATTCTATACATAGCTTTAATTACTTATAAGGTAAAAAACGCTATTTTTTAAAAATAAAATGCCAACTCAACCAAAGATCTTACAGGTAATGATGAAATTGGTTAATACACAAGTTTAATTTAGTATCCGTATGGTGACACATGATAGAAATTAATAAAAATCAATTAATAAATATAAACTATTATTAATTCGAAAATTAAATATAAGTACTTCCGAAATCCGCAAATAATTTAGATAATAAATAATTTACAGTATTGTACATATAAATAATGAAAACCATTTGTGATTAAATTTAATTACTTTATTGAGAATATTTTTGTTTTTGTTAAGGTATAAACATAAAAAAATCACTATTTGTATAATCTATTTTGTACAATCACTATTTTGTATAATCACACAATTTCGAAATATATTTCCAAATTTGATTTTCTGATATATTGAAATTTTATTTATCTATATGCAAAAAATTATATTGTATACCAATTAAATGGCATTTTTAAAAAAAAAATTGATTGTCATTAAACTATTTCTATTGCTCCTTTATTTAAGGATTCTTTATTAATTTAATTGTCTATAAATTATATTAGAAACGAAATACATTTACATTACATATCAATTTCAATATGGTTGTTTAATCGTATAAATCAATGATATTTAAAAGATATATAGATATAAGTAAAAATTAAAGTAGCGCATTGGAATAATTTTCTTTTGAGGAATCGAATGAATAAATCGATAATAGAAGTTAATTGAAATAATAACCGTTTCCATAAGTTTCAACGCCATTTTATAATATGCTTATTAATAAAGTATTATCATGTATTTATAGAACCTTAAACCAATAAATGTAACGAATATAAGATCTTGTGATTGCCTTGAATCAACAATTTATTATTATAAGTAAAATTTCACTCACTTTTTCTAATGATCAGAAATTTAAATCATAAATAAAACAGTTATCTTAATTTTTAAATCTTTTTTAAACACTTTTTCTGACTTTGGTATGCGTTATTGAATTATGGTTTTTATACAATTTGCTGCCAACTCATAAAAGAATCTTCAATAATTTTTTACGCTCTTCAATATAAGTAAAAAAGAAAATTTATCAAAATATAGTCATTATTCTCTGAATACTATTTACGAAATATTTTATTTACATTTTAAATTGTTTCGAATGGCGTAACAATTAAAAATCAATACAGATTCATATCGGTACAAATTATTTGTATTTCTTTTCATATATTTATTTATTTTTACAAACATTTAAAATATATGTACGTTTAAAAATTGAAAAGTATTTTATAAAGATCTGTTTCTCAAAGATCATACATATCAATAGGTACTATACTTATTTATGGTCCAATATTTTTTAAACAGTACAGCTAGACTAAAATATGCGAATGGTATAAAAATATTCATATGTACACATAAAAATAAATAAGAAAAATGATTATAATACCAATAAACTGTAAAAACAATTTTTCCAACATATTGTTAAGTTAAAACAAATTTTTGTTAATTACTTATCATTTCACAAAAAAATTAAAATTATATTTTATTTAATATGTAAAATATAAAGAAAATAATAATATAATCGGTCAGATTAATTAATGCTATAATGTAAATTAATTTTTACGAAGCTAATAAATTTGTCATTTGATGAATATAATTTTCTTAATAATATAGAATTTGTATTAATTGATTAGTAATTATATTAATTATTACAATTTATTCAACATCAAAATGTATACAAACATTTATATTTAAATGTATAAGATAAATTTTATATTTCTTTTCTTTCGTAATATGTACATGTATTTTCTTACATTTAATATGCTAGATATTAATTTTAAGTTCTGAGTGTCTTAATTCAGTATTAAAAATAAAACTAAGATTTTAGAAAGGGAAATTAAAGTAAAAAAAAAATTAATTACTTCAGATTTAAGAAAATGATTCTGTGACACGTGAATCGCATTTGCATACTTAATTATAAATTCTTATTGAAAATTAAATAAGTATTGTAACGATAAATATAGAAAAAATCTACTTGAATATACATATAATAACAATATTGAAAATTACTTTTACTTGACTTATGAAAGTAAATTCGTATAAAAGTAAATGTTCGAATATAGGAAGAAAAAAAGATTAATAGCTGAAAATATAAAAATCTATTGAGCTAAGTGGCTGTATGAAAAGATGAAAAGTAAGGTATAATACGACAGAATTGTATTAATATGTACATGTAGCTCATTGTAATTTGTGGTTGTGCTACATTTTAGAGGAGACTGAAGTGGGAGCATAGAATAAAGCTAGGCATAACTAATATTACAGTTTTATCTTCTATTCTACGCACATAATCTTCAACATCTTTTTTGCTTCTTTAAATAAAATTACCAAACAAGTATTTGTTATTTTAATTTCATTATTATTTGTATAAAATACCGTTATTAATAATATTCCATATGAATGAAATAATTTTTTTTATGAAGTTAAATACATAATAATACAAATTAAAAAAATTTTAGACAGCAAGTTTTTATAAATTAGCAGTCAAAGAATTGCAGCATTTTATTGGTTAAATATAGACAAGTCTATGATATCACGATAGGGAATCGTAATTTAATAAAAATATTTCAAATTGATTTGTTATAACCCGCAATAATCTCTAAAGTATTCGGATTCAGGTATTAGGAGCATACGCACAGACAATACTCTTCATTAGTAAAAGTTGATTTTATATATATAAAAGTGAGTAAGCAGGTAACAGAATAATTAATTTAATGAAGAATTAGAAAAGTATAATTAAAAAATTGACGAGGATACGTTACAGCTATTGTTTTCTAATATTAAATTAATCATTTCGGTTACCAAAGTAAATAGCAAATAATTTATAATTCGAAATGTTGAAAGGTGTATGAAAATCGGTTTTGGATTCGTGCCTCGATATCTGAGACTGGAAAAGCGAGAGGAAAGGCGAGAACAGCGAAGCCGGAGCCAGAGATCGGCGAGAGCAATGACGGCTTGTGTCGCAGATCTGATAGTACGCTATTAATAGCAACGATCGTTCCATATCGCCAGATCCGCTGTCCGCCGCGAGTGGAAGTCAGGTGCGCACGCTCTTATGAGAGTCTGAGCCCCGCTGAGTGGAAGGGGGAAGGGTAGGAGTGATGGTACGAGAGCGACGTAGCCAAGGAGAGAGGGTGAAAAGAGGGAGGGATAGACATTGGACGGAGAGCAGAAAGAGGAGTGCCCGCGACAATTACGCGGAGATTAGCGGTGCCGCGGCTTGGGGGAGCCCGCGCCCCCACCCGATCATCCGGAGGGGGTAGGGTTCGCACCTCGGGCAAAGGCTTTATAAATGACAATCTTGGTGCTGGTCGGCTATCAGTTGACGTTCCTATGTTTTTTCCTCCTCTCGCTCCTCCTCTTCTACTACCACCCCATCCTCCAACTTCATAATAGCCGTCATTGTCACTACCAGTCGTGCTTTCTTCCCCTAATTTTACTCCTCCTTCTCCTCCTGCTCCATCTCAATTTCCGTGACGGCCGCCATCACCTTCTGCTCCTCGACTTCCTCGTAGAGGCATCGCGGTGCTCGGTGGTACAGCTAGCGACCAGGACAAGTGGGTCAAGAGCTCGTTTTGCGAGAGCGGCCGTCCTGGCCTTCCTTTGGCCAGAGGAGCAGTCTAGACCGTCCGAGGATTCCCGCGATTCAGGGCTCCCGGCCAGCAGCGAGGTAAATCGCAATCGAGAGCGGTCGCTAAGACAGTCAGTCTTACTTTTATTTCGTAATTTTTTTCCCTCTACTGCCCCCCCCCAGCCTATCCGCTTATCCGCCTATCTGCGCAAACACCTCTTTTCGAGCCGCGATTTGCTTAATCGCGGCTCCGTTTGAGGGGCCTCATTCTTTATCCTCCCGTCGGGGCTCCTGCGGCTCATGATCTGCTCTGGCCTAATAAATCAACGCGGCGGCCAAGTGTCATCGGCTTATTTATTGACCCTGCATACGGATTCAGCTAAATAAGCAACTCCGAGCACGGCCGGATATTACGCCTCTAATTGTCGGCTACTCGCCGCAGAAAAAAAGAAAATATATAAAGTGTTACGCAAGTGGCTCGTTGTGCTCTCTATACCCTCCTCCTTCACAGTCACCCGCAACCCCTTCTCTATCCCGTGACTGGCTGACCACCGCTTCTGTTTGACGGAGGCCCCTCCCCTGATAAATCACAATCGTCGTGGAACGCGTCGCCAGAGTTAAAAAACCAATCGATTGTCACACACGGCATTCGAGGCGAAATAGCCTTAGGAGTCAAATCGAGACGGAGCGCGTGCGTCCCGCGAAAAGATCTCTGGATCAGAGAGACTAAGCCGCTTATTATTATTCCAAAGTGCGAGGCAGCCTGAGAGGGCCAGAGGCAGCAGTGGCGGCGGCGGCGACGACGACGACGACGACGACGACGACGACGACGACGACGGCGGCGGCGGCGGCGGCGGCAGCGGCGGCGGCTACGGCGGTAGCAGTAGCAGTACTAGCGGCACAGTACCAACGGAAGCAGAAGCAGCGAAGGTTGGAGCAGAAGCAGCGGAAACAGGAGTAATAGCACCAGCGGCGGCGGCCGCCGTAGTCCCAGTAATGATGGCCACATCTTCGACGAGGGTGGAAGTAAGCCTCAGGATGACAAGGACTGTGGGACTGATCGTCCTCGGTGCCCTCGTGTGCCTCTCTTCCGGTCTCAGCTTGCCGCCCAAACATAAAGGTTCGTATCCCCCCGAATTCGTCCTTGGCCTTGATTCCACAACCGTTCGTCTGATTGGACAGTAAGTTCCGAGGTTGATGAAAATCGCCTTCGTCGGATGGTTATACGACCTTCGCTATTTATCCTTAAATGCTCCGGTGAATTTTTGTCACTATTATCCGATTTCATCGGTATTTAATTAAAAATTTAATTATTCACCGATCCGGACGATGTTTGAAAATCCTAATCGTATTCGCGAGTCTTTTTCCTTCTTCAAAATGAAATACATTTCTGTATATTAAATCACATAGATAATTATTTAAATGAATGCTAGGATATTTAAGTATTTAGTCAATTTCAATCCACTGCCATTATTTTATTATAATTAATGACAAGAAATAAATTGTTTTTCATTTTGTTTACCTAAAATCGTTTATTTGTAAAAATATAAATATTGCATAAGACGTTTTGAAATAGGAAATAAATGCTAAACCATTGTAAATTCAACAAATTCATACCTTTATCAATTACTTATAATAATTTAGGATAAACAACATTCAAGCTGTTGCATTCAATTAATATTAACAAAAATTTAAACAAAACACATAAGCGGGGGCAAATTTTTTTAAACAGACTCACTCGAGCTATGATTTTAGTATCGTTAAAAGAAGCAAAGTACTCATCATCGTCGCTAATACATTGCTTTTACGTTCTATCGCCCTCGGCCTTCTGTTAAGCAGTTAAATTATTCTAAATCGAAAGAGAGCTTCCTGCTTGGAGTTTATATAGAATTATCGGCTATTTCCAAAATATCTTCTCCAGACTTTCCCAGTTAAAAAGCAAAAAGTCCAATGACTTGATTCAATAATATAACGTACTATATATTGTAAATGCAATCGCCTACGTAGATAATTGTAGAGTAAATATAGGTACGATGTTCAATTGGTGATTGTAACCGCTTAAAGCAGAAATCGTCTTCTGTGAAAGTGCTAGAATGAGAAATTTCCGGAATTTCGTCCACCGGCATTCTTACCATTTTAAAATCGATCTTCGACTGGTCCGTACATGCGCCGGATTTTCCCATAACCAAAAGAAACGCTAATCTGCTCCCGCATGGCACCATCAAGTTCGAATTTTACCGACTCTACGTTACCCTTTATTGATATCCACATCCGAAAAATCTTTCTTGGGAAAGGCTTATGGAATTTCATAGAATACAGTCACCGTAGAAATTTATAATACCAATCGGTCTGTAATATTACTTATCAAAATATTTTGTTAAAAAAGAATCGCATGAACACAGAAAACAGAAAATTCATTATGTTTTAGGCCACTTTAAGGTATATAATTATTTTTTATTAACTAAGTTTGTCATATTCAACGAGAATATTTTTTTTTTCCTATCAAGAAGTCAGAAACCAATATTACGATATGATAGAATAATGGTATCGACGAATACGACCGAACGGAAGTGAATATGCATTTAATGGATACGTAAAAATTCCGCAGAGACATCGTTTTGGATGAAGTCAGGCCAAGAGAATCTAAGACAAATCTTATCGCTGCAAAACAATCAGAACCGTGCGAAGAATGTCATCATTTTTATTGGTGACGGAATGGGACTGTCGACTATAACATCCGGGAGAATTTACAAAGGACAAATGAAAGGCAATAGTGGAGAGGAGTACAAGCTCGTTTTCGAAAAGTTCCCAAGTACTGGTTTCTCAAAGGTATGACTTACATCTTTTTTGTATGCCAACACTTGCACTCTCCGCAGTTGAATTAATAATACATGTTAATAGTATTTTTAATGAATCGACAATATAGTTAAGCACGTTCTTTTGTGTGTCCATAATTAATTTCTAAAAGACTTTGAAAGAATCATTATGATATTTTACCTTCCTCTAATTTACCTTGTGTAAAATTTTATTTTATTATTATTACGGTTATTGATTTCATTTTGTTGAACATGACATAAAACAAAATATTAGACTTAAATTACCGTCCCCTCCCAAAATACGTTTACCTTTGCATAACATTTTATTTTAAACATTTATTTAAGCACGTTTTTATTTGAATTTCACCTTGCATAATAAATGACAATACTACATAGATAAATATTATTTATTAATTACAAGCAACTAAAAAAAAACAATTTTCAATATAAAAATATAGTTTTCATATTTTAATAATATAATTAGAGTTTGTATTGAAAATATGGATATTTCATGGATACATATAAATAAGATAAATTTAACAAAGAAGTTTAACAATTTTCTCTTTTGAAAAAATGTAATATTTAGTCATTGTAAAGATAGAAAAAGAAATAAAAAATAATAATCCCAGTGGGTTATAAGGCTTAGTGGTAGATACGCGCGAGCAATGAACGATTTTAATAAAATTTAAATTCAAACAGCAATTACAAGCTAGTACATTATTAGTTTACTAATGCTAGTGGGATGAATTTGAGAATTGCATATAAGAAGTGAAAGATGAGTGGCGAGAAAGTGGGAGGGTGTAAGCGAAAATTGGCGGTGAAAAGCAGTTGTATCGCATAGCGCTGAGAAGAAACGAAGCTTTGTAAATTATAACAGGCAGAGTAGGTAGATTTCGACTGGAATTGGGGATAGGGAAGAGGGATGGAGGATGACGCATATTTCATTTACAGACGTACAATGTGGACAGGCAGGTGCCGGACTCAGCTGGCACCGCCACTGCAATATTCACCGGAGTGAAAGCCCAATACCGGATGTTGGGTCTCGACGACATGGCCAAGTTCAATGTCTGCGACAAAACGGTCAATGAGAAAAGCCACCTCACGACCATCGCTACCTGGGCCCAGGATTCTGGCATGGACACCGGTACGTCGGATCTCTCTCTCTCTCTCTCTCTCTCTCACACACACACACACACACACACACACACCCCTCTCTGCTCCGCTTCTTTTCCACCCTGTCTGTTCGACTTGGTTCGCGAACGCGGCTTCCAACGTCTTTGGCGCCTAAGCAAATATTTTATTTTCTCCCGAGCTTGATAATACTGCATAGTTGAATGTTGCTATTATTACTATTATCTAATCAGTCATGACTTGCCGAGTCTGAGAATACAACTTTGGCCCATTATTAACCGGCATTGCTTATTTATAAATAATTTACGCTGATCGGAATACTAATGAATTAAAGCAATTTTATTACGATTACGCGCCTAGGCCTTTAATGACCTTTAATGATTACAATTAGATTTTTTTTTTTTTTTTATTAATTTGCTAGCCTGCCAACTAGTTTCTCCAAGTATTTATTTATTTTATAATGCTTTACAAAAACTAAACGTGAGAAAAAGGTGACCTAATTTATGAAAAATGAACTTGAAATGTCGCCGCATTATTTTCTAGTAAAAAACGAAAGACGAATAACGTTTAAATTTGTAAGGCTCAATTTTTTGTTCGATATCGAAAGAGAGTCATAAATATATCTGCTGTATTTATCATTGAAAGGAAATACTGACGGTTTTCATTCATGTCTAAATAATTTTAATTGCCATTATTTCACTACTGTCGTCTTCATTGTATTTTATTTGTTGTTCCAAAGTAAACCAAATATAATAATTTATCCAGTTATTCAGTGGCACATATCTTTGTTTAGAATTTGTTTTTAAAATGTATACACACGCACGGGTTGTCTGGTTCAACCGCGCGCGAGCATACACACACACACACCGCAAGAGAATATTTATGCTAATAGAGATAAGTTAATATTTATCAGAAGCTACAAACAGCACGAAATAAATCGCTAAGAAAAGCTTATCAATCATTTAAATTCAATTCAAACAATTATTATCAGTATTAACATACCTTAACACTATGACGATATTCAATCACATTTAAATCGTGCGTCACCATTCGTCCAAAATATACACCTTCTCTAATACCAATATTCCTTAAATATACTGCGCTAAAATCATAAATAGGAATTGTGGATATTGAAAAAGTCTTTAATACCGTTCAAGCGATTCGTTTCTCGACCTTAGTTAAACCTGTATTAATTTTTTTGTTGTTTTAGAAACTGAGATAGAATGAAACGAACGAACGAAGCATTGACATTTACAACTTTTTAAATATAATTATTATAAAATTAATATCAATTGCAAGCATGCTATAATTCTATTACATTTTTTGTAGCCACATAAACTTTACGGTTTACTTATTTATAAAATTATATCATAATTTTTAATGGAATAAGATTATTTTTAAGCAAGCAAATGAATACATAGAATTATAATTATGAAATTAATTAATTTTTTGCCAAACAATTCATTTTTATCTTTATGAATTTTGTATTGAACAGCTTAAAGTTTTTCCTCAATTATATAATACAGTAATGAATGTATTACAACTGTTTGTTATTAATTCTTTAAATATTACCTAAAATATGCCATATTTGACATTAAAGAAGACTTTATCATATTTACTTTTCTATGCGTAAAATAATTAATTAATTAGTATTTTCGAATAGTTTCTATTACTTGAATATTTTTTATATAATACGTATAATTAACATTAAGAATTTATTTTTAAGATTTTAAATATATATTATGTATAGTAAAAAATTTTATTTTTATTTACTTAGTATTTACATCTATACCAATAATGCGAATAAACTTGAACAAATACGTAAACGATTTCATTTATTAGTAATGATAAAAAAGCTTTAATGAAAAATAAATTAAAGAAAAACTTATGCTGAGTATTTTAACCTAAATTCTGTTTTATACTATAGTAATAACTAGAATAGTTTCCAAATTAAATTAACAAGTATTTGCATAGTTATACTTTAACAGGTTTAAATAAGTGTTCGTTTCCAATACGCATAAGTTACTATTAGGAATTATGAAGCTAATTATGATATTGCTATTAGGTTCAGTTATTCAAAAAAAAAAAATTGAGATTCCCGTTTGCGTTCAAGGTATTATTAAAATTAAATGAAGCCTTTATATAACTTGAGTAGAATAATTATTAAAAAAATTACGAATTGATATAAGAAAAAAATTGCTTAAATTGAATTTGTTAATTGGTCCTTTGCGTACATCTTCTTCATTAAATGTGAAATGTCAGTCAGATATGAAATATCATGGGTATGATTGTTGAACCTGTAGTCCGTCCTCGAATGCTCAAAATATATTTTTTCGAAGCTCTATTGGGTTCATCCTCTAGACGATGATATATCTTTTGGTTCGAAAATTTACGCTTGCGGCGTGGAGGGCTACGTTAACTCGTGCGCACGCGCGCCAATCGCGACCCTGAGCCGTTTAACGGGCCACGAGTGCGTGAAAAAATTCGCGGACACTTCGAAGCTTTTTCTCTAAGAGTACACATTCATTCAAAAGCTTTCAATTTGACGGCTTAGGTCGTTACATCGGCACTTTATGTCATTGGATAATGCTAGACTTAATCAATAATATTGTCTAAGGCTATTCTTTTTTCCTACTTTTTTCTTTTCAAATATATAATTATATCTAACGATGTAATCAAAATTGATATCCTAGCATATGTTTACAGCTTCCTTAATACTTTGCGAAACAATTACTCATATCCTGCAAGAGTTCCAATACTAAACACCTAAGGCAAAGATCATTGCAACATGACTTACCTAAAACTTTTCTAAATATACAGAAATATAAATTAATCAAGAACAAAAATATCATCTAATATTTTAAGAATAATTATAGGTTTTAATTATTTTTCTCGTGTTTATGAAAATAGATATTGATGTAGAATGCGGCGTCTAGAAAAAAAATATATATTCTTCGTCAATAATAATCTGTTGCGTAGTCATATTCATTTTATAATAGGCAAAATGCATAGTCGATCATTACGTAGAAATGGAATGACCCGGACATGTAGTATATATTTCATGATTTTTTAATTGTTATTCGATTCGTTACTTTTAATTACCCGGCTATTCTTTAATCAGTTTTTAAATATAATACTTTTTGTAGTGGAATTTTGAATTTTGATTTCTCTTTCAGATAAATACATTGCAATATTCACATTAGATCTAAGTTACTTGAACAATATAAATAATATATTAATAAATAACTATATTAAACATAATTATCTGTCCTTGTACGGGTATAGCAATAACCTTTTGCATAAATATGAAAATTTTTAATAGCAATGATCAAGGATACCTGTATCCGTGAATATCAATGTGAATTCATCTACAATATAAATTCGGCTGTATTACGTATGCATAAATACAGGTATATAATTACGTCTACAGGACAGTTTAGTCATCATCAAGTTTTTAGGAGGGATGGCAGGCTTTGTTTGCTAAATCTAGTATCTATAAAGAAGAGAAAAAAAAACCCAGACAACCTTGTCCTTTTGTAATTTATATGCTAAAATAAGAGATAAAAAGCAAATACAAAAGAGAACAAGCTTCGAAGGATGTTCGAAGTGGCGTGTAGGTCACAGACGAAGGCCACGGCCCAAAGTTTTACGAGTTTCTTCGTATTAAGTCCCGTGGTATTTTATGTGTGTCGCAGGATTCGTGACGACGACGCGGGTAACACACGCGACACCTGGGGCGCTCTATGCACACGTGAACAATCGCGATTGGGAGTGCGACACGGCGGTGCCTCTTGAGCATCGGGATTGCATCAAAGACATCGCCAGACAGCTTGTCGAGGATGAGCCCGGGAACAAGTTCAAGGTACGTTCAGGTCTCTCGAGTCGAACTCTCGCACTGTCCTCTCTTTCTCCTCCTCTTTTTTTTTTGTTTGATTTTTTTTTTTTTTTGATTTTCAAGTGTCAAGGGGGTTAAAACGAGCGATTGATCTATGAGCTCAAAGCCGAAATCGCTTTACCGGCGGGCAATGTGATTTTTAATGAGTCGGTCGGGCTTACAAAAGGCGTTGCTGGTCAATAGATTCGCGATGCTATTATTGATAATTCCAAATATTTATTGCTCGGCAACGCTCTCCAGAATGGCAATAAATTCGAATCTAAATAAATCGCCCGAACGTGACGGTTTATGCGAATCGCTCAGCTCTCAATGTTACGCGCCAGTGAAATTATTTATGCTGCCCTCGCGCACGATTCACGGAAAAGCTGCGACGAGCACTTTATAAGGTTTCTTAAATTCCGAATGAATACGCTTACGTTGAAAATGATTACTGCATTTAAAACAAGTTCGGGCGCACGCCCGATTTATAAATTTGATTGCTTAATATTTTTTGGATTTCTAAAACTGGCCAACTATAATGCTTTGTTAGCATTCAGAATATGATTATTGAAAACCCGTAAATACTACAGTTTTAACATTTATTAAGAATACGAAACAGTTGATATCTTTACATTTTAATTGATATTTTTCATAATAATCATCTTCGACAAAGTAGAAACTGAGGCTTGTATGGCACAATAAAACAAAGTTTTTTGTATTGCGTGTGCCTCGCTATTTTATGCAAAGACCTGCATGCGTTTGTCCATGAATCTAGCAGTGCTTTATTTAAAAATAATTCCATAAGACTATAAAATATGATTAAAATTCGTCAATTTACAAAATCAGTTAGCTGTCACGTTGACGTTCTCCTTCGCGAATAATGAAGATTAATGAAAAATTTCAGTTAGATTTCGTAACAATGAGAACATTGATCTATCAACGAATGTAAAAAAAGTAAACGTGATTAATAAGGCAGGGAAGGCTTGATTTTTCGTTTCCGGCTTTATTGCAATATAACTGAGGGTCGGCCGCGTCGGGGTATTTTCTGCCAAAGTAAATCGACAAGTTTCGGGACAAGACAGAAACAAACAAAAGCGAGCCATTACCACAGGTGATAATGGGTGGTGGGGCAGGCCCGATGGGTCTCAGCCTTCCAAATACGGATTCGGAGAGCTGCAAGCGTGGGGATGGTCGTCAATTGGCCCATGACTGGCTTCACGCTGACCCAAACGCGAGGCTAGTCACCACGACCAAGGAGCTCATGCACCTCGACCTCGGCAACACCAGCAAGCTTATGGGTCTCTTTGCGACCGACCATCTGCCCTTCGCCGCCGTCAAACCCGAGGAGGTGCCAAGCCTCGCGAACATGACCCTCCAAGCCGTGAGGATGCTCCGCAAGAACAAGAACGGCTTCCTCCTCATGGTGAGTTTTGATCTCGACCAATACTAGTCCTCATATTCTTCACATCTCCTTTATCGACACTCGCTATTTTATTTAGCATTACCTATCTTATGTACTTGACTTTACGCCCTGCATTAATTAGCTATTGAGTACTTTAAATTTCCTTCCTTACTGTTTTCTTCACATGACAAGCTACTTCTCCAATGCTTTCTAAGGTGATTATGAAAATCCGTATCCCGGCATACGTGATTACGTATTAATATTATATTATCCCAATCGAAAGTTGAAAGAAGTAATTGCGCGCTTGCAGATGTTATATATTTACTAATGTATAAATATTAATACGTACTGACATATCCATAATATAAATATCGTCATGTAGAGCATAACAATCGATCGTCAACACTGAACGATAACATTGAAGATAAGTTCAATTTACAAAGCAGGAAGCACCGATTTATATTCGTGGTTCGCTAATTCATGCAACTCCATCAGAAATCTTTGCATAATGGACCCGGATATAAATATGCATCTGCTTAAGAGGCTTAAATGGTCATTTAAGCATATAATTGTTCCACAAATACACGATACTCACTATATTTATTCGAATGGAAATACCTTTGCCTACAAAATAAAAACATCAGATGAATTCTAAGCCAATGTTGTCGCACTCGTCCGTGACATCCGAATCAGAGATCTAATGACTAACACAACTTCATCCTTAAATTGCCAGCTTAATGTGCTTAATAGGAGAACTTTAACTTAGAGCATAATTCCTGTTCGACCACGCATTTTGCTATTATATCGAGACGACGATTAGTCGAATCAAAAGCAAAGATCCGTTTAAAAGATGTTGAGAAATTTGATAAAAGCGTCTAGCGTCAAGAGACAGGCGCCGTTAAATAAATTATTTATTGATTTTATCGCTTTAATATCAGCCTTTCAGTTGACCTAGAAATAAACCAAACCTCATTTTTTGAAAATAGATAAAACTATATCTATTAAAATAGAATAAAATAGGAGATAGGGATACTCAGCTATTTTTCTCATTTTTTTATTTCGGAAAACGCACAGCTCAAATTAACTATTACGTTCGCAAGATCTACATACGTAGTACGAATTAATATTCATTTATACATGTACACATATCTGTTACAATGTAGTCTATAATCGGTAATAATAATGTTAAAATATTTTCTATCTGACATATATTATTATTATTATTATTATTATTATTTTCATTATTATTGAAAATACTCATCGATTTTAACACCTTGCTTATGTTCCTCGATCAATGTCGTACATTTATTGATTTATATTCATGAAACTGATATATATTCACACTTAAATTTGTGTAATTTAATTAATTTTAAATATAAAATGACAATCTTTACGTTGTTGACAGTTTAAAATCAATCAGAAATGTTGTTTTACATTATTTATATTTGTTATCATTATTTCGATAATATATAGCTGATGATAACGTATCATCGTACTCGACATAGTCAGCAAAAAAGAATTAAAATAAACTTAATTAATCTCGTAAGTCTCTTTAAATTATAATTAAACTTTTTATTCGAATATCCGTCAAATTACATATTAGAATATTGAAAGATAAAATTACCCAAAGAAAAGACCTTTTTCAAAAACAAATTTAAACTACATATTCAAGTTCAATTAAAAATAGTTTGCCTATGGCGCAGTATTATCTTCTGAATAGTCCAAATTTGATTAAAAATTGCAATACTTTAACAATTTATATACATTTTATATGAATTAATACATAATCATTTTATTAAAATATGCTGTTTTTATGTTCCATTACATTAAATACTCCAAATAAATTTGTGGATAAAGTATATTCATGAATTTTATGCAATAATTATAAGGTAAAATTAACATATAATAAGCCTTTTTTTAAATGTATTTATAAAAATGTTAAAATTATTTAATTTTACGTAAATAATTTATTAAAAATAAATATTTTCTATAAATTCTAAATACTATAAAAAAATATCATTAATAATATATTTAAAATTTATATAAATTTAATTTTTTACTAACTATTCTCAATGATTTTCTTATAAAATTATTAAATTTGTGTTATTTTATTTTCAAACAGAAAAATGAATGTATATGAAAAATGACTGTAGTAAAATAATGTAAATAAGCTTTTATGGCAATAAGATTTTCTGGCAATAAAACGATACGAATCACTTGAAAACGTATCAAATGAAATTAAAATAGTTTATTACATATTTAACCCAAATGTATTTGCATACATGGTATATTTTTTTTCTTATATATGAGATCTTTTAAAAATTGAAATAATTTGTATCAACTAATATCTATATAAAATTAAAATTAATATTTCAAATCTATTTAATTATTGTTATAATTTTTACAGCTTTTATATGTATTTTAACCACTGCTTAATTTTATAGTTTATAAATTATAATATTGTATTTACTGTTATTAATTTCTCATATGCAGACATAAATTTTTTATTACTATACAAACATGAATACTATTTTTATAAGTGGTAATTAATTGACAAATTTATTTATAAAAATATTCGCATAAGAATAGTCTCATTTATCTCCATGTATTTATACATGCGTGTCCATGCCTGTGTGTTAATATAAAAGTTTTACATTTATTAGTTTTAATACTAACACAGTTGAAGCTATATTGATTTTAATGGTCTTCACATATTCGACCTCGTATCGTTATTTTTAATAGCTTGTTGTCGTCAAAATTAATAATGTCTTAAAGTTATTAATTATCAAAAATAAAAGAGTATGCTGATTTAAATTCACCCGATGAACTTTGTATTCAAGCATCATATTGAAGTATTATTTTTAGTAAAAGAAATTATAAAATTAAAAATTCAAATCACGTCCGGCTAATTTTTATGTAATTATACATGGTATAATACTTTCATAATAATTTGTGCATTTAACGTTCAGTATCAAATTGGATCTAACTTTTACACGAGTTATATAATGCGCATTTAACATATATTAAAAAAGAAAAAGAAAAAGTGCAAGAAACAAACGGTTAATATAATTACAATAGAAAGAATGAAACGAAGAATTCACGACGCATATTAATAGTAGCAAAGTATAAGAGGCTTTCTTACTCTTATAGAAAAATTATCAACGAATCTGGATGTTCGCTAGAGCAAAGAATGATATACTCGTTGAATACGCAGGTCACCAAGTGAAAAATTGCAAAAGCCACATGGACAGTTCTTGGGTTGAAATGAATTCTTGATCGATCGCTGCCAAGGCGGCTAATTTTTCGCTATACAAGCATTACACATTTTCGTTATTATAAATCGGTAAAGCGATGTTGTATCTATACGTGTACATACTATTTTATATTTATAGATTTTTCATACATACTCTTTTATTTCATATTAATTATATACATATATATATATACATTAACTCACAAGATATATTTATGAAAATTCTTTAAGTGAGGAATAAGTAAGTTTTTTAATTATACAGAAATTTTTTCAAATTGTTTAACGAAAATTCAGATTATATAATAAAACGTAAGATAAATGGCCACGAAGACAAGACCATGAGATGGAATATAAAATTAAAAATAGAGTAAAGGAGATAAATCTAGCGTGCACATTAGAAGCTTAATATTTTAAAAGAATTTTATCTCCAATATCTTGTTTTCATGTATTATCAAATTTAGAAATGAACGAATATTAGTGAAAACTATAAGAATTAATGTAATAATATATTTTCTAATAATTGCAAAAAATGACAAATTTAAAAAAAAATATTAAATACTGTTTTCAGATATTTATGAAATCTTCAACTTAAAAAAAAAATATTTTTATTTAAATTCATTCTAATATATATAAACAAAGATACACCACATAAATAACGCGCAAACGTTTAATAATTTTTTATTATTACCACTTTACATAAAATTAGTATTTAAACTATAATTAAAATTTATGTCGAAGCAATTGTATTTATTTAAATTATTTAAATCTATACTTGTTTATTAATTTAATCGATAAAGATTTATCGAACATATTTTCTATCCACAATGTGCATACGTAATTTATAATTGATTCTATTCTTTGTCTTATAATAGAAAATATAACAAACGTAAGAAGGTAATACAACAAATAAATAATAACGCGATTACTATAACTATGTATGATAATTATTATTTTTATTACTTACTTTATTTTTCTCTTACACTTTGCACATTTTTATATGTAATAAATTTATTGAATCGGTCCTTATAATACATGTAATACGTATATAATACATACAGGTATGGTATATATATATATATATATATTATTTTTATTAGTGAAAAATGATAAAATATAAATATTCTAATATTATTTCAATTAAATTTTAATTTCAATTAAAATTTCGGTGGTCACTTTCTCTGATTCGTTTTCATCTCATGAGCCGATTGCATTTCTGATGAGGTAGACGTTTACACCTGTGTTCATACTTACCTTCTTTCGTGACTTTCTTACGATTCCTGCATATTAAAAAAAATTCTACACCAATAAATATTCTATTTAGTCAATTCATAATAGTTTTTAATGAATTTTTAGTACTGATATTTTCAACATAAAATAAAAACGAAACCAATCAATTAAAAAAATGATATTTAAATACAAAACGTTAATTTTCAAATAAAAATTTTAGTAACTGTAAGTAGGGATAAAATAAATGAATCTTCATTGGACCATTGAAATTATTTGTCCAGTATTTAAAGTTGCAGGTTAGATTCGTTAATGCGAAAAAGTGGAGAAAGTTTTGGTAACAGGAAAGTTAATAAAAATAAAGAATATATAAATAAATAAAAGTATATTGTTTCATCGTAAGGGAGTAATTGTTATTTTAGGTTGAAGGTGGTAAGATCGATCTGGCGCATCACCAGAACTTAGCGCGGATGGCGCTTAATGAATTGTCAGAGCTGGATGACGCGGTCTCAATAGCCATGCAGAACGTTAATCTGGATGAAACTCTGATAATCGTGACCGCGGATCATTCGCACGCGTTCACGATGAATGGATATCCGATGCGTGGTAACGACATCCTCGGCCTCACCGAGGACTCCAACAGTTTTGAGATATACGAAACTCTGAGCTACGCCAACGGTCCTTCCTTCTATTATCATCGGAACAACAATTCCGGGATCAATGATACCTGGCGCCACCTCGAGAACGACAGCACGAGAAAAGACCCTTTCTACAGACACTTTGCCGCGAGGTTTGCAAAGGATGAGACCCACGGTGGCGAGGACGTTGGCGTTTACGCTATTGGTAAAGTTAGCCTTTTTATTTATTTTTACCTCCCTTTAATCTAGCGCGTCCGAAATATCTCCGTGGCACGACGGGACGATGACGAGAGGATACAATTAATATTTCATATGCGATTGTAAAGTGAATCGGATTGACGTGCTTCCACATAATAAGAAACGATATTTTAGTTTGACTGGTCATAGTATACGAAAGGTTAATTGATAACGAGAGACAATATTAGCTATGAAAATGAAAATACTGCTTTAATGATGGTGCTTTGTCGTGTTTGCTTAAGGAGCTTTGGAGAGTGGGGGGGGGGGTAAAGAAGAAAAAAAGAGGCACCGAGATAAGAATGAAGGAAATTATTATGATAATTTAAAATGAAGCGTAGGAGTCGGACGAGACTGTTGATCGAGTTGGCGAACGGGAGGCCGTTAAAACGGATTTAGGCGGTTGGCCGTCCGAGTCCGTAACAGGAAATACACAGCAACATCAATCACAATTATGCGAGTTTTAAATCGGGCTGGGCCCTCTCGCATAGCAGGACAAACGCGATTAGAGATGGTTAAGCTTGTAAGATGTATGTGGCAGAAGCCAAGAAAATAGTGAAACCAGGGTGAACAATTTGCTTGCTTTCAGGGCCGTACTCTCATCTATTCCGCAGCACCTTCGAGCAAAACTATATAGCTCACGTGATAGCGTATGCCGCCTGCTTCAAGGACTGGCCCTCGCATTGCGACCGGGCGTATAATCGCTACTTCTACGAGGTATCAACACAGAGCCGCAGCACCGCGACCACGGCGAAGGCGAGCCTCATCATCTCGGCCCTCGGACTCCTGGGGCGCCTTCTCCTCCGTTAATCACTAACTCACCTTCTATTGTATATTCACGCAGGTGGAAAGCAGCGATATCGAGCCTCGACCCCGGGCCCCGAAGCCTGAAAGCCCGCCGACCCGGTTGCCCGACTCGCAGCGCTCCCACCTCTTGCACCTCCCAGATCCTCCCATTGCTTGAAACCTTGACGCCCTTGCTGCCCATTTCCCGCAAACACTTCCAGCCTATGAGCTCCAGTCGAAGCGATCTGTATGGCCTTCTCCGAAAGCGGACCCATTGGGGAGCTACGGCTGCGAGAACGTGGACAAAGTCGAGCCAGACTTACCAGCCTTTCGACAGCTTCTGCCGCTTTTTCCAGAACGCAGATACAAAACGACCTGGGTAGAGGATCTCATCCTGGGCGCTTATCCCTCAAATTATTTCTCCCGCTTTTAATAAGCAGGCTTCACCGCCAATCTCTAACAATCTCGATCTATCCGCTATTTATTCTCTTCGATACTGCATTTTCGTTACTGCTCATATTTCGTTACCCGTCTCCATCGCCCCCCCCCTCTCACGATGTCTGTACCCGCACCCCTCACTCGTCTCGTCGATTCGTGACCTTCTTATGTCAACTATAAAATGCGCATATTTCACTTTAATCTTGCTCGAACAAGCCGATATTACACTAAAAGAAGTCTCTACCATTTCAATTCTATCGCGTCCTCCCGCTCCATTTTTACTATTCTACAACTCTACTATATTTTTATTAGAATTTTTAATAATCCTCCGTAAGTGTATCCGCCGCATGGCATTTTCGTCCTTTTATATCTCAATAATCTTCAAATATTTCAGTTTTTCGATTCCTTCTTATGCATATACTACTTTTTCTTTTTACTTCAATGAGATTAATGTTGTTACATTATTGTAAAAAATTTCACTCAATAATAAACGTGTATTTTTCATATGATTTGAGCTAGAATTTTTCAGTGAATCGTATCATGTACTATATACAGCTTATTTTATTGCTTAAATTTTTATTCTTTAAAGTAAAACCGATTAAATTTTAACAATATGAATCGGTGTTTTAAAAGGAAACGTTATTTAAGGAAACGGTAAATTCATTATTGTTTAATCTATTAATGTATGCAAATAATATAACAAATCGACCGTATTCCATATATACAACGCCTATACATATTATATTTCAATTAAGAATTTAAGTCAAAATATTTACTTTCTGCCTGTTAAAGAATATACCTCTCCCTCTTCTCCTTTACTTTCTCCCACTCTTTGTCTGTCTCTCTCTTAAAACACATGTACAGTATGGACAATTTTTATTACAGGAATGCAATTAAAAATAGCTTCTTCATTATCTTTATACCTCAAACAGTATTTTCCCATCCGTACAGTGCCAAAAGCAAAGAGAACAATGTTTTATTGTATATTTATGTAATTTATAAATCTTCGATACAACAGTGTAAATTTTTTGTAACATATCATACGAATTATTAAAATTCGTAATTTTACATTTATAAAACCGCGATGTAGGGTAATATGAATAATTGTTAAAATTGTAAATAAAAGTATTTAATTTTATTTCAGTTAAATATAAAATAGATTATTCGTATATTTATTTGTCTTTTATCACCATATTTCAATAATATAATATATTTTTGATATAATAATTATTTACTATTCAATGATATATTACGTTATTATATAAATATAATTAAAATCTAATTTGTTTTCATTTATCAATGGATATTATTAAACTTTCTATATTATTTAAAAAGATATACATTTTTAATTTATTACATATTAGATTTATAATTTTGTAATCATTATATAATCATAAATGTATATTTATTTTAATGCCCAGAAATCTCTGAATTTTTTTATTATAATCCTGGTTATTGTACAATATTTATAAATTCGTAATTATATAAACACTTATTTAAATAATTTTAAATATTTATAAGGTAATAAATTTAAATTGTATCTTGTATCAAAAAGTATTTAAATACACAGGTTTTATATGTATTTTGTAATATCTATTTTACTCAGTTCTATGTTATGAAATTCTAATTAAGATTTTGTTGAATATAAATTTTCAAATTTAAGTATTTAATCTGTACTTTTCATCGTTCATTTTATTCTTATTAGTATTACTAACATTATTAAATATACTTTCAGTTCAATATATATTTTTTTATATATTCAATATATTTTTAAGATTAAATTAAAATATAAAATTTCTTATCTTCTTCTAATGTTTTCTAACTTATTTTAAAAATATTATTTTGTATTTTTTTATTTATTTCAATAGGTGAGTAATTAATATATTAATTTTTTTTATGACAACAGACATAAAGCTGTTCTATTGGAATAATAGAAATGACTGCAATCATTAAGATTTAAATGCTAAAATGATTACAAAAGTGTAATTAAAGCTTTCCGAGTCCAAAATGTAAATATGAAATTAATACGAGATGCATGACTGATTTTATTACATATTGTTTGAATGGGAAATACAAATTTTCAAAGAAATGCTAATCATGCCTAATACCCAATTTTATATATATATATATATATTTAAAATATAATCAAAATACTCGTTTACGAAGGTAAATGAATGAAAAGTCTTTATATAGTTTTTATATTGAAAAGAAATATTAAATGGGGTAATTATGAAGAAGTATGAAAACGACATTTGCTTCAAAATAGATTATCGGGATAAAAAAAAGAGGGAAAAAAAACACACACACAATGTTACAATATTTAAGCTATAATTTCGGCTGGACAGAATATTTAATTTACTCGCAAATGAGATTGCTTCCGAGCAAAATCACCCCGAGAAACTAGCCAGAGCGAAATGAAATATCAGCAGAGTACGCACAAAACAAAAGACGAAGTCGGTGACGCAGGCGCAGACAGAACGAAACTGAAAAAGAAGACACTGTAGAGGTCTTACCGCCTTATTTTGTATCTAACCGCGGTGGTCTCTCCCAGCTTCGTTTGAACTTTACTGTATTAGTTGCCTTACGCAAATTTGAAATGCCAAAGCCATGACTGCTGCATCTCTTTGACGTCTCAATAAATCGCGCTAAAACCAGCTGATCCACTTTATCGCTTTGCAACATTTTTCATTACTTTCATCTTAATTAGGAATATTTTTCTGGAAATTCCTATATCCAGGAAGCGAATATAATGCCGCTTAGTGATAACGCAAGCGACTCGTGCGACTAGGGGATGCCCATGGCTGCCCCGATGTAGTAGTTCTTGTAGATGAGCGGTACGAGGTCGTCGCTGACAAAGTTCCGCTCTGGTCTGAGCGAGGCGAACGGATTCCGCAGGGGCCCCATCACGATCTCGACATTCTGGAGCTCGCGCAGACGCTTGAGGTCAAGGGGCAGCTCGACTTCCGTGTAGGAGGTCACAATTATCGGCACACCATATCTGCAGAGCTTTTCAATCGTAGGAGGCCAGGTGTCCTGTTTGGAATTATCGCTCATTAGCATCGGGGCTTGTCATCATTTACCGCAAACTGCTGGGGATAATTTATAGTACCGCATTATAAACGCTCATTGCAGGCTGATGGAAATCACCGATCATTGTTTGTGTATGAGAATGCGGCTGTTAGTAGTGCCAATGGTCGATTAGCTTACAATGTTGTGTAATGTTTACTATGTAGAGAGATTGTGTTAGACATGCGCTTTCGTTCCTTTATTTATTCACAATCAAGCGATAAGTTCAGTTTTCATTGTTAATTATCTAAGAATGTATTTATTGTTGTATTTTAATATTCATCATTTCCGAAGAATTAGATAGACTATTTTCTGAATATACATTATACCAGCTTTTTCGATAGTTTGAAATTTTTTTCAAATAATGCTAGATCAGAAGTAATAAGATTTTATTTTATTTCAAAAAATTCTTAAAATATATAAAGAATCGCTTCCTTATAATAAATATTTAATTTAAAAAACCTGTCTTAAGTTAAGTAAAATTTTTATAATGAAAAAGCAATATTTATTAGCAATATTTAGTAATACATCTATTTAAATAACAAAATCATAGTTTATATAAAGTTATAATAAAAAAAATGAAAAAAAATTCCCATACCGGGAATCGAACCCGAGCCTCCTGGGTGAAAGCCAGGTATCCTAGCCACTAGACCATATGGGAGATATATTGTACTTTGTGATTTGATTGTATTTAACGTGTATTTTAAAAATAGATAATGATAAATATTTTATATAAATACAATATTCTTTTGAATATTGACAACACTTAATGAACTATATTTAATATTTAGGTAAACTATATTTAATAAAATTATAAATTATCTTTAGTTTAATAATATTTTGAAAATAAGTATTAAATTTTATGAATGATTATTTAAAACCGTAACTTAACATTCATACACGCACGTACGCACGCGCACACACACAAATATATGTGTGTGTGTTTGTATGTATATGTATCAAAATTATTAGTAATTAATTTAGTTAGATTTATTCGTATAAATGATAAATTATTAAAAATGCTCGTAAAAAGATTTTAATTAATAGAATTAAGGATGATAAATATCGTTACAAGAATTATAGTTTCCGTTAATCTTATAAATACGTTTCATAGTTTTGTGACACTATTTAGATTCTTTTAATATTAAATGCTTAGTTTTAAAATTCCAAATTACAATACATATGGCAATATTTTTGTTTGAGCATCAAATAATCAAAATCCATTTGTTTAATAGTTTATGGAAATTTTGTCAACCTATGCTTCAATTGAAGAATTTAAAGTATTGTTTCTTAAGCAAAGAGAAATATTGTTTATATTTTATTAATGTATTAAACATAATACATTGTTGTTATATATTTTTTTTGGAATTTAAATGGTTGAAATGGTGTACATGCCAAGAAATAGTTAATAATTTTTTTTTATTAATGAAAGTTAATTACGCGGTACTTCTATAAGCGAGGAAATGGAAGTGTGAAATAAAGTCCTAAATACCTTATTCGCGTAGCCAGTTGTGCGATAGAGTCCTGGGTTGAATAGACACACGAGGTCGGGTTCTTCACTGATTACCTGATGGTAAAGTTTTCCGCAATGAAAGACAATGTCAAGTATTTTACCGGTCGAGCGACACTCGGGACACAGTAGCGGCTTCTGGAGGACGGCAACGAGATCGGCAGGCATCCATAGCTCTGGCCCATAGAACTCGAGCCTCAGACCTCGAACGTCGGGTAACAGGTGAAGGAACAGCTTCTCCCATAAAGTGAGGTTAGTGCACTCGAATTGCAGTTCAGCGCCGATTACATGGATTTTCAAAAATGTCCGCTTCTGATCAGTGCAATAATAGCCTTTGCATTACATTTAAACTAAAGTCGCCTCTTCTCCCATGCAAAGACCATTCAGTACATTAAATTATATATAGCTGGTTATTAAGGTCAGTTGTAAAATAAAATGCATTGGTTACAATGATCGATGATGGATCAATGATCCACAACAAGTTATGGATTCCTTTTGTTATCACGCGTATCCAGAGGCGCTGATGATTTTCATAAACAGGATGTTGGGGTACAACCGGAAACTCAGGGCTTACGTACAGGTTTATTCGCCCGTAAAAAGTTGTGAGGTCGGCTCCGGGGACTCACCGTATAAGAGGCACATTGGGGGAGATTTCTAATGACGTATAGCACCGTGAGAGGACAACTCGACGTCTGAGAGAGCGCTGCATAGGAAGCTGAATCGATTTTTTCATAGTGTCGCTGAAAAATCCACTTGACTAGTTGGTCAAAATTCTCAGGCATTTCGTCTGTGAAAAAAGCTGGAAACTCTGGAGCGCGGAAGCCGCTCGTTCTCTCCAGCTCGAGGATCCGCCTAAATACGCTAAACTGGGAACAGTACTGCTTGTGCTCAAGGGCATGATTGCCCGGGCAGTGAAAGACAATGAGACATTTGGAACAGCGTTCAACACCATCGGCACTGTGGCATTTACTGCAAAGCTTCGGATATAGGAGGATTTCGCGCTCCCGCGGCTCCAGACTGCGACTCAGTGCCATTTGCGCGGCAAGTACCAGGTCGACACGGAAACGTCGGTAATTTTCTGCATCAAGACCCGAAGTGGATCTTAAGAGGTCGAGGTTTTTAAGGACGGCGCAGAGAGCTGAGTGGGATTCTGCCTCTTGATGACGATGCTTTGTTGAACAGTAACCGACCATGTGGCATCCCTCGCAGAGTAGCTCTGTGCCAACGCAAGGTTTTGAGCACGAATAACAGAGGCCAGTTACAAAGTAGCCGCGAGGCCGGATATCGAGCTGTAATTCCGAAGACTCCAGCTCGGCGCCCTCATTGCAGTAAGGTGGCAAGGTGAGCCGATCCGTGATGAGGAAGAGTTTTGGTTCTGATTCGGCGGCAGCAGGAGGATTTTCATTTTTAAGAATAACGCTCTCCATAGTCGATGTCTTGATTACTTTCTTAGTCTTCGTCTTGCACCGTAACTTTTTGCCCATTTTTCTATTTTTAATTTCTAAATTTGCATAATAATAATAATAATAATAATAATAATAATAATAATAATAATAATAACAACAACAGCAACAACTACATAATAACAACAATTATTATTATTCTTGTTGTTATAATATTGTTGTTATTTTGTTGTTGTTATTATTGTAATATGTAAGCTCTAATTTGATTCTGAATAGAGGATTTAAATTTAACCTACATTTACTTGATTAATAATTCTCTACGAAGAAATGCAAATGCAAATTTTTTTTGTTGAAAAATAATATTTATATGTTTGATTTAAAATTCTATTAGCAGCATTTTAAAATTTTTGTTTTTACTTGACATTTATATCTAACAAAATTAATTATTTTATATGAATACATTCTGAATTATCTCATTATTGTAAATTCATTATTTTAGATTTTAATGACGTGAATTACCAAAGTGGAAAAATATATTCCTATTTTGCCTAACAAAAAAAAAAATAAAAAATACCAACAGAAATTTGAGGATAGAATAAACCATTTCAAATTTTATTTTGAAAAATTCGAATTCCGTTTCAAAATTACTTAATACACATCATGAGATGAAATATCTATTAAAGCCCGAAAATAATGTCGAAAAATTTCGTATTTTCTATAATAGGTAGTAATTAAATTAAACCAATATATATAATATGCTGCAGTCGTATATTTTAATGCAGCTTTTGATTTGTTCATTGTAGATTATATAACTTTTAAAATTAGTTAGATATTTTTAAAAAAGTTTTTAATTAAATCTGATGTGATAATTATCGGCGAATTATAAAAATTTCACTGGATAATGCCACTGCACACGATAGACTGAAAGATATAAAACGATTTGCATTATTAACTGAAGTATTGCATACAGCAACTAAACTAATAGCAATGTCATGACTTATCGGCTCCGTCGTAATCGATCAATTTTCGGAGACTTATTAACTTTTACGTATTGACCGTAACACGCGCCGCGTTCTTATTTACTTGGTTTTAGAGCGCTCAGCTTTGAACTGAAGTGAATTCTTAATACGCAGTTCGAAACTTTAAGTGGTAGAGATCCTTTACCGTTCTTAGATAGTGTTGTGAGTGTGAAGTCTTGGACCCGAACTCCGTGTGGCTTCGCCAGAGATATGCGAGACGCCAAGAGCTTGGCAAGCTTGCAAGTCAATCTGACCCGAGAAAAGAGAAGTCAATTCTATAATCGGTAGTTGGCCGAAGGGTTCGTATAAGGCGATTTATATTTCGGGAAAGTCAATATTGTCCTTTTGTAATCTAGTTCTACCTTCGAGTAAACTTTTGTCACTTCGGAGCGAGGAAGCGTTTCACAACTCTTACAGCTATTTACTCTCTCTCTCTCTCTCTCTCTCTCTCTCTCTCTCTCTCTCTCTCTCTCTCTCTCTCTATCTATCTATCTATCTATCTATCTATCTATCTATCTATCTCCCTCTCTCTCCCTTCTCCTCTCTCAGATATTTATTTTACTATTTTATTCATTATCATAGATTTATATTAATTTAACTGTAAAAACCATGTAAGGATTATTTTATCAGCCTGCAACAATGTATTTATTGCACGATGAAAAATAGAATAAATGAAACATTATATCTTTAGGTGTTTTTGGCAGAATTTTGAGTGAGTTATATATAATATAGCTAATGTTTATTTTTAAATGACAATTGTATGAAATTCCATTTTATATATTATATACAACATAATCACGACCGATTCTCTTTGCTCTCTGTTTGTGAATTCGACTTGACATCTTATCTGTTGCTTCATTTACTTCAACATTTTTCAAGTTTAACGCCAAATCACTCAAATTGCGCAAAAATATACCAATATATATTAATATTAACTTCATTGTTTTTCTAATAATATCAAGAGCCAGAATTTTAAAAGAAGTTATTTTAAATTTTAATATAAACAATAATTTATTATTTAAAAATATAACATACTCTACATCATACATCATAAATTTATGCAAGACCATTCGAGAATTATCTTATTTTTCTCGTGAATAATAATTATAAATAAAAGAAAATATAAATCCTTGCGATTCGTTAATTTAGTGCTGAATAAATTAATTACAAATTACAAATTTGTACAAATTACAAAAATAATGTACATACGTTAAGTATAGTTTCAATGTATTCTAAATATTTATTTTTATTAATATTTCATATTTTATTAAAATTTTAAAAACTCAACGGTAAAAACTTATTATTGTTAAACTTCAAAATTAAAATACATTTATTAAGTAAAATACATTTATTAAAAAACCACGTTCATTATTTTTAGAAATTAAAAATGGCTTGATTTGTTGGATTTGAATTAATTTACTTTAATTATTTGTTATCATATTCTTTTGTAATTGACGTATCAATACTTTTACAAAAAGATTATTTGAAACTTTTCAAATATATATTTATAACATATTTTAAGTTATTTTATGTAATATTTAATTTATTTATTTTAAAAAATGTAATAAAAAATAAACTTGTATTGTATCGATATTCATTTTCAAAAATTTTATAGCTTTTTAATACCAGATAAAATAAAACGAAAAGAATTGTTGATTTTAAATATGTCACGTAATTTAAAGAATACATAGAATTAAGCAATTGATCTTTATTTCAATTACTATTAATAAATTATTTTCTTTTCATCTATTTCTATTTCAAGGAATTTTACATGCAAATGAATTTTAGTTAAATGAATAATCATTGCCAAAATGTATTGTATTTATAAAAGAGTTCGAATATTTAATAATATGATTATAAAATATTTAAAAAATCTAAATTCATAGTAATTCGGCTTAAATTATTGTATATCAAGACAGAACTGTAAATCATAAAAAAATAATGAGAATAAGTTTTAATTTTATTTTGCATGTATAATAGACAAATTCATATAATTTTTTTTTATTCATACCTTTATAATTTAAATAATTTCGAATAAAGAACATGCTAATTTCTTCATTAGTTTTCAAAAGAGTTGCCGTATTTGTTGACCTTGAGAACAGAGCGACTGTTGTACTCACATGTGCCTTACATATGTTTTAACAGATGTTTTTTTATTATATTCAATGACAAAAGTTTTTCTATTAATGTACAAACTTATATTTAATAACCATGCTGAATACTTAACATATGTAACTTCTCTTAAAAGTTAAAATTATTATTTCAAATTTTATTTAGATATATTAATATGCATTTATTAGAAAGTTTGTTATTTATTATAAATAACAAACTTATAATTCTCTATAATAAAGTAATGAATGCTTGTAAATATAGTACATTATTTATAGTTTTTACATTAGTGTAAATAAAGACTTTTATAATGAATATATATAAATATTTATAAAGTATTATTAATTATTTAATGATGAATAAAATTTCATGATATATTTTAGATTACTTTAAACTTCACCTTATTTATAATTTAAAAAATTCATATGAATTTAAAAAAAACAAGAAAATACAAAAATTAAATATAACAAGATGCGATAAACTAATCTATTACTGTAAAAATAATATTTTTATAAAATGATTTGGCGAATAAGTGCTGCCGTAATAAAGCATAAATAAGAATATAAATTATATTAATGAGTTGTTAATTTATAGTATTTGAGTTTGAACGCTCCTTCAAATTCAAATGTTAGCTATTTTCAAATTTATGGTGCTTAAAAAAAACTACGAAGATATATTGCAGAATTATTCTATTAGATTAGAGTGCTTTATGTAACAATATGAAAATATATATTTAGGTATATTTTGAAAAATATGTTCTATTTATACGCATTAATATTTATTGTATTGTTGTAATTATAAAAAAAAATGTATTTAAATAAATTAATTTGAGTTTTTTTAATATGTTATTCAAATAAATTAGTGTATAATAGATGTTCGTATTTATGATATATAATATTTATATAATACCTGCTAATAAAAATAGAAAAATAAAGAGGTATATAAATTACTTATTGTATTTTCGTAAATTGATAGAGCGTTTTACTTATTTTACTCTATTCAAGTGATACTTTATTTATAAAACATTTATTGTTTTCTACTTTTATACGTTAATTTACGTTTACGTTAAAATACGTTTAAAAATTATCCTTAAATTAAAACTAATTATCTAACAATTTATTGTACATTTTATGGTAAATATTGTGTTACATGTAAAATACTAATGTTATGGTCACTTTTGTATGTATATCTTCAAACGCTTCGAAATATTTCACAACTAATCGAATCTATATAATACAGTTTTCCTTGAAGCATTATAACTATTTATTGTTTTTATACCGTCTTAGTAATGTTACATTCTAGATGCTTACCAATCTATGTCAAGTTTATACAAGAATAATTTCTAAGAACTGTCTGATATAATATTATTTAATATGTTCAATGTATACATAATTTCTAGGTGTTACAAACTATAAAAATCTTATAAGTACATATATTTATACAGTTTCCATACATTTGAAAATGCTTTGGTTTTTCACGTTATAATTATTTAAGTACTAAATTAAAATATTTATTTTTCTTCTTTTAAATGTTTATTCAGCTAATTATAAAAATTTTCAATGTTTAAGAAATTTCTTTATTATTTTTAAACATTCTAAAATTTCCTAACTGTTAACATCTTGTATAATAAAACTTTGTTAAAACAAGTAATTCATTTTCATTTATTGCCTCTTTAATGTATACGCATGCGTATATATATATATATATATTAATTATAATTTAGAATTTAGAATTTTATTACGTAAAATGTATAAGAAATAATGTTCTACAAAAAAACATTATATTGATTTAAAAAAAAGAATCTGATTTATTTTAAAAATAAAGCGTGGTTTTTCGTTTTTTAAGAAAATATATTTTTATACAAACTAATCGATACATTATCTTATACATTAAAAATATTTATAACTTTTTAATATATTTAATAAATTTGTAATTACATAAGTGAAAATAGAAAACTAGAACTAAGTTATATTATTTTAATGTTTTTATTATTTTAGCATAAAACATAAATAATTAGAATGCTAATGATTTATTATTGAAATGAGAAGAAAAAGAAATAATAAAAACTAAATATTAAATTAATATTAAGATAAATAATTTGGAAGCAAATAAATCGTTATTATTAAATATCGAAGCGGAGCATTATGATTGTTCGAGAAAATATTAGTAGATATAAACGAAGAACAATAGTTCATTATGAACAAGTATAAAAGCTTTATATAGACCTCGCAGTGAAAAGACTGCCCATCTCCTAACACTGTAAGAGCAGAGAATAGGCTTTGGTGAAGAGTATCATTAATAGTTTAGTAAAAGAATGTGAGCTAAGCATCGCGTGCATTGCATTATAAGTTCCTTAGTCGTATGTAGCCACGTTGAGTCTCGCTTACGAGGCATGTGTCGTAATTCCTATACCGGCTCCTATGTAGGTTAAATCGTTTTTACGCTCCAGGCATGTGGATAAGGTTGCACGCGAACGAAGGCCTACACGCAGTATCGCACGCGCCATTGTTGATAAAGATGCGCCTTGTCAATCTCGGATAGTCCGGCCGCGTGCATTGCTCGCTCTGCCACGAGTTCAACTTGTTTCTCACATGTTTTTCGCAGCCGAACATTATAATGCATTGCGCCCCGATCAGAGAAGCGTCGAGAATCCAATGTGGATGGAAAGGCAGGTCGTCAGGCCCCGAGATGTTGGCGAGCTAGACGGTCAGTATTAGAAAGCGGGTCGTCTACTTGGACGGACCAGAGGATCGGCGTATAATCGCAAAATAAACACACATCTGCAAAATCGACTCTTCTCCCACCGTTTTAAACCGCCCATCCCCCTGCCCAATTGAGCACGCACACGCATGCACATGCAGGCACGCTACCTACGTCAGCCAAGTACTCTGATCGACACGATGTGATTGCCTCTGGTTGTTATCTTTGCCGATAAAAAAGGGGGGATGATTGATCGAGGTGAGTTTAAACCGCGATTGTGCTGTTCATTATTTCATTTATAACTCATGATTATGTCAACGACTAATTCTGCGATTTCATCGAGAATTGCTTGCTGATTTTAGCTCCTCCATTTCGTTTCATAATCATTAGTATTTTAGTTCATTTTCTTTACTATTATGTGTTATGTGTAAAAAGAATTCTTCAGCCTGGTAATGGTACACTTTAACTTCAAGACAGCATAACCTCTAAATGTAAGTCTTTGCACTTGATATTTTCTCTCAATATACATATAAAAGGAATTTATAGATACAATCTACGCTCAAAAATAATCAGTGCTCAATATTATTGCTTAGTGACTGTTTATTCCAATAGTAAACATAACATCGACTGTCACCTTTTTTAAAAATTACTACTAACGCCGCTTCTTATTTTTTTCGTTTTTACCTACAAAGCTAGAAGTGCATATTAACATGTAAAGGCAGACGTATCTATGCTTTTATAGCTTTTTGTTTATCTTATCGGCAATGCTTATACAATTCAATATTTACTTCTTATTATTGTTACTAATATTATTTTGTAATACAATAACATATTTGTAATAATTTCAAATACGATTATGAACAAACGTATTTTAAATAAAATTTATTATTAAATTGTTACAACTCTAAATTTTTTTAACATGTTATTTTACGAATATTTTAAAAATTAAAATTATTTTGTACATACTAAATTAATAACACATTTAAAAAAATTTATATTCTCTAATTTTATTTTTGATTATTTCATTTATTCAAAAAAAGGAAATTTCTTGTTTCATAAAAAAATTTGTATGCAGTTGTCATTATTTTTCATACTACCTTAAAAATGATTGTGCAGTTAGTTTATAAACATAGGTATGTTTTTTAAATTTATAAACAACAATTTAATCTAAGCTTTTTTATTTGTAGAACTCTGTCGTTATCAGTGGTATTTTAAAATTTGGAATGCACAATGCAGAATCTAAAACAGAATATAAGAAAAATACATTTGAATTACGGCATAGAAAATATAAGGAAGAAAAATTATTTGAATTTAATAGAAAAATGGTGGGTTCAGGAAATGGAGAAATACTTGGTTACGACATGGGTAACGTTAGAATGGATTTATATGAATTTAATTCAGAAGATGATATAAATGAAGAACTAGATACTAAAAAATTAATATCCTTTCCTTTAAATGATGGATCAACTAGAAAAGTTGATAATATAAGAAACTTGGATACAGAGGATAAAGAAAATGTTTGGTCTATTTCCATTCAGATGTTTATTCCATTTCTGCTTGCAGGATTTGGAATGGTGGCAGCCAGTTTACTACTTGATGTAGTACAGGTGAAAAATACCTCATTTAAATTAAACAAATAATATTTTTTAATTATCTTAATATAATAAAAGAAAATTATTTTTTGGACTAATATTTAAATTTTTTAATATTTTAAGCATTGGCCAGTATATCAAGAAATTTCAGAAGTTTATATATTAGTCCCAGCCTTATTAGGTTTAAAGGGCAATTTAGAAATGACATTGGCTTCCCGACTTTCTACACAAGCTAATCTTGGCCGTATGGATACAAAAAAACAACAATGGAGTTTGATTGTTGGAAATTTAGCCTTAATACAATGCCAAGCTATGGTAGTAGGGATGTTAGCATCCTTAGCAGCAGTAGTGCTTGGATGGATTCCTGAAGCTGAATTTGATATTCATCATGGCTTACTTCTTTGTGCCAGTTCATTAGTAACAGCATCTATTACCAGTTTTTTACTTGGTTTAATTATGGTTGCTGTTATTCTGTTTTCAAGGCGAATGAATATTAATCCAGATAATGTCGCAACACCAATAGCTGCATCATTAGGAGATTTGACAACATTAGCTCTTCTTTCTTGGATATCATCTATTTTATATAATTCTATTGGTAATTTCAGCAATTATTACTTTATTACAAAAGCATGATTACTTTTTAATAATTAACATTAGGGAAAAAAACTGTTATTAGTATTAATATAACAAATTTTTAATCTGTTTTACAATCAATTCTAGTAAATATAAATATTTTGATTTTTTTTCATATAAACAATTAAATCATTTGTATAGTAAGTACTAATTGAAACTATAAATATACACTTTATTATTTTTTATTTTTATTATTCTATATGTATATAAGTATATATATATATCCTTCTTTTTAATTTTAATAAAAATAATTATTATTAAATATATTAAATATACAAGTTTTATTTAAGGTACTGCTTCATGGGTAGCCCCAACTATGATAATTTGTTGTGTTTTCGCTACCCCTGTTTGGGGATATATTGCAGCAAAAAATCCTTTTACAAAAGAAGTTTTGGATGATGGCTGGACACCTGTGATATCTGCTATGTTGATAAGCAGGTTTATTTGAAAATTATATATATTTTTATAATAAAGTTTCTTCAATAAATATAACACAACACAGAGAATCAAAACACTATTTATAATTAATGTTTCAGTATTGGTGGTTTGATCCTTGATTATACTATTTCAAGCTACAAAGGTATTGCTGTTTATCAACTTGTTATAAATGGAGTTGGAGGAAATCTTGCTGCTGTTCAAGCTAGTCGGATTTCAACATCACTTCATAAGCAGCAAAGTGATAGCTTACAAGAAACATCTGTTGTATGTATAAGTCCTTTAGATGTATTTTTTAAAGCAGGTAATTAATTTAATTACTTATTTCGCTATTAATAGAAGTAATGTTATTAATAAATATATTTAAATTTTATATTTAGGAGGGCATGCAAGAACTGCAAGAGTACTTTTAATGATGGTCATTCCTGGTCACTTAATTTTTAGTTATACAATCAGTTGTTTACAAGCTGGTCACACTTCGTTGACACCTATATTTATAATAATATACTTAGCAGCTGTACTTTTACAGGTATGTAAAATTATATATTTTTTACTTAATTATTTATAATTTCATTAGTTGCATTATACCATTTACACTATAAAATATTAATTTAATTTACATAATGATTTAATGTTTACAAGCATTATATACACACACATAGATGTAATAAAATATCAGTTTGGTTATATTTTTTGAATTTGCATTAAACAATTTATTATTATCTGTATCTTGTATAAGAATAATATGTACATCAATTAATGGTAATGTTCATTGCTATAATATGCAATAATGAAATTTTCCCATTATTATTATATTTTAATGTGTTAAATTTTTCTACTTTTTATTAAAATTATATTTACAAATGTTTTTTTAAAATTTAGCTCGCATTGTCACATTTATAAATTATTATTTTTATTATTATTATATCCTAACATATTCAATTTTTCTACTTTCTATTAAAATTCAATTTACAAATGTCTTTTTAAAAATTAATTTGCATCACTTACATTTATAAATTCTATTTACTAACGTCTTTTTACAAGTTGTATTAGTTATATTTCAATTAAACATATAAAAACTGCTAAATATAAATAATGTTTTATTTTAACAATTTTTGAATGAAAAATGTTTCTATTTGTTTATAGGTTATCTTACTACTTTATATTGCTCAATTAATGGTCGTTTGGATGTGGACCAAAGGTATGGATCCTGATAGTTCTGCAATTCCATACTTAACTGCTGCTGGTGACTTAATTGGCACTGCTTTACTTGGTATAGCATTTCATATACTCAATGCTATTGGTGATGGAGATTCCGACGTTGGGGACTAAATATCTAAAAATAGAGCAATTATAAAATAAATAAAGCATACAGTTTTATTAAAAATTCCCAAAGTTTTTACATATCTAAAAAGTATCTACATTGAAAAAAAAATAATGATAATATCTTGATAAGATAGTATTTAAATTTCTTTGTACGTATAATGCAAAACTTAAGTGCAACTTATGAATGAATCAAAAACAGAATTAAGAGTCGTGGTCAAGGTTCCTGATAAGATAAGGAAAGTCAAACGAATTATTGTATTAATATTGTAACGTCAGCTTATTATTAAAGGTTTATAAATTTAAGAGTGTTCATTTCACGTAAAGGAAGCTTTGCAATAAAAATTTGTATTTGCAATCAAAATAATTTTGTACAAATTAAATTGAAACAGAAAATGTTTTGGAACGTACATGAGTGTGCATGAATGTGAGTATTTGTACGCGTACAAATCTGTTTGTGCATGTATAATACAGAAAATGTTATTAATTTTAAGAATATGAAGTATTAAAAGGAATCTTCTTAAGAAGCACAATTAATGATTTTTATAAAAACGCTTCTAAATTGTAAAAATATTAAATTTTGAACATATACATTTTATATTTTATCAAGGAGTTATATATTCATTAAAAGAAAATTTTCTTTTAATAGTTTATTTAAATATTTTTTAATTACATTCATACATATATATGTATATATGACAAATATTAGAAATTAAAACTCAGGTTTATTCTTGTTTTGACACCTATCTTTTCTATTAATTAAAATTACATATTACATACAAAGAAATAAAATGTAGCATAAGTAAATTATTAATAATTACTAAAGAGCTTATAGAAATTATATTTTTTAGTTAATGTTTAAAACTATAGTGTTTTGTTACTTGTACTTTTTCTATTAATTAAAAGTACATATTACTTACAAAAAAATAAAATGTAGTATTAGTAAATTATTTATAATTACTAAAGAATTTATTAAAAATATATTTTTTAGTTAATGTTTAAAACTATAATTGTTAGATTATTATTAACATTTAATTATTATTGAATTGAACCAATTACAATTTTGCCAAATATAACATCAATGTTCTTTATCAAGAAACTATCTAATTATGAATTAGATATTTTTCTGTTTAAATGCCATTGATAAATGTTAATTTGTTTTATGATTAGTATTAACTAAGCACAATTTAAATAATTTTATAATGGTACTATTTTTATCAATCTTACTAATTATGTTTAAGAAGACAAATAAGTCTCTTTATTCAAAAGTTTATGGTATTTGGTGTTGTTTCAATATTTTCTCTTTTTATTTTAATTATTAATGTTCATATAATACAATATATGTATTGAGACTGTATATTCATAAATGCCTGCTATGCCTTCATATGAACTATATTCCATTGCCTATTATTTTATGAATCAAACAAATGTTCATCTTGGATTTCATTTGATATCTTCTCTATGTTGTTTAAATATAAATGATTATAAACTTTAACATGGGTAAATGAAATTTTGACAAAATGAATTATTAGTACCATAAAATTTTATTAAATCATATTATTCATCTCAATTTTCAATTCGAAAATATATTTATTATATTTATTTATATTTATTTAAACTGCACCAAACTATAATAATAAAATTACTTTTAAATTATAATTAATATTTAATTTCTTGACCCTTTATTATTTTTTGAATATTTTATTGTGTTCAGTAAACTAATTGTTTATAGGTAATCAATTATTCTGCTTAATTTTTTATAATTATATTAATTGCATTATACTGTATGTTACGCAACGTGAGGGTCGCGTGGATCATGTAGGATGAGGGAGGAGAAATAAATGGGAATATTGTTCAATGATGTCTTTATTTGTTTATTATTTTCCGCCAAAGACGCACAGTTATCTTTCACAATGATAATTCGCTGAACAGACGCGTAGTGTCACAATTTAGCCTTATAATTAGTTTTTAACCTAACGCAGGGGAACCGGAATAACTTTGAGGTCGCACACTATCACAGAATAAGTCGGCGAACTTACATAGGCAATTTCTTGGCGAAATTCGAGTCCTTGTAGCCGTCGCGCATTTAAAAATTCCCGCGTTTTCCTCAGGCAGGCGCGCGCGTCGATATTTTTAAATTCGAATTGCGCGCGCTTGGCGGGCGCGCTCTGCGCACGCGCGTACTCGTCTAGGCGGCGCTGCTCTGCCTGCGCGCACGCCTTAGTACTGCAGCAGCACTCGCGGCGTGCGTGTCGTTACTCTTGTGGCTGTCTTCGCGGTCAAAGGCGCTGCGGTGAGACACTGCTGACGTCACTGTCGACGTCAGAGGTTTCTGAGGCGCCGGAGGGGGTATCCTCGGCCAACAACGTAATGCGGGGAAACTACTTTCCCGGCTGCCTCACCGTTGATACGACGCCCCGCCTATGCGAAGCTGACGTCACTGATGACGTCGTTATCGCCAAGATGGCGGACGACGCGTGCTCCCCGATAGCGTCGCCTAGGTGATGCCTTCTCCCCTCTCATCTGGTAACGTCGCGGTGTTGCCTCGCGGTTTCTCGCTGGATCTCGCGGAGGCTCCTTCGCTCCCCTTTTAAATATATTTTCGGCAACGTCGGCCTGGGTGAGAGTCGCGTTCCCGGTGGCTCGTTCTCGCCTCACTCTCGCGGATGCGGGCACGGCTCGCGGACTCACGCTGGAGAAGCGCTGTTCCTCCTTACAATTATTCGCGGATCATCGACTTCACTACACTTGCGAAGGGTTGCTACTTTCTTTCTAAAATGCGCGAAAGGTTTCCCGTGGTGGCTGGGAAAGTAGTGACTTTCCCTCAAGTGCTCGGCATCACCCTCTCGCGTTGCTCCGTACCTCCCCCCCGTTTTTCGCCAATCCTCTTCCGGATTTTCCTGCGGCTTTCCCTCTCTTCCGGGCCCACTCGCTTCCTGCTCTAACCGGCTCCCCTCCCCTCGGTGCGTCTCGCCTTCGCCGGTCTCGGGCCCTTCGTGGCTCTCCCTGTCTGCCCATTCCTCGTTCCTGGAGGCTCGCGGGTTCTTCCCGAGACACCTCCACATCCTGGAGCCTCGCGGGTTCTCCCCGGGACACCTCCCCATCCTGGAGGCTCGCGGGTCTTACCCGGCACACCTCCCCTTCACCTCCTCCTGGCGCCAGACCGGCCCTGCTCCCGTCCCCAGCACCGTTGGGTACCGCCTCCCCCCCTTTACGTTCGGTAACTGTTACAGCCCACGAAATATAAATAGAATTATAAACAAATGATTCCTCCACGGGGGGTGTAGAAGTGTTAGAACAATATCTCCTTGTTCTAACTGCGGAATAGAATACGAGAAATCGCCGCGCGTAATGTAAGACCGCGCGGGATTACAAGAATAACAAACGGAGTACGATCCACCCGAGCCGCCAGGGGCTGTAGCCTGTGCCACCCGAGCCGCCAGGGGCTATAGCCTGACCAAGTCGTCAGGGACTATAGCCTGTGCTCGCCGTCAGGGGCTATAGCCTGACCAAGTCGCCAGGGGCTATAGCCTGGGAAAACGAGCGGAGGCTCGGATCCAGGCTGAAGCTGCGCAAGGTGGTCAGCACGTGGCCGTCGCCGATTCCCTAACGATGAAAAATAAATAAACAATCGAGGCGAGGAATGGGGCCGGATAAGCGATGACCTAATGACCTGGAGGAGTTAAAAGGCAGTACGGAGGATCAACGACCATTATTGTCTTGAAAAGTCCGACGCGACGACGATTGTTACAACATCTCAATAAAGGACTAAAAAGTGAAAATTTGAATTATTAATTCCACCTCTGAAATCCGATCGATACCTGCTCGGTTCCTATTCCAAGTAACAGTAACAATACTCTTTTTTAATTTATTAATGAATATAAAAAAATTTTTTTGAATGTAAAATAAATAAATGATAAAGTTATGAAAATTAAGTAGACAATTAACAATATTTTAATTCATTAAAATTCTCTAAGTTAGTATTACATTTAAGTCCGACTTTCCTTTCATACGAGAATAATCGTGCCAAATTCATCGATCGAGGCGTAGAACGGTATCTGAAAACAACCCGAATGAAAGGACGGTTAATGATGGAGCTGTAAATTGGGAACTAGTTATTATCCATCAACAATTTTAATTTGTACAAAATCAAGACAAGAAGTGTAGGTATAAAAGCGGTGCGTCCTCGTAGACAATGAGAACGTGCCCCATGAACTTGATAGTATTAGTCCAAAGAACGATATGAACAATTTACTTAATCCCTTTCTTCAAATTATAAACTCGAATCAATTTATAAATATCTTTAGTTGTTAACATATATATATATATATATATATATATATATCAATCACAGAATTTTAAATTTATATATACATATATTTATTCTTTGTTATACTTTACGCAATGAGCTACTAAATATATTTTAACTAAATTAAAATTTCAAAATATTAATTAACTATGATATAAAATACCCGAGAATTTTTTCAGGGAAATTATATTTTAATCTGGATTTAAGATAAAATTATATTTTAAAGTGGATAACAATCAATTTCTAATGTCATATTTTATTATAAAACTCTTGCTTTTTCTAGTCTGCATTATATTTACTTCAATGTCATTGGCGATTGATAGAATTGTATAAAATTGTACTTATTCAATTATCTTCCTGTTATCGCCTGTACTTCCCCTCTTGTTTACGGAAAAAAATTCGTTAATAGTTTAGCCTGCGACCTCGTAATCTTCAAATGGAACTGAATATAGAATGCTTTGTTAACATATATAGCGAAGAGGAAAAATATAGCGTGTGCAGGAAACGTTTCAAAATAATTAATATTTATAAAATTGATTGGTTATGAAGTTTTAGAGAGAAGTTTAGAAAATGATCTCTTAGTCTTACATTTAAAATTTAACATTGTATATGCATATTCAGTGATTCAATTAATTAGGATATAAACGATTAATTTTCAATTAATAAAAGTATTAACCTTATAAATAAAAATCAACTCTAAATAACAAAAATAATACATATTGAATATTCAATAACTGATTTTTAAAATGTTTCAAGAATTACATATTATCTTATTTTTAACATTATTCATGGAGGCAACATCTTTAATTGAAAATTCTGCAGAAGGTAATGTATTTGCATACTAAAAAAATATAAAATTAGTAAATAATCATCGTAATTAGTATAGATTCTTATTTTATATTATTATAATTATATAATTTTTTTTAGATTCTATTTATTAACATAATATTTAAACATATATTTCTATAATATATATATATAACTATTGTAATAATAGTAGCCCTGATAGTAAATAATGTTATTTTTCCATTAATAATGAGAGAAATAATTACTCTAACCTCACTTTATATTTATAATACGCATATGTAGTTTATAAAATATAATGCCATTTTTATATATTTCTCGTGTTTGTTGAATGAACTTGAATTAAAAAAAAAATTTTTATTGGCTTGAATCTTCTATTATTCTGCATATTATTCGCCATACAATTCCCTTACATTATAAATTGTACGTATGTGATGTAATAGAGAATATTTGATATTGGTAAAACATATTTATATTAATTTATATACATAATATATAAATCTAAATAATATTATTTAAATTGATATATGTAGGGAATGTAACTACACGAATATATCAATATTTATTATTGATAAATAAAAATATATCTTTTTTATCTTATTTTCGTTATTATTATTAAGTATTCTTATAATATTTTTAAAAGAAATTAAATAGAAGAGAGTTGATAATGTTGGGTACATTCAAAATATTATGCTTTTATATAATAAAATAAGCTAATAAAATAACTATTTTAGTGCCTTTAAATCTGTATTAATTAATATATTCGATCCAAAAAACTAATTCAGAATCAGATTTTATAAAGAAGTAAAAATTATTATTTTAAAAATAACGTGAAAAACCATTAGTTCGAATTAAAATATAGTCTTAATTTATTACTTATTAAAACCTATGTATTCAATGTAAGTTGCAGAAGTTAATATTATTCCAAGAGCAGAATGGGGGGCTGTAAAGCAAAACGGGAAGGTTGATCCATTGCGAATAAATCCTCCAACTCATGTCGTCATTCACCATTCAGCTTCTGATACATGCACTACAAGAGCCATTTGTCAAGCGAAAATTCGAGCTTTTCAAGTAAAATTTACAATATTTACATTATAATCCATTATATTTAATTCGATAAATTGTAAATTTTTTTTAATTTAATAAATTTACCTAAATTTAACTTAGTACAATTATAAAATTTTAAATTATTTCTTTTTTCTTTAATAATATTTAAACTATATTACTGATATTCAAGTATTTATTAAATTATTTATTAAAGTACTTATTAAAGTAAGTATTTAAATTATCATTTATTAAAGTTATTGTATAATATTACTATCTAAATTTTAATTTATTATTATTTATAAGTACGTTAAGCAAAATAAATTTATAAATAACCGTCGCCGTTCGACTATTTGTAAATAAAATAAATCATAGTTTAGTGCCAATAATGGTGATAGGGATTAAGATATTTCCCTTCATACGCAATCGTCTTTTCGAGACCAGCCCTAAAGAAACAACCCCTAGCGAAAGGCTAAGGGGCACTTAGCCTTTAAGTGAGGGTAGAAGTAACGTTTTTTAGTTTAGTTTTAATTCGACTTGCAAGAGAAGAAGGCCCTTACTCTTTGCCATTGCACCATCAGTTAAATAATATGAAAAGCCAATTAGCTTATTACGTAAGATTGCATAGGGTCTAAACGCGTGCGTTAATGGCAATTAAAGAGTTAGGGGTGTGAAGTGAAAAGCGAAGCGTGCCAGTGAAACACAAAATGTGGGCAGTAGGTGCCTGCACGTGCTCAGCTAGACGGACATTGAACTGCAATTAGTGCCTGCGTGGGTTCCACGAGGTGGATATTAGGTGAATCGAACCACAGCAATTTCCTGTCCAGGCACGGCGCCCCGGATACCTGAATATTGAACCGCAACCAGTGTCTGCGTGGATTCCACACGTCGGATACGGGGATACTTACAGTCCCGTAGCACGTACACACATAGTCCATAACCGGACACGCTGATAAGTAAGACCTAGCTGTCAAGGTTTCTCCGGGATTAACGAACTACTCCTCCTACATCGCTAAGGCGCCTATTGGGATAAGTACAAGCAAGGGATTCATATATAAATTTGTTATTTTGATCATAAGCGACTGGCCAATAGTGCACGTTAATTTATAAGGTACCTTTTTCCCTCCTTCAATAGTGAAGGAAGTTTTTTGTGCCCGTAACAATTTAGCATAGAATAAACTAATTTGTTATTTAATTACAATTTTCTCTTTCAAATACTTATTTTATCGTAAGTATATTTTTTTCGTTTTGCAGAAATTTCATATAAATGAAAGGAAATGGAGTGACATTGGCTACAATTTCCTTATAGGTGAAGATGGAAGTATTTATGAAGGTCGAGGTTGGGGAAAAGCTGGTGCACACACTGTTAATTATAATGAGAAAAGCATTGGTATTTGTTTTATTGGAAATTATGAAAGTAAGTAATATTAATTGTATAACACATTCTGCTTTAACGATTAGAATAGTAGTATTATACAATATATATATGTTTTTACGGCTTTTGATTAGGCACTTCAATATTTGTCTAACATTCCGCACTGATTCAAATTAATTTATAATCAGTTTATTTATATATTTTTTAGAGCGGATTCCGAATTCTTTTGCAACAAGAGCTTTAAAGAATTTAATTTTATACGGAATTGCAACGGGTAACATTAATAAGAAACATACTATAATAGGTCATCGTCAAACAGCTTCAACGTCTTGTCCAGGAGACAAACTTTATGAATTTATACAAACACTGTCACATTGGAAAAGTACATTATAAGTGAAAACTTTTAAACAATTTGTTTCATCTGTTAGAATTAATTGCTAATTAAGACGTAATGATTATTTTCTGCAAAGACTCAATCAACAAACAATCTAAAAAATTGAAGTATTCCATTTTGAAAATATAAAAATTATAAAACTATAATTAACTCAAATTATTTTAAAAGCCTATAAAATTAACGGAATACTTATTAAACTCTGATATTTAGATATAATAAGATTGTGATTATCTGGTCTTTATATTTATTTGTAAAAAAAATGTTTAATTTATCATATTTATTGTATATTTATGGCATGTATTAAATTAATACTGTTACTTTGCGTTGTTAAATATGAATTCATATTTAAATATTATGTAAACAATATTAATGGTCCAAAAAATTATAGTATTTAAAAGTATCTAATCAAACAATACAAACCTATAAAAATATAAATTGAAATTTCAGAAATTGATATCACTTACCAATATAACAAAATTCGAATGTATAAATCTTAACGCATCAAAAATAGAATAATAAATTTATAAATAAATTGAAATAAATGTTTCAAATAAAATTTGTGTTCGAAGCTTATTTACAGGTTTCTGTCATTAATTACATGTTTTTATTGAAACTTAAAGAAAATAAAATTCAATTTTTATTAGTTCATTGAAACGTTACATAATCATCAATTGTTCATAAACAAATTTTTTAAAACGAAATTCTTTACTTATTAATAAAATTAACAAAGAATCTATTTACTTGAATAATTAGCGTTATTGTAATTTTATGAACAATTATTAAATATATTCGAGAGAATTAAAATATATGATTTCAATTGTTATTTCAAAATATCTCTATCTCTAATAAATCTCTTATATTACAAACGTGCTTAGATTTTACGTTTTAATTTCAATAACAAATAGAATACTGATTTTAAAAAATTTAATGTTATTAGCAATATTTTTCATTTAAAGTTTCAAATTTAATATTCATAAAAAGGAATAAATTATATTATTTGATAAATATTAATATATCGTCGGTAAATAAAAAAATTTATATTATTTCATAATTTTCCATAAATGTTTAATTATCGAATAAAAAAAAATATTTTCTTAATATATTCATGAATATTTGTGAATAATAAATAATATTTATTTAAATAATATTTATATAAAATATCTTTTTTTTAATAAAATAATTACATTGCGTTATTATATATTATTTTATACTATTTTATATTATATTACATTACATTACATTATTATGTCGTGTTAAAAACAATGAATAAAATAAAAATTCTAATTACATTTTTCTTTCTCTGAAAGGCTCAAAAATCTCATTATTTTTTCCGAACATTACAATCTCATTTTATCTTTTTATCTAATTTGCTGTTAGAGTATTTTAAATATATTTCCTGCTAATAAATTTTGATGAAATTAATAGTACCATTTTTTATTGAAACTTTTTTAATAATTTTATTAATGCAATATATCGAACAATATTTCCTTGAATTCTAAAATAATCAATTTATTCAGATTTTGCTTCTTTTCTTCTTTTTTATGCTATTCGGGGGTTTCTCACCACCATTTATTCTCCGCAATACGCACTACATATTTACATTTTTACAGTAGCGTTTATATTTTTTGCATTTTTACACGCATAGGTTCCTTATGATTTATAAAACAATTTAAGAGTTGATGAATCGAATAAATTGCGGTTTCAGGGGTCGCGTTCTTTTGTCACCGAGAGTGAATGGGAGGGGTGAGTGAGCGGGAAGCGAAGAGTTAAGAGACACTCACTCTGAGGTTTCTTTTGTTTTTATTAATATTTCCGTCTAATTAGCGTTTCATAAAGAACTGTCTCCCGATAGGCCGAATGTCCAGCTCGAGGGCCAATGTTACATATCCATTAATGACCCAAGGCACAGAAAGATGATTCAAATACTCTACAGGTAAATTCGTGTTCTTAGGACTGTAAGAAAAGAACCGAGAGGTATACTAGATAATCAATCGTGCAGAGATGATCTCACATAATGGTTAATAAACCTCGAAAAGTCTTAAGTATTGCTAACTTCAAAGCTTTGATTTCCGACCACACCCACATTTCTTCAATCTATGATCTGAAAGAAAACTCATGGACTGGAAAGGATATGTTATTGATGCGCCGAAGCAACAAAGTATAAAATCGGGAGTTGCTTCTCGCTCCCAAATCGTCTTTCACATCGAAAGTGGGATCCAGTAACGATAAGGTATCGAGAACGAGTCAGTTTTTGGCGCAGGCTAAGCTGTAAGAAGTGTAGAAGAGAATACACATTCATATTCATGCACATAGCGTATATAATGTGAAAATGTAAAGAAATAAAATGCATAGATATAATTCAAATATTTAAAATAAAAAGCGCTAACAAATTTAACGTAATTTCATATGTTACAATAGATTAAACAAATATAAAATTATTAATAAATTCTTAAAGATTTTAAAAACAAATTAAATCAAAGTCAAATAATTATTGAATAAATATTTATTACAGTTGTCAGCAAATTAATGTATTATTTTGTTAATACAAAAATTTTGCAGTTTTATTAGTGTCTTCTTTGTCGTCCTGAAAAGAAAAATATAATTAACAGAAAAAAAAATATTTTAAACTCAATATCAATTTTTACGGCTAAAATATAACTGTTACTAAAAAGTATATAACAATAAATACAGTGAAATCATGATTTAATAACATATTTTTATTATTACCTCTAATTTTACTAGAACTTTCCTGGAAAAAATATGTATTTTTTAGACGCGTTAATAAAATTTAATTAATAAAAATTATAATTACCCCTTCATAATTATTTTGATTGCTAAAGTTTCTATTGCAAAACTGTATACAAGGAGGTTGATAAAGTGCAGGAAGTTCTGTACAGAAAAATATATTAATGATTTTGTACGTAGTTAAGTTTGACTTCTATCTTAAACCAATATATTTTAACAAAGCTAATTTTTAAACTAAAATAGTTAGAGCCTCATTATTTTAGAATTGTATCTAATATCTATTATATGAAAAGTAATATCTATTAATCTTAATAATTTGCATGTTTTAACTATATTTTCATTTTCATTTTCATTCGTGGCAAAAGAATCTGTTATTATGAAATTTTAATTTATTTTATAAACATTAAGTATTTAGTAATAATAACAAAATAATGATAATAACGATTCTTAAATACTTATTTATAATTTGGGATAATAAATATAATTATATGACTTACTATAGCACAAATCAAAACACATGATCTTAGTAAACGACGTCGCATGACAAGTCGCTAGACAACTTGAACGTTTTGTGGCTGGTAACTCTATTTATAGATAAACATTATTATAAATAAGATAAAATCCTATGTATTTTATATTTAAATCACGAAAGAAAATTTCTATATAATTATATATTTTTATATGTTTTGTAAACCGCTAGTATAAAGTATATAAATAATATGTAGAAAAAATGAGGAATTCGACCTGATTTCGGTTAGCGCATTTTACAATAATTGTAATAATAAATACAGGAATTCTATTAGAGTTAAGCCGAACGGCGACGAGGGGGGCGTAGTCTTCACGAACTCAAAAGACGGAATGAAAACAAAACAAGAAATGGCTCCAATTGTCATTTCAAAATAATTAGCGGATATGAACACGCGGTCACATAGTTCCCAGATAGTGGGTCCTTCGATCCTACTCGCATACGCATTTTTTCTTAATTGCCCTCACGTTTAACCCGTCGACAATTTTGCATCTATAATTGAATGGGTCACTATGTAAAGCCCAGGTGTTATTAATCACGAGCTACTAGGTTCTTAACAACGTTTTGTGTAATCAAGACATGTTCAAGTAGTCGGGTTGATTGCGAGTGAAAGAGCTCTCACGTCAACCCCAGGGAAAAGAAATTGGGCTTCCCTGGGAGATGTTTAGCATCTCCCGAGGAATAAGTTCCTCGGACCGGTCATCCTGAATGTCCGAATTAAGTGGAAATCGCGACGTATTGATAAAAAATTAAGAAACCCCAATTGGCTGAAAGTCAATTTACAATATTTGCAAAAGCTCTCCCGCTCCCGCTCGTCGCGCAACCTAACCGATAATAATTTATCAATATATTGTCAAGTAAACAAAAAGAAAAAACAAAAAAAAAAAAAAAAGAGTTTTGATTTCCTTCCTCCTATTCTATGGACCTTTAAGAATTCACGCGTAGTTAGAGAGGAGAAGAGGCGTTGCTTACTAGATCATCAGCAACGCAATGTAAGCAAGTTAGCGCTATGTATTGACGTGCGCCGAGATGGGGATCCGAAGAAATATCGTCGGAGTCCCGTAAATCGTAAGCACGGAAAGAAAAATGGGCCGAGATTGTCCCGAGCCTGTACGAACAGGATTCTGGATGAGACAAGATATGGGAAGAAGGGAGTGCAATGTTAAAGACGAAGTTCGGCTGGAAAGAGGAAAAACGGAGGCAGAGAGGCCAAAGCAACCAAAAAAAACAAAAACCGCCAATCTTAATGTCTTGGTAGTTTTTTTGACAATCCCGCATTTTGTCAATTTGAGGGGTTAAGAGGAAACTCATTCACTATTGTGTTACAAATTAGTTATTTTAATCTATAATGCTTTTTAGGTAGCGAGAAGTGCACCGACGCTGAGGTTCGTAAGGAAAAAATTTGAAATGATATTCCGTTAAATATCACCAAAATATGTATACATCCTAATAAAAGTAAATTGAAAAATAAATATGAATAAATAATAAGAATAAATTGTAAAAAGAAAATACATATCTTTCGGTATCCCATATACATCGTACATATAAATTATTTGCTAGAAGCATTTATTTTATATAAACTCATTTTAAAGAAAAATGCATTTTTAAAAGTTACAAATATCTAAAATTATACCATTTAAGTATATATATAATTTCTTTTTTTTTTAATGAAATAATATATTAATATTTCGATGAAATACAACTATGTATGAATTTATTAAAAGAATAAACTGCATTAATTTTTTACGTCGAATTAGTCACGACCGTAACGAAAATAAGATTTTAAATTGTAAATTTTTTATTTTAATTGATATCTGAAATTTAATTGATTGTGATACATTTTTAATTCGGTTTTTACTTTTCTTATTGTAAAAATAAACATTTCTTAGACCAAAAACCTAAATTTAATACTTTTGAGATTTATATTATTATTCTGTTCATAATATTAATCATTTTTATAATACTGCACTTAAATGTAGTTAGAATTCATTCTTCACTTTTTATAACATTTAAAATTTTAAAAATAAATTATTTTTAGAAATTATAAATTAATATTAATAATTACAATAAATATTAAATAATTTTAATTTTAATAAATTTCGATACAATTTCTGATGCGTATAAAAGAATAATACATTGTTTTGATATTTTATTAAAAATAATATCTTTTAATTATTAATATTAAAGTGATATATAATCTGATATCTCACTGTTACAAAGATCAACACATGTCCAAATGGTTGTATCAACAGCAAATACACTACTTAATGAAATAACTAATATATAGTAAAGAAGAAACATTTTGATTTGAATATAATATTTATTCTTGAAAATAATTTATAAAATACAACAAAATAAGTAACAACAATTTTCTTTTATATTATCAATATAAGCATAAAAAATTAACTATTTTCTCATAAACACGAATAAGATACATTTATTATCAAATATGCTATTAATAATGTTTGAACTTTATATTTTATTATCAAAAATTAGATTGTAAAACGATGTTTTTTCCAATAAGAAATTTTTTATTTTTCTAGTTATCAGCTATTTTAAATTCTTATAAATTTTCGACAAAGTATATATTTTTAGTAAATTACAATAATATTTTTAAATTTTTAACGTGAATCAATACGTGAATAATCATACAAAACGTGAGTTACAGACTTCTACATAAATTCAAAGTTAATGAAAAAGTCAATTTGTAATATAACAGATATTTATATAAAAATAATATTTATATTTATTATCGTAGTATATACTTATATTAACTGATACATTAAAAAAATATTGTGAAAATATAAAAACTATATTTACCGTTAATGGTATACACAATTATATTATAATAATTTAAAATTAACTAATGACTTTATTTAATTTATTATTTTAATAATTAACATATAATTACAGTAGATTACCAGATAACTATAATTTATTGTAACTCTATAAAAATAAAAAATATTTTACAATTTCAAATATTAATTGTTCTTTCTTAAATTGAAACTATAATACTTTAATGTATTTAAACGTTAACATTAATCCAAATGTAATTATAAAGAAGCATAGAATTTTAAGTATCATTATTAATCTAGAATATAATTTGAACATTATTTAAATATAAAATTATACTGTGCAATAACAATAAATTTTCATTAATTTAATGCATTAATATGTCAAAGATTATAATATTTAAATAATAAATTTCTGTCTTTTTTTTAATCAATAATTAATATTACTCGCAATCTGTTAAATTTTTATTAATTACAACACCAAAATACGATCTCTAAATCTGTGTGTGCATATAAATAATTGAAAAAAAACTGTTTTACTACAATCAATCGTTTTAAAATAATATGATTTATTATCCTTTATTTATTATGATTTATTATGATTTATAATAACTGAACCTGTATGAAAAATTTGTACATTAGGCATTAAACTGTTTTTCAGTAATTTATCAAATCAGCCATTTATAGTGATTATAATTTTCTTGTGAATGTATGCATTTTATTATTTGTTAATAAAAATTTATTATACTAATTTATTTATAAAATACTTAATAATTTAACATATAACCATACATCCTATTTATATAATCTGAGAATATGAGCCAAAGAACAAATGAAATAAAGGAAATTAAGATAGGAGGTTATTACCATTATCCTTTCAAATAATATCAAATAATATCAAATAATGTCAAATAATTCTATCATACAAATCAAACTAATAATTTGAACGTTCAAAAATTAAATATTTTCGATACCCCCAAAAATAATTATGGTTATAAAAATTAAAAAGAAATGTTGAAAATCGAAATGAAACTAATATTTCATTAACAGATTTAAGAAAATAAAAAAAAATATGTATATGTACTTGTAAATGTTAAATCATTTTGCAGATTAAATTATATACCAGTGATTTATATACAGTGTTACCGAACGTAAAGGGGGGGAGGCGGTACCCAACGGTGCTGGGGACGGGAGCAGGGCCGGTCTGGCGCCAGGAGGAGGTGAAGGGGAGGTGTGCCGGGTAAGACCCGCGAGCCTCCAGGATGGGGAGGTGTCCCGGGGAGAACCCGCGAGGCTCCAGGATGTGGAGGTGTCTCGGGAAGAACCCGCGAGCCTCCAGGAACGAGGAATGGGCAGACAGGGAGAGCCACGAAGGGCCCGAGACCGGCGAAGGCGAGACGCACCGAGGGGAGGGGAGCCGGTTAGAGCAGGAAGCGAGTGGGCCCGGAAGAGAGGGAAAGCCGCAGGAAAATCCGGAAGAGGATTGGCGAAAAACGGGGGGGAGGTACGGAGCAACGCGAGAGGGTGATGCCGAGCACTTGAGGGAAAGTCACTACTTTCCCAGCCACCACGGGAAACCTTTCGCGCATTTTAGAAAGAAAGTAGCAACCCTTCGCAAGTGTAGTGAAGTCGATGATCCGCGAATAATTGTAAGGAGGAACAGCGCTTCTCCAGCGTGAGTCCGCGAGCCGTGCCCGCATCCGCGAGAGTGAGGCGAGAACGAGCCACCGGGAACGCGACTCTCACCCAGGCCGACGTTGCCGAAAATATATTTAAAAGGGGAGCGAAGGAGCCTCCGCGAGATCCAGCGAGAAACCGCGAGGCAACACCGCGACGTTACCAGATGAGAGGGGAGAAGGCATCACCTAGGCGACGCTATCGGGGAGCACGCGTCGTCCGCCATCTTGGCGATAACGACGTCATCAGTGACGTCAGCTTCGCATAGGCGGGGCGTCGTATCAACGGTGAGGCAGCCGGGAAAGTAGTTTCCCCGCATTACGTTGTTGGCCGAGGATACCCCCTCCGGCGCCTCAGAAACCTCTGACGTCGACAGTGACGTCAGCAGTGTCTCACCGCAGCGCCTTTGACCGCGAAGACAGCCACAAGAGTAACGACACGCACGCCGCGAGTGCTGCTGCAGTACTAAGGCGTGCGCGCAGGCAGAGCAGCGCCGCCTAGACGAGTACGCGCGTGCGCAGAGCGCGCCCGCCAAGCGCGCGAGATTCAAAGTCAAATACTCCGACGCGCGCGTCTGGCTGAGAAAAACGTGGGAAATTCGGATGCGAAACGGCCGCGAGAACTCGAACTTCGAGATCATAGCGTATGTATGTTCGCCGACTTATACTACGAAAGTGTGTGAACTTGAAGTTATCCCGTTTTGTCTATGCTACGTGAAAACTACTTGTAAAAAACAAATTGTAAGGCGACGTGTTCGTTAAAAAAGCGAATTGTGATAAGGAGTTGTGAGCCATCGGCGGAAAAATAAAGACTACAAAAAACATTTAGTAAATAAAAACCTTCATTGGACATCAACCCAATTTATTTCTCCTCCCTCATCCTTCGTGACCCACGCGACCTTCACGTGCTTAACAAGTATGATTTAACAAATTTTCTTCAAAAATTAAAAAGCGTTTAAAAAATTAAAATTTATTGAGAGATTATATTAATTTCTTAATAATCATAAAAAATTAAAAATTGTTACAAAAGTTTTATTAATTTTATATTCACATGTCATACTTTTTCTATGTTCATATTAATTTAATATTAATTAATCATATTTTGCTGTTTTACACGAATTGTGCGAAGATATTAACCGTTTCTGTTACATACAGAGACATGCACATAAATACTGGATATATTGTAAAAAATGTTTAAGACGCTTTAAAGATGGACCGAAATTACGGTTGATTGTATATCCGTCTTTATTTCCTATATTCATTCAAATTTCCAAAATTATACGAAATCCAAAGGTATACAGATTGAGAGAGGTGGTACTCGAGCGTACATCAGGTAATAATTAAAAAAATTAAAAAATTCCCTATAATAATATAAATTTATATATAAATTTATATATAAATTATTATTAGAAAAAAATAATAAATACATAAAAAATAATTATAAAATATGCTCTAAGTTCTCTTTTGATTTATTTTGTTATTGAAAAAGTTTTGAAGACATTATATTAATAAATAATGATGTTACGGATGAAATAGCTCTCATCACAATAGCATATGTATTGGGCGTAAAAATCTCGCGTAGCAGTGAAAGTACGAAAAATAACATTTGTAATATCTATACAATAAGAATTTATTATCTAGAACTGATTTTAAGCAATATAAACCGAAAAGAAGATTATAAATTAATATTATAAGATATTATATAGCAATAATTGCTCTATCGAGTACAGTCGAATACAAAAAAAAAAAAAAAGAAAAAAGAAAAAGATAAATAAGTTTGTATGGTGCATGTTCACAGTAAAATCGCACAATGGTGCGTACTGTTTGCGTACTCGTAGGGCAAGAGCCGGGTTGTCTAGTGAAAAGGAAATGGTCGGCTATTCTGGGACCCTTTTTTGGAAAGTCGCCGTTCCAAAGGCGTATTATCTAAATTATATTTTAAAATATATCTTATATAATAAAATTATTATTTTATTATGCTATTTAGCTATGGCTATCGGCTAAAGCATCGGCGTAACATTGTGATAGCAAATGTATTCGTTGGTACGACAAAGAAATTCAGCATGTAAAATCATAATAATCACGCAATATTAATGTAGTCGAAAGATGCGGAAAAGTATGGGTTAAAGTATGCTTTTCTATACTTTAACTAATTTATTAAATTAAGCATATCGAAAAAGAGAAATTAGATCTTAATTAATTAAATCTAAATGTTGGGGCCGTAAAATTAACTTTACTGTTAATTGTAAATTTATCTATAGGTTCAGGAAAGGGGTGGGGGATAAAGTTGCCGCTAATAAATGACACCTTGTTTTAAGTATAACGAATGTGATTTATTTAATTTACCTAAATAGAGCATAAAAAACCTCCTTCTATGTAGAAGGAGGAAAAAGCCCTTTACCTCTAATTTCGCCTAAGTGCATAAAAAACCTCCTTCTCTATAAAAGGAGGAAAAAGCAGATATCGACCTAAATGTGCGCGACTGGCCAGGCGCTTACGTTTATTAAACTAATACTTAGCCTATCGCTCGCTGATTATACTTATGAGTCGCCACGAGAAGGATGGTCGAAAGGGTAAGGACCGGCCCAATCAGACCTGACCAGCAGCCCAGGTAATCCAAGGAGATGGGTGACCCGCTGAGACAATCCCAGTCAGACTTGGTCGTCAGACCCAGTACCGCCGCGACGATGGGTTACCAAGTAGGAAAGTCCCAGCTAGATTTGGTCGTCAGACCCAATACGTCCAAGCAGGGGGCTGGCCAGGTGACACGGTCCCATACAGACCCGTCTGCCTCACTTTACCCGTTTATTATACGGATTATTAAAGGCTCGGTTATTCTAAAAAAGGGACGTACTAGGCGCACTCTTCTAAATCTAACTAACAACTGAATTGCGCTCGCTACATTCCTTTTTATTGGCGTTTGACCGCTGCTCTCGGATGGCTTAAAGAAAAACTCCCTTGTTTATAATAGGCTATCGGGTTACTCGTCACCAAGAATTTTACTACTCTAATTGAAACTAATATTATTTACAGCTCAAACAAAAAGCGATCGTGATGGTCTCGAACACTAAATTAGAAATAAATCTAATTTAATGCCCTTATTTTTTGAACAAATGAAAATAATAATTTGCTTATTTATTATATTTTCAATTTTGTTGATTCTTCGGCTCTATATAAGTTTAAATAATATAGCGGGAAATCGGATAAATGATAAAAAAAAAAAAAAAAAAAAAAAAAAAAGAAAAAAAGAACAAGTAATATTGGAAGGTATATTATAAGTAAAATATGCAACTGTCCTCTGCGCGTTATACAAATGCACGTTAGGCAAATTAACTGAAATCGGTTGCTTTTGCCAAATTTTTTCATCCTAATTCCCATTCGCGATGACAAAATCGTACAGATAAGAAAAATTCTTTTTTGAAAATGAAGGAAAAATAATACTTCGGCGTGCATGCAATAACTATTTATTTGCATAAATATTCAATCGAAATAGTAATTATAAACAATAAATTTTACAATCTAATCTCGTTCGATCATTAAAAATCATTATTTTTACGATTCTGGGGAGCAATTATTCATATTAATTTTTTTATCGATCAATTGAGCAGCCGCACTTAAAAAAAACATTACAAACAAACAATACAACAAATTTCAGTAATACCATGGATTTTACTTTTGTTGGCACTGGCGGAGCAGCAAAAATCTGCTCAATGTCCAAATATCAAATTGGATGGAGGCATTTTTGTATTCAAATGAGTGCTTCGAGGGGTTATTGGGGTTGGGAGGCGAAGGCCGAGTTGATATTTCCGAGGCAATTTGACTTCATTACCCAGATTGGACTGTTGCACCACCGGGTCGACTGCAGGCAAAGTCGTTCAGAAAAATGTTTCACCGAATCTCTCCCGTATCTTCCCAACTTGTCTCGATGTCTTCCACATGTATCCCTTGTTTCGGAATCCTCTTTTCCACCCCACAAAGTCCAATTTTCGTGACTTTTCCCGTCAACCTCCAAAATGAAAATAACGCGTTTTATTACCCTTTACGAGCCTTTTTAGCGCATCTGAAGCCGCAAACCATAGTTATTTGATAAATTCTAGCGATAAATTTTGACGATACTTTTGAAAAACGGTCGTGGTCGCGGGGGGGGGGTACAAAATTTTTAAATCATATTTTGAGAACGTAAATATTAATTTTTCGGTACTCAAACGATGAATTGCAAAGAAGGAAACGACGCGCAATCGATTGCTTCTGGAAATAAATGCGAGAAAGGAATTTTTTTTTAACAAAATTTTTGGTCTGGATGTCTCCGCCGGTCCGACTCTACTATCTCCCTCCCTCGCGACTTCCCCTCTCTCCCTTACTTCCCTCCATCCAACAGCTCATAGAAATTCAACATTTGGTTCATCGAGTCTGCGATCCCGTTATTATTATTATTATTATTATTATTATTATTATTATTATTATTATTATTATAAACATAATTTCCTTGACTTTTCCCGCTCACCTCAAAACTCAAAATTACCCGTTTTTTTTGCCCTTTCCATTTCTTTTTAGCGCAATAAAAGCCGAAAACGATCGATTTCCGACAAATACGTGAGCTTTCAACGAATCTATTTTCCAGGATGACTTGGTACCCAAAGTCATCTTGACGCACCAGGTCATCCCAATACCGAGCCAAGTCGTTCTGAAAATTTTTTGGCGAACTTCATACCGAATCTCCCCGCATCTCCCTAATTTGTCTCGATGTTTTGCATATGTATGCGCCGTTCCGGGATGTCCTTATCTTCCGAAAAACCCGATTTCGGTGACTTTTCCCGTACACCTCCAAACTCAAAACTTTGCTTTCTCTTGGCCTTTCAATGTGTTTTTAGTCCATTGGGGGCTGAAAACGATCGATTTTCGGCAAATATGGGCAATTTTATGAAGACATTGGAAAATGGTCGAAGACCAGGGAGACAAAATTTTTTAATCATATTTTGAGGACGTAAATATTAGTTTTTCGGTACTCAAGCGACGAATTGAAAAGGAGCAAACGACGCGCAATCGATTGGTTATGCAATCGAATGCGCGAAATGAATTGTTTTAAAGGCCAATTTTTGGGCCGGTTGAGCTCGCGGGTCGAACCGCTCTGCCCCCCCCCCTATTTATCGCCCCATGACCCAACGTCCATCGTCCTTAGCTCACAGAAGTTTTGTTCTTCGAGTCTGCAATGCCGTTTTAATACTTATTGAGCCGTATTAATCTTATTAAAAAAATATAAAAGTACTTAAATAATAATAAAAAAAAGTAATTACGGGTATGGTGGGATCGGTGTGTGGGTTCCACTTTTTAGGCTCATCAGTCGCATCTTTTCCCCTTGTCCCGATGCAACCTCGACTTGACTTTCCAGGTCGCCTCTGCGCACCAGATAATTATTGAATGATAATATCAAATGTTCATAGTAACGTGACATTAACTTTTTTACTCTCTCTCTCTCTCTCTTTCTCTCTCTCTCTCTCTATTTTTGTCTTACTATATGTACAGATATAATAAAAGAGATGAATAGAAGTGATTTAACTGTTTTAAATGAATAAAGTAAATAAGTAAAACAGGACGTAATAATGATTACATATAATTATTTTTGCTTAGAATCTTAAAATAAGACTTCCAACAGCTATAGAAAAATTTTGAAGTTGTAAAATAAGTAAATCAAAGTTTTACACTGTATTTATAATTATGGTTAATAATTTTTATAATATAATAAATAGAATTCTACAAATTAAACGGAAATTCATCTGCTCAGACTTGAGTGTATACTGTAACACGACGATTTACAGCATTATCGTAACTGTCAGCTTCAGTTCTTACGCATATGTCTAATCTTGAATATCCTTTTCCTTTCAAATTTATTCCATAGTCTCTCACCTGAAATTATATATAAATATTTTCATTCGGTGTAGCTTTTTTATTTCATTTATTTTATTGTTCTTGTTTTCTAAATATAATCCGTTAAGTATACTAACTGCCAAAACAAGATAACGAAATGATAAATAATAAAATTTAAGCAATAAACTTCGAATTAATAATAAAATATAATGTTTAGATTTATTCAGAAAAAGTTATTTATTAAAATCTACTATATATGTGACTGTTCGTATATAAAAAAATTCATTTTAAATTGTGAATAACTAATTAATGTTCTATATTTTTACAAACTAGATTAATTTCAAACTATTAATATTTTATTTAAAAACTCTTTTATTTAATGGTTAAATTTTTTTACATTTGTTTAATAAAATTAAAAAAAAATAAAATTTTTAAATATAAATTTATTACCTCATATTTAAATATCATACTTAATGTTAATAAGCAGTTAATAAACTTCTTATTTAAATAATGATTTGTAACATATGAGTAATTGTTTATAATATACATATGTGGATATTTATAACAAATATTAGTTATCTTACTTGTAAAGGAATCAGTCGCCCGTAATGTTTATTGAGTTCTGGAATACATATAATTGATCCGTATGTTAATTTAGAAATTTCATCCATAGAAACAGTTACATATTCCGCTCGTCCATCGATAAAATCCTTTTAAAAGACATTTTCTTAATCAGAAGAATTTATTTTAGAATTATTTAAAACTAATTTATTTTTTATTTACTTTTAATTTACTTGTAAAATTAATTGATGTTTTATATTATTTAGAACAGTTATTTATCTGTAATAATATATTACTAATAAATAGAAGTTAAGAAATATTCATTAAAATAATTATTATTTTACAAGAAATTTTTCTGCAATTTATTTTTTGAATATTTAATATTTTAATGTATAATTTATTGAAATAATTTTAGTATTGATAATAAAAATCATAATGAAAATTAAGTTTTAAATTAAACTGTTCTTAGATTTCATTTTACTTCTTGTTGAAATATCAATTACTTTAATTTATAGTATTAATTATGATCATTTGTATAGATCTATTACTTTCATACATATCATGCTTCAAATATTAAAATGAAATTGTACAAATATTAATATTATATAACGAAAATTATACATTTTTATATCTATTGTTAGATAAATAATTACTAGGCGTTCAATCAAACTTGATTTAATAAATTCAATATCTAGATTTTTATTATTAAATAATATATTTTATGTAAACTAATTTAAGTTAATTGTAATATATTAATGCTGAATATTAAAGGCAATTTAAAAGTTTAATAATTTATAGATTTAGTGAATATCACTAAATAACATTTAGTGCAATAATAATAAATAGATTGTTGCAAAAACTTTTTACAACAAAAATAGCACATACTTGTAAAGTACGAAGTTTTTTGCCTTTTATATCAAGATAATCGGTTTCATTAACACTAGTAAAATCTGGGTAATATGCAGTAAGAGTGACATTATAATGTGGTCGACCCGAACAAATTAAATTTGATTGACTTTTCGATTTTTCTGAAAAATAAAATATGGTTATTTCAAAATACTTAGATGTATTTTCAATAGAATTTATTATAACTTAAACTATTGTTTTTAAAATTGTGTTAATCATAATATAGTATTTTTAAATAAATTTATTCTTTAGAAATTAAAAAATATAATACAAATTAAAAGTTTCTTCCTATGTTTATAAATTTACCGAAAAATTGATCTATATTAATAATTAATATTTTATTACAAAAAACTTTTTTATGCAATTAATATTAATAGCAGATTAGAATAATAAATATACTTTAAATTAAAAATTTCATATCGTTTTTAAAAATATTCAATTACTTTTATTTAATTAGACATATTTTTATCTAAGAATGCAATATTATTAGTGTAATTTTAATAAAAGTACTAACCTTCAGCTCGTACAATAACAAGGAGTGATAAGAAAAATAGTTTTAGAAACATTGTTATCAACGAACAATCATACATACAATCCTGAATAAAATAATTTTACGACTGCCAAACTGAAATTAATTAAATATTTAGAAACCAACGATTAATTTTTTTGATGATAATGCATTTTCGTCACTGACATTGCTTAATTTGATTTGTGTGCATTCACGGTAGTTTCCTTTTAAATGAAAAAGTAGGTCTGATTGAGAAACTCAAGGAATGAAAATATAATCTTAACACTGCATATTACGGATTGCATATTTCTTAAGCATAAAATCTTGCGTAGTAGTAGTAATAATAATAGTAATAATATTAGTAATAAAAATATTTCTGACAATTTTACGATCTAACATTTATTTTAGTAAAGCACTGCGAAAAGCAAACCGATAAGAGGATTATCAATTATTAACATTAGAAAATATATTGTAATATGATTGCCCTAAGTGTGTATGGTACATAGAAACATCACACAATGGCGTACGTTGCTGCGCGAGGCGGGCCACGCCCGCTTGGCCAGAGCCGTATGGGCTACTGAAAAGGAATAGTTCGATTGTTCTGGGATACTTGTTTTCCCGGAGAATCCGTCGTTCGAAAGGCGTATTTTCTGACGGGTACGAAAGCTGCGAAAATAATAAATTGAAAGTCATGAATCTGTACTCTAATATAATCTAAAAAATAAATATAAAAATTGTAACGCCTATAAAGTATACTTCGTTGGACGTCGAAAATTGTAATTGATATTAAAGAATTAATGTAAGAAGTAGACAGGGAAAAGCGGCGATCTTTTTAAGAGGATGAAGATGTGTAGATGCGGGGGAATTTTGCCTTCGACTGCCAATTATGAGATGGTGTCTTTAAAACGTTTACACGTGTAAAATAAAAGAGAGGGAAGTTCATGATTTTTTGATAATCTCAAATTCTTCACCGGAAAGATGTTAACACTCATTATAATTGTATTTTAAAATTAAATATTAATTCATATTTTAATAATAATAACAAATAATAATAGATTAATAAATAATAATTCATTATTTTCTTTAAAAAATGTATATATAAATATATACACAATTTAAGAAAATAATGAATTATTTGCCTTACAAGAATTTCAAAACGTAAATTTTATAAGATTTAATAAACATCTATGTGAGTCATTTTTAATATTTAATAATTATTTTTTTTTAAATATTTTATAATTCAATATTTAATTTTAAAATCAAATTATGTATATATATATATATATATATATTTATGTAATTTTAATTAGTTGCAATTATAATTATATAATTATATTTTATCTAGATAATTTTTATAATCTTATATTTAATCGTAAAATTTAAAAGTATTATATTATAGAATTTGTAATCATGGTATTAACTAAATTAAAAAAGCCTAAAACTAAATTTATTGAGGTTACCGTATATTAGTAAAAACAATGAAATTATAAACAATACAAATACAATAAAAACAGCTTGATTATATAATTAATTTTTAATATAAATAAAAATAGTTTATATTTATTGGATTATTCTAATTTTTAATTGGATAATCTGTTTGAAAGTCGAATAATGTTTGACAATTTGTAAATTTAACTTAAAACTAGATAAGATAAGTTAAGATAAATAAAAATAGAACAATTTTTATTAATGCTACATTTCGTCTATATTTCATTCTTACTATTAAATTCGACATTCTTCTTTTTGTTGCATTTGCTTATATTCTCGTGCATTTAGTATTTACGAAAGAACGAATACAAAAAATAAAGTAATAAAAGAGTTTTCTATATTATCAACAGGAGAATGTTAACATTTTAAACTACCAATGTTCTGCTCAATTAATATCATTTATGTATTTATCGTCATTCATTCTGAAAATGATTCTTTATTAAGAGGAAATATTGCGTACCGATGCATCACAATACTAAAGTTTTAGCAACTCAACCGTTTATACTTGTTTCGTCACATATTAATAATGGTTAGATTATAGGCAGCTGCCGCACCAATTGATACTAATTCAAGTAACTCCCGTAATGAGGCTCTCGTACTACCAAACAAGAATTTCTATGCATTCCACGAATGTGTAATGTTAAATTGCATAATATTATTTACTCATTAAACTATTATTTAAATATATGTAGTATAATTCCAAACTATTTTATGATAATAATTAGACCATCAAAAAGAATTTTCTATGATTTTAATTGGTACAAGATTTATAAAATGTATAGTGTGTCAATATTAACAAAAATATTTTAATTATGATATTTATAACATAATTAATAATATCTATATATTATAATTAATTAGTCTGGCAAAATACTCTCAACGTATTCATTATTTTTTTATATTCAAGTTTAAAATTAGTAATGTATATTAAATTAATGTTTTATTAAATAAAAATTGAATTTTTAATTTCAATACTTAATTTCATATTAATATTTACTCTATCTAATATTTTCCATATTTATTTTTCATTGATTATAACATTAATATCAAAATAATATTTTATATAATTGTATGGAGAGATAGTGTATTATATAATTTGTGTTTTAAAATATTGCTTGTAATCTTTTTTTTAAAATATATATAGGTATTGAATTAATTAATGATTATTTATTAAAACTTCGAGGTATAATTGGAGAAAATAGTGTTTTAGTAATATCAGTGCTCTTGGTATTAACTTACGTAAGACCAACATTTATTATTTACAATAAATCCTATATTATTATTTAAGAAGAATGTAAGTTTAACTGATTTATACAATAAAATTTAATACAAATTTCCATTAAATTATTTAAAAATTCAATATTACTGCTATATATAAGAAAATTACATTAGCTACGTAATTTATATAGAAGCTTAATAGTATTATATTGATAAAAATCTGATCATTTATTCTTTCTTATAATTTTAATATTATCACAATTTTATACAATCATAAGTACATATAAATAGGTAGTATAAGCTTAAGTTTTTAATTATAGAAGAAATAAACCATACTTCAATATACAGGTTAATTAACACATGCATATATAATACAAATGAATTTATGTAAGTATTTATGTATAAATATTTATTAATTTATTAATTAATATAATTTTATTTAAACGTACATATTTAGCTTAATTATGAATTAAGTATTTATGTATTTGTTGTATGCTACATTAAAACTTCTTCAATTATATTCATATAATTATAATTATGGTAATTAATAATTAATAATTAATTAGTAATTAATTAACTGTTGTATAATAATTAATTTCTAGTTAATGATTGCTAATTTAATAATTTTTATCTTTATTGAAAATCTATTCTTCAAATTCAATACGTAATGTAAAAATATTAATATAGAAGTATATATTTATATTTTTATAAACTAATAAAGAAGTATAAATTTATATTATTATAAACTAATAAAGAAGTATAAATTTATATTTTTATAAACTTATTAATTTTGAAATATTTTAAAAATGGTATTAAGCTAATAAGTTATGTCAGACATTAAAATTAATAAATTATTCTTTCATTAAATTTATCGTTTATATTAAATATATTAAATAAATTTATCGAATCGAAAAAGCCCAAATTCATTTACAAAAAAAACAAAATTTCGAAGTGGTTTGCCATTTTTGAAAAGTTTTTTTTTACTTTTTTATATCCAGATTTCTTTATTGTCAAAAGAACAAAATTAAGCTTACGCTTGATGTTCTCATTAATTTTAAGGGCATTGGTAATCAAGAATTCTTATTTAAATAAATATAATTCATTTGATTAGGAACGGTTTCAATCGATTTTCCAATTTTAAACTAAAAAAATTTAACTCGATCATTCTTACATCCTGAATAATAATTACAAGACTATTACAGAGTTATAAAACTATTATTTCAATAAAATGAAATTATATGAAGTCATATCATTATAAAAAAATCTTCGTTTTAAATATAATCTTACACATTTTTATTATTAATTTATAATTCATAATTAAAAATTTGTAAGTAATCCAGTTTTTCTTTTTCTTTTAGAACAATCATTGTTGCTGTATTGAAAATAGTTAATTTTATTAACTTTTTATAATTACATTCAGTCAATCAAATTTTTTAAACGAGTTAATATAATAATAGGCGAAATTAATATTTATATGTATTTAAATAGTTTATATATTCTATATAAAAAATTTTATTCATTGTTTTTATAAATGCATCAATAAATATTTATAAATACATACGCACACGTGCACGCGCGCAGTTATGAAAGAAACATTATAATTAGAATTACTTGGTTACAGTTGAAAATGCATAAATGTGTATTTATAAATTGATTAATATGTAGCTGTAATAATATGAATAATTAATAAATATGCAGAATCGATAGTAAAGTTATAATTAATGATCAATTATATGGTTTAGTACAACAATTAAAATAGGAACAGAGTATAGGATCGATTAATTAGTTTGCTTATTATTTTCGTTATACAGAAGCCATCGTATGTTGTACAGAAATTGTAGTAGCAAAAAAGAAAAAGAAAAAGAAAAAGAAAAAGAAAAAGAAAAAGAAAAAGAAAAAGAAAAAGAAAAAGAAAAAGAAAAAGAAAAAGAAAAAAAAATTGGGTTACGTGTAAAGCGACTTGGACAAGACACGAGGGTGTCGCGACGGCCGCGCCGTGTAGATTCATTCAGGCTCAGACTTTTCCACGTGATACACGCACTCGTTTCATTTCCACCCTTTGTCATAATTCCACGCACTCACATTTGACCCTCAGTATTCTTCTCTGTTCTTAGTCATTTTTATCATCCCTTGCAATTGAGTTGCTGTTCCCGTTTGAATGACGATTAGCAGAGGTCGAAAGTGATATCGATTTCATCGGCAAATATACAGATTCATTAGGTATTAAATCGACTCGGATGACATCTGCATTTATTCAGCGTCAGAACTGGTTCTTCCAGATCGAAGAAAAAAGGTATTAGCACTATTATTCCTTTCTTACTTTAATACTTGTAGATAATTCAAATATTTGTGCTTTCGCAATTAATTAATATGAGTTTATGATTACAAGCTATTAAATTATTACTTTTAGCGTAAATACGTCATTTTACATTTCTCTCTTATTTGAACACTGTCTTTGCCTGACAGGTATTAATATTAGATTAGCGTTCTTTTCGATTTTTATGATTTATACAAAAATTTTTAACGAAATAACATTTTTCTTTTTAAAATAGTATTTATAGAATATATGAAAAGAAATAAAGTATTTAAATTATACTTTTAATATGGATTACATTTTGTATCGATTTTTGCGATAATCTTTTCAATTAAAGATTTATGATTTTAACCTCATTCTTCACTTAATACTATACATGTATTATACATTTGTCTAAGTATTTAATTTTAACGTTAATATATATTTAACATAATATTTTATATTATTAAAGTGAAAGCAACAAGATGTTCTTTGTTTAAAAATTTATTTTTAATTCTAAATCGTAACTTAGAATTAGAATTATGCAGTGTTACTAAAATATTTTAAATCTAATTTAGTTGAAAAATATTTATACTGCTAGCATGATAAATTTAACAATTCTTTACGTCCTTATTCAGAAAAATCATAATTCTAAATTAAAGCTAAAATATGCAATTGATAGAAGTATAACTCGAATTATTAGTAATGTTAAAATATAAATGATGTGCTATTATAAAAATTTATTTAAAAACTTTAACTGCTGTTATTTATAAAATTTAATCGAACGATATTTATCGAAAAATAGACAAAAAATTTTATAAATTCGAAATACAATTAAAATTATACAAATACACATTGGGCATATTTTTATATAATTACATCCAGTAAATATACGCAATTTCAAAAATCCATTAAAAAATTAAAATCCTTAAAATAATAATTTTTTTTTTTAGTAGATATATTTATTTTTTATGCTATAGAAATATATAAATGTCGCCTCAGTCAGTGAATGTCCATCCTTTATCTATTGAAATAGCATTTACCAGTCGGTTTATCGATATTCGATGTTGCTAGTAACACCATTTTGTTTGAAGTTACCTATACATTGGCATGCATAGTTGAGTATAAATGACGTAAAAGCACTTATGCCTTATTATTAAAGTTATTCTTACAATCACTTCCGAAAAATTATTTCCTAAGTTTATTGAACTTTTATTTAACCTTAAAAGATATACTGCGCTAATAATAAATAGCTTAAAATTAAAAAAAAAAAAAAAACGTCACATTAAAATTTATTAATATATTATCAGTACAAACGTTACAAACAAAATATAATTTAATTATATATACGTTATTTACAAATATATTTATAGCAAAAAAACTTATTTTTTAGCTATGTAAAATGAATGTTAATAATTAATAGCTTATTAATGTAAGTTAATTAAATATATGAAGATTAAAAGTATAATTAAAAAAATACTGCAAGTGAGTTGTAATAAGATTGTAATAAGGAAAAAGAATGTTAAATTTAAAAATTTTTAAATAAATTTTGAAAAATGATGTCAGAATATATAATTGAACACATACTTACTTTAAAACCATAGTAGATGGTATAAAGTATACTTTTTATAATTTCCTTTTGAATATTTAAATATCATTATTTTGACAAATAATGATAATGACAAATCCATATGTTATCCAGAATTGCAGATGACTGCTTCGAATTTAAGGCACTGGCTTAGTCGTGGAGAGCTTGATAAGTTAGAAAATGTCGTTCTCGAGGGAAAAGGCGCCCGATTATTGGGTGAACAATCCTCTGACCTTAGAACAAGGGTATTTCTCAAAGGATTACCGAACTATTTGGTAAATGTACTTTTAATTTCCATAATCTACTTTTCTGTAATTTCCCAAATGGCTTTGTTTATAAAGGTAGTCTACTTTAAATTATAAATTTAATAGATTTATCATAAATAATAGAAAACTTTATAAATTATTTAATAATGTTTTCTATTTCATTTTGTAAACTTTGTTGAAGTACAATATAATAAAAAAAAGTTACAATAGGCCAACGACTAATAAATTATTTAATCGTGTTAATAGGTCATTAATGATGATTGTGTAAGTACATTCAGTAATAAACTTACTCGATATCTTATAAATCGAATTAAAAGTTTAGTATTTGGATTTAATTTATAGACTTTGAAGGCCAATACCGAGTTTATAAAAAAGATTATGAAAATATGAGTCTTTCTTTATTTAATATAAATTCCATGTATACTATTATTTATTAGTTTATCATTAAGCCTGCAGAAGTTGATAAAATAATGAAAAAGTTATGATCGAATGTAAAGAAAAGAAATTATTTAATTAATATCTCGTATTTCACAGTTGCGCTACATTCAAATGTGAAATTCAATAATGATTCGAATACGATATAGCGTAAAGGCGGAAGAGTTCATAATTACGTTGTATTCATTCTAATAAGTACGAAATTAGACATTATTTTCTAATTTTACAACTTAATACAATTATAAATGTAATTTTAATAAAAAAAGTAAATTTCTATGATATTATAATATTTTATAATTTATTGTTAACGGTACGAATTTATCCGATTATAGTTACAGAAAGAATATTATAATATTTATTTTTTATAATTAAAATAAAACGTTACTTAAAATAATATTATAACAATTTCTACAAAAAAAAAAAATTAATAAGTATAAACGTAAGCATACGGTAGATATCATTAAAGTTTTTTTTTGTAAATTTTTATTTTATTTTAATTTTGGTTTTATCCTTAAAGACAATCGACTAAAGAAAAATAAATTTTAATCAATGGTAATTACTTTTAATAAGTTAATACCAGTTTATATTAGATCATGCTTTATTATCAGTTGCCTTAATATCCAAAACTTTTTCAGCTTCTTAAGCTTACTATTCTTATTATATTTCGTAGAATACATATTACCCATGTTAATGAAAGTTTAATTTAAAGAAATTGAAAAGTTTAGATCATTTGTCACTATTAATAATTGAAATCTGTTTTTGATTTAATGCTTTCTACGTTATAGAGAATAACAATTTGTTTCAAAAATTATATTCTCAAAAATCAAAAACAAAAATAATTGTTCTAATTGTTTTTATTTGACTAATTTTTAAAGTAATTTATGATTAATATTAATTATATTAAATTATTATTTATTATTACTTATTATTATTTATTATTACTTATTATTATTTATTATTACTTATTATTATTTATTATTACTTATTATTATTTATTATTACTTATTATTATTTATTATTACTTATTATTATTAATTATTAATTATTATTATTAGTTCTTATTAATGATTATTATTTAAAGATATTGATATATTTTTTTTATACTCCAGACAAAAATTTCCAGAATACACGACGCTGTTATGAGAGGTTCATTGGCAGAAGTACAAAAGCTCGTCGAATCTGAACCAAAAAAGAAATTAGTTATTGCAAAAGATTCAGCTGGAACTCCATTAATCCATAAGGCTGTATATTATGACCATACAAATATTGTGGAGTGGATTATTGATAATTATCCAATGACTGTTGAACAAAAAGACAGGGTATTTATTTTAAATTTGAAAATAATTAATCGTTATTTGTAATATCAAATAATATATGACGTAATATTAGATGAATAAAGTTAAGTTAGTTAAATAAATAATATAGACGGTAACAAATAACTTTCCTATATTGTTGACTATTTTATAATTTTTATTAAATCGTTATAGTGCTAACAGAGATATGTTTATTATATTAAAATCTCAGTTTTTGCTGTAATAATTAACACTAATTAAATTAAAAAATTAAATTAACAATGCAATTTTATTGTCTCTATACACAATTAATGTAGCTAAATTTTAATTATGTAATAATTTGAAAATATTTTAATGTAGTTATTGAAAAAAGACAGGAATTAAAAAACTATTCAAACAATATACAATTTTTTTATAAAAAAATTTTACATTGCTTTATTTTATATAAAAATTAAATGGTTTTATATTAATTGAGAAATTCATGTAATGATATATATTAATGCTATGCATTGTAGTATTATTCATTATTGGATATTTTCATATTAATGCGTGTAATAAATTTACTTGAATATTTTACAATTTGTTTACATAATGATTTTTATTTTTATTAACATAACAAATACTATAAATTTAAATGTAATTTTGAATATGGAACTTAAAAAAATGTTGCTATTTCTCACGATAAAATATAAAATTATAAAACAATTGTAATAACAATTTCATAAGATTTAAATGGATTTAATATTTACATTCACTTAATTCAGATATAATTAATAATAATTTTTCTAATGTATAAATAATAAATATAAAAACAATTTTTTCATATATTTAAATTAAATTTGATGTAATTAGTTTAAATCAATTGTTGTTTTTATCAAATTTATCAGCACCGTTTCGGTATATTCAATTTTATTTTATTTTAATTTATCATTTTATTTATTTTGATTAATATATTATATAACACATGGATGGATAGAACATATGGATAGAAATGTAAAATAATTTCTGAAACGATCCGATCTAATGCACGTGGTAATCTAGCAACGGTAAAATACGCAATTAAAGTTATTCTTTTTGCAAGTAAAGAATGTATCTAAAAATAGATGAGAGAGAATATCCTTATTGAAAAATAAAGCTAACATAAATATATAAAATACTGTGAGAACTAATATGTGCTTTTAATTAAGATTATTAGTTACACTTTATATGCTCGGTATTATGTAGAAGCTCCATTCATCCGCATCATACGTTGTATAAACTTGAATAATTTTAGAAAACGTCAGTGACTTTCTTCGTTGAGAATAATACGCGCATAATTGCGTCATCTGTATGTTATAATTATTAATTCACGATCGCGTGTATCATGAGGGATACTATCCACTAGCTTTTCCGACTTGATTCACTCGTTTAGGTACAGTTTCGATCTTTTATACCTATCTTCTTTCATCACTTTTATTCTACTCATCCTTTTTTCCCTGTCTTTATAAATAAAAAAGAAATATGGGTAGGAATGAGAGCTTCCCATTTATGAATAAAAAAAACAATAAATTCTCATTATTTATGTATATGCATGTCGTGTTGCAACCGGCGTTATACCTTCTTATCTTTGTAATAATATTTTTCGATTATTTCGATCCACTACACGCTCTTACCGGTTTACTACTTTATTTTATTAATAATAATATTTATTACATTGCCGTTTTAAAGTATTTCATTTTATTAATTGAGATATAGCTCATATTGATATACCAACCATATACGTATAATAGCTGTTTTGATTCTGATCATGATGACTTAATTTAGAAGTCATTTTGAAACCACTATAATTTTAATTATTTACATTAAAGTTATTGTAAAAATAGGTAATAAGCTTGAATGTCAGTTTATTTAAAGTATAAATAAAACGTAATTAAATATATAATAGAATAAACAATAATCTTAATTATCAGTTAAATATTTGCCTAACTGGATACATATGTATTTGCATGTTCCCAATGAAATTTGTATTCTACTCGTGTAGATAATCAATAATTAATAAATATATTCATTTTAAAATTTATTAATTATTTTAGAAAAAGAAGTTTTGTAATTTTGTTCATAATGTTTATAATTCAAACAAGAAATTCTTTACCATATATCCACAATTACGGATTTATTAAATAATAAAATTATTTATGTACATTAATGGAAATTATACGGTCTTGATTTTCTATATTATAATAAGTATATCAAATACATCAGCGATGAAGTTTTAGTTTATTAAAAAATTTTTTAAATTTAATTTTTATTTCTTTAATAATGTTGTTTTAAGTTCTGAATAATTTTTAATTATCAAAATTTAATAATTTTATATAAAAAACTCTTATATGAGTATCTAATTAAAGATTTATTTGAATTCTATTGCGGTTGTACTCTTTATAGGTTTTATTAAAAACTAGAATATTACATTATTTTATCAAGTTTGTATCGAAATTTTTGAATGCGTGCTACATATATAATAATTTTACATTTTATATAATTAATAAATAATAATTAATCTATATTATTATTAGAAATTGCAAATCTTATAGTATAGTGAGTTCTCAGATTAAAAATTTGATGCATAATAATTATGAATTAAAAATACAGAAATTATAGTATAGGTATAAAATAAAGTTTATAAATTAAAATATGTTTTGTCAGAATCATACATGATTTATCATATTTTTTTAGTTTAATAATATTAATAATAATTATGGATATATAATATCCATAAGCCAATACATTGATTAAATTCGAAAGTACGAGATATTTATATTCATTAATTGTATATAGTACTATTCGTTTTTCAAATATAAAGTTTAAAATTTATTTGTCAAAAGAAAATTCATTTTGACCATTCATCATTCGGGAAAGGATATTTATGATTCTCAGTAGTAAAATTTACTGCAAGGCTTTTAATGTTTAAATGATTAAATGTAATGATCTTTATCACGTATAAATTGAAACAAAGCAAAATCTAATTTTGACAGAATTTAATTTATATCATAAAAATAATAAAAATAATAACGATTGAATAAAGCATATTGATTGATAAAAAACTATGAGCATTTATAAGAAAGGAAGGATGAAGAGAAGGATAATTTAAAGAAAGCAAGGATGCGAATACATAAATGCGTTCACTTTCTCCAGGAGGGCAGGACCAGTCTGCATTACTGCGCAGCCTGTAGCGAGCCTGAGGTTGTCTGGGACATCCTCATCGAGGCTGGCTGCGACGCAAGTGAGTGTGACAAGAGAGGCAACCCGGCTGCTTATTACCTCCAGCGTGGCTCCGAGATCGAGCTCCCGGACCCCGAAAAGATGACCGGTCGGAGACTACGCAGCAAAGATCTCTCGAAATTGACTAACAGTCAGTATATTTCATTCTTTTTTTCGGAGAAGCTTTTTCAATTCGTTTGATAAACTTTCACATGACGATTGGTGAATTTCGCTTCTATGGTATATAGTTTCGCGTACAGTCGAACCTATCGATTTACTCTATATTCGCTTTCTGCCATTGGGTCTACATTTACATTTTCATAACATAGACTAAAGCTTTGATGTATTTTAAATTCAATAACGAATAAATTTTCCCTCGTTTATACCTAATCATTTTACGAGCTTCATCCATGCAAATTTATCCATATTAATTTACATTGCGAAAAGTATTTCGAGATCAAAACTCTACGTACCTACGTAGTACACTTACTCGTAATACACGGATTGTAATTAATGAGCCATTGCTATTTGAAACATGCAATTTCAGTTGCATAAACTAAATTACATTTTATTGAAAGATGACTTTTTTATTTTCTACATTTATTCTTATAACATAATTATTTCACTTGTTCAGATATTAAAATAAAGTATTTATAGAGTTATTTATAGAATATTTATAGAATGCATGCATATTTAAATTTATATTTATCACTAAACCTTTAGATATTTTAATAAGTTTTAACAATTCGTATTAAAATTTTTCTATTGTCATTAATTTTTAAAAATTAAAGATTTTTAAATACATATTCAATACATATACAATATATTCTACCAATCGATTTTATATCCGTAGTAATAAAGTTTATTCTTACTATAGACTCATTTATCATGTGTACTTTCCAAGCGAAGAACAATTCCTTGTATTTCATGCCATTTAAGGTCAATTCGCCTCAATTATTCTGCCTCAGTCCTAAGTTTCTAACTGATAGACATTTTAAGATATAAATAATTACGTGGTTACGTTTTTACCTAACTAAAGAACCCAACCCGATAATTGCATATATGTTGTTAATATAAGGCTTTTGATTATAATAATATTTACATTTTATAATAGAAAACTAAAGAAATAAATAAAGTTTTTTTGTAATAACAAATATTTCAGCAAATTTTATTACTTATCTTGTCGATAAGTTTATTAATATTAAGTAGAAAAACATCTTAAATGCAATTAATTTTAAATGTGAAAGCTGAACTTTAATATGAAGTGAATTAAAATTGTTATTTTGATTTTCATAATTTCAAATTCTGTTAATAAAAATGAGATAAAATATAAAGCTTCAGGTGTAGAATATACTTTACCTGAAAGTGTATGATTTCTTTATTGTTTTATATAAATAAAAAAACTTTATAGAACAATTGTATCAAGAAATATTTATTTATTTCGTTCGTTATATATACAATTTTGGTACGTTTCATTGGCGTATTTAGGAGTTTTAGATAATTAACTTGCTTTATTTATAACATGATTTTATAATAATCTCGAAACGTACGGGTTTCTTCTTTCATTGAGGGGAAATTAAATATGACTGATCTTTCTTTTATGACTTTTTAAATACTAGCAGGCTTTTCCCCCTCTACAAATTTATTACATTAACTCAGCGGTACTTTCCCTGTAGCCGCAGCGATCGTTTACAACGTATATTTATTTCTAAGTTTACATTTGAAATATTGATGCGTAAATACAGCTCTTTATGTGTTCAATATTTTTTTAACCGGTCCCTATTCAGGCGCGTTATTTTCTACATTTTCTTTTCATCCAGTTTAAAAAAAAAAGCATAATCTTCTATTTTTTATTGATCTCATGTTTCATATTCTAAATGATATATACTAAGTAGGCATATCCGCCTAAGAAGCGCACAATACACTAGTATATGTATTTATAATTAATTGTTTTGTCTTCTTCACTTTTACATATATATATCTATATTCATTACATATATATTTTTAATATTATATTTGAGATATATGTGGCTGTGACAACAAAAATTTAATCAGTAGAACTAATTTTATAAAATCAAGGTGGCGAAGAATATATTCTACAATGAAATTTATATTAAAATGATTATTAAAGTAATTCTTAACTTATCTATATTAAAATCTTGTAATAATGATGTTCTCTTAATTATAATTACTCTAATTAAATTAATTTACAAGCACTTTAATAATATTTAAATTAAAAATAATAATTGTTTTTTTATATTAAGGAAGCAAACTTTATATAATAGAAATAGCAATTTAATTATTAGTTTCAATAACTTATATTCTTATCATTTCTAAGCTAAACATAAAAAATACATTAATTTTACTTGAGATATACATCGAATTGTAATTGTAATATTTTTTTACACAATATATATAAAATTTATTATTAAATAAAAAAAATTCAAATAATTGATATTAAAATTATGTTCATATATCAATACATTCTTAAAGTAAAAAAAAATATGTTAAATTTATTGAATTGAATTTAAATAATTGTTTATGGCTTATATTTATGGATTATTTATTGTATTTTAGAGAATGTTTACTATCAATAATATCATTAAAAGAGTAAACATGAAAAAAGGAAATAATAAATAATATATTTATTTTATATTTTCGATTTCATTGCACTGATAAAATCATGAGTAAATAAATGCATAGAAAAAGTCATTTATTATAATTTTTAAATTATACATATGCATGAACATTAATCATATATATTCTTTATTTATATATATATTAGAGAAGTCAAATTACATTCAATTATTTTTGTAAGACATAAAAAAATAATTATTTTAATTGTTAATGGAAGATATTTAAAAATATAAACTTAATTTTAAATATAAATATATCGTTTTTTTATATAGAAATATTTAAAATTTATTGTTTAAAATTTAATAATAATATTTGTAATAAAAGTAAAACTTAGATATTTCATAAATTTTTAATTGTAATTCCAGAAATTTTAAAATAAATTAAAAAATTACAATTAATTTAAAAATTATTTATTATAAATTTAACATAATTTTAATCTAGTTATTCGATTGAATTAAAAAATAATTAAGATAATTTTGTTGATAATACGTTGATTATTTGTATACTTAAAATTTAAAATATAAACTTACTAAATAAATAAAATTCATTATTATATTGAATGTTTTAGAAAATTTATATATATAATATCATAATTTATGTATCATTGATATTATATTAATATCAATTAATGTCAATTAATATATTAGTTGACGGATATTCAAAATAAAACAAATAATTATATAAAATAAATTTCGTACAATCTTAGGCATGTTCTCACAAATGTTAATTAAACATTAGCGACGTAATTTTGACGATTGTGAATAAAATGTAATAATTAATACATTTGTATTGTATATATATAATATTTCATAATTAAATATGTGTTATTCTGATTATTAGAAATATATGAATACACACAATAAATGAATTCTTAAAGTAATTATGAAATAATTGCATGTAGTACAAGGTTCATTTTTAAATCAATATCAAAAATATCGTTTTGTCACTTTATATTATTTTTATTATATTTCTCACAATAATTGTTTACATTATTTCTATAGATAATATAATTAAAAAATTTTTAATATATTTTTAATTTAATAAGTAATAAAATTTTATGAAATATATTAATATATTAACATAAAATGAGTTTGAATGAAACGTATTCCTTATAAATTAAGAGGAATACGGTTTATAATTTCTCTTTTGTATTTACTAGGAACAAATTTCTTTTATATATAAGAAATATTTATTTTTCATCAATAAACAATAATTTAACAACATTATCTTTAAAATTATTTTAAACAAATATGAATTGCTTTCAAAAATTTAATAGAAATCAAAACATAAATAAACATAGTACATAAACACAGAAAGTTATAGAAGTTAATCCACGAAATTGTTTAAGTAGTTTTCGTATCTCAGGAATGGATAATTATATATTATAATAATTTTATAAACAATCAAAGATAGTGTTATATTAACTTTTTTACTTTTTTCGCTTGACATTTAATGCAATTTAAATTTTTTAATGCCACTGATTTATTTACATGATTAAAATATGTATATTTAATGAAAAATAATAAAATTTTAAATGAAATGAAAGCTTATGTTAGAAAATTATTTGTATGGTAAAAAAACCGTAATTATAGTAAAAAATAGTTGTAATGAAAGCCGAACTTCAAAGGTTTTCAAAGCCCAACTTTTGTGTGCAACTATTAAAGTTGTTATAAAACAAATCGATTTAGTAGACTTAATTATGAGATAATGTTTTGGATATTTCTCGGTCACATTTTGTAGAAGAAGAGGTTCCGGAATTGGTACTAAACGGCAGTGTTTGATACTTAAAATCAGTAATAAACAACAACTTTTTTTACGGTAGGTCATAAGCTTTGCGCCCTTAAATAATTTTGCCCCCTGTAGAATAATGGTATGTGTACAATTGCCGAATGAAGTCCACGTGTAAAATGTAAACAAACGTCATGCAGCGGAATTGAATAATAAATCACGAAAATGGCCGGTGTATTATACGCTAGCATGAAACGTCTGTTTACAACACTTGGATACATTAAGTACACAAGCTTGACACGTTACATGTGTAGATATTGCACTTAAAACGTTTCGATTTTACTAGCTTCGCGCATTCAGTAGGACGGAAACGGATAGTACGAGTGGTCGGATCTCTCTAGTGAATAACACATAGTTTTCTTTCCTACAGGATTCTGAGTTTTTATAGTGCTGAGGAAAATGACGAAACCAAGTATTATTTAGATCTATATCATAAACAGTTTGTGTTTAATTCATTTACATCCTCCATCCTGTCTTTATTTTAACTCATAATTCATTTTTCACTTCTTAAAGGTCTACTCTCTTTTAAACGTGATTCCACTGACCAGATTTATATTTTTTAATAAATTTCAATTTCACATTATAACTGAAATATATCAGTAATCAATACAATATCTAAATATACATTAGATCTTGAAAAAAAAAAAAAAAAAAAAAAAAAAATTGTTTAACTATAGGATTTCGAGGCAGTAAATCAATTTTTATTTAACCAGAAGATATTTGGCCTTATTTATTTCTATAGTGTATTATTAGCTATTATTTCTATGTCTCTCTTGTTACAATTGTTTTTGTAATTTTTCATTACTAATGAAGTATAGTTGCCAATAGCAATAAAGTATTCAGGAACTAAGTTTTTTTAATTTTCATATTTCCGAGGATTATAAACAGTAGTTAATAATAGACTGTCAAATAAAAATATTTTTTTTTTACTATAAATAAAATACAATATTATCATATAATTAAAAACTATAATGATTGCTTGAATAAATGAAATTGTAGTTCACTTTTTAAGAATAGTATTGCTCTTGAATCGAATATTCTATTGATTAAAAATAATTTGCTTTATACATTGTTCTCAAGATCATCAGACCATTGTCATAAACATTTGAAATTCTTATAGATCTTGATTTTAAACCTTCGAATATAAGAATATGGATTCATAAAGAAGATATTGGAAAACTACAGCAAGTGCTATGGGAAGGACAGGGCTCGAAGTTGTGTTGTGAAACAAGTAATAATAAACGAGTCAAGAGATTCCTGAGGGCAGTACCACACATTATGGTATATCAATTACATTTTTTTTTTATTCATAATGACGGTTCTTATAGCGCAAACATTTTTATTATTATTAATTAAATATTAATTAAAGGCAACAATAAAAGACATTCACATAGCAACGGTAAAAAATGATATCGATGTCTTGCGATTAAAAACTGACGAACCCGTCCCACCGGTCATTCTAAGCAGTAAGGATGTTCATGGACTCACAGTGCTTCATAAGGTAAATTCTAAACTTTTATTTGCAAGCGATGATCGTTTGTTACTTCTATATAAATTACATTTGTTTTTTTTAATATTAGTTGTTTTTTATTATTATATTATATACAGTTCCTATACTTTATTTATTCTCCTAATGAAATTTCAATAAAATTGAATCTTATTTTATTTTTAAACATTAATTGAAATAGTCTTAAAATTCAATCATTTACGAATCAAACTAAATTAACTAATTGTAGTACTTAGTGTATGTATGAAAACAAATTTTGAAATTAAAAAATAGCCATCGATGAGTTTGGCGTTAGTTTCCGCGAAACTCGGAAAGTCACCTTGAATGATCAATTATTTATAACGTAGTCAAATAAAATAATTTATATAATTCTGAATGCCCTCGACCTTGAATGACCTTTAAAATTGCCGTTTTATAACTGTTCTTTCAATTCTCTATGCTACTTCAATTTTCTTTATATAAAATATATATTTCTGAAACTATTTAGAATGTATTTAGTAATATAATATATTTTTCCATATGTTAATGATTTGATTTTTGTAATTACTTTAAAATATGCACTAGATCTGCATTCCGTATTTATTAAACCATTAATTTAATTGACTTGTTGATTGTTGATTGAATAAACTAAAATTTTGCAAATCAATAAAATTATTACATACTTTTAAATTCTCCTGTTTTAGTATTAATGCAACATTTTTTTATTTTTAATTTAAAATATATTTTAAAAATCTATAATTTTATATATACGTTTTCATTATCGATAATTTGAACTTCCCCGAGCAAAATGTTGACGTATTCGTTCTCAGTTATTGTATCGACTCGTTTTATATTTCTCGACAGTATACACGTTATGTGTAACGATGTTAAGCATAATTCGTAATAAGCTTTTTTCGTCAATACGTTTTTATTTAATCATTAACATATTAGTTAGAATTTAAGATGATGATATAGTTGAATGAATAAAAAATTCTATAAATGATTTCAGGCTGCTGGTTTTGGTTATGTGGAATTGGCACAAGAAATTCTCTCAAAATATCCGACAATTATAAATGCGCAGGATAATGATGGTAAAACGCCTTTACATTATGCTGCCATATGCAAGGACGGTGGAATCATGTATGACTTATTGGTGGATTATGGTGCTGATGAAAATAAAACTGATAATGCAAGTAGTAATTTTATATTTATGCTTAAGTCATAGTTTTAGTAATGAAAAAATAATTAATATTATCGAGTATTCGAATTGTGTTGACAATTATCAATATATATTATTATGTGTATATAATATACGGATGTATAACAATTATTGAATTTTTATATATCCAATAATATTGATATTATTTAGTGTTTAGTATTTCACATTGCTTATACAAAAATACTATTCTTTTAATAAATAAAACGTTCTTTCATATGATGAAAATTATACATTTTTATGTCAGTTACTTTTTTATTTATGCCTCGGAATCCATACTTATCGTTTCCTTAAACTTGTTTTGAAAACAATTTTTATTTATTTTGAAATGTTATCATTATTGCTTAAAGTTCTATTTCATTCATAAGATGATTGAAAATTCCAATGTAACATTATAATCGACTAATCTCACAATACGATTACAATAAACCATGAAATATGTATGAGATATTACTATGTATTACTATGTATTGACAATAGCGCAATTGTAGGTTATTAGGACAACAATCTTACGTGATATTAACATAAAACGACGTAGGGTATTGTATCCCATACATTATTGAAGTTTATGTATAAAAAAGTATTCTTTACAAAAGAAACTATACAAAGCATATAGAAAACAAAAAGAGCTTGAAATGTTCTGACATTTGTAATAAAAGCATTGTACTAGAATATTTTAATATAGAAAGAAATTTTTTGAAATTTCTAAATTTGAATAAATCAACATTGAAATATTTTATAAATACTAAAAAAAAATATATTACGAAGGTTTAAAAGTAGAAATAGATAAATATTTTTATTCATTTTTTTTTCTTTTATAAAATTTGTACAAACTTAATTCAAATTATGATTTTAAATATAAGGATGTAAAAGGTATGTAGTAAAATATAATTTTATTACTGATAGGTATTATTGTAAATGAAAAATTCAATAACACAATGAAACATCTTATTATGTGATAAAGGATATATTTTGAATTACAGTAGCATAAAAAATATCTGAAATTCAAGTTAATTAATTTAAAAAACGATTTACGTGATATGTAAGTTCTAGTAATTTTTTAAAGTAAAACTTCCATTTAAATCTGTATGTTTGAAATAAGATAGTAGTATTGAGGGATTAAGTAAAGAATAGTCTGTATAGATGATGAGAACGAAATATTGTTTGACAATTGTTAAGTATTTGAAACTGAATATTCTACAGCGAATGAAGCCAGCGGTCTTTTACAAGAACAGAAGCTCGGACGTGGACATGTCGAACCTCTTGACGATCCCGGATGCGCCTCGCGTCTCGGACTATACCTATTCCCGCCAATCGCTCTGGGGCATCATTGAGTCTGACCAATCTTCGAACCGGATCAAGCACATGAGCAACAACGCTGATGACAATGTATTCGAAAGCATCGAGTCTTCTAAATTGACGGAGAACATCACCTCCACGGAGGTACTCACCATAATGATCCAGATCGTACTAGAGGCCCGATTCCTCACTATCCGCGATGATGAAATCCGTGAGACGTTTGGTTTCCTAGAGAGACTCTCCTAAAGGCCCAGGCTTTGAATCCTCCGAGGATCCTTCGACCCCCCCCCTCCACCCATCCACCCACCCCTCCCATTCCCACTCGAACCTAATTTCCTAATATTTATGCAGATGTCAAGCAAGCTCAAAAAACGGCTTGAAACATAAACAATTTTGGTTAAATTGATTTTCGAGGAGGGAGGGAGGATTATGCCAGGGTTTTATCACCGTGAATATTAAATACCGGTGAAATTAATTCTTATATTACTTATATTACTGTCAAAACTTACTAATTTATTATTCTAATATAATATTTCCATTTTGTTTAATCTTACAATACAATGTTACCAGTATTTCATTTATTATTTATATGTGCATCTATTATATATTATATTTCTAAATTAACAGATAAAACTATGCCAGAACTATTTATTGTAAAAAATTGCATAATATTAATATTATATATTAAATATTAATTCTAAATTCGCATTTAATATAAGCAAAGCACGTTTTGATATTTAAAAGTAAATAAATTCTAATATTCATGTTTTAATATAATTCAAACATTTAATATTTCAACATAAAAACAATAATTTACAAACATAATTTTATAAGAATCCACAATTTTTTTTAATTATAAGATTTATATCTAATATGTAATTGCTTAATATTTATACGAGGCTTTAAATTGTAGTTTATTTGCTTACTTGCAAATATTCCACCATTTATGAAATAATATCCAGAAAACGGTAAAACTTGTTCTCAGTTTATCTTATTCACAGTTATCTATGTACATAATAATTTTGAAGAGATTGAAATTAGATTTGATCGATTATCAGACGCTGCATTTATAAAACGTAATAAAATGAAATGAAATTACATTTTTATAGAATTACAAAATTTAAGCCTTTCTTGTTTGTTACTACTTTTTTAATGTAAATATTTGGTTTTTGCTCTTTCAATATGTACATAAAGCTTTTATAAAAATGAATAATTTGTATGTGTATAAAAATTATAGTATTTAATGTTTGAGCGACCATTATATTTATTAGAATAACGTTGACTTCGGTACTTGATTTATGATTTATTTTTACATACTTTTTACGTATATTATATTATTTTTATTTTTTAATTCACCAAATTATGAAATAATTTTTAATAATTTTTAATAGTTTTGTATGAAATTTGTATTATACACTTAATTAAATAAATGGTAGATAAATTTTATTTTTTTATTAAATCTTTGTAAATAAAATAATACTTATATGAAATTCATATGTAATGTAATATATATTTTATACATTTTTGTTATATTTTATATTCAATTTTTAGAATGAAAAATGTTTATTCGTACAATAATGTGCATCAAAACATGTAGCTGACATGTTAAAATGAAGTACATAAATTGAAAATATACTTAAAAAAATTATAGTATTAACAGTGATAACATTTTACTTACTAGTTGACGTAATAAATATTTAATAAACTTATGAAAGAAAAATTGTTTGATTCTATAATAATATCTTTTTAATATATCAAGTATCAATTCAACGATCGGTAAATATATTAATATAAGAAAAACATACACATTGTAAAAAGTGTTAAAGTTATATACAAGAAAGACGGAAATTTTCCGTATAGTAGAAGTAATAAAATAAAGAAACTTAATTAATTATGTGTTAAGATGCATTTTAAATGCTTCAATAAAAAATAACTGAAAACAGATTGAGAATACGAAGGACAATGAAGAGGACGAGACACAAGTTGAGGATGAAGAATCAGCTTTTAGCAAAGAAGATCGCGAAAGAGATGAAGCTATCGATAACGGTAATGCAACTGAGGGAGAGGCTGAGGAACCAGAGGAAGAGGAACACCTGCAAGAAGTCGAGGAAGCCGAACAAACCGAAGTTAATGAAAATGGCAATCAAGAAGAAACTGAGGATCCCGAGGCGAAGGTCGAAGAGGAGGATAATTTGAAAGAGGAAAATGAGGATGAGACTATCGAGGTTCCTTCTATAGATGGTGAGGAAGAAGTAAAAAATGATGCAGATGCTGTAGATGAGACACCAGATAATCAAGATGCTACAGATGAGGCACCAGATAATCCAGATGTTACAGATGAGGAACCAGGTGATGTAGATACTGGGAATGTGACACCAGATGATGCAGAGGTCGCGGATGAGGATGCCGAAGCAGGTTCAGAAGTAGACGCGGAGGCTCTCCTAGAAGAAGACGACGCCGAACGTGAGGGAGGCACAGCCGATCTGGAACAAGACGCCGTTGAGGTAGAGAGTGACGAAGTTGCGGCGGAGGAAGAGAAAATCCTCGCTGAGGTAGACGAGGCAGTCTGGAATGATGAGCCCGTCGACAAGGAGAAGGAGGAGGAGGAGGGGGAGGAGGAGGAGGAGGAGAACGAGGAAAAGGCGGAACCTAGTACCGCTGATTCCGGAGTTGGCAATACGCCGAACGATGAAGAGCAGGTTAGACAAGACGAAACGGTACATTCAAAATAAAAGTCATATTTAGACAATATATTTATCGTATGTTACCGTTTTTAATTTCATTATCTCCTTTGTTTTATTCATTGTATGTTGCAAAAAAATAGTAAAATAAGTAAAATATTTGAAAAAGTGAAGCGGGAATTACAGTCATTTCTGACGTTTTTATTGCATTTATTTTTATTAACTTGTTCTTTTCTTTTTATTTTATCTATATAGTCGATATTAGTAATAATTGAATAAAAATGTTACGTAAACTATTGCCGATTATATACGAACAATAGATAATTAATAATATAAGGACCTTAAAAGCGACCTTCATTAGTTGTCCTTGATCCTTTTTCAACGATAATTTCCAAATAGAAATTCGTGTTAATGTAACGTATATATTCCATTATTTATTTTAGTGCTTCATTTTTTAAAATAATGTAGTACTTATGATTGACATTTGCGAACATCGATTCATAATTATTTAAATAAAAGCAATTATATATATATATATAATTTTTCAAAGAAGTTTTTGTGCTTTTAAAATTGTAATCCTACAATTTCACGTATAAGTATTATTCAAAGAATTTTCATTTAAAAAGTCAAAATAAATACTTTAACTAACACTAAATGATTGTATAATACATATATATATAATGCGTATAAAATATATATAATAGAACATTAAGTTACGATCCGGACAGTTTAAAAAAATAAAAAATAATTTTTTAACATAGTTATTTTTACTGATTCTACAGATTAGATTTTATTGTCGTTCAGAAATCTTAAGAGCATCTTAGTGTATATCTTGGATATACCTCTATTAGTCACGTTCTTCTTACTATGTTCTTTTAAAACATGATTATATTAACTTGGGGAAGATTTATTTAAATGGATATATAGTGGTAAAATAGAAAGAATTGTATCTTTACATAATGTTTATCTTGTATAGCTAAACATAATTCATATCTTTACTATGAATTTTTAGTATCCGCATTACAAACATAAAAGTAAACTTAATAAAACTATGTTAAGTTTATATAACTGAAATAATTAATTATCATAACAGACCGAATATGTTGATATAATTATATTATAATATAATGACATATATTATGGTTATTTGATAAATTTTCTAGCTGTGGTGCAGCCATTCTATTTATTTTCATTATAATTAGAGTAGATACAACTAATTTTTCTAAAAATATTAGATACCATTTATAATTAATATTTTCTTTTGTAATTTTTTGTCTTCGTATTGTATATCTAATCTTCATTGACTCGATGTAAAAAATTATAATTATATTAATACAAAGAAGGCATTTATTAATACTTGTTACTTATTAATAAAATAAATTACTTAAATTGTTATAGTTATAATGTTATATATATATATATATATATATGAAATGAATTGCATATTTAATGAAATTTTTAAATAATTTTTATTATTTAATAGAGAGTTATAACTCTTTTTAAATATTGGTTGCTTTGAGCGAGAAGATATACTCCCAACGTGTCTAGTACATTGGCGACTTGCGCTCTCTCATAGCAATGAGACGAACATTCTTTCTTGCTTGTAAAAAAATACTCGTTTATTCAAGTATGCGTCTGAAATTAGCTTATCGGTGCTTAAGAGTAATAATGAGGTACGGATCTATAGGGTTAGAGGACGGGGTCACGGGAGAGTTTGCGATAAGCGTTGCTGCGGAAGGGGACTTAATTTCTGTTTTTTTTTATTTTTGATTTTATACATATCTATATTTTGTATATAGTTCAATCAGTTTTAATCTTGAAATTATAATATATTATTGTGTTTGTATAAAGATACTTTGTAAAGTTTATGGATTAATGTGTTTTAAAATCCATGTTTTTATATGTTTTTTATATGTTTGTTATAACAAGTGGTTTAAAAAAATTGAGCAGATTTTGATTATAATTTTCATCATATAAACAAATTATATTTTATTTACAATTAATTCACAATCGAACAATAAATGCTTAATTTTATCTTTTTTAATACAGAAATGGAAACTAATTAGAACGGATATATTTTTATAATTATTACAATACGTACCTTTTATAATCTGTAGCGACTACACCCTGAGCACGGATAGTGCAGATTGGAATGGAAGCCGCGGTGGCCGGTCATCCACGGGATGTATTACGAAAAGACTTAAAAGAAAAAAAAAATAACACAGAATTTTAGTGAAAAATGGATTTTTTTTTGTATTTTCTTACATCTGCGTTTTTTACGAGTATGTCTTATTTAATTATATTATCTAATTATGGGTTTCAATAGACTTTATAATTATATTTTACGATTATGCATTTGTCAAATGGGTATACGCGATTTAGTGGTGATTTGGGAGACACAGGGTTACGAATACTCAACGAAAATTGTAGTGCTACCTATATGACGAGTGCGAGGTGCCGGGGCGGAGGGGGTGTCATCATACGGTGCCCGCATAAACCCCTTGACATATCGTACTCGACGCGAATTCTTAACCGGACGAAGTTCCGGCGTAAGCACCCTGGCACATTCCCTAACAGATTAGGAGGGGAATAGGAGCTCCTCGGTGAAGATAATGGCTCGTAAGGAAGTGGCCTATTTCCTTCTCCTTGGAGGAGGAAACAAGGGCTCTTAGGCTAAATTTATGCCTTTTTATAAAAGCATAGGCCTAGTGGTCGCGGTAAAGCAATGATTCCTAGAAAAACTCGAGGATGGTTACGGGATTCAACCATTGTCTAATTAATAAGCTAATTACCCCCGGTCTCTGGTCGGTACTGTTTGTTTACGCCCGTTGTGAGTGGTGATGGGAGCTCAGTTATTGCCGGAATATGTTGTGTGATGCGTGGGAAGGGGGTCACTAGTAACAGCGGTGGTAACTATCGCCGTTGCAACTGCATTAATAATAGAAAAATTTATGTATTTGTAAAAGGTAAAATTCCGTATAAGTATTCCTATATTTATTTATATGTATTATATGTGTATTTACTTATTAGTGTATATATATATTTGAGTTTATTAACATTCATAGCATTTTATCAAGAATTTTAAATTTAAAAAAGTTTTTGTACTTTAGCTACTCAAGAGTATAATTTATTAAGAAAACACGAATTGTCGTTACGTATTAGAATTAATTTTTATTTAATTGTAAATCGCAATAAATATGGCACACTTTTATTTGCATTTAGATAAACATAATTGTTTTATTACACTTCATTCATAACTAATGTTTTAGTATTGATATCTAGATTAATTTAAATATTGTTTTACATAAATGTAAATTTTAGTATGTCATATACGATACATTAAATGTATTAATTAGATTGCCATGTTAAAAAGTAAACAAAGTAGTCATCATAAACTGATAGCACTTTTGTTATGAAATAAACACTGATTGTAAATATATTTTGCAAATTATTTTAGTAATTATCTATAAGTAACAATTTCTTAATAAACTTATTTAACGTCATCAATATATCGTTATTAAAAAATAAAATATTTTTTATAACAAATATTGTATAAGAAATTGATACATAAATGTTTGTACATACACATCTTATAAACACAGTAAATGTAATAAATAGTTTCATTATAATGACAATGTTGAATAAAATTAATAATAAAAAACTTTCCAGTCATATCCACATTTCACATAACCACACTTTTGTTTATTATATTTATTTTTTCACACAAGCTTTATAGTTAAATGTTTCTAGTCGATGGTATTACTTCCTAATATGGAAAAATATTTTCTAATATGAATAAAATGAAAATTTAATTTTATAAAACCTAATTTATAGACGGTGATTTGAAATTTTTTAATCAAAGGGATGTTTTAGGCTAAAGAATACATAGTAGTTACTATAATAATTTTTTTGTTTATAAATCATTTATTTTTCACTATTCATTTAATTCCAATTTTATCCTAATTTACTTCCCTATTTCAGATTTAAAGCACTATAGGGACATCTATAACTTGGAATATTTATTCAACTACATCATTGGATAAGCGTAATATAATTATAAAAATAAAAAATATACAATAAAATTTAATTAAATAGAGAATACTTGTTATGAAAATTATTTAAGTAATTTGTTTTATTAACTAAAAACAATTGTTCTTAAATTATTGAAAATTAATGAATTAATATCAAACATTAACTGGTTTCGGAACTTTTTCATGGATAAAACAAATTATACCTACTTTATGATGGTAAGTTATTTAATATGAAATTATTAAAATTTAAATACTTTATTTCATATATATTTTGACTATAATGGTTACGAACAACAAATTACTATTTTTTGAATTAGATTTTCATTAATTTATATGTTTTCGCTTTATAAGTAGAAATTAATGCGGAACACTTGCACACATTCAAGCTTTTACGTAAAGATAATTCGAAATTATTTGATAGAAACTTGTGAAACATAACACGAATACTTCTATTTTTTTACTATATAATAAATTTAATTGTAAATTGTATAATTTTATATATTATTACCCTTGTCTAATTTAAACAAATTATACTATAGTGTGCATCTTCGCTAAAGCAGTAGGTAATTTGTTCGTTAACTATTCCGTCAATCGATGTGAACAAGCGAAGATGTGAAAATCGATTATGTCCTTAAAGTAGTTCATTGAATGAAAAGAAAATAGACATATTAAATTTATAGGCATTAGAGAACTATAATGTTGATTCTATAGTTTATTTATTTACGATACAAAGTCCGGGTAAGATGTTGTTGCTCTATTTATTTACAAACGATGGGTATTTCAAAGTGCTAGAATTACTTGGGTCATTTAGCATTATTAAAAATTTCCTGCACATCAATAAATATATAAGGCTATGTTCTAAAAATTCTTAAAAAATTAAGCTTGGATCGATAAATCTTTAAAATTCTAAAGAATCCCGTTCTTGTAAATATATGTTTTAGCTTATTACAGTAGCTTATTTGAATTCTAGTAATTGTAGATAAAAATAATACACCTTATCTATTAATTAATTGAAACTTCGGAATTAATTTCAATGTTGAGTATTTATAAATTAGAAATATAGTTTATTTTTGACACGATATTCTTTTTTTTATATTTATTTTCAGTAACGAGGAATGAGAATAATTTATATAGAAAAGAAAACGCAAAAGATCATGTTACGTAATGATTGTTATACTTGTACGAGAGAATGATTTAAAATTTTAAAGAAAGATATGCGTTGAGAAAGCGCATAGATCATTGGGAGCTTATTGCTTGTTGCCTAATTGTATAAATGTCCATTTGGTCTGTGATATAATAGATTGATATTGAATGAAGTGAAAGGGTCGAGTAAGGTTGCTCGTGAGAAAGTGAAATTGTAAATATTCCATTGGCTTGAAATGTTCTTGAGGGTTAAATAAATTGGCGCGATAGGAGACGCGACGTAGGCCCGAATGGCAAGGAAGGAGTAACAGAAGAAAGGAGATCGCGGAGAACGGATTGGAAATGTTGAGAACGACCCGTCGGTCATGATCAATAACAATAGCAGCAGGCGGGGATGATCGTAAAAATCGGTAAAGTCATTAGTGAGCCGTAAAGGGTAAGCAGGCCGTAAAGTGCTGAGCTCGTCGAGTTAGTTGAATTAGCGGTCGCGGCTCGAGCAGGTAAGGGCTAGCTCGGGCTCTCGGTAAAAAAATAAAAATAAAAATAAAAATAAAAATAAAAATAAAAATAAAAATAAAAATAAAAATAAAAATAAAAATAAAAATAAAATACAAATACAAATACAAATACAAATACAAATACAAATACAAATAAAAATAAAAATAAAAATAAAAATAAAAAGAGAGAGAGAGAGAGAGAGAGAGAGAGAGGCTATATAATAACAATGCTGGACTTCCGGTTAGCCGGGGATGAGGCACGCACGCGTCGGTGATTCCGTTGCCCGTGAAAGTCGGGGCCGCGTTAAACAAAAAATAATCGATCAATATTCTGGCGGGCATTGCGAGGGCGGAGTACGGAGGGCGGTGGGTAAAGGAAAAACGCAGCTGGACTGGACACAGAGCCGCCTCGTCCTTACAGAATCGACGTATATCGGCGCACCATTGTCGGTAAGCTGCATTGTCATCGGGTTGGTGGGAAGCTCAGGGTGCCACTGAATTATCGAAAAGTTCGAAGGATAGCTTCGGACGGAGGGCGTACGACGCACGAGACTCGTTACTTTCACCCCTTCATAGTCAAGGATATTGGTCGATCAATTACGAAGGCGAGTCCTCAAATATTGCGACTCTATATCTGCGATGAAAAACATTTACAATCAATAGTGAACGGTTATTCAGCCACGTTCTCAAGCACTAAGTTCAATATTAGCTCCTATTATTTTTCGTTAAGTCTTAGTTATTATTAAATTACTCCTGTGAGGCGGGCAACAGTTGGTTTATACTCTGGTGCAGTGAACTTTATCGATCCTTCAATTTCAAAATGACTATTGGCTTTATAAATTATATTTTTACATTATAAAAGTCATGTAGTTATTAGTCTCATTAATGGGTTTGTAAAATTATCTAAAAGTATTAGAATTTCAACTATTTAATATGTTTATTTCTCTTCTGTGAATGCTTCATCCAATGCACGACACAAATATGTAATCAAAATGTTCAATTTTTCTGTGTGACTTACGCAACTAATTTAATTTATGATAATTTAAGTCATTATTTATAAAAACAATTTTAATAATTTTGAAAAACATTAGGTAAATAAATATAAGAATGCCAATATCATTCTAGTATTTTCATTCGATCATCACCCCGATATTTTACGTATGTCTTCATAAAATTATAAATATATATTATTTTTATTTTGATCGGGGTTATTTCCAAGCAATGGTCAAGCAAAGATTATATTACAATTATTTACTTATTTTTCGTTCAAGCTTGTATTTTCATTTAGACTTAATTATTAAAAAATATTAAGATTCTATTATTTATCGTATATCATAAAAAAATCTAAATACCATGAAATAGTGTAACAGACCTTTTTATTAGAAAAAAAAACCGTTATAGTTATGTTAAGTAATGAAACTTTATATCTTATTTTTACTGTAATTTTAATTATTATATTATAACATAAAATTAAAACTAAATAATGTTAAATAAAATTATAATAATTTCTTGAAAAAGTTTTTTCATAAGTTTCATAAATTTAGCAGATATATTCGTGCAGATATATTCGTGTACGAGACCATTTGGTTTTGTTGAATATATTTTCATTTGGCTAGTTAATTGCTTTAATTTCAAACGTAAAGATTTTTTATTATTTTCGGTCCGGTATTTCATGAAGATATGATCTTATTTTATAAAAATTTAATAAGATTTAATCGATACATTATAGCATTTGTCACTATATTTTTTTACAAAAAATTGACAAACATTTATATTAGTCTTGCAAATATGATTCAAATTCATTAGCAACAATAATTAACAGATTGTAAATTTTAAGAGTTTTAAAATGACTATTTGATAATGTGATTTTTTAAGATATTAAATTTTATATAAATTTTAAACTAATTATAACGTGTTTAAAAATTTAGTGTCTATTTTTTTTCTAATTTATTATAGTGAAAAAAGTGTAAAATCTATGTGTTGCAGATTTACAGATGAAAAGTTTAATTCATGAATATATGGTATAGAATTTTTCAAACGAAAGATTTTCAATAACGAGATCCGAAAAAACTTGAAATGTAGTAAAAGTTAATTAAGTGAGCTTTCTCTCCGATGTTTTCACATGTATATTAAGTAAAGCAATATAAGAGAAGAGTACCTTAAGCAGCTAGTTCTTTTCTTAAGGTAAGGGTGGGGGCTCATAAAAACACGGGACACGGACGTTCGCTTCGGAATATCTAGTTTCGTAATAAATAGTTGTTAGATCACATAAATAGCAGATAGTCGACATAAGTATATAGGATATAATAGTAAGAGACCGCGTGAGGGGTGTCAAATAGATGATGTCGAAGATAACAGGAGTGGTGATGCGAGGGGGTGCTGTTTCGTAGGTGACGATCGAGGAACAACTTATCGAAGAAACGGTGCCGATTGTAGAGGAGGAAGGAAATCGGGGACAGGAAAAGGCGGTCGAGGAGACCGAGGACGGGACTCGCAAGGGCGCGAATGGCATGGCAGTGGACGAGGAGGCGGCTGAACTTGTGGAGAACGGTAACATGGAGCAGTTGGCGGCACTGGTCCTTAGTGGCGAGGGATACAGAATCGTCGGCCGAACCTCCAGCAATTCTGAACTTCAAACATTTATCGACAATGTGCCAATTTACATGGCAAGTTATTGTACTTCTTGTTCATTCTTCTTTACTCCCCTTCCCCCCTGCCCCTTCATTTTAACTTTTTAGTGCTTCTGTAATTAAATTTATATTCAATTCAAGTTTTCGTAACGAATATTCGAAACGAGTTATCATAGATCGCACTATTTATAATATAAAATCCATATATAGAGCTTTTATTTACTATTCACCTTCAATAACTTGTATCACAGGGTCAGAGGCTTTACTATTCAAGTACATATGCCATATTAATATTAAAGTCGAACTCGTCAATTTAATAGTTCATTTTAAAAAGCTTTTATCCAAAGTTATTATTATTATTTTTATATTATCGTGTTTTACTGAATCGATTGGTTTAAATATAAATTTCGTATTTACGCGCTGAGAAAATAAACATTTCTCGAAAATTATTAGAATATTGGTATTCGTGCCACACACGATATTGATATCAAGAGACTTATATTTTTTACAATTGAAAGAAATCTATAGTTGCTAAGAAATTTATTCTAACAACAATTTATGAAATTTCGAATTTAAAATATAACTGAAATCTTTGATTTAATGGACTTCGATTTAGGAAAAAAGTAAAAGGATTTTATTATCATTTTAGGCTAAAATACGTGCCGTGCATAAATCGGCGAGAGAAGGTAACCTCAAGGACCTTCAAGTAGCCCTAGATCGACGTAAGTTCGCCTGTGCAAAAGATCTATCTTCTCCACACGGAGCTACGCCATTGCACGTTGCCGTTATTTTTGGTCACACATCGGTGGTCAGGTTCGTTTTATCAAATTTTTTTTCAAAAATATTTTTTTATGGAGATATAATAAATAATGTAGATGTTAAGGTATAAATTCTATTGTTAAGCTCCAAGCGATAAAAGCTATCTTGCACTGATATCTACAAAAATAAAAATCGCCTTATCGTAAAGATTAATTATGACGATCTTTAAGTAAATAAATAATAATACTGATAAAAAGAAAATTCTTAGAAAGGCACAAAGAAAGCCAGTTCAAAGATTGTTTACTAATGAGATATTACAAATATAATCAGCTAATATGCAATAATTACTATCACTAACAACCATAAAAATTGATGAATGATCAAAAGAATCACAAAAGCTGAAGAATCAAGGCTTTAATTGTTCTGATGAGCATTGAATTCTTCAGGTATTTAGCGGGAAGGTTCCCGGAAACGGTGCATGCACTAGATCTTGATGGCAGAACGCCTCTGCATTATGCCGCAACGCTAGCTGATAATGGCCATTATTACAATCTTCTTATGCACTTAGGAGCTAATCCTCTCGTACAGGATAACGTAAGTATTAAATGCATAAATTACTTTGTGCCTTAAACTTATTTTATCTTATGCACCGAGTGTAACTTACAAAGCTTAATAACCGAACGAAATACAACCTAAATAAGCGCGTGATTTAATATTTATTTCGTTATCTATGGAATTCTTTCACGTAAAATAAACTTCTGACTAATAAGACATATATTGTGAATAAATTATAAGTATTTATTGTTTATTGAATTAAAAAAATATGTGTAAAAGCACATATATACATATATATTATATTTAACTTAACGATGCAATATAAGAATGTCATAGAAACTTTATAATGATCTACATATTTTACGTATAACATTGAAATTAATGCCGTACATCAATGCTATATATGATACTAAAAATCTATTGTTTTTAAAAAGTAACACGAACAATAAAGTAGAATGTACTGTAAAATTATTTATTACACAGGATATAGCAATACTTAAAATATTTTTAAATAGATTCTAAAATATAATTGAGCGATTTTTAAAATGAAAGTTTCTATTAATTAATTATTGCCATCAAAAATACATTTAAAATAGGGACAATTACATAAAATGTGTTACCTATAAACATATGTACTAATTTTTTTTCTCTTAATTTATAAACAATATAATTTAATTTATATATCACCAGCAATGATATATTGAGTAACGATTATTTATTTTCTATATGAAAAATTTATTCAATAACTGTATAACTAAGGCAGTTGCGTATTATAGTATTTCAAAGTAAATACTGAATTGTAATACTGTTTATAATGGAAATATTTCATTTTCAAAGTCTATATAATATTATCAGTGTTAAAATGAAACAGTGACAATCTTTACTATTAATAACATTATTATATTAACCTTACTAAAAAATCGCAATCGTATACTATTGATAATATGGAGTTATTTAATAATATTTTTTAATATTCGTATAATTTTAGAGAAAATTTATGAAAAAGTGATATTTAGTTTTTTTTAACATAGTTAGCTAATTAGTGAGTCATTCGATAATGACTTTCTAATATTTTTCTATTGTATTAATTATTATTTAGAGTAGATTCTCCGTAAATTCTAAGACCGTCCTACTTTATACACTTATATTAAAAATTAGAAAAGAAGATAATTGTTATTGGAATCAAACAATCATCTACATTCAATTATATTTATGTAGGATTATATTTATTATATTTATTATAAACCTGAAATATTATACATAAGAAACTATTTATGAAATTATTTTTTTTAAATTCTCATATTCTTCGTATTCATTTCATTTTAATTTATAAATATTTTTTATATTTATATTTTTTATCCGAAAAAGTTTTGTTAAAATATTTATTTATTTCTTTGAGAAACAATTTGTACAATTGTATGCATTTATTTATTATTAAAAAGTAAACTTTTTATATGTAAATGATTCTAGTTAAATTATTCTATTCGTAAATTATGTTTTAGAAGCTGAAATGACATTGTTAAGTACTAAATATTATTAGATATTTTTATCTTTTTCTTACTAATTTATTAATTGTATATAAATATATAATAAAATTTAAATAAAATAAACCGTAAAGTTGCTAGTATGCCATTAATATAATCATCGATAATGCTAGGAAAAAGAGTCTGAAATTCAAAAAGATATTCTGCCTTTAAACAATAATAGTAATCCATAAATATAGAATAAAAGTCTATTATTAGAGGCCTATTACTAAATTAAAAAAAAGAAAGAAAAGAAAATGTTTCGGCAGATCTAAGAATATAATACTAGAGGTCTATATTATTATTTATTTATTCTATTTTTAGTAAATTGAATGAAATGATTTACTAGTTATATCGATTGACAATGGAGAAGATTATGTTTGATATTAGTGGTAAAAATTATCGAACGATAATCTCGCCAACTTAATTAAGGAAACATTTATTTATTAATCGACAAATATATTGACCATTTATCTCGGCCGTTTGTTTACGACAATTGCAGCATCTGAGGAAATCGAGTCCGGTTTTTATTACTGCGTTTCACTTGATGCTCGCGTTCTTAATATTAGAGAAGCGCAAAGTTTACTATTATAATTGAAGGAATGGGGACTTCTGCAAGGGAATGGATTGTATTGATATGAAATCGTTACGTGGAAAGAAAGAGACATTGAACTAATACACACTAATACAATTATTTCTCGTGATACATACATTTTTTCAGTGCAAAATTACAATGTTGAGAACAGATAATCTGAATTTAATGTAATAAATTATATAATTAGGTTATAAAAATTGAAGCCAATAAGAGACTTTTTTATTATGTAAACAAAAAAGAAATATCAAGTTTTATCTGTTTAAAGGTTGGGAGGTTTAAGGAAATAAATAGAGTTTCAGAGATCCGACGAGTTAATTCCTATTATTTTTTCATATTCCACGACAGCTATATTACAGCGTTTTAACAGATGTAAGAAAGATGAACTCACATTACGAATCATATTAGTGATTGACTGAAAATTGATGAATGTGATGGGAAAATGATTTTTCTCTTCTAGCCTCATTTTCATCCCTATTTAATAAACCTTTAACATTGGTATATAAAATATATTATATTACACGTAATTAATATTCCATATGCATATATTGTCTTAAATACATTCATTTAATATTTACTTATGATTTAAAAACTGCATAAAAATATAATTATCCGGGAAATAGTATGATACCTAAATAATGAAAAATGATACACGAATATTAAAACTAATTTTTTATCGACGCTAATATATTAATAACTATTTAATTGAAAAATAATAAATGTAATAAAATAGTAATTTTTATATTGAGAATAATTCTTGTTATTTTTTGAGTATTTATCTTTCTTAATATCCTTCATTTTTTCTCTGCATTTACGTATCAAATGTAATAATATATTTTTTTTTATTTTGAATATTAATTTAATCATATAAAATACGATAAAGGAATCTAATAAGTGAGAAAGAGCTTAATTTATCAAGTAGTTGAATAATTCGATTAAAATAATATGAGATTTATACTTGTATAAAAGATTGAATTTTAGTTATGAATATAAAGTATTTATATTCTTAAAAAAAGATAATTTATTTATAAATTATTGTCGAGAACATTAACCATATATTTGACTAAATAAATATTAATAGGAGTTTGGAGTTTATGGGCAGTTATTGAAATTTTTTTTACGTTTCGTCCTTTTTTTATTATTACAAATAGTTCGGGCAGAAAGCAGACTTTTATAAAACGAACCAAGAGGATTTATCGCATAAGCAATTACTGCGTGACTTCGGTGCATCGGAATCCCTAGCTGACGAGATGCTGGCCGACAAAGGTATATTCATAAACGTCTTTATTGCTAGAAATTTATTTTTAAAAAATTACTATATTTTAAATCAAATTTTACTATTATAATTTTTTACTCTTTAATTAAAAAAAAAAAAGAAGCAAAATAAGGAGTGTTTAGTTACTGGTTACCACACAAATGCCTAAGCTTACTAATACTTCGTTTCAATTTTAATAATGCTAATGTCTATATTTCATATTTACTATAATCATGCATGTTAATATAAATATATCGTATTAAAGTAAAAATATTTAGGACATGATAAAATATATGAAAAAAGTTTATACAAATTTAGTATTGTAAATGCATATCATAAGTAAGCTGTAAATAAATATATAAATGAATATTATCTTAATTTAAGCAATTTATTTATAGTTCAAAATAAGCTACGACAAATATTATTTATCGATTACCATGTGATAATCAACGATCGTTTGAAATTTTTTTATTTTTATAAATTATTCTTTAAATCAGTTTTTACATATAAAAGATATTTTAAAAATTTATAAAACTGTAAGAAAGTGATGTCAAGTTTCCATAAATGATTGTTTCTCCTTTCTTGGCATAAAGAAGAAAGGCCCGAATTAGAAATTTTTGTTACAAAAATATTTTATCATGAGACTTACTTATGCCACTTAGTCATTATGGCTTTTTCAAATCCATAAACATCATTAATAATTTAATTTAAACATAAGTTTATGTAAAAAAAAAACAGAAATAAATGCAGAGAAATGTTTTTAAGATTACCAATTGTTAATTTGAGTCACTGCAATATAGTAAACAGTAGTTATTAGAAATATATTTGATATAATAAATTTAAATTCTACGTTTACGTATATTATTTATAGATAGAAAATGAGTTTTATATTGAATAATGATTAATGAGTACAGTTTATAAAAGATAAATTTAATTCATAAATACGTATATACCACAAACCTAGTTGATTCGTTAGCGAATGAATTTGCCTCTTCTCTCACTCTCTAAGAAATGTGTATAACACTAAGTAATCAATATCATTATGAATTTCATGATTGCTTCTTTTTGACCACCATCACCATACTGATTTAACGAAATCATGATTTAACGACACTTGACACTGTAACCGTATGATCATTGGCACTTCACTAATGCAAATTCACAACATTGAACAATAATGTAAATAATACAATAAAATACGGACGCCAAACAATAAAAATACCAAAAAAAAAAAAAAAAAAAACAATGGGAAAAAACACGAAAATAACAAATGACGTGCCAGTGCCGGATGGTGATAAGGTGTCGGCTCGCCGGGACGTGACCGAGCCGGAGACCCTGGCGACCCTGGAGCGCTGCTTTCGTTTGCTGACGAGCGGCATCGGCGGAGGTACCGGAGGCACGGCCCCGAGGAGGAGCTCGATACCGATGACCCCCAACGGGACTCGCAGCAGCACGTCTGGTACATTACTGGGCCGCTGCCTCAGGCGGTCGGTCTTCGAGGCTATCAAGCACCGTGTTACCTGCATGGATCACAATCTTTTTGACGTCATTTGGCCCGCTTTAAAAAAGTACAGCAACGCCTATGCGAGCAACAGCAGCCTTGATGAGGGCAATATTAAAGTTCGCGAGCGGAGGTTCGATATTAAATACCACCCACATCGCAATAACCCTATAATGAACCCTTGCCACACATTGCCTGTTCAAGCGTAAACGACAGGTCGAGTTTTCCCCTTCTCAGCCTCCGACCTCTCTCCTATTATTTTCTATTGTACTGACGAGCTTCGAATTTTACGGCATTTAATGGAAGCTGCTCCTCGGATTATTTTTACATCACTGATTTATTAATTTTATGTAATTGGTCCCCCCCCGCCCTCGGCAAGTGTGCCAGAAATGAAAGTGCTTGCCACGTTGAATTGATATATTTTTTTAAATTCGAGACCTGTTAGCCAAATGAATCTTTACTCCTGGATGTTATTAAGTCTCCTTTTCTAAATACAACGCGAATACAGGCTATTCTCGAATTTAAAAAATATCAGCTATTTACAATCCTCTTTAATCTCCATAACTAAAACTTTATATAAAATTTCAATATTACAAATCAAAAAGTAAAAATCCAGTTTTTTAAATGTAATTGTAGATTTTTAAAGTTGTAATTGTAAAAGCTTTTCGATCGAAATCTTTGAAGAATTTCTTTTCAAGCAAATTTTAAATTGTTGCAATATATAATTTTTTAGTGATGCTCGAATTCATAATAAGCCGCTTTCCTTGTAATTATTTTGCATGTGTGATTTATATTATATATATTATGCTCATTTATAAGTACAATAACTCAGTGGAATTTAACTTAAGTTTAGTATAAATAAAAAATCGAATAATTTGTATCTGGATTAGTAATTAGAAATATGCTTAGAAGTGATGCTTATTATTGGAGTAATAAAGCTAGTAATATTTCTTTAATACAAAACGAGGAGTAGCATTATATATAGAAATAAAGAAAAGAGAGCTCTCGGTGACAGGGAGGAAATGGAGGGTGGGATGGAGGGATTGGATGATGAAGGGCCAAAATGAAAAATGTTGTTCGCGCGCGTAGATTGTCAATATCGTCCTACGACGAGGATTTCACCGGTAACGTCGTCGCCCCGGACTTTGAAAGCTACAAAGTCTTCGCGGAATTGCTGGAGCCACTGATTAGGAATCTGCACTGCGTGACCGTCAGCGGCGAGCTACCAATGCAGCCCCCGACGAGGTTCTTCCACATTGATCTGCAGCGGCCGGGTTCGGGTGACAAATTTAGCCTCGAAAGCCGAGATCTTGACTCGTCCGGTCGCTACATTATTGCCGGCATTGTCGAATGCACGCGAAATCTCGAGGGCCACCAGCTGCCTCTTACCATGCGGATAAACGAGCTCGAGGCGGTAGAGCGGCTAATTACGAGCGCCCTCATGGGGCCCGAACTCAAGGCCATCTTCTCCCAGGGTGCAATACCCAAGACTAAGCATGAGGAGGATGAGGAGGGGCAGGAAGAGGAGGATCTCGGGACGTATTTTACGGTGAGCGAGCTTTTGGATCCGTTCAGCGAAGTAAGGGCGCGCACGGCCGCCTCGGGTCTTCTTCTACCTTTGACAGAGAGCGAGGACACCGATGAGCGTCGATTACACGGGAAGCATTGGCCCTACGGTCGAGGTGTTTATATTAATGCCGCCGGGAACTTGGCCATTTGGGTGAACGTCCGGGATCACTTGCGACTCGTCACCTGTAGTAACGAAAGAAGACCTGGACAGTTGGGAGAAGCTTATTCGAGACTCGCTGAACTCATTAACTGCCTCGACGGACTCTTCGAGTGGAAGAGGGACCCTAAGCTTGGTTTTCTGACCTCGCGACCCTGCGCTATCGGCAACACTCTGCGCTTCGAGCTCGTGGTCAAGCTACCGGGCCTCTCCCACAGACCCGAGGACCTCAAACACCTCTGTGTCGTTCGGGGTCTAAGAATTCAGCCGACCCTCCGGACGGACACGGTGCGTCTCGGCAATCAACAGAGCCTCTCGATCGACGAACTCCAAACGTACTTTGACTTCGACAGGGCCCTTCTCAACGTTATCACACTTGAGAAAGAGATGGCCCTGGCCAGTTCTCTCAGTATAACGAACGTCATTGCGAAAATCTTCAAGAAGAGACGACTTTCTGGCCCGAGAAGCATCCGGTCCTGATCTTCCCGAAGATGCTTCTCGAGGTCTCCGCGACTCATCCGCCGGAAGCGAGACACGTTTTGCTTCACCATCCTAAAGACTGACTAGCTCTAAATTTTCCGCCCCTGTCTCCATTTTCACATACCATTTTGAATTAATCCTCTTTATTCAAGTTGTATTTTCACTCTCTTCCCCAAGCCAATGATTATAAATCATCGACTACGATGTAACAACTCACCCTTCCTACATTAATTGCACTAGTGTACCTGTAATAATAGCTTTATGAATGACTAAGTAAGGCCTTCAGTCCTTAATGGGCTTCTGTCTGGCAGATCGTCCACTCAAATGGACCTTAATTTTTAACTGTTATTTTAGTTTTATAATAAAATTAAGTATCAGGAAGGCTCATCAATTTGGAAAGATGTGTACGGGAGAATGAGAGAACGACACTCATGTATTTGAACTCATTCTTTGTATGGGTTTCGTTCTCGATTATTCTACACGTGGCTGCTCGGATCTCTCGATGTGGATTATTAAGCCGTCTTTGTGGGTTAGTAAATACATTAAAAAATTAAATTCTCTTACTCTCTCTCTCTCTCTCTCTCTCTCTCTCTCTCTCTCTCTCTCTCTCTCTCTGTTTTACAATATCATCTTTAAAACGACTCGATTATTTGCCGCCATTGTTTCAAATTGAGCTCCATAATTTTCGTATTCTATTCTTCAACTCCCATCAAAAACCATATATTAATAAGATGTATTTAATCATTATTCAGAGAATAATTATGAATATATGCAATGAATTTGTACACAATGAATAGCACTCTATGAGAATTTAGCATAATAACAAGGAAATGTTTGTGCTATTAAAATTTATTTCTATATTTTTCATGCTTCGAATACTGAAATAAATAAACAAATACAGACACAACATACAATCCATATAAATAATTGATTTAAATAGTCGATTAATATTAAACATTAACAAATACAAGTCTTTTTATTACAACGTTATTTAAGAAAATATATTTTCAATATATTAGTGAAATTCAATAGCCATGTTTATTATTATCTTTAAATAAACTTCAAGAAAAATTACATTAAAAGATATTTTTTAATGCGAGTTTCAAATTACTATTCACAAGCTTACAACCACGGAATGTCGTTTGAAATAAAAATATATATTAAGAAAGCCCAGGTGTTAGTAATGAGTCGGCAAGCTTAAAATAGAAAATCATTTATTATCATTAGCCACCGATCATTGAAATACGTTTAAAGAAAATTGAAAAATGGTAATTGGTGGCGACAAATTATCGACGTCTTTCTTTTTTCATGTCACTCGCACCGAACTAATTTAGACAGATCAATAAATGTGTCATAGCACATATCTTTCCAATTTGATGTTTTTACCTTAAAACGAATTGTTAAATTAATTGTACAGTGCATCGCAGGTTTTTTTTGTAACATTATAATATTTGACTACATTAGATTATTTTATTATATATTGACTTTGATTTGACATTGATTGAGATATTTGATACAGGGATGCACTATATTTTTAAGGTGTATAATATTGAAATTTATAAATACATTTTATATATAAATATATGAATATATATTGATATGTATATATATATAAATAATTATATAAATATTAAATTTACAAATTTACATATTAAATATACAAATTTTAAATACTAAAAGATTAAACGAAAATAATTTTTATATAAATTTACAAGTACGTATTGATTTCCCTTAACTAAATAAAATCGAACTTTCGTAAGCTTCGAGGCATACTGTTCGCTTTAGAGTATAAATTTTTCTGAATTGTTACACAACGTAAATTTTTTATGAAGGAGTAAAAATATTCCGTTATTATCTTATGAATGTTTTCATTTACGTCTTTTGTTTGCAATATTTATTTACGATTTGCTTAAGTAGAATTTATTCATTGAATACACATTGTAACGCCTCTTATCGTTCAAAATTTTAGATTGTTGTAATGTTTTTAATTCATATTATCACCATTATTGTAAAATAATTGTAAAAGTAATTACGTATTTTATAGTGAATGTTAAATGAATTGCATTTAATTTAAATATTTTAATGATTAGATAAATTTTATTATTATAAATACTTTTATATGGTGGTTACCTTTTTTCAGATTTAAAAATTTTTCAAGATGAAGAGGGACGATATTTAGCATCATGTAAGTTTTCATACATATATTATATTAATTTCTTATTAAGGTTATTAAAACATTATAAAAAAAAGTAAAAGTGACATTATTAAATTTACGTGTATTTTAACAAAAAATTTTATATATCCACATAAAAAAAATTAGAAAAATAAGAAATAAATGACTTGTGCAATTGAAATTATTTTAATTTATAAACTTTATATATTTAATAAAATAAGTATGTCTATTTACAATTCATGATTTACAAATTTCAATTACAAAACATATTTTTAAATTATGACTTTTATAATTTAATTTTATTTATATTTACTATTATTATAAGTTAATATGACTTTTAGCACTCGGTGATCCATTAATAAAAGGTTTAACAGAAATAGCAACTTCTCGACCAAAAGATCCTGTTAGTTTTCTAGCAAGTTACTTATACAATTTCGTTAATAAAGACAATAGAAACGAAATTGAGGAGGTAATTTTTAAAATTATGTTTATTTTTACTTTAATATTTATATCATTATACTTTCATACACTAAATTTTAAGTTTACTAAATATATAAATATGTATCTTTTTTAATTATTAATAATATATTAAATATTATTTAATTTGAAAAAATTTTATATAATTATGTATTCTTAATAGGATAAAAATGTTTTAAACGAACCAGAAATAAATCAAGTAGAATCAAATCCAGAAGGCCAAATTAATGATAATGAAAATGATGACGGTTATCCTAAAAGTCCAGATTCAGAAGCACAGTATACGCTTTTTACAGAAGTCGAGAGGGTATACTATATTTATACATACACATTAATATACTTTTTGTATTAAAATAATAAAATATTTTATTCCAATACGATTAGTCAATTGGGCTTACACAAAAAACGTCATAGACATATGAAGCACCACAATTCCCGTACAGGTGTTTAATATATGATTAATATACCTGAACAAATGAACATTATTTTGTTTCCTATTACATAATAATAAGTTGTGTTATAAAAATTTATAAATTCAAAATTATATTTTTTTTTCTTTTAAATCAACAGAAATTTCACTATTTTCTAGAATGTTTAGGAATTTTTTTTTATAGAAAAGAATCTAACAGTATATTTAATTATATTGACGCGACTTTTATGATTATAAGTATGTGAATATTATTTATTTACTTATAATACTATGTATTGTTTGAAAGAGTATTATACACATAAATAATAATTATAATTATTCCATTAATTTAGGGCTAAAGCAATTCATCTGTCTCTTATCTGTTTTTTTCATAAATACAATTATAGTATTCACCCAGTTAATATATTTATGAAAATAAGGACCACATACTAAAAAGACAAAGCTAATAAGAAAATCTAATTATAATTTACTACAGTATTTAGTTTAAGTGTTACAGAATGATTAAATTGCTTTCAAATATCGAAAATATAATTAGATTTATTGTGATTAATATATTATAAATAATACATACATATTATTCTTGACTCTGAGTTCTTAACTCATATTGTAAAACAATAACAAAGTAGTTTATGCTAAAATTATTTATAATAGCAATATACAATTATGATATATGAATATTCTCAAATTATAATATTTATGATGTATAATATATATGATAAGCTTGATTGATAAGCGTGTTTCAAAGGTAGGAGGACGACGATGGAGGGGCGGATAGACTCGAATATAGAAAAATATTACAGGTTTTATGTGGTTGAAGACATATGAAGGTTACGGTCGATGTACGCACGCGGATTTTAGACATGCAGCGGAAAGAAATCTATCTCCTTCGTGTACCTGTGTCCTCCATCTATCCTCGCCAAGTCATTCATGAAGCGATTGCGTCGTTACCGTCTGTTTTAGCCGCGTGGCGACATCGCTTTCTTAGTATTGGTCCAAACTAAGGTACTCAAGGCCCTTTACCGTCCTCGTACCCAAATGGGATTCCTTTCCCTTCCCCCTGGGTAAACTTTCCTGTGATTTCCTGTCTTTCTCCCTCAGTCCGAAGCCTCGATTCCCTCCCCGTTATTCCTTTCTTGATACGCGAAGCGGGATTATCTAGGTAACACACGGAAGAGAAGTTCAAGGGACCGGATCCTTACGTACGTCAACATATTGACTTTTTATGTATATATTAGATTACAAGACAACAAAGATTTTTAAGGATTTTTACTCTCCCATAAGTATATAATTATATAAATATTTAACTTAAATTAAATTAAATTAAATTACAATGTATTAATATATATATATAAAAAAAAAAAAATGTAGGATAGGATAAAATCTATATTTAATTTGAAATTAATCATCTGTTGCATTCTTAGGATGAAAATGGAAAAACTTTGCTACACTTTGCAGCAACTAATACGCATTCAAAAGACGGTCTGTTTCATCTTTTAAAAGAGAAACAAGTAAACATTGCATTTAGAGACAGTGACTATCGAACAGGAAGAGATATTGCGGAATTCAAAGGAATACAAGAGAACGTACGTGGAATTGACCGATTTGTCGTATACCTTGCAGCACGAGGTAATAACTACTATTTTTCTGTATTCACATCTAATGCAATTAGATAATTTGGTTATAATAAAAATTTATTTAAAGTAATATAAAATTGCTCACACGATTAATTGGCAATTTTTATTTATATTTATAGGGGAAACTGACAAATTAGTCGAATTGTTAATGGAAGGTTACGATCACATTTTGGATACTGAAGATGAAGGTAAAAATATCCTTCAAATCGCCGAGGAAGAAGGCAATAAGTCGACCGTTGAATTTCTCAAGTCAATATCGAATTATATGGTAAAAGGCATTTATCATTTTAAATTTTGTTTGTAATTTTTCTTTGTGTCGTATGACAAATTAAGAATAGCGGAATGAGATAATTTTAATATTCAATTTCTATAAGATCAACTTGTAAAAGGAGTAGAAAATTAAACTCCTAAAATATTCGCTTATAATAACAATAACAATAACAATAACAATAACAATAACAATAACAATAACAATAGCAATAACAATAGTAATAGCAATAACAATAGCAATAGTAATAGCAATAACAATAACAATAACAATAACAATGACAATGACAATGACAATGACAATGACAATGACAATGACAAGAACAAGAACAATAACAAGAACAAGAACAACAACAACAACAACAATAACAATAAACAATAATAATTATTATATTATTTCAGAAATTGAGAGACGGAATACACAGTACAATAAGATCGGGCGACGCTGCCAAGGTGCGAGAACTTCTGGAGATAAACGGTGAAGGAGCGCGGCTCTTGGCTCTCGGAAAAAACACAAACGGACGTTGTTCTCTGCACATTGCGGTACTCCGGGAATATCTGGAGATTGTGGAATATTTAGCTAAAACGTACCCGGAGACACTGATTCTCGGAGATAATGTGAGTGTCTTTCATTTAATTACCGAAAGAATTGTCTAACTTTCAATTAGACGGGCATATAAATAACAGTCTTTTCGATCGATTACGTTGTCATAATTAATAATAAGTGCATAATTATACAAATATTTAATGAATATAGTAATAATTGATTGGTTTTTGATACGATAAAGACAAAAAAAAATCGTATTAGTACTTCTCCTTAAAAATATTTCTTACTATTGCAGTACCTACATGAATAATAAATACATATACATGTATTTATTTTTTCAAAATTATTATTTTTCAAATAACTGTAATTTCCATTTTTAATGCTCTTTTATAAATATCAAATATATTACTCTGAATTTTTTAAACATTAGTATTATACTTTACAGCTGGAAAGAACTGCTCTACATTATGCTATGGGAGTACCTTCAATTGAAGAAATGAGTAGTATATTGATACAAGCAGGTGCTAAACGAGTACAAAAGGATTTAGTAAGTCAGATATTTATTTTAGTGGTTCTTAATTTTTTTTAAATCATTTTCCAACGTATTTTACATTGATCTTGGAATATTTTTATAGATCAAAAATAAAATTTATAGCTTTTATAAAATATATATATATATATATATATATATATATTACTATTTAAATATTTTCGATTATTTTACGGTCGTCGTATTTCATACTTTGGGGTAGTATTTCATATTTCATTCTTGCTTCTTGATAAGAGTAGTATTCAAATTAAAATATATAGATCTTAAAAAAATAGTCGATGCTATAAATGTACTGAAAAATGGATAAAATAATCTATTAAAAGAATACTGTCTTTGTACTTAAAAATGATTTGAACGAATTAATTGATAAAACGCGTATATATATATATATATATATATATGCAGTTTATTAGCTTGTTATTCTTGTCATTATCTTGTCTTTATATAATTATATAATTATATATGATTTATATAATTATATAATTTTCAATAAAGTAATTTTCATTGTCATAATTATGCCTATGTATTTATTTAATATTAAAAAAAAATTGAATTAAAGTTACATTTGAATATTTTAATTATGAAAATAAAAGAATTAACTTGTAAGTTACAATAATCTAAGAATTTTATATTTATATTATCGATTGAGATAATAATATTGTTTCAAGTATACGTACATTAAGAAATTTATATTATAAACAAAAAGTAATTAATAACATTAAAAATAGTAGTATTTTATTGAGTATGCCGGGAAGTTTCGTTATATTATCTTGCACTAGAGGTCGGTAAATATACCAAAACCGTTGACTTTATAAGAATTATGCGTTCTTTATTTGCTGCAATAATATTTAATACCTTTAATCTAAAAAAAAAATTAATGAACAACGATAATAGCCATAAAATTTTGTCAATAAGGACACTTTATTAATTAGAAAATCTTATAATTTATAGAGATTACGACAGCCATCTTATTACTTCATGGATAACACAGATATAAAAAAACTACAAGATGAAGAAGAAGAAATGAATAAGTGAAGTAGTGAAAAGGAGATTACGCGCGGACGTCCGAGAAGTTCACTAGAAAAATTAACTAATATTAATAGTGAAAAAAAATTTTTAACCAATAAAGATGAGATAATCGAAATATCCGAATGAATAGTTTTTAGATCTAGTTGATAGTGTTTGTCTTAAGAGCGCGTGTTGAATACATATTCAAGAATATTTTGAAGAAAATGGTCAACACATTTTCGAATTTTATAATTTTCCCTCGAAAGCCGCATTTGTATTTATTTTCATTTCGCACCGACCGTGCCTTCAGCTCATTTACTTTTATTTTATCTTCTGATACAAGTCCTTTTACTTCGCGGATTTTTAGGCGCCCTGCTGATGGGTTTCGTCTGAGTCGTGGCGTCCGAATCGTCACTCCCATTGTCCAGAAGCGATTTCCAAGGAGTTGGATTTGTAAAAGCTGGTTTCGCTTTCTGGTGCGCTGAAAATAACAGTGAAACGACATTTATTACAAGACTTTATTCAACATATAATTTTAAATGTCGCAAAATGCTTGTGTCATTTCGTGCTTACTAGTTGATTCTTAACGATAAGCAAGCAAAATTGTTTCCCTCACTAGTTCCCTGAAGCTTAAACAATTCTTTCTCTATTGTCATTATCATTATAATTATAACCATCCACGTAATCATCTTTATTATTATTATTATTATTTTTATTATTATTATCATCATCAATATTATTATCATCAATATTATTATTATTATTATTATTATTATTATTATTATTAGCAATAATATTAATATTATTATCAATAATAATAATAATATTATTATTATTTCTGTCGTCGTTGTTGTTGTAATTATAAGAATCATAATTAATGTAACAATTTATAAATATCGTGATAGATGACAGATAGATGGAAAAACTTATTAAACAAATTATTTGCCTCATTAAATAATATGAATTAAATATTACAAAATAAAGCCTATAGCGAATAAATTATTCTAAGAAAAAATACTAATCACCGTCGTAAACAATCAACATTTTAGTACGTTTAAGTAAATCGCTTATGCATTAATTTATTCCATAAAAAATACTGAATTAAAATGTTAGCTAATTTAAATAACGAATTAGTAAGCTCGTAATATTATGTTTTAGAATTCACTATATATATATATATATATATATATATATATATATTATAGGATATATAATAAATAAGAATAATAAGTAACTTGACGATCGGAAAAAGTATTAATAGCCGTTTATAAGAAAAATGTCGAGTGAAACTTTCTAAATAATATTAATTCGTGAAAGTTTTATATGTACATACAAAAAAATTAATTTAAATAAAAAACAAACGTAATAATCCCTGTGTAGCCGGCCTTGGTGCATTTTTCGCCTTCTGGCGCCATATTTCATAAGCCTTGAGACTCTCCTTGATTCTCCTTTCCTTCTCCTCTTTAGCTTGCTGTTCCTTCATTAGCTGCTCTTTTTCCGAAGCTGTTCCCAAAGATATTAATAATATAATAGTTTTAATGTACGGATAAGGTTTAGGATACGAAAAGCTATCTAGCCTTTTTGAAAAGTTGAACTTGCAGATATTATTACAGTTCATTTTGAGCTGCGCATAAAAGCTATTGTCGGTGAGTAAGATGCAAGAAATAAGAAAAAGTAAATAATGAATAGTAAGAAGTTTTAGCAACCTTTCATCTGCTTTTCCTTGTTTTTTCGCCAGTGTAAGAGGCTGACACTCTTGGCGAGCTGAGCTTTCCGTTCGATCTCGCGTAGCTGCCTCTCGAGCGCAAGCTCCTTTTCGATGAATTGCCGCCTCAACAGCTTTTCGCGCTTCTTCCGCTTAAGTAAGTCGTAGAGCTTGTACTCCGAAATTATTTTCTTCTCCTGCTGCTGCTTCTCCTTTTCCTCCTCTGCAGCCTTCTTCATCTCCGCCTCACTCCGGCGCCGCTGCAACTCGCGCTGCTTCTTCCGGGCCCAGTTCTCGAAGGAGATAAATCGAGTGATCGACGGGCGACTTGTAGTCCTCCGGGAGGAGGGGCTGATGGAGGCCCGCACAGAATCCGGGCTTTCCTGATCCTCGGCTTGGCTCGACCTGTCGAAGTCCCGCGTCTTATTCAAAAAGGCTGGTTCACAGGCTGATTTAGGCGCCGTATAATGTAAGAGCCCCTCTCCCCTTCGTTCGAACATTATATTTAAATAATAAATTACCGTTGCTCCTCTGATAATTCGCAACTGCTTTCATTGTTGGAAAGATCCTGGGTATTCTCGTTGAAGGTCTCCAGATTCTTCCTAGAGCACGGCATTGACTGACAATCGTACCAAACGCTCTCATTCAAATTGTTTCTCGTTGCCGGATCAAGACTTAACTCTGAAAATTGGCTGATCAGCTCGCTCGAGTCACCGCATCCGACTTGCCAGAGATCATGTTGATAATAATCTTGCTTTCTCGCCCTCGGTGATGAGCCCGACAACATACTACGAAACAATACTTCCATTTACTACGAGTATGCACGAACTTTTGATCAATCGCTTTATTATATAATTACTGTTACTTGTGAATAGAAGGTGGGTGGAAAGTAATTAAAAGACCGACTTTAATTTCAATGCTTTTATTCTAATGTTGTTCGGCGCGGGCGCTACGTCAATCGAATACAAGACGAAAAAATGTTCTCCTTTCTTACGCTGCCCTTTTTATCCTCTTCGTAGCCATCGGCGGGTGGGCCCCGTGGAGCCCCCTTTCCCTGCCGGTGGCTGCGTTGGATTTTTCTTTTTCTCCTTTGAGAGCTTGACGAGGCCATATGTTTTCCATCTTTTCCAACCTCGGCTCTCCCGGTAGGCGCCGTTACTGGCTCTTGCAGGTTATAGCCCCTGGCGGCTCGCACAGGCTATAGCTCCTGAGGATTGCACATGCTATAGCCCCAGGTAACTTGGTCAGGCTATAGCCCCTGACGGCGGGTACAGGCTATAGCCTCTGGCGACTCGGTCAGTTTGCTGCCCTGAACGAGCGTCCTCGTTAGGCGCCTGCGATTTACATGTCCCACAGACGGCCTCCACGCCCTCTTAGTACAAAGAGACACTTTGGGGAAATTCTATTCGTTATTTCGCTTTTTACAATACACGCATCCTATGGGAAAGGATTACATTTTTTCGCCGCAGTTTCTTAATTCTAACTTAACGTTTAGTTTGCACATTGTTTATTATACGCCATATGTTTAGTTTTACAACATATACCTTCCACGAGAGAGGGTTAGTGTTTATTTTCTCTTAAGAACGGTTTATGAGCCGTAATAATTTCACCCACAACTATTATCTACAATTATTGACTACTTATTACGCACTTTATCGGCACTTAAATGTATTTATATTCTAACTTATAAGTCTTAGTATTTATTTTAGTTTTGTATTTTATTCTTCAGACGTATTCAATAGATCTGTATTTATCAATGTTTAATCACTTATGAGGAATCAGAATGATATTATTTAAATTTACTTTTAATTCCAGATATTCACCAAAACTTAATAAATTAAATTTTATTAATAATATAATAGAAATTATTATTAAATGGAATATTCTTAATGAACGAAAACCAAACCAATTACACAAACGCAATTCTTCAAATGTAGTACACATTGAATGCAATGAATCCTATTTCACCAGCGTGAATCGGTCATATAAAAATATTTTAAGAAGACATTGATACTCTAACCTTAATCGCATAAGCTTGTACTTAAGGAGAATTATCGATTTAATGAATAATGATAGAATTTAGTGGAAGGGAATTGTACAATGACAAGTTAATGAAGAATAAGGTGATATAATTAATTAAGGATAAGTAGTAATAGCTTCGGAATATGAGCGATATGTTTATTAAAAAATTATTGCTAGGAAAATAAAATAGTGTAACGTACCAGGACGAATAGTTGTGAACACACTTTTCATCCTGTCGAATTGGATTTAAATCAGCTAATCTCTGGTTTTTACTTATGAAGTCGACATTGGTACGGGTATATTGTACGGATTCGGAATACTTTCTAGTCTGATTGAAGTGTTGAAGGAGAACGGCCGTGTCTTCCGAATAACTGCGAATCAACCCTGAGGACCAGGGCACTTCCGTGTTTTCAGTCATGCTTAAACCGGAAGGCCTGTCAACCTCACCTGGCGCAATCTCATCTCTCGTCGATCTCCATCTGAATTCACTCACGATCAGCTCCCCGAATCGATCAGCAGCACTCAATTGTTTTTCACTTTCCTTTCTCCATTTCTCTTTGTACTCGACTATTTATTTGATCCAAGCAATTTTCTTAAAATAAAGTCTTTCTTAAACTATATTATACACTTTGACTTTAAATAATATCATTAATATTATTCTCTTGCAGTAATATTATTTCCTTCCATCGTTAAAAATTAAAAAAAAAATTAGAATTGTAAATATATTACACTGTTTTATACTTTTCTTATAAAATTCATGTTATAGAATCTGACAAATTCTTGTCATAAAAATATATACACTATTAATTTATTTCCCTTGTCAAAATCGTATTAATAAAATTTTATTTTTACCGTAGTATTAAAAAAAAATTCTATTATGATATATTTATGGTTTATGAATTAAAACTTTCATATGTATCAGAATAATAATATGATACTTTTGATATGTTAAATAATTTCCATTCGAAACTCTACAGTCATATTGATATTTTACGATTTATTTTTTTAAATTAACTTTTAAACATTTTACAATGTACTTATTAATGTTAAAATAAATTCTATTTACTAATTCATTTCAATAGATTATTTAATAGATTATCGTAAAAAATCTTCAATTTATAAAAATGTATTTATGATTGCAATAAGTATTTTATGTAAGAATATCTATTTTAGTGATTTTTCATATATAAATGAAACAGTTAAAAGAGAATTATTTTTCACTATAACAGAATAATTTTAATGCAGAAAAATAATTCTCTCGATTGCCTTGATTGAATAATTAAATTGATTAACAATTTTTTTTTAAATTATAATATTAATACTATTATCAAAATTGTTTTAATATATTTACCATCTAAACACTCAAATTATATAAAAGTTAATAGTTTAATAATACATTTCACAAATTTTTATTCGCAGGTTCATACAATTTCGCACCTGCTTTTTATTTAAAATATTTAAAAATATATGTAATTCATTAAAATTACGAATGAACCAAGATAATAATTAATTTTTATTCTAGAGAATTAAAATAATATATGATGTACATTTTATTAAACATTTATATTTTTATCTTAATACAACATATTTTTATATGCGCATTTACAATAATCACATTAATAATAAATCTTCCAATAACCAATAAAATGTATGTATTTTTATTTTAAAGGATTATTGTTTTTTATTATTTAGCTTTCGAGTATAATATCTATTTACTTTATAAGATTCGAAATTTATTAAAAAAGAAAAACATAAACTATACATTAGTATGTATTTCAAAATCGTTAAAAATGAAAAGGGTTACTTAAATTAATTTGAAAATTATTATCAATCAATAATATTATTATAAGTAGCAGATAAATCTGCGATTTCTGATAATCTATTCATAATTTAAAATTTGAAATATTTAAATATGAGATTCTTTACCTACTGTTGATAAATTAAACCATTTTTTAAAATAATAAATGTACTTGCAAATGTGTTAATAAGAAAGAATATCATGATTTTATTTAGTTATCGACAAAATTTAAAATATTAACTCATATTTTATATAAAATAAAGTTATTTCGTTTAATTGAATCTATCTTTAATATCTTAATACATTGCACCTTAAAAAATATAAATACACCGTTTATAAATTTGAGTATTTACTAATATTTTTGATATTTCATATAATAAATAATGTATTTATTTCAAATTCAATAGTTTTCTGTAAAAAAGTATATTCTATAAAACCACGTTCGTACATATGTAGTTTATATTTGAGCCATATTTTTTTATATTGTAAATACGAAATTCAAATTAATTCAATCAATATTCCAATCAAAATCAAATTCGAAAACTAAAAATAATAAATTGTAGTTATTCAAAGAAATTAGAATAAAAACATTTGCTGACATTTTTTTTTCTCATTTACGTATATTTTTGATATACTTATGATCATAATTTTTTAATATTACATAATAATATAAGAATGTGCTTGTATGAACTTTTTTAGTAGCTACTATAAATAATTTATATATATTTGATTATTTCAACATCTAAGTAATTAACCTTGATAAGTGGAATGAATTGTATAAAGTTTTGTCACAAATCAGAATTGTTTTATGAAATGTAGTAGAAAGGGATTAGATTAGAGTTATAATAAGAATTTTATTACAGTATAATTGCGTATGAGTTTATCTTACACGATATCTGTCATTGTGTAGACATCATGTCTGTGAGGTTATCTCAACATTAATATTGCTATTAACAGAATACTAATTGTGACAATACAACTTACTATTATAATGAATTTTATCTTACTAGTAAAAGATTTTCTATAGTCAATTATTTTTAACGATTTGAGAATTAAAAACTTTAATTTACATATATAAAATTTATATAATTATTAATAATATAATATATTAATAATATACACATAATAAAAAGTGTATATTTATTTACATTTGTCTTGTTACATTATATAATAATTAATATTATAAATGTAGTTTGAGCTTAAAAAGAATTAATTTGTTTATTCGTAAAAATATTGTTTATTCATTGTAATAATCATAATGTATACTAATTATAAGAGGTATTGTTAAATACAAAACATTATTCTGACTATATTAAATATTTGAAAAAAGTGAAAATAAAAGAGATGGGTTAAAAAATTGATTTTTATAGCTTCTTACAAAACTTTAATTAATTATATAATTACGTAAATGTATATAATCTAATGTGTTTTTCTTTAAAATATAACTAAATTTTCTTTGCCTTTTATGAAAATGAATAGCTCGAAATAAATTTTGAAAATAATTGACATATATGTACATGACATCTATATTAGTATATATTTTCATAAATAAAAGGCAATGTCAATTTAGTTATATTTTAAAGAAAAATACATTAGTTGATGTACAATTACGTAATTAAATTATTAATTAATGTTTTTTAAGAAGCTTGTAAAAATCAATTTATAATATTGAAGCAATTTATGAGTATTTTTAATTAATAAATTTTCTTTTATATAACATACTTCTCCGTATACCAATCAACATTTTATAAATTCAAATATTTTTATCGTTATTACCTTTAACAATTTTATTTCTTCCACGGAAATAACGATGATAATCTCTCATGACCTAAATAGTCGATTACTTTAAAATAACACCTGTAAGAAAATTTTCGTTAATGTAACTGAGTAAACAGAGTATTTTACGTAGAGAAAAGTTTATTATATTAGCTTTCAACTCTGTTTGCTAAATTTAAAATTTCAATAAAATCTAAAGTCTTATTACATTAATCTGTTAATTTATAAATTTATACACAGAATTGTAAATAAGCATAAAATTGGAATTGTTCTGTAAATCATAGTAATGTAAACGTATAATATTTATTATGAAAATCTTAATACTATATTAAGAGAATATTATTTTATAAAATAAGAAATAATGTAATCTTAATATTATATTATAATTATGTAATTTTTACAAAAATTTATGACTTATTATGTTCAAAGAGCTTATTGGAAATATTAATTTTGTGAAAGAATTAATAATGTAATTTTATTTTTTTACCGATTATTTATTTTATTTTTACTTTTAATTTTCTATTTATAATAGTATCGAGTTATATAAGATTCTCAATACTGTATTACGGTTCTTTGAAATTGAAATTATAATATTTATATTGTGACTATACTTAAATGTATACATAAATTCTATTTAAATTTTGTATCTCATCGAATCAATACTTTTTTATTATATACAATCTTAATTTACGTTCAAACATATGGAGACTTATAATCACATATAAAAAATTAAGCGTTGATAATATTGATTTATAAGTAGATTTAATAATTCAAAATATTCTATTAAAAGCACATTTAAATGTGACTTAGAGTATTGAATACTTCTTCCAATTATTATATGATTTCTTAATAAATAATATCATAAAATGCAGATAATATTACTCATAACCTTAAAGTTTATTAGTATGTTTATTACAAAATAAATAAAAATAATCTTAATAATTCACACTAAATTCTTGTGAGGAATTATACGCTAGTATTCGTAAGACTCGTGACAATAATTCCGCATGGAAATTGTATTATTTCATTATCTACCATTTGCTAATCTTTGTGAAATATAAACATACGTTTTCCTTTACATTTTTACAAGAGGAAGTACATTGACAAATGTGACGTCTTCTTAGTTATCAGACTTTCATTTTATTTTCAAATATTACAAGTCTCTACATTTATAGGAAAAATATAATAAGAAAGAACCAACAACAAATCTGTTTGTACTAATTTATCAATGTTAATTTAGTTTAATAATTTCAGAAGCATACATCGGAAGTGTTTTTTCTTCATTGATAATTTGATTTTATAATAACATTTCTAAATTTTAATGAACATCATAATATAACAATTTTTACAAATTTATAAGAAATGCATAGTTTTTAAATATTGTTATTAAAATAAATATAACAATAAATTATTTATCTAATAGGGAATTTGGAAATGTATCTAATAATCAATAATCTTTCTACATACGCGGATTATCTTATAATTGACAAATTGTGAAGATGACAATATATATATGGCTAGGACTGATACTTTAATCTGCCGCGTGAGACTTATACTTTGAAATTATCGTCATGCTGTTCGGTTTCTGGCTGCTAACTCCTGCTTCGAGGTCAGGAGCTAACTCCTCGAGCTCATCTTTCTGGTCGGTTTATTACCTTAATTTTGGTCAACAAAATGCTCACCCTGCAGGTGATTAGCCTCCTACTCGCTCGCTGAATATAAGACTCCTAGGTTTCCGACATCGGGAGTTCCGGGTAAATGACACGATGCTCTGCGAATGTCATTGTACGCAACAGTACAATACTTTCAATTTATTCTATTTAATCATTTTGATTTTTATCTTCTTGTTTACAATTTCGTATATAATTGTAATTTCATATAAATATATATTATATATATATACATATATATAGAATTAACGTTCTTATAAAAACCAATATTTTCATTTTTTCTTAAGAATTAATTTTTTATTATTGTATGAAGCTTTAAAACTTGTAAAATTTATAAAATACTTTGAATTATTAAAATGCTTTAGAATTATAATTAATATAAGAAATATAAAATATTTTATTATGTAATTTAGTCATTAAAATTACAACTATTTGAATGAATTTTAAATAATAAATAATTAAAATATTAAATATTGGAATAAGACTAATAAAAATAGCAATAAATAATAGTAATTAAAGGAAAAGTTTTTTTGAGAATGAACGAAATTCGAAGTAATTTACAATTTAATCAAATTAAGTAAATTATACATATTATACATTAAATTATAAATCTTTTTTTTTATTTGTATTAATATTGTCGTTTTTTTATTATCAAGAGAAATTCGGCTTTATTTTATAAATTTAGTATAAATGTAAAAATGAATTTAGAATTATTAAACTAATATTTGTAAAAAAAATAAATGGTAAATCGTTATGATGCTAGTTCACAATATATTTATCTTTTAGTCATAAATAATAAAGCCATGTTACTCAATTATTACATGTATTTTAAATGATCTATCATAGTTTATATTAAACAATCTAAGTAGAAAGAGATCAGTATTGTTAGATGAATGTTTAATTTACATGTTGCACTAGAATTTTCTTAGCGTTTAAATGAATAATTATAGAATTGTTAATAATTGCTCGTAATATTTATTATTGCTTTATATAATGAGGTTGATGTATGTTCCATTTCGATTTTCTAAAGGCACATTTTCATTTCTTTTATTATTCAGTTTCAAATTTCGGAAAACAAACCTTTTATATTTATAATTAAAACTATTATATTTGAAAGAAATAAAGAAAACGATAATATAATAAATAGAATGACATTTTGTTTGTTTTTTCTCACAACATTTCTGTCCTATGAAATTGCATTTTATAATAAATATTTTAAATATATTAATAAATATATTAATAAAAAAATGAATAAGTAGAACAAATAATATTAAATACTTTTATTACATAAATAAAATATTTAACGTAGTTCATGAGATTCATAATCATTAATAAATTTTAAAGTACCGGTGTAATTTATATAAATATGACCATGAATCATATTTACTTGATAAGAATGCAGATTTAAAATATAGATTATAGTTACACATGTCAAGGTATTAGGTATATCGCGCTCAGAACGTATTGTGAAGGAATGTAACTATATACAAATATTATCCATTCAAGGTTAATGATATATAATAGATATTAAAACACAATTCATAATCAATTATATAAGTGGAAGGATTACAATATTTATTGAGGACGTGTTGATTTTAATTACGTTAAATATAAAATTTTTAACGGATAATGTAATCCAATTCTAATTTTATATATAATAACAAATTCTTAAGAAAATTATTGTTTTCAGTAATCTAATATTATTTTCGCATTACTTTCGCATTTCATGAGTGGAAGAGTTTATTTGAATTTAAATTATTTAATTGTAACTGGTTAAATTATATATTCGTTTATTTAGATTGCATATTAAGAATATATATTTTATGTTATTATTTAATCATTTATAATTCTTCATTTACAGAAAATTACGTGCTATATATATTATTATTTTTATGTATTTCCACTGATTTAAATGAAAGAATTTTTTTAAAGAAATATTGCAGATATTAATTTTATTTTCTTTTAAAATTACAAATACGTATAAAAGATTTTTAATATTATATTTCAAATATATTCGTAAGCTCATAATTATACGTTCGTTTAAGGTATAGTATTATAATACTCTTAATTTCATTCAAAATACAGTTTTCGTATATATAGTTAATATAATAGTTGAAAACAGTTGAAAGTTATGAAAACAATGTAATCGGTAAGATTTTTCGACATTTATTTTCGTAATTTCTTATTAGCAGACGTTATTGGTATAATTGAAATCGTCAAACGTATAATATGATTTAAAAATGAATACTCTCAAGTATTTATAAATTGGTATGATATTAAATCAGCAGCTAGTATATTTCAATAATGAAATAGTAAAATGCTAATTTTCGTTTTCACTGAAAAAAACTATTTTTCTAATTTTTTTTCTTGTAGTTTAAACGATTAAATCTTTAAAAAGTGTTGTTATCAAATAATTTAAGAATAACATTTAATATTCTAGTTTGATTTAACGTGTGGCGGACGTCTAGGGGAAACACAATTTTCCCGATTTTAGACTCGCCTTATAATAAATAGCTTAACAAGGCGCAGGGTAATGCGTATACCTGCGCCGCATACTTTGTTATAATTAGCACAACTTAAATTCTAATATTATAATCCTTTACGGATACCGTTAGGGGACCGACTAGCCCAACGGCTTCATCCTCAATCTCGGTCCACTGCGTGGGAGGCAATGATTGTCCCCGAGGTGGAGGCTCGTTCGATTGGACAACAGTCCGGTATCAGCCCTCCAATGAAACTAAGGTATTAATAAAAACAACAAAAAGTACTACATCTTGTGTCTTCCTCATTTCGCACCCGTTTCTTCTTTGCTCCTACGTACCCAGTGTTAAAGAATAGCAAGAGTATCCCAAAAATGTATTTAGAAAAGAATATACGTAAAAATTATTTTGAACTTTTGATAAAATCAGATTTTTTGTAAATAATCATGAATTTAGTTCTTTTATTTTATTGCCAATAATTTATAAATTAATTATTTATCATAAAATAATAATTTTTAATTTATGTTTAAAAAATATTTTTATTGAACTATATGAAATAATTAGATTACATACTATAAGTCTTATCTTTATTTCCATATCGATAATGTTCGAATTACAAATAAAAATTTTGAAACTGTTTTGAATTTGTATATGAATGATATCGGTCTTAAGGATTTTTAAATATTAGTCAGAAAAATTTGTTGTTTAAAAATACATTTTATATTATAATTGTTAACAATGACTTTTTCTAAAATTTTCAAGCTTATCAATTTCATTATTAATTAAAATCTTGAAAAATTCGGAATCAATATAAATATTATAAATATTATATATTTATAAATATTAAAAATGATGGCTTTATTAAATAAGATCCAATGGAAACTATTTGTAATTTTTTTTCTTGGTTTTCTGCATTTTATTCTTCTGAAAAAATAACAGAAATCTATTATTAAAAATGTTATCTTTAATTAAATTGCTGATGACTTTTTCATACGTTTCATACTTATTTCATAATTACAGAAGTACACATGCGTGTTATATAGTGAAAATGCATGATAGTGCAAAAATCTTATGTGTTTTACCACTTACACTTGTTGATAAATTTATCAACAACTTAATAAATATTAAGTGAAATTGAATCAAACTTTATGATTATCTAAATAATAGTTTTAATAATTTTAATTAATTTAGATAATTAATCATATTTATTATAATTCATATTTAAACGTTGGCATACATCTCGGAATTCTTTGAATCTGAGTATATTATTTTTCGAAATACAAAAATATTAATGTTTTTTTCAAACATAGGTTACACATTTAAATTAATTTTAATTTGAAATTCCGATAAAAGTATACAAATAATGAATCGAAAATACTCTAATATGAACAAAATAGTACATTATTCGTTGATAAATTGGATGCAGATAATAAAAACTTCGTTTGGAACCTATGAACTGAGGTGAAATTATATTGCACGGCGTTTAGGACACATTAAAATCGATGACTTGAAAGTAGAACTCTAGCTACTATTTAATGAAAAATAATTTTTCATTAAAAATGTTTTAATAACAATTAATAAATATAAAACGGAGTCGAATGCACTTGTAACATTATTTATCATACAACTGAAAATAATATTCTCTATATGAATTGATATAACAATTGTATATATATATTTATATATAATTATATAATTTAATATATTCTACAATCAATTCTATAAATATAAGAAGCATTACATATAAAGACAAATCAAAAAATATAACTGTACTGAAAAGGTAAACGATAATATTAAAATATACTGTAGTTATAAGTATAAATAAATTTATAATGAGGTAAAATTATAGTTGCTGCTATAACGTAAGGCCCTACCATACTCATATATTTCGTATATATCACTTGTACCGAACAGTCGTAATGATTATGCTTTTCATATGACGACATAAAGTCGTCATTTGATAAGCTTAATACGTATTTGTGCATTTACGAATGTAAGATAGAAAATTACATAACGCCTAAGATTTGAAAGTATGAACGAAATGAAATACTATGAAAGCCGTCTCGCTGTCTAGCAAAATTTTTCATTCTGTTTATTCTAAAAATAAATAACGGCGAGCGAGTCATACGAAGCACATTATCAAAAAGAATCGGAGAAAATAAGTGTAGGTGTTATGATGTGGAGAGTCAAAATACGGAAATTTTCAGTTTTACATGCGGTATAAATAGAATTTAACAATATTTTCTATGATTATTCAATCTTTCCTATCCTGATTTAATATTTACACATATTTCATGACAATGGCAATGACTCATCAAGCATTTATTTCACGAAATTGCAATTTCAATTGAGCTAAGAGCTACAAAACTCATTGTATTTACGAGATTTTAATTGTTATCCGCGAGAGACATACTTATTTGCACATGCGAACGTACCTCGTGTTCGATTATTTAAAATATTTTATTAATTCAATTACTAATCTCTTTAAAAATAATTAAAAAACAATTTTTCTCTTCATATTCTAATTATAATCGTATGCGAAAAAATTTAATTTCGTATAATATATTTTTGTATAATATTAATAAATATTATATTATTTAAATAAATAAATATAAATTTTGTATAAACTCACCAGAACTTTTAAGATACAATATATGATATAAAAATATCAAAACTAGGCTAAAATAAATATTTGTAGTATTAAAATTTGATTTGATTTTAGTATTAAAATTAAAATTTGTGTAGTAATAATAGTAATTCTATTGTTATAATTTTATAAAAATCAATATAAATATCACATGAAGGCTTAAAATCACTAAGTAATGCTAAAAAATACAAGATTACGTAATTAGAAATATAAAAAATATTTGCTAAATAAATTTTAATTTTACAAAATATAAAAAAGTAAAAAAGAATCTCTTATTTCACTCTATGAAAATGAATATCTATGAATATATTTATTTTAATACATCATATATTTATTTTTATATTTTAAAATACAAACAAAATATTAGCAGTAATAATACAATAAGAATATAAAAACTTTGTTTTCATAGTATGTTCTAACAACTTAATTTTACAAATCTGTATTTTAAACGATAAATTCCTTTGTCATAAAGTTAATTATGCTAATGTAGCTAAATACTTGTTGCTTTTTCCGATTTTATTCCTTCGATAAGCATAAATTAAGGCGCTACACACAATAATTCGTAAATCTGTTACTAAAGCACGTATTTTTTATTTTTAAAATTTTGATATTTTCTTAATTTTATATATATTTATTATGAACTTCATTTCATTTATTTACCTGAATAAAGAAAACATTCCGTTTTCATATCTTATCTTGTGATTTCAAAAGCTAATGCTTTGATGAATTTTTATTGTCTGACATTTATTAATGAACTTCCCTATGTTAAAGTCCATTTTTATTTATTTTAATATTTTTAAACGGTATTTAAACTATCAATGACTTAGAAAAATTAGGTATAAATTATTCAAATTACATGTCATTTCTCTGAGACGGTAAAATTTAATACAATAAAATAAAATAATAATAAAAAATTTTATGCCATTCAGTAGCCAGTTTTATCATCTGATAAATTTTTATGGTGAACTTTTTTTTTATATTTTTTTATTGTATATTATTATTAGATTTTTAGAGTATTTATTTATAATAATTATTATTTCTAAATTTTTTTCAATATTAATTTGATATTCTTTATCCAAATACGGTATAATTGTCAATTTAACTTTAGCTTACGTCGCTTCATTTGCATGGAAGATTAGGTTTAAAAAATTAAAATTAAAAAAATTTAAAAAACATTAAGTATGAAAAGTTATTACGATTAGTTTACGTTCTATTCAGCTTTGAATACAAGAAATACAGTAGAATTTTATAATTTAAAATATTTATTTTAAATAATTTCATTTTTGATGCTTAAAACGTATAGGTAAAAACAATTTTTCTATTTCTAAAAATTAGTTATTAATTAATTATTAAATAAAAAATAATAAAATATACAGTATGGTATAAATGTTTGCATTTTTATATACACCATTATAATAAAGAAGTTTTAAAATTTTATTATACATAATGATATAACTATTAATTACCTGTAAATATTTGTATATAGAGTACAATTTCTGAGCTCACTGCTAATTGGTTGTTGCTTATTTTAAAAAATATATACAATATTAAATGATTGATTTTAAATTAATTTTCCTCTTATATCTGCAAATCTATTTTTTATGTATTTTTTAATATATTTTATATTTTTTTTTCATTGCTAGAAGTAGAGTCAAAAATCGTTTTAAATATTATTGTTGACAGCACGCATAAAGATCTCAAAAATATTAAATATTTAAAAATCATCACAAAATTTCTCTTTTCATTATATCCTTGCAATACAATATCGTTTATTATTGCAGCTTTCTAGAATTTATTATAGATTTATAGAATTTCTAAGCCAAAACTAACAGAATATAATTAAATTAACGTATGTACAGTCTTCTACACAGTTATCTTGTGATAAATTTTATACACGAATATGTGCGAGTTATTACATTTGGTATTATTACAAGAAGATTTATATTTTAATAATAGGAAATTGATTTATTATAATTTTAATTTAATTTGTGATGATTTTTAATATTATAACGTGATTGGATTAAAATGTTTTGAATCTTACAATGCTTATCTACGTTCTCTTGTCATTTACATTATTATCATTATATTTGATACTCATATTTTAGAATATTACATGATTTTAATAGAATAAAAATAATTATTGTTGAATATTTCATTAATAATATTCTATGCAATATTTTCATATTATTTATATCAACATATAGATAAAATTTCATTATGTTTACTGTTGTAATAATATATTGTATAGATCGAAAAGTACTTTTAATGATTTAATGATTAACATTTTAATGAGAAATATTGATTAAACGAAATATTAATTTAATAAATATTAGTATAGTTTTTATATTGTTCTTAACATTTTTACTTTAATGATTTACTGGTTTTGAGATTTATTTTTTTTTTGTTCAGAATAAATATATTTAACAAATAATTTATTTACTGAAATACAGTATTTCTTCATTTTACCATTTAAATAAAGTTAAATAATATATTTTATAGCAATTCATAAATTATAACAAATGTTCCTTTACTTAACTTAGATGCTAGTTTAAATATTAGAATGCTAAGAATTATTAATTATATCTCAGCATTATCAGTTATTATTTTCTTGGGAGACGAATATGGGTATACTAATTATAAATTCGAATGTTTAGTGTTCCATTATTTTACTTGAGTTATTTTTTTATTGTGTAATAAATAGACTTAGTAATTCATTCACATAAGATAAAGTGAAATTGATCATAACGTGAGTAGAATATTTTTAATTGTTTTAAATTAACTTTTATAATGTAATACATACATATTATGAATTATAATTAACAGTTTACGATTTTGCTTGTAGCTAAGGCTTGCTAAATGAACTCTTTAAATGTAGGCTAACTTCAACCGTTAAATAAAATATAAATTATTTATTGTCATAGAATTATGTGTAAGATTTTTATAAAACATAATATAATAAAATTCTATAAAAAATTGGTAAAAATATTTACCAGAAGGACATAGAATTTATGTAATTAATTATTAATTTTGAAATCATTTTAAGCCATTAGAAATACAAAATATTTTTTACCTTTTCACTTTTCACATCTCACATTAAATTTCCTGAAATTTACAAAAATAATATAAACTATTACAGATTATTTTTAATGTTAACAAATATTTTTTATAGACAGATCAATAATAAATTTTTTAGTTTCCTTTTATTAATATTTTTACATTATATATCGTATATTTCTACAGCAGGTTGTTATCTGTATTCTTATATTGTATTGCTGTATTGTAATATTGTTATATTATACACTGGCAGTCTTGAACAAAACAAATTAGCCATTTACATCTACCTTAATTTAAAATTATATAAGTTCTTCGTTACAAATTAAGTAAGTATTTTTTCAATCTCATTCAATTCAATCAAATTATCGTCATATCAGAATGTAGTAATAACAATTAGTTTTAAAGGAATTCACATTGATTCTATATTATCATTTCTTAATTAAAATAGATGGATGTAAACATAAAAAAGCAAAAAGTTAAAGATAATTTTTTTAAATAAAAATTTATTTTGTAAAAATATAAACATTTCAATATAATAGAGAAATTATTTTATGGAAAATTATTAAATTAACATTAAATTATTGAAGATTGATTTTTAAGTGTTTAAATATCCATTACATTTTTAACTTTGTTATTAGTAGAGTAATTTATTTTTTTTACATGTGTCAAATTAGCTTTCATGTGTGTTTTTGTACACTACAATTGTACAATGAAATAATCTTTTCAGAGTTTGAAAGTAGTTTATATTATTTGAGAAAAAACTGGCTTAACTAGATTACAATAAAACGAATATAAATAAAGAGATTTTTAAATTGAAACTTGATTTTATTTAGGTTTTGTTATATAAAATTAGAATACAAATTTTAATATATTTATTGATTTTTTAAATTCTATTTTTAAGAATCATAAAAATTAGTTTTCAGTGTCGAACATTGACCAAATAAAATTCAATGTTTATGTACACTATAGTATATATATCTGTAGTATATCATCTACATTAACAGATGTAGATATAGTACAATTATAGCATATTTTTAAACGTTATGAAAATAGTTTTTTTAGTTGATACAAAAATTTTAACTGCCAATTTATTAGTAGATTTATTATATTAATTTATTAGGCAATTTATTAGCCAATTTATTAGACAATTTATTATATATTAGTAATTAGTGTGTGATTAAGCCTTGAAATTGAATAAGATCTAAGAATTAATTCTATAATATCATTAATTTATTAAAATAATTTTTAAAATTATTATTTATTAATATAGTTATTGATATATAGATTTAAATCTATATTTAATATTCATTAAATAGTAAATTTAAATTATAATATCAATTTATAATTCTTATTTGTAATTTGCAGGAATTCGGCTTAAATGTTTAACGAATATCTAGACTAGCCAAAAAATAAAAAAGAATACACGTGTCCTGATATAATAAAAAGTGAAAATTTGCAAGTAATAAAAACGTTATCTGGTAGTTAAAAGGTTTATATTTCAAGAAAAAATAAAATGTTAATACGAAATTGTGTACATTTAAAGGAGGAGTATAATTGCGTACTTTGTAGTATTACATGTATTGTACGAGACATTCATGAGATAAATTGTGATGTTTGATTGCACTCAATAAAACTCGTTCGATCAATTTTATTTCAAATAAAATATCTTTAACTAGTTACATCTACTTTTAAGCTCACGCATGTACATCTACACATCTTTATTTATTAAAAAATATATTTGTCCATCTCAGTTATTAAAAAAGTAGATTTAATAAATAAATATATACAAAAATTTATTATTTTTATAAGCAGTTATATTAATTATAGAGTCCAATAAATTATTTAAGATAATAAATAGGCATTATTAAATGTAAAAAAAAGCGCCCGCAAAAAATTTAAAATTACAATTTATTAGATAATTTATATAGAAACCATATTTGGAAATGAAATTATTACTTTAGCGATAATTTAATATTTTTCCTAATCATCGTTGATAAATATGATCGATATTTCTAGTAAATCAATTACATGATGAATAACACAATAAATCAATTTTTGCTATTTAGATCGAATGTATTATGTAGTTAACAATACCTCGGAATGAAAAAAAAGTAAGAAAAAAAAAACAAATTAAAATCTAAAAAGAATATCAATTATTACGTCGTCGGCCTATAATTGCATTAACTAAAAAGCATTATCTTTTTATTGCAGAATTTGATCGTTAGAGTCGGCAGCGTGACCATTTCCGCAACACTCGTAGAACGAGAAGAAAAAAAAATACGAGCGATCAAGATCTGAAAGCGCGAAACAATTGATGATTATACAAATCACGTACTGTTTCTCTTTTGATCTGTTGAAAAGATCTCAGATGAACCGTTGCCCCCTCTTTTTTGTATTATTTACTCATACTATAACACTCATTCCTTCCCTCTCTCTGGTATCCTCTCACTCCCTCCTCCTTAGCCGCCCCGTGCACTTTATTAGACTTTCTTCATAATATTGTATAATTAAAAGAAAAGAGAGAGAGAGAGAGAGAGAGAGAGAGAGAGAGAGAGAAGGATTGTAGAGGGGAGACTGTAGTAGGATAATATAAAGAAAAATAAATATACATGTATTCGCGGAAAGATATATTCACAATCAACTGAATTTTACCAGACGCAACTTGCTTGTAGAAATTGCAAGCGCCGATCAGGGAAGCATTATTTCAGCTTGTCATCATCTCAGCGAGACAGAAAGAAGGATATGTAGAGAGAGAGAGAGAGAGAGAGAGGGGGGAGAGAGAGGGAGAGAGAGAGAGACTTAGAAAGAGAGAGAAGGGAGGGATGATGAGATGAGCTGAGGAGAGTCGAGCAGTAGTTACTCTGGGGGAACTTGAAATCGTGGATAGAAGTACAAGCGCCGCCGGGAGTATTTATCGTGTCGCAGTTTCGCTCGCTGCTCCGCATCGCTAGCTCAGGTATTCTACCGTACTCTCGCGCATTCGTTAAATGACTAAGGTAATAGCCACGAAACGTGGAATTTTTACATTTCGCTAGCGTTTCTTCGTCGGCGACGCGCGCGCTTTTCAGTGAAGAAGCTGAAATTCCTCGACACGTAATTAAAGCGCGACGCGCTCCGATTTACTTCGCCAGTATCGTTGTGAGATTTGAAAATTTCGAAAATTAACGAATTCGACAATAAAACCTGTAGATTCTATAAATACAGGAAAACAAGTGCATCGAGGAAAAAGAGCAGAGTCCACAAGAAGCGTATACTGGGAATGCATAAAACTCGACGAAAAACTCGTAATTTATTATTTTATCGCTGAGTCGATAAAACAAAAAAAGAAAAAAAGACGCTTATCTTGATCTTTTTTCTTCTTTTGAAGGTAAGTTTTTATTTTAACTAGCAATGATTGAGACTTAGTGTAGGCTAAATTTCAATAAATCCAGCGCACATTTTTTATAATTTATGACACTGTAAATATTTTTTGTAAATAACAATTAACCTTTGCAAAACTTTTCTTCTTTCTTTTCCTGTTTTTTGATTCCATCATATGATACAGTATTATCATTTAAAGATAGGCTTTTATCCATACATTCTATACAATATATTTTCCATTTATTTATTTACAGCGATCGACAGACCACTTTTTAAAATAAATACATTTTTGTATAAAATTTAAAAAAATCATTAATTGGCTGTGAAAAAGATCATATTATTAATTACTGTATAAAGTAATAACGAGAATGCACTACTATATATAGAGTAAAAGAATGCCAATTAATTATTTAGTTGCACTAAAAATTTCAGCTTCAAAGCTACTGTAATTATATTCAAACAAACTTTTAGTTTATTTTATTTTAACATTAATAGGGAATAATGACAAATATTTTCGATAATAATGCTTACGAGTATGTTACATAAACAACGTGTCCTCAATCTTTAAGTGTCTTAATAGCATTTATGTATATCATATGTTTTACTAAGAGGAAAATAATATTAGTATTCTATTATAAATGATTTAATTAATTTAAAAAAAGTATAACTCAAATTATGGAATCTTTAATGTTTACTGTTATCCAATTAATTAATATACTGAACTTTGAGACAAAAATATTTATAAAATAAGATTTTTTAAAATTATTTCTTTTTAAAAAGTATAATTCAATTTTAAAATGATGATTAAAATAAAACTTTAGAATTTAATAGCTTTGTATACTTAAATTTTTTAATTTATATATCAATTGCTTAAGCATTAAAAAAAATATATAAATTTCTAATCATTGCGATTCACAGAATCTTCATGATGCATACTTTAAGAAGATCTATAAAAATTAACTTGTTTAAATCAATAATTTTATTAGTATATAAACTTTACGGCATTAATATTTCTTTTTAATAAATAATAAGTTAATATTTCTAGGTATTCTATTTAATTACCGAATCTCGCTAATTCAAAATTCTATGCAATAAATTTTTCGATAATTTTCAAGTTGCATATAAATAAAGTAATTTTCGTATTTGCAGATTAACCGCTATAGAAGCGCAAAAATTCATAGAAGAATCTTATTAGAAAGTATAAAGCTTTTGTGTATAAAATATTTTGTGTATCCTATAAGCAAATTTCACTTTTAATAGCTTTTTTAATGATTAAAATTGACAAACATATGTTCGCATTGAATTTTTTCTTTTAACCTTATACTAATATTAATTATTTATAACAAATATAATTTTCTAATCACTAATTGAATCTTTTTATTTACTTAAAATAAAATTTTATTTATTTAAAAGTTAGCACGTAAGTGGAATCATTGATTAATCATTGAAATTAAGCGGCTTCATATTTTCATAACTGTGGTGTGAAACTGAATTTTTTTTATTTAAAATATTTATTTATGTATCAAAATAAAATAAGCAGCGCTTAAAAAACGCCTGTTCGACTGCACTATAATGTGCACACAGTATATTTATTAGAATTATAATATTTAATTATTAAGAAGTTATAAATATACAGTATATTTAATTAATTTCAAAATAAAAGAAAAAGATGGGAAAGTTTATTATATCTATATTGTACCACGTTTTTAAAGTTTCATGTAATTGAAATTATATGCACAAACGTATATTTGCGCGTGTGTATCTGTGTATGGATTTGTGCGCGCGCTTTGTCAATCTATATGCATTTTGTTTTCATCTTGACATTAAAATTTTGATAATATTTAGTGAATAAAATATAATTTCATTTTTAATGTTTTTATAAATAAAAAAATATGTAAATAATATTTAGCTTTCTAATTTCCTTAAAAGGAATAATCGTGTAAGTGTTCTCCTAATTGACTAGTCAGTCATTTAATGTTTTTACATTTTTTAATGCCTTTGATATTTTTATAATATTTGTAAAGCTGTAAATGCGTTATCAAGTTATTGATAATAAAATTTTCACACAAATCTTAGATATTTATCCTGTTTCATACATACACGGTATTAAACAAATAAAAATAATCTACCAAAAACTTAGGAGCAAAATATTATCGGAATAATATAATTTAAAATAATAAAAATATATAATATAAATATATATTGAATATAGAATAAAATTATATTATAGAAAATGAAATGAAATAATTTATTTCCAGTATAATTTCGGTAAATCTTTGGAAGCCCGTATATATACAGAATAAATAGTAATGACTAGCGTCAATGGTAAGTTATATCGAGTCTACGGCTTCGCTTTTATAAATTTCTTGAATAATCAGCGATAAAATTAATTATTCATTTAATTAAATGTAGGATTGAAAAATACAAGCACACAAATTACAAGTCAGAAAATCAAGGATACTCAAGATGAGAAAACGGTAAGCATCAAATAAAATACGAAGATAAGGCTTAAATTTATAAAAATTTTAAGCACTATAATTTGAATTATATTTAATAAAAAGTATAAATAACAAAATAGCAGGTCTATGGTTTCGAACGCAATATTCCGAGTACAATAGCGACGTTCATCGGATGCATAATTACAGTCGGTGCATTAAGATTGTTTTTTCATTGGTTTCCCCACCTTTATCTATACGCGACACATAAAAGATGCGATCTCAGACAAGCAACGCAAGTTCTAATAGTGGTACATATTTAATTAATCAATTATAAACTATTCATTGCGACTACATGTTTATGTACATATTTTACAAAAATATACACCTATATCTACACACACACACACACACACACACACACACACACACACACAAGCGCGCGCGCATATATATGTATGTGTGTGTGTCTCTGTGTGTGTGTGTGTGTATGTATGTATGTATATATATTTTTTCAGGATGATTATCAAGGGAAATATAAGTCGTACTCTGTTAAGGAAATAAAATTAGTGTCAACGCGAAATTTAAGGTTGGTCGATCATGCAATTAATGCTATAGACTTAATTACGACTTACCATAATAATAATATTTTTTAAAACCATGATGTGCGACCTGATTATACATCGAATAGCAATTCAAGAAAAACTTAATTATCCGCTAAATGATTTTGCGTAATTAAAAAGCTCTTTGATTCTGTGTGATTGCAATTATTCGTAATCTATTACTGTAATATAATTAATATTCTTGTATCATTACTTAATCTATTTAACAAGCTATTCATTACAATTATTTTTAATTTTTTTATAAATAAATTTTATTTACTGTGTATCAAGAAATTTTTTTGTCTATTTAATTCACATTAATATTTAACTACAAATTAATAATAATTTAATGATTTTATATTATTAAATATTTTTATTATTTTGTATTTCAGTTCTGAATCATTGGCTCGTTTATTTGATAAAATAAACAAAGATTTGATAAATAAAATGAAGAACAAGAATTTAGAATTGAGTCTAGAAAATGGCACAAAATGTAAAGTACAAGAATATAAGGCTCTATGGTATAAAAAACAATGTTATGTGTGGGATGATAAAACGAATGAGTTTTCAAAATTGACTAGTCTCGATAAATATGCTCTCTGCTCCGATCTTAATACTGAAAAAATCAAAGGGTTGTCGCCCGAAGAACAATTTTTACGGTAAAGTTTCATCCATAAAAAATATTTATTATTTTATCTTCCGACGCCAATGGGATGAAGAAAATTATATTTTCTATACCTTCATAATCTTACGTTAATTTTGAGTACATTAGATTTTTCAACAGATTACGACATTCTCCCATATACAATTAGAATAATTCTTTTTGCTGAAAGTGAATAAAAGTGATTCATGTTAAGAAAAATTTTAATTTATAATCAAAAAATAATTTAATCTCTTTACTTTACTTTAATTTGTTATGCTTGTATGCCCATAGATATATATTATTTATTTTCAATTTAACATTACAAAATCGTGTATAATTTAGAATAAGAAAAACATTAAGGGATTATGAAAAAAACTATAATTTATGATATTATCTGATTTAAAGACATTATTTAAAAATAATCTCTTTAAATTGTATTAATTGAAAAAATGATATTATAGTTTTCATGTCAAAATTGAACTTCTTACGTATGTGAATTCGTAAATAAACCGTTTATAAAACTTTTAGAAATGTAAATATTGGAATAATTTTACTAATTTTAATATGTAACTAATTGTAAATATAATAAAAACGTAGTAGAGAAATATGTATTAGCCTTATCGAACTGCGTATATTTCATATATTATATTTCGTATATTTCATATATTATTATAATATACATGAATTTTATCATTTCATATGGATGTGATTGAAAATTTTATCGTGTATTTTATTAATATAATTTTTAAAATATTATTATAAAACTACAGAAAGTTTATATTTTCTTTTCTAATGTATAATGAATTTATGAAAATAGATTGATAATAGCCACTTTTTAAATTCTATGTATTACAATAAATACCCATACAAAAAAAAAGATTTTTTTTTTTAGGCGAATCATGTATGGATATAATAAAATTCTTATACCAGTTCAAGGAATCCAGGTTTTATTTATTCTCGAAATCTTGAATCCTTTTTACGTTTTTCAAGCTTTCAGTTTAATTGTATGGTTTAACGAAGGTTACTTTTATTACGCCATTGCTGTAATGATTATGTCTGCTTTTGGCATCACAACATCTATTCGACAAACGCGAACGGTAAGCTTTACAGATTAAAAAATAGAAAAAATAAAAACATAATATGACAATTTTCATTTATTCCGTTTATTTAACACATTTTAAATTAACGATTCTTTGAAATGTTTATATATATATATATATATATATATATATATATATATATTTTTTTTTTTAATATTTATTCTTTTGTTATTATAATATTTCACTTTGAACGGTATCAATGGCTTTGTTAATTATTAGTAAAAACCGACAAGGAAAAGATCTTAATGCGAAGAAAATTTTATTTTAAGTACGTTTTAATGAGCGTACTTTTTAATTCCTTAGATAAGTAAATCATTAACGAATCATTGCGATGTAAATATCCTTGAAGCGTTTAAAATTTGATTTTTTAAAATATTTTATAAAAATATTAGCATATCACTATAATGTAGAAAAATTTTCAATCCAAGTAAAACTTTTTTTCTAATTTATCTATTATTTCTGCTACAATAGTAAATCCGTAAGTAAAGACAAATTACAGTTAACGTCAATGTTTTTCAAATTCTGTCTTTGCTTTCAAACAAGTCTCATAAGGATTTAATTTCCTTGCATACTTATTGTAAGACTTATTATAAGAAATTATCGCTTACAATATTTGGGTAATGAAAATTTTGTCTATAAACAAATATACTGCAATTTATAATAGTTGTTTTTCTATTGAATAATTGTCTTGCATTCCTTGTAATAGACTCATTGACATCGCCTTTCAGTATATAGTCTTTAAAGTTTTATGTAACTGCACAAGCATCGGCGTATAATTTAATTGCTAAATAAAATAATTTATAGCATTAGTGTGAGAATAGCATTATTAAGTTTATTAAGCAAATCGTGTATGAAATTAGAGTCCTAAAAAAGTAATGTTCCATTTCTTACTTTTTTCGTATGTTATTGAATAACAACTGGATATAACCGAATGCTTTTTCAGAACCAAAAAAATCTACGAAATACGGTCGCATCCACGGAAACAGTCCGAGTGTTAAGAAGCACAGGCATATATGAAAATATCTCCAGCGATGAGCTCGTTCCTGGAGATATTATTGAATTGCCTAAGCACCGAGCAACCGTCACGTGCGATGCGATTTTACTTACCGGAAGCTGCATTGTCAATGAGTCAATACTTACCGGTAAGTTATAACAACAAAAACATATCTTAGCTTATTATTTTTTGTTTTGTTTTCATTTTATAAAGCTTGATTATTTAGTTCTTAATAATATCGTTCACAACTAATTAAGTATTATTAAATTTTAGTCGTTTAAAAACTTATATATCTACATTAGATAATATTGTAATGAAAATTTTCCGAAACCAGTAATTAATATACTTCTTAATTAATATATTTCTTAAAGTGTCGCCATATGAATAACTCAATTGCTGTAATGTTATCATATCTAAATAAACCGCTACATAAATATAATAAATTATAAATAATAATATTTTTAATTAATAATATTAGATTATGTTTAAATTACTAATTTTAGTTTTTCTATCGTCTTCTTTATTACATCATAGGTGAATCTGTTCCAATTACAAAGACTCCTTTACAATCTCAGTCTTGTTTATACAATTCGAAAGAACATTCTCATCATACTCTATTCTGTGGTGCTACAATAATTCAAACCAAGTAATAATAATAACTTGTTAGTTTTATGTTAATTATCAGTTTGATAGAAATTACGGTATTACAGATATTTTATAATTACAGGCAATATGGTAATAAGCCGGTACTTGCGAAAGTCATTAGAACCGGATTGTGGACCAACAAGGGATCATTAATATCAGCTATTCTGTATCCACCGCCAGCTGATTATAAATTCGATCGAGATTCGTACACTTTAGTTGCAATTCTTGTCGCTGTTGCAATTTGTGGATTTTTTTATACTTTAATAATTATGGTATTGTTATGATTGACGAATATTTGAATATAAGCGCATTACAGCATTTTAAACTTTAATTAATCATTATAGTATGAATTAAAAACGTTGTAAGAAAGTATTGTATGATAACGTATCATAAATATTTATTATGCATGTTGTTATAAGTACATAATCAATTACCAAAGAATTTTACCTTTCTACTGCCAATATAATATTTATAAAGTTATTTCATAACAAATAACTAGTTATAAGTGCATATCTTGGGTTTTTACTTTTTATATAACAACTTTACATTCACATTCGCATTCACATTTACATTCACAATAATTTTTATTCATTAAAAAGTTCTCGATACATACTAATAATATAAATGATATTAACGTATAGATTAAAAGAGGAAATACAGTGGCCAATATCGCTATAAAAACCTTGACAGTATTTACTATAGTTGTTCCTCCAGCCTTACCGTCTGTCATGGCTGTTGGAAAAATGTATGCTATTTTTCGATTGAAAGACAGACAAATTTATTGTATTAATACCAGAGCAATAAATATTTCTGGTAGTATTGACTGCGTTTGTTTTGACAAGGTAAGACCCACTTAAAATTTATCTAATTTCAAAACGAATCTAGAAGTAATATGGCAAAGTTTGTAAAATAATTTCCCTTTTGAGCATAATAATATGATTAAACGTGATTCAATTTCCAACATTTTTAATTTACTCAACTGAAAAATAATAGCTTTGATAGCGTAAACAATACCTATTTATTTTTAACGATATTAGCTCTGAAGCAAATGTAGATGAGAAGTTTTCCGTTTAAAATTCTTTAAAATTCTTGTTAACGAAAATATTACAACTAAAAAAAGTTGATAATATTCTAAGAGGAATTGTTCAGTTAACAAATTCTTTTTTTTATGTATTGAATAAAATGCAATAAAACGCAATAAAGTGCTTTAAATTGAAAGATGTATATACTGTTTTAGACTGGAACATTGACAGAAGATGGTTTAGATTTGATGGGTGTCATAGTATACGAGGATAATAAGTTACATGAACTTGAGATAAATGTTCAAAATGTACACGCGACACAAATATTTAGGGGGATGTTGGTCTGCCACAGTCTGGTAATTGTTGATGATGAGTTAAGTGGAGATCCTTTAGATGTCAAGGTAATAATATACTATATTTTCACATTATTATAATTGTTGTTGTTGTTGTTGTTGTTAATGTTGATTTGTAATAGTTACCAAAGTAATTTTACAATAATATGTTTTACAACAACAAGAAAATTGAATTAATATTCATATAATTAATCCTAAAACTAATTTAATTATTAGTGATATTTTTTTATGTTTTAATTTTATTATCAAAGTTAAATAAATATTAATAATATTTATTAACAAATTCAATTTGGATTAATAGTTATAATTAGGACCTTTTGGTGCATATACCTATTTAATAAATTTTAATTAATGATTTTCGTTTAAAAGTAATTAAAAGATTTTATTATTGTAATAAAAATTACAAACTACTTCTAGGAAATAATTGTAATTTAAATTTATAATTAATGTGTAATTTATGTTCTGACTTAAATGATGATTTTATAATTTATAGAACTTATTTTGCGATTTATGTCCGCAGTTTATCACTTCACTGTTATTTTTATATCAAGTTCAATAAAAAATATAAATAAAAGCTATTAAAAAACAAAAAAAAACAATAAAAATCAAATAAAAAACACGAATTGGAATATTTTCATTCTATAATTGCTAAAATTTTTATGTAATTGTTATAGTTATAAAATAGTATTTATAGTAACCTTATATTATCTTTAAAATTTATGTTTCAAAGAGCAGGAAGTTTAAATAATAATAAGAAAATAAAATTAAAATTTATAAATTGTACTAGAAATGATTTATATTATACTAATTATATGATTATATTAAATAAAAAAATTATTAAAAACAAATTAAGTGCCCAATGATCAAGATCTATTGATAGTTAAAGTGAAATTTTTCAGTTTTACGGAAGAGTATGAGTAAAGAGTTATACAGCAGAAGGCATTTGAAGTTAAAAGAAATTCCGAATTAAATAAAAGATAGGAATAAAAATAATAGTCTAAACTCTGATTTCGCAGATGTTTGAGAGCACGGGCTGGGAACTACAGGAGATGGATTTCTCGAACACGTCGAGACTCGGATCGCTCCATGCTCTGAATGTCATTCGTCCACCGATGGCTAATCCTCGAAAAGAGAAAATCGAGATAATCCAGCAGTATCAATTTTCAAGTACGTTACAACGAATGTCGGTGATCGCGAGATCAACGCTCACCAGGAAATTCGTCGCTTACACCAAGGGCTCACCGGAGATGATTTTGAGCATGAGCACGCCTGAAAGCATCCCAAATGACGTTATGCAGAGGCTCAGCTATTTTACAGAGCGGGGCTACAGGGTTATCGCGATGGCTTACAAGAACCTCGACGTAAACGATGAACAGGTGAGCGAGAATGTGTTCTTAAACTCTCATCGGCGAGTGAAACATAATTGAAAAAATTCCCCTCTCGCAGCTTATGACTTTATTTTACGCCATTAAGTTGGCGAGCGCGAATCAACGCTTACAAACAATAATAATCCCGCAAAACAAAGATTATTTATTCCAACACTACTTTTGCTACTTTAGTTTACAGCCGATTTTTAATGAACCAATCGTATTGTTCCCATATTTTTCTTCTTCTTATTTTTTTTTTTTTTTTTTTTTTTTTTCAATGGTCCGAGTCTGTACACGAAATACAGATTATTTCATTATTATTTTACGTAAAAGATATAAGGAATAATTAATTAATACACTATCTCGAAGCCATGCGATTCCTCCAACGTAAAAAAAATTAATTTTTCAATATTTATATTAATTAATTATGAATAATTAAAATACCAGCAACTGTTTGTTCTATTGAAGAAAATGTTTCCATTAATCAAATCCTTTTCTTATTTTACAATGCGCAGCTATATTATTGTAGTATTGATTATATAAATAAATATTATACTAAAGACATAAAAATACTAATAATAATAATAATATATATGTATGTATGTATATATATATGTATATATAATGTATAAACTAAGTCAATATAAAGCATTATCTTTTTTGTTACTAAAACAATTCTTGCCATAAATTCTATACTTTTTACATAATTCTGTTTAATCAACATTGTTCGCTTCTAACTAACACTTTATATTATTTGAAAATTATATAATGAAAGTTATTAATATTTATGCTTTATAAGTTTTATTTGTGGGCTGTATTTATTGGTTTTTTTCATATATACTTCAGTTTTCACTTTCAGAAAGGAGTAAAATGAATCTATAAAACTAAAAATTGCAAAAAATAAAAAATTGGCATTCATATATTTTCAACATGATTATAAGATCTTTAGCGATGAGCGAGTGTTTTTGAAATTACGAGCCTCTACATTCTCAGATAACTAATATTTTAGAAAATTTCACCTATGCTACCTACGAATCGAATAATTTTTTTTTAATATATATATATATATATATATATACACATAGCCACACACACACACACACACACACACACACACACACACACACATATATATATATACATATATTAAAGGTATATATTTTTCAATTTTAGCTTTTAGTTTCAAAACAATCTTTTAGAAAAATTTATTTTTAAATTATAGTAGATGATTTTCATTGAACTCTTTTTAATTATCAATCTAAAAGTTAAATCGAATGTGCTAAACGCAAACTAAATTTGAACTTAATAATTGAATATATTACTTGGGCAACAAACTTATATAAAGTTTAAACTTGAAAATAATATGGAATTAAAGCCATTTATTCTTATTAGAAATCATAATTGATTTATCATAGATTTACGTACGATCCTAATCAATTTTATAATATGCTTCAAAAAAATTAATAATTAGAACTGCTAATAAACTATTAATTGAGTGGAAATAAATCGTTGTTTGTAAATAACTATTGCCGCGCGTATTAGTTTATAATGTATTAGTAATATCGCTCTTGTATATCGCTGTTTTATCTCACGTAAGTTCGTGACGTAAATGAATGTCGTAAACATTTTTAAATACTTTGGATATATTTTCAAATTATTCAAAAAGTATAATGTATGATATTTAAATTTAAAGAAAATATTAATAATCTCATTATAAATAAAGGTCCACAGTATATTTTATTGATAAATTAATGATACAAATTTTTAATCTAAAATAAAATTTATTTGCCGACCTGAACAAAGATATATTAAATATGTCATATTTAAAAATATTAATTGTTAATTAATTTTAAGTTAATTAAAATTTACTTTATTATTTAATAAATTAAATTAGGATATTAAAAAATTACAAAAAAATTTTAAAATTTTTGCAAAACCGTACAATTTTAATTAAATAAAAAAGTATGGACCATTTATTTGAAGATTTTTCATTTATTTCATAAATATGTATAAATAATACAAATTATTCCTAAAAAATAATTTTTATTAGTAAACTTAAGTTATTTTGTAAAACAAATATAGTTCATATATATAAATCATGAATAGAGTATTAACAAAAAATATTAAATTAAATATACTATTCATAATCGTAGCATTAAAATTATGATTAATTAAAAGGTTAAATGTATTTATATGTAGATGCAGGTATTTTTTTTTTTTTTTAATAATTTTCTTATTTTCTATTAATTGATATAAAAAGTCGTCAACCAAGTGTATACGTGACTAACAAACATAAGTAAAAAAACTGTAATGAATGCATTTGGAATGCACATTCTCGAGGTAATTTGTTTTTCTTTTTTTTATTTCTATATTCTTTTGAAACCGTTATAATGTCGGCAACTATTAATTTATTGCAAATATACGTTTTACGAATTAATAAAAAAAGTCAATGGCGTAGAACAAATTATCTGCAATGCTGTTACAATATTATGAGCAGCATCTTAAAAAAATAAAAGAAAATATTATAAAAGCTTCCTACGTTTACATTAATTACTTTTAAGATCGACAATACTTTTTACGCAATATCGAAATACATCTAATAATACTGACCTTTAAAATCCAAATTGTTTTTTTTTCTATTGTAAAATGTGCGCCCGAAGATAAGAATATATTATCTAAAAGCATTTGCTTTTAATGATTTGTTTATTATATAAGGCTATTTTTCGATTAATATATATGAACATTATATTCCCTTCAAGACAATAACATTAAGGACTAAATATAACCTTAAGTTAACCTTGAAAAATTACAAGCACAAACATTTTTGCATAATGAAGCTGTATATCTTATAAACCGTTTTTTTTTTATTAAGCAAACGTTATTGAAATAGTATAAAATAGCTTGTATAGTTCAAAAACTATTCATTTTAGCAATAATAAAAACTGTTTTAAAATTTAATTGCAAATAGAAATTAAAATATGTATTAAATTCAATATTTTTTAAAAATTTTCTTAAACATGTTTAAACATATTTATTTAAGAATTAATTTAAAATTATTGGTAATTTATGATCTCAGTTATTTTCAATCAAAGTATCCGCTACTTTTGATTAGATTTATCTAATATTAATACTGTCTGTGTTGTTTTCATAATATCATGCTGTATATATAGTATGTTATTCTAAGAAATCTAATATGAGATGTAATAATCGGCTTTTAAAAAAAAAGAATGCACATTTAAAAATGTTATAAAAACTAGAACTGCTTTATGATTATGAGATACGAATATATGCTGTAAATTAACTTTATATATATATATATTAATAAAATACTATCTTTGATATAAAGAAAGTATACACTGTTGTATGTGTTTTGATCAATCTTTTGACAAATGTATTAATTACTATAATAATCTTTACTTTTAATTTTTACTAATTGGATTACTTCAATCAGTTTTAATAAAAAATTCAAAAGTACTCATTTTAAAATATATGTGTATAACTTTATGCTAGAATATTACATATATATATATATTTGAAATAATAAAAAGACCAATTATAGTAAAATATTTTTTCATTAAACCTTCAAGAAATAAAAGACTTACAACATTGAATTTGATGTTGAGAATACAATCAAACATTTATAGTTTTTTAAGAGTGATAAATCATTATTCTGTTATTAAATATAAAATAATTATTAATTAATACATTCTTAAACGGTGTTTTTTATCTTACAAATTATATAATTTTAATGAAAAAAATTTAACGTTAACTAACATTGTACTAACACTTGCATTAAATTCATATATTAATAAATACATTAGTATTTACTGAAATACTAATAAAATAATTTTAAGTATTCTTGAATGACAGTAAATATAATAATGTCAATCATGTTTCTCATATCTTCAATTATAAAAGATATAATTTATTTGCGATTCAAAAGTATTTCATTAATACTTTTTTTTTATAAAAATGATATTGTATTATTTTTTAATACAAACAATAATATTCATTTGTAATGAATACAATTACCGCAGCTTTTTTAAGATATATATTTATATTTATATAATGTATTTGCAATTAAAAAAAATTTAGTATGCATCAATTATTAAATATAATTTGTAAAATTTTATAATAAATTTGAAAATAAAATTTATTGAAGGTTCAAAAAATTCCCAGAGAAGAAGTAGAAAGAGATTTAGATTTCGTTGGGCTAATTATTCTGGAGAATAGATTAAAAAAACCAACAACCAAAGTAATTGAAAATCTGAGAGATGCTAATATTAAGACAATCATGATAACTGGTAATAAATTTAACTGTTTCCTTTTTTAACACTTGTTTCTATACAATATTATTAAACCGTTGACAATTAAATTTATTTACAGGTGATAATATACAAACTGCCATAAGTGTTGCCAAGGAATGCGGAATTTTGTCTTTCGAAGAGACTGTATTAAATGTATCTGTGTTACCAGCAGTAAATAAAAACCAGCCTCAAATATACTTTAATATGCAAGGAATTCCACAATTGGTATAATATTTTCTTTACCTACAGATAATTCGTTGTTTTTGAACAATATTTATAATATAATACAGCATATCATAGAAGTAATTAATATTTAACTTATTTGAAATATACGTTAAAAAAATAATTAATCCATTAATGTAGGAAATCGTTTAGTATTTTAAATAAGAATTTTTAAGAAACTATTAAATTACCAATTAAAACTTAATCTTAAATTATAAAATGAATCATAAATAAGTTTTATGTATTTTTTAGTATTTTTTTTTTTTTTAGATGTTAATAAATGTATACGCGAATGAATCATTCGAGCATGTACACGAATGTGTGTGTATAATATATATACAGTACAATATAGTTACTAAATATTAATAGTAAATATGAATTATTTACTATTTTTTTAAATACGCTTGAAATTTTCATAAACTTATTGTTCGTTTATAAATCCCTTTAAATAATTAATTGAACGATTTGTAATTAGTTTTTTAATAAAATGAGAAAATGATCGGCCACTACATATGATTAAAAGGCTTGTATACAAAATTTAATGCTTTTTTATATGAATTTATTATTTATTAACAGGATAAAAAGTTAAAGACATTAACGCTGGAAGAACTTGAATTCGGAAATTATAAACGTGATTATAAATTTGCATTGACGGGCGATACCTGGCAATTATTGCGTAAGTATTACGTGGACATTTTACCAAGGATCTGCACTAGAGGCGTTGTCTTTGCAAGGATGAGCAGCGATCAAAAACAACAACTTATTATGGAATTGATCCAATTGGGCTATTACGTCGGTTCGTATATATTTTATCTATTCAAGAATTTTTATAATATATATATATATATATATATATATATATAAATGCAGCTAATTAATCTTTATTAACAATCAATAATTTATTACTTTCATTTTATTATAATTAATTTCAAAATAATTATGATAAATAATTTTTAATAAATTGTAAAATAATTAAAATTTAAATTTATAGAGTAGATAGTGTAATTAATTATTAAGTACAATATATACTTAGATATTAACGTAAAAAAAGTTAGTAAAATAAGTATTATGTACATCAAGTTATACAATAATATTATGTATATAATAACAATATTTTACATACAAATTATTTTTACAAAATTATTTATGCTTTTTGTAAATTTTTAGCAATGTGTGGTGACGGTGCAAATGATTGCGGAGCTCTAAGAGCAGCTCATGTTGGAATTTCACTTTCCGAGGCCGAATCAAGGTATTACATTTATACATTTAATTATTGTATTATTCACGTTTTAAAACTAATACACCTGAAAAATACATCTATTCTTTATAAATTAATTACAACCCTTTAGTTCTCTGGAAATATTGGGTATAAAATAATGGTCAATATTTTTCATTCTGACGACAAATAACAATATCTGATACATTATATAAAAAAATGCGTGAACAGTAAAGTTACGATTGACCGAATTCTCGTTTTATAGTTTAATTGCTTCTTTTTTTATTCAAGTCACATTCAGATACTATGAATAAATAATTCTCTGTTACAGCGTTGCTAGCCCATTTACATCGCGAGTTCCCGACATAACTTGCGTTCCGACAGTCATACAACAAGGCCGAGCGGCTCTGGTCACTTCTTTCGGTATCTTCAAATTTACAGTTTGCTATTCGCTCACTGAATTTATCAGTACTATCATTCTCTACACTATCAGCTCTAACTTCACAGGACTGCAATTTTTCTACGTGGACGTACTTCTTTTTGTAAATTTCGCCTTTTTCTTTGGCAAGACCGAAGCTTATGACAAATGTTTAGCAAAGGAACCACCGACATCCAGCCTCGTTAGCTTTACTCCACTATTTTCACTCACAGGTCATACTATTCTAATAGCCATATTCGAATTAATTGTTTATTATGTTGTTCAGCAATTAAATTGGTTCACACCATTCGTCCCGAAAAACGAATTTCTTTACGATTGCTATGAGAATTACTCAGTCTTTTGTTTATCCACTTTTCAATATGCTATAATAGCTTTAATATTTTCCAAGGGCGAACCTTATAGAAAAGCTGTTTATACAAACAAATGCTTTCTTCTGTCAATTATTATATTATTGGTCCTTAATATATATATAACTGTATATCCAGCTCAATGGGTTGCAAACTTACTTGAGCTTAAAATGCCTCCAGTTTATGATTGGAGATTCATTATTATTGTTTTCGCATTTATAAATTTTGTAGTTTGTATTTGGTTTGAATCTTTCATCGTAGAATATCTCATTCAGAAGAAAATTAAACCTAGATTATATAAACCTGAAAAGTCAAAGAAGAAATATATATTATTGGAATATGATTTACAGTATAATCAAAATTGGCCACCAATTAGCACAGAACTACCAAATTTACCCGTAACACCTAGTTATGAAAATATCATAAGTTCAACACGAAAAGCAAGTATTGCTGAATCAACCATTTTAGCTAGTATTATAAATGAAAATGAACAAAACATGCAAAAGAATAAAATTTGTATGAAAAATGGAGTTGACAATTTAGCATTTAAGAATGATTCGACTGACAATGAAATTGGTAAAATGTGATACTATGTAATTCGTTTAAAAAGAAATGCTATTATACTTTACATTCATCTAATAATTAAAATACATAGTAATTGATTTAGATTTATTACCTCTCAATGATTATGTTAAATAAAAATATATCTTTATCAGTCCATTATTATAAGATTCGTACATATGCTACTCTAAATACTACAAAGATGCATATTTACTTAAATAAGTAGTTAAAGTTATTGTTACCTAAGTCAGTAATTTGTTATATTTCTTAATAATAAACTTGTTCATTAATAAAATAAAACAAATTACAAATCATCAATCGAGAATTCCAATCGTCTTCAGAGCCTATTATTTCAATCGTTTTTGCATTTCCTGAAATAATAAATGTAAATTTGTATAAATTCATGTAAAATATTGTAAACAAGTGTAAATGAATAAAAAACTATGTATTTTTCCTATATGGTTCTGTTAATTATTAATTTTTCAAGTAAATTTTATAACTATTTATTACCAATAATAGAATCATGATTTTTTTCTAATTCATTTTGTATCCATTGCCTGTAACGAAGTACAATTTTATTAAGCATGTGTATTGTGCTATTGTTGATACTTCTTTTAAGTAATAGCATAGGAAGTGATTTAACAAACTCTTTAAAAGCACTTTCACTGTAAAATTAAATAATCTTCAGTAAATATATTTTTATTTTTAAAAATGAATTTATGAAACTTCATTTTACCTATGTAAAGAATTTAAATTATGATCCATTGTGATATCTGTAAGCATCGTAAATAACTGTACTTGTAAATTTCTTTTTGTTTCATGTAAATATGCATTTATTACACTTTTCAAAATTTTTTGTAATGAAATGTTATTTTTATAATAAATATCATTTGCTTCTATAAACAAAACTCTTAACACCTTAATAAGAGAAGGCACTGCATATGATTGATTATTTGTCCAATTATCAAGTTTTTCTGTCAAAAAATCATCTATTAATATTGATAGACTATTTAAAATGTTTAAAAATTTTATTAAATTATTCCTTACCTATTAAAAAACTGAGAATTAAGGAAATGCAGTCTTTATCTAAATAATCAATTTTTGTATCATTAGGTATTGTTGTAAACCAGATGTAAATATAACATAATATTAGATTTTCTTCAAGGCAATCTCCTTTTGAATTTACTATAAATTCTTCTTCAGATTTTTTTGCTCTAATGCCAGACTTTTGTTGTATGTACGGAAATTCATGAAAAATATTTTTAATAAAATTACTCTGATATTTATTTCTGTACCATGATATAGATGACGTTTTTCTACTTTCATTTTCAAGAATTTTTATATATTCAATAATGGATTGAATTATATTTGTTATGCATTTTAAAAGAGATGCAGCCTCATTAGAAATAGTTAATTGTGTATTAATAAAACCATGTCTCTGTGGACGTACTTCTAACCAAGTATCAAACAGTAAAGACATTAATGAATCAATGTAATTTTGTAAGGAGTCCAAATCTAATGGCTTATTAATTTCATTGTATGAGTGATTTTCAAAACTGATTGAACAAATCGTTAAACAATTTGAATAATAAAAAGGAAAAAAATCATTTGTATCTTTTACATGGTAGATTTTTGATGAATGTATCGATGAGTCTATTTTTCCACTTCTTTTATTATGAACAATAGATAACATAAAATTCTGTAAACTATTTAAAACTTTTATTCTCCATTTTATGCAAGTATTTTTTGAATTCAAATTTGTTGTTAATTGTCTTCCCGGTTGAGCTTGTACACTAAGTTTAGAAATCATATCCAATAAATACAAAAGAATTTTATGGCTATTGCTTGTAAGAAAACTATCACAATGTTCAATCATTATGTCCAAAAATAGTAAAGAGTCTTCCATTATATTTTGATCTATGTAAGTCATTGCACATGTTAAATATGAAACTAAAATATTGCAAAATGGGAATATTTGATTTTTTGGAACTGCACTTAAAATAAAATTTAAAGCTTTTAATGATTCTCTTCTGACAGCCATTTCCTTATCAAGAATTAAAGCAGAAATTCCTTTAAGTAATTCACTCAATTGGACATTTAATACATGAACTGTATGTTCTGACACAATTTGTTTTAATTCTCTTATTGCATCTTGCCTCACTGATGAATTATAATGTTGGAGCCTTGTTAAAAGATCCTAAAAATTTTTTAATTGTAGATTTAAAAAGTACATATTCGTTATATTTTAATATTTATTAAATTTTTCTTTTTATTTAAAAATATTGAAAATCTAAATATCTATTATACCTTCACATTAAGTTTTCTACGACTAAGAATTTCTGTTACATCTTGACGTTTTAATTGCTCACGAATTACAATTTTTTTAACTCTGAAATTTGTTTCTGTGATATTTAATCCCTTTGGTAATCGTTTTGATCCTTTAGTTTTTAGTTTAACTTTAGCCTTTTCAGACTTTAAATGCTTTTGATGCTTGTGATTTTTACCCATAATGAAAACTTTATTAAACAATAATTAAATTGACGCTTACAAAGATTAAAATATTAATTTTAATATTTTGAAAATGTTATATACAAACTTAGTATTGTAATTGTATTTTTATAAAATATATAAATATGTTTAAGAAAAATTGTGAAGTAGTATTAAACTATTATTTTTACCGAAATAAACAAAATAAAAAACTGACCGTTTCCTGTTGCAAATACAGTGCAGTAGGATACTGCTCAGTATTAGAAATTTTAATTAATAATAATCGCACATCGCCAAACACGTGTACGCAAACCGCATATTCAAAAAAATTTGTAAATAAATTTGAAGGCTAAATTCAAGATGGCGTGGTACTTACGTCCGCCATATTGAATTCAACCTGCTTTAAGCACTGCTGGACAAAGTAAAAATGATCACAAACACGTCGTCTGCAACGTTTTATATTGATTATAATTTTATAAATTGTTTTGCTCACCCGTTGGAGTTATCTGTATATTTTAAAATTTTATATTACTACCTATTCTTAAAAAAGTTATAAATTATCATTTTGCCAATACTCTATGATAAATAAATATTCTAACCAGCAAACGTTAGTTATGTATCAGACAACGAAAATATCGTACATAGTTACGGTAAATTTAAAAGTTGAGTTAAAAAAATTTTATATAATAATAGTTAATATTTTATATACTTGGATAAATATTTTTAAAATTTTTTAAATTAACAATTATGATTTAAGCTTATAAATTAGCTATATGGAAACATATATGACGATTTCAGTATTTTCAGTTTGAAAAAGAACGCAGTAAAAATGCCGAAGGCTTATTAAAACATATAAGCAATGGTAAATGATCATAATATCTTTTGGGTAAAATAGTTTTATTTAAAAGAATATCACCGGGAGAATTCTATTTTATCTACATCTGGTAAAAGTGCTTTAAATTTTTAATATAATTTTATTATTGATCAAATAAGTTCACTATGCTAATATTATACTTGAAAAATGATGATCTTGATGAAAATAGAGAATCCCTTTAAGTTAAAATGAGTACAATTGAGAGACTTATTTAAGGAAATTAGAAAAAAAGTAAAAAAACGAGGATGATTTTCGAAAATGAAATACGATAATACGTGTTCTGAATATTGTTGATTTTGAAGGTGAATGAGTAGCGGATAGTTGAGGACTATCTCTTAGCCAATGAATAATATTTTTTGAACTGAAATGTCTCATTTCTCCCATGATGTAAAGTTCAGCGAATTCAGCATATTAAACGTAAGGAAGTATGATACGAAAGGAGATCGAAAATTCTCGTCTAGCTTTTTCTCGATTTCTTCATATTCATCATGGCAGTAGTAAATGATAGGCAAGGAGATAGCGGGTAGAGGTTGAGGAAGAGGTTGATGAAGATGAAGTATAAAGCGTAAGGTATATGATGCGCGAGTAGTGGTACGAAGCAACTTGCCGAAGCTGGCGAGGGTTAGAGATGGGGGTAGAGGTCGCGGACTGGGAGGAGGAAAAGGGGTGGCCAGAGCCGAGCGAGACAGGAAAAATGGGAATTTCTCAACCGGGGGTGTGGGCAGCGGGGAGGGGCCCTTCCTTGAATGCGGAAAAGAGGGAATTGGCACGGGTAAGAAAGGGAGGTCCGGTGAGGAAGAGAGCGAACGGCGTAAAAGCGTAGTCGTGTCGCACGTACGCTCGTCTGACAGCGACGTGCCCGGCATCGCGAATCGCGGGGGCCTCCTAACCAACCCCCAGCGAAGCCCCACCCCGCTTCGTTCTGACGCTATCTCCCTCTCGATTCTCCCACCCGACACTCTGATCCTCCCTCGGTCCCTCAGTCCCTCCCTCATTCTCTCTCACTCTCTCTCTCTCTCTCTCTCTCTCTCTCTCTCTCTCTCACACACACACACACTCTGTCTGTCACTCACAGTTTTTCGCATTTTTTTCTCTCTTTGTATTTACCTTAACTTCGTTGTTTCTATTCCCCTCTTCTATCTCCTTCACTACCAGCGCTCGATGTCTCTCTCTCTCTCTCTCTCTCTCTCTCTCTCTCTCTCTCTAATTTTATATTTATTTTTAACTCCGTTTCTTTTCTCCTCGATACAGTCTTTTCCTTCATATGCGAATATATGCCTACGTTCTGAATAAGATTTTCAATATTCCCTTTGCGTTAAGAGTGCCGAAAGTGTACATGTAATGTACAAGAATTGTTTTTTTCGAATGAAGCATAGCCATTCATGCGAGGATATTTTCTAGTGTTGAAAATTTCATAAAATTTAAGTCAATTTAAGCGAACTTTGATGAAGTAATAAATCGTTATATATATATATATATATATATCTTTATATCTGAAAGTTCTTAGGATTTATAAATATAAGTCATACTTTTCAGTTTTAACTTCTAAACAGATTAGTTTCGAACAAACTTTATTTGTACTTTGAAGTTTTTCTTTCAAACTTAAGGATATAAAAATTCTCGTTTGCAATTGTATTTAATATTATTTAATTGTATTAAAAAGTCTTATTATAATTAAAGCATTCAAATATTATTATAATGTAATAACATTTAGTAAAGTTTTTCGAAACATACATTATGAAAAAATATTTATGCGTATATGTATGTATTCCCAGTCATTAAATTATGAATTTTATAATACTCCTTTTACGACGAGATTTAATTATAATTAATAATTATATTATCTATTATAATTATTTTCCATTATTCAATTATCAAATATGATAAAATTCAGTCTTTGTCAATGTCCTTCATAAGTTATATTACTTTCTTAGTAATACTAATAATTCTAACTCCGCTTAGTTAAATTATGAGTAAATTTTTTTATCTTTCTTGTGTCGCTTTATTGAACCCAAGACATTATGCAGACCAAACACATGCCTGCTATCTATCATCAAGATGTATTAGTGTCCAACATTCGCTTTCTGAGGTTGTCTTCGTCCTGCATTATGCACAAGACATTATTTGGTACCCGCACCGGATCCAGAGCAAAGGGCTCTGTCGCCGAGGAGCGATTGAGAGGGACGGATCGGGATAGACGGAGTCGTGACGTCATTCCATATCTATCATGGAGGTATAATAAGGATTATTATTATTGCTGCACTTGTTCCAACCGTGTGTCTTACTATATAGATGCAAACCATGGCAACAATGGCCATACACTTTACCTTATATAACGATGTTTAGTCAACGTAAACCTTGATTTTCTTTAAGGTTTAATAAAATACTAATTCTTCATTTAAATATTTTTCTTGAAGAAAAAAAAATGAAATTTATAGAGTTGCTAGTACTTTTATAAGTTGAATTCAATTAATTTATTTAAATTAAATCTACATAAATTCCAAGTTTCATTAAAATAATTCATTCGTTTAGGAAGAAATATAAGAAATAATTTTAATTCGTTTGGGAATTTCAAACCTTTTTTTTCAGACGCTGTGTTAAATAATTCATATTAAGTTGGTATCAGTTTTATTAAAAAGATTATTTTAGTGCTTGAAAAAGTTTAAATGCATATATAATGTATAATTTCTTTATTATTAGATCGTTAAAATTCGCTAAATAGCGCATTATATATTTAGTCAGCAAGAAAAAAAGTAGTAAATGTATTATAATATGTATCTAAAATGAAAGTATTTATTAAATAAATTTATCCTGAAGTAGTGCCGAGTGACGGTTTATGTTTTTGAAATACCGACAAGAATAATTGCAAGAAAGCTAAGAACATTAGCTTCTGGATGATTTCCCAACGGATACATATCACGACTTATTACGCTGTAAATTCTATTTTCATTTCTCCACGTGATAGCTAATTGTCGGCTATTTCATTCAACCCATAGTATCTATTTCTCATATTGGCAATGAGTTTTTACGATTCTTCTGAAAATTGATTGTTCAACCGCTATACAAAAAATACAGACCTTATGAATTCATTTAGCAAGCATAAAATGAGATAGGTTATCATTAGGTGTTTTGCATCATTACTAGAGTAAGAAAATAATTTAAGTACCTGGCTATCATCATTATAAAAACGACTGCCTCTGAGCAAAAGTTGTGGGTAAATGGGATTTTGACCGTTCAACGTAGAAAATTGATCAGATTAGAAGTGATAGGAAGAAAGGAATAATTAATGAGATAAATTGTTGAATGAGCTGCGATCCAAGTTTTTCGGAGGCTGTGTCGACTGCTGGAAACATTAATAATCAGACTAGACATTGAAGGTCAACTGATAGTGCCTAGTTATCGTAAAGAGATGAAAAATTAGCATTGACAATCGCCGTAGTAGATAATTAAATACGCGTGTGGTCGCGTAGAGGCGCAGCCGCGAATGCTTAATGCTCTGAACAATTAGGATTGCCCGTCCCAAGCCAATGAGTTACTTGTATTTGCGCGCCCCTAATTTCCTGGCTTTGAGATGCGTCAAATTGAGTTGTTAGCCTTTTGTTACTCGTTTTGTGCTTGACGGTCGCTCACGAAACCACGACAACTATTGCAGGCTTTGGCTTTTTAGAGCTTTATTATACAATATGGTCCCCTCTTTACTTTGATTACCATTGCCTAACCAATCAAAATAAAATTTATCATTTTCGATAAAATTAATAAATTTGTTGAAAATTACTCGAATTATATCTACACATGCAATAACATGTTATTTATTAAAATATTTAATTTTATTAAAATTTTAATTACCCTTTTGCGAACGTTAGACAATGACCAATTCAACAGAAAATTTAATTATACATTCAATTTATTGTACATATTTACTACTGATTTATATAATTATTCAATTAATTGATTAGTCCAGTCATTATTTATGATTTACTCTTGAAAAATTTCCATATTCAACTGAAAATATAACAATATTCATATTTATAAAATTGTTATAAAATTTATTTTATATATAAATTTAACAATACTTCATAAGCATTGGATGAATAAGAAATGATTGGAATACTTTTTTGTATCTCGATTATTGTAGAATTCAAATCATTTGTTCCATTTGAATCTAAATCTGCAATTCAACATGCATCCGTCATAGAATTAATTGTATCGCTACTATGAATCAGAGTGACATTTCTAGCATAAGCATATATTCAATTTTAATTTATATAATTTAGTATTTTGAAATGAAAATTGTTGTACTAAAATAAAACAATATTGTTACTTTAATAAATATTATTTTCGTTTATTACATATTTTTTTAATTTTTGTTATTGTAGTCATATATTTATCAGATATTTTATTCAATTAATGTATTCTGATATAACATTAATTACTCAGGACTTATTCATATAATTTATAAAAATAAATATTCATGTTTCATTGTACGAAAATGAAAAGCAGTTATGTTAAAATATTTTTTTATGAAGTCATTAAAAGTTATGTTATTAATGTGGTTTTATTACCATCTATCAAAGTAATAAAATTTGATTCTATGATTATCTAAAACATTGTTAAAACAGTTACAATACTAGCCAATGTCAATCTTCGATATGAGTGTTACGAATACTATTCTGAAGACACTGACAACAATTATTTATGTTTATAATTAAAATGATGAAATATTTATTATTAAAATAATGAGTTGTATCAATAATGCAGCATTGATTCGGTAGGAATTAATAAGTAAGAGCGATTGATTACTATGTTATATTAATCTGATTTTTTAATTATCTTTTTATTCAAATTTCTAGTTTAACAATATTTTTAAAATAAAAAAATCTATACATCATTAAAGTCAATTTCTTTTTGTAATAATACCCATTGAATGCTTGACATGTAAACTTTGAAGCATAAAGTTTAATTAAAGAACAATAAATATTTATATTATAACATTGGATTTATAAATTTTCATAGCTGATAAATTTACATATATTTAATTCAAATAATTAATTATAAATTAACGTTAATTTATAATAATAACTAAAAATTATTAATTTATCTGCAATAATTTCTAAACGCTTATTTAATTATTAATTGAAGTAGTTAATTGAATAATTGAATCTGATTTTTTAAAAGCTTTTAATATATACTTATATATATATATATATATATGTTTAATATTATTTATAATTAATTAAAACTAGTTTAATAATGAACGAATAAAAAATTTTTCGTTAAAAGAGGTTTAAAATTTAGAAATTTTAGATTATTTTATTAAACTATATATTATTATATCAAAAGAAAATTTAAAAAGAGAAAAAAATAAACATAAAAATAAAAAAGTAGATTTACAGATTACAATCTTCATATACGATTGAAATTTTAACACGTAAACGCTCATTATCTACTTATGTACCTGTGAAATATAATATTTATACATAATATCGATAATGATATGTAAAGTTTTTGGATATTAAATATTTTTTAATAATTTATGAAATCATTTTGGACGTAAAAAAATAATTCATAAGTAAAGTAAATTTGATTTATGAAATACATGAAAAAATATTATGTAATGTAAATTTAATATTTAAAATATTTCAACAAATGCGAATTAATTAAGAAAAAATTTGAGAAAAGTTAATTACGTTTTACTTATGAATTGCACTAATTATAATGGCTTTGTAAAATAACGAAGTATAAATATTGATATATATATATATATATATATATATAGAGAGAGAGAGAGAGAGAGAGAGAGAGAGATACGTTCAAAAAGAGAAAAAAAGAAAGTAAAATTTCAGGATTCAAGAATTGTAAAAGTTTAAGAGATAGGTCCAAAACGATGATTATTTATTTTTGTTAAAGAACATCAATCAAGGTTTTGAAGTCGTTCGAAAGGTAAAGCGAGAATCGATGGTGGTGACTAACGCTATGAAAAAGTCGTATAGCTACGTGATAAGCAGCGGAGGTAAGACCAGCGAGAAAGAGAAAGACAAGCTACATACATACTAATAGGACCTCTATGTTTACGGTGTTTTCCGTCGTATCAGCCTCTTGATACAAGCTATGCTACATAGGGAACGTCTTGATGATCCACCGCCTCTATAAGCTAGCCTGGACAACATCTCTAAGAGAGAGAGAAATAGAGATAGAGATAGAGATAGAGATAGAGATAGAGAGAGAGAGAGAGAGAGAGAAAGAGAGAGAGAGAAAGAGAGAGAGAGAGAGAGAGAGAGTGAGATATTAGCTTTACGAGCACTTCGAGTCCTGGTCACGCTGTTTTCGCGACGACCCGGCGCACTTCGATGTTGTACGCGCACGTAAAGGAGGAAGACAGAAAGAGAGAGAGAGAGAGAGAGAGAGAGAGAGAGAGAGAGAGAGAGAGACGGTCAGGGGCAAAAAATCTGTTTCTTACTAGCTACCGTCGTACGCGCACGGGTAGCGGCGCTCGTAAACCTCGGAGGTTATTTATGCTGCCTTCGTCTTCCTCCTCCTCATCGTCCTCATCGTCCTCATCGTCGTCGTCACCACTGCCGCTGCCCTCGAGTAGAACGAGCGCAAGCTATGGAGGTTGTGACAACGTGACGTGCTTACTCCATCACCGCAGGGAGTAGGAAGGAGACATGGACGAACGAGGAAGTTGCATTCGTCTACTGGGGCGCGTCCTGATTTACGAGAGTCATGCACGAGAAAATTATCTTATTGTCTTAAAGCTAAGTTTCGACAAGAAGTTGCTCTCGTCGCGCGGCCTTGGAACTCCTTTCGGCTTCGGCGCGACTGAATTGATCGGAAAGGCTGCGGAGGACATTACGATGTTAAAAATTTTGAAAATAATTCGTCACATGTTCAAATATTATTCATATAATAATTTCGCAAATGAAAAAATGAAATTTCTTAAAGTGTTATAATGTCCACAGTTACATGTTAAATTAATAAGCAGAAATATAAGAAATAATTATTTATGAAGTAATTTATTAATAAATTTGATTACTCTTTCGTTTATTTGATAAAAATAAATAACATTTTATCGAATATAAAGTTGCCTTTTATTTGATGCATTAAATCGATTGAGACTTGCAATTAATTGAATAAAACTAGAATTCGGATGAATAAAATGACTAAATGAAATAAACAAAAAATGAGGGAACGTCAGTCTTAACTCGACATCAGATTTTGAGAAAGTCAATAAAGGGAAAAAGAGAAGCGTGACAGGTGAAGGCGTCCGAAGGGAGAAAAGTTAAAGAAGAGCGCAGTATATCAGCGGTACGGCGTAGGTTAAGGGTCCGTCGCACTTACGATGATCGGGGTAATTCGTTTGAGTTAAGGGACACAGAGGATGGCTATAAAAATGCATATTTGATGCCGCAGCGCCAAGAACGAACCAACGATGTAAATAAAGAAGGAACAAAGTATTAAGGCTCTCGCTAGCATCCTATACCGTCCTACTTGCATCCTGAACTCCCGGCCTCTGCACAACGTTCGTTTTATTCGTTTTTACGAAGTAACTTCTCTGTCCTCGAGATTATGAAATTTTCTCATTAAACGAACTCGAGCAAAGCTAATCACCAGCAGTCGATATTCATGATGATTAGTTAACTCTCTCGAACAGTGTTAAGACTTCCTATTCTTCTCCCCGCCATTTATCCTGATTCTGTAAAAAGTTTACTCCCTACATTTGATTCGTAGAATTTCGAATTCAAATCACTCAAATAGTATTGCAAATTTTTTCTCCCTTATTCGAGAATCCGTTTGATTATTACTTTTGATGTAAATTGTTTCAAAATAAACCGATACTAATGAAATTATAAATTTATTGAATATAAATTTTCTTTATATTATAAATAAATATTGTTTACTATTTTTTATAATATTAAATGACTGGGGTTTTTTTTTTTTTACTAACTACCAAATATAAATAATTCTTTAAAATTTATAGAAAATGTATCTATTGGAAAAGCATGCATGTAACATTCATTGAATCGCTAATTTTACATTGATTTGCTCATGTCCTTTGGGTAGCTATGGCTGATTAAAGCTGTACTGGCCTCACTCGAATCCTGACTAAATCCGTAATAAGCTCGTGACACGGGTCAAGATCTTCGCTTCCCCTCTTTTTCTCACTCACTCGCTCTCTCTCTCTCTCTCTCTCTCTCTCTCCCTTTCTCTCTCTTTCGTCGCTATCTACAAGTTATTCCGACATTTACTTCCAGACTTCATTACTTTTCACAATATTTGCGCAAGCATCAGAGAATGGCAAGGTTGTTTTTAAATACCAAGTGACTTCTTTTCTCAATCCGATAAATTTTCGAGAGTATTTAGTGGTGAGCCTATAAATGCACGTACGCTGACTGTAACCAACTCTCTTTATTTTCTCATAAGGTTGGAAACAGCGGAAATGAATATAGGCATTTTCTAGAATTTTCACTGTCACATCGTAATTAAACCTTTATTTTATTCATTTATTCCAATATAATATATTTAAAGCTGACTAACTATTCAAATAACATAACCTAATTAAATAATTCTATTGGGTTCATTAAAAATGATATTTTAAAATAATTGCTGAATAATTATTTTTCAGCTCGTTCTTAAATGGATAAAATTATCTAGATGTTTGACATTCTTGGTATTTTTACATTTTAAATTAAAAGCATTTTTGAGACGTCATAAAATTAAGTATTTTGTAAATTAACGTAAATCTGTATAAGTTTGTTTGAATCATAATGTAAATGGGAAAAACATAAGGTAAAGATAGGGAAAAAGATAGAGTATTTATAGGACAATTGCTAATTTTTAATATCAAATAAATTATAATTAAAATTAAATTTTAATGGAAAGCAATATGCTTGATAAAAATGACGAAAAAGGAAATAATGTTTAATTGGAGGGGCTAGAACGGGAGCACATAGTCCGAGCAAAGTTAATTTTCGCTTAAAGTCTTTGATATTCTCGACAGTGCTATGAAAAGTCGTTAGAAATATAGTAATCGTTGGAAGCCAAGGGACATTCCGAAGGGATAAAATCGACTCGACATCGTAAGCCCCTTCCCAAGTGGGTCAGTGGTCAAGTCCACACGCTTTGCATGAATAGAGCTTCCATCAACGAAGGGGATCAAGTGCTTAGGAGAAAATTAAAATGGGGATTTAAAAGCTTGTTCGCTTGCTAATACGAGCTAACCATGAGCATACGACTTGTACGATTCAGTTTTTCTTCAACCTTAGCTTTTGAATATCTACTCGCACCCAGACAGGGACACGGAAATAATAGATAAGAATAAAATATGCTTTTGTGATCTTATTTTTTGCTCTTAGATCGGCAAAAAAGATAATTATAAGAAGAGAAAGGAAGAGTATTCAAAGTACTAGCTCAAAAAAAAAGTAATTTATTCAAACAGTTACGTCAATATGTAGAGAAAGATGCGGAAATTTATTTGTATGTGCGACTAGGGAATTCGATTGGGCTCTTAAATAAAATGTTTTTATTTGACGACTCAGCCGAGCCATTATAGAGGGGCTTAGCATGTATTCGTAGATTGTAATATTGACACTCGGTTCAATTGGCTTTCATGATTTTATCAGGAATCTATATTAGTATTAAAATGTTATTGCTGTAAAATATGCTTTTCTTATCACGAATAATCAATAAAATGTCAAATGTTTATGTAATAATGAAAAATGATTACATGTATATTAGAAGTTAGCTGTATAAGTAAGTAAATACTTTCTTTTCTTTCTTTAATTTTCTTTAATTTTATATAAAAATCTCCAAATGACTAGAATTTTACTAATATTATATATCGACGTATATTCTTTAATTGATTTCATTAAATTTTTTATATTATTTTAATATTTATAATTATAGTGAGTACGAACTATCACAATATAATTTAAGAAATTAAATAATGAATATTATACATGAACAAAATTGAAACTGCAATATGAATCCGAGATTATATACGTACACTCTAACTGTCATTTTACTTAGTAATACAGTATTAGATTGATATGGCGTATTAAAAAATCGATTTAACTATTCAATAAAAAATTTATGAAATATTTAGCACAGAGAAGCTTCGGTTTTAAATGATATCCGCAGATTTTTAAAATTAATACCCAGTCATATAAATGGGCATGTAATTACGAGGGGGAGGTTTTATACCTTTTTAAATAAATCTTGTATCAATTACAGTTCTAAAATTTTAAGCTTCTGTTGCCTTTCCTGATTTTCAATCAGAAAGAATAAGTAGCCGGCGATTATTCAGGCTCGATGGACAGAGCATAACGAGTCCCCCGAGGGCTACTACACGCAGGTGTAAAACGATTTTCCCAGCATGATTGCTATCCACTGCAATACATAAAATACATAAATGAACGCACACTCGTAGAAGAGGAACTGTGTCCTTTCGGCTTTATCGAAAAATGTATCTGTCAAACAGTTTAAATAGTAGATGAGTCAGAAGCCGGCTAGATTTCAATAACTTAACAAGAAAAAAATGGCCTTCACCTTCGACATTAATGATATACGGTAGAATGAGTAAATTGGTTTTAATCGGTAGGCTGAATTTTTCATTGCCAGTTGGCGACAGTTCCATTATTTTTTTTCCATTCGATGGCCGCCTCGCGAGCAATTATACGAGAGCAGCCGCGTTTCCTTCTAAAATTCCTTGGCGCAATATACACGGCTATACATCGTTCCAGCCGGTCCCACTTCTCGGTTCCCTTGTTTCGTTTTGCCAAATAAAAAGACAAAGTGTCGCTCGCATTGCAGCAGCGCTCGAGCTAATAACTTTGGGGGTTGGAATCGGTGCCGATCCGGGGCGCGGCCTCGAGCTTCTGTCCCGCGACCTTGCAACTCTTACAATACGCGGGGGAATAATTCTATCGCCCTCGTCGATTCCACGTTTTCCGCTCGGCCCTCCCCTCGGCTTCTTATTCCGCGTTTTTCTTTCCTGAATTATCTTCCTCGGGCTTTCTCCTCGCCCGTTTTACAAATCGCTGCAGCTCCTCCCGCGCCCCTCTCCCCCATCGCTCTCCCGATCACGAGAATAAATTAGCCGTATTTCACTGCAGCGATGCATCAACTTTTAAATGAATTTTGCCCACCACTACGCTTTCCCTCCTCCCGCCTTTTCAATCTTCCCTTTACATTCTACTTACTCTTTATTTACAAATTCGTACTTTCGATACTGACGCGCACGGATGGCCGAATGCACTCGTCCCAGACGCTTAGATCTCAGATAATATTTGTTCAAAAGTAAATATAACGAGGATAAATCGCTTTCACCGGTTATATTGATCGCTCGAAAAGCATTTGCAGATGTAAAGATTGGCACAGAGGTGTCACTTCAATTGCCACAAGAATAATAGTTTTAGCGATGTCCGTGTTATCGAGACCGGAATCGGCGCTGGAATCAAGACTGGAAACCTTTTAAATTAATATCAATGAATACATACACCCAGGTCCATATATATTATAATTAAATTATACATTATTCCATAGTTACCATTTATCTCTTTTCCGGGCGAATTTTTATTCTTTTAACGAACTTGAGATTAGGTGTAATTTCAATTCGATGATATGCTCTTCAATTTTCAAAATGAATAACCACTTATAAATAAACTTCTTATGGTTTTACTAGTTTATCATATATTTACTTCCACTACCAATCTTAGATAAATTACTAGAGATTTTTAAGCTGAAAGTATCTGAATTTATTAAAAGCAAATAGATTTATAATCAGTTGAATCGATTGAAGGCCATTAGATTCAACTTTAAACAAGACGAAATGTGGATCTCGGAAAATTCGATTCGAGCGCCAGCTACGTCTACAATGTCCAATCTAGATAAATAATAGGAAATAAGGCCATTTAAAAAAATAATTCTGCTTAAGTATAAATAAATATAATAAATAACTATTGTCTTGTCGGATATCGTCCTCGACTCGTCATTAGAGGAATAAATCATTTCGCTTTTGGTCAAAGTAAGAAAATTCCTCGATACAGGGATTTGAGGAGAATATAGCAAATCAATACTTGAGAGGCTCGTCGAGGTAGTCAAAATTTTCATGCATTTTTTAGGATATCCGGGCCATCGCGGAGCGAAATCTTTACAAGCGGAGAAAAAATTTGCATCGGTCAAACGTATCATCCGTCGGCATTACGTTCTAGGCGCAGAAGCTCCTCCTCGCGGCTATTGTTTGTTACCTCTCGCCCAGGAGCCTATAAATTTTCATAGCTATTAAATAAAACATTGCTTAAGGAATATGCATCCCGGCAGCCTACGGTACACGCGGACGTAGGAAAAAACTTGGGGCATCACCTGTCCCGTGTGTGCGTTTGTGTTTGTGTGTGAGCGTAGGCGCCCTACCGACTACCGAATTCCTTCTCGGAGTCTCCCTAGGGAGGGCGATCGTTAATCGCCGGGGCGATTTTCTTTCTCGGCACGTACCTGGATAACCCGTGGAATCAGCGTAAAAATACAAATTTAATGTGACCTCCCCCACCCGTTCTCCCGAGTGACCGATTCCTCCGCCTAGCCAGCATCGTAGCGCGACCGGCTATGTCCATCTGCAAATTGTATTTCAAACCCGATTCCGCATGCGCTCGCAGCCTCAATGGATGTCAAACTTTACATTTGCTTCTCTAGCCCGACAATCGACTTTTTAAACTCGCACTGTACTTTACTACCACTTTATCTTGCCTTATCGACTTTTTCACTTTTGAAACCCGTTTTTAATTCTGGATACCATCGGTAACACATCAACATCGACAGTATCCCATTTGCAACTTGATTTCTTTAATTCAACTTTAATGGCACTGTTTTTTTTTTTGTTTTTTTTTGTTTTTTTTTATAGACCAAAGGCTTCAATTATCAAATAGACATATTTTATGTAGTATCTACTAAGCCATTTATATAACTTGTCATCGTAACAAAAACAAATTCATTAATTTGTTTATTAAAGATAATTAAGCGTTTTGTATTATTTATCTACAAGTATTATCATTATGCATTACTTTTCTACATCTACAGATTCTATTTATTACAATATAGCTAATATTATGAACGCTGAATCGAAAATGTTGAGCCAATTACTTTAAAGCGATAATCGCTTATTCAAATCATAGATAAGTATAGAGAAACGTTATATTTTTATTGTCTTTAAAAAAATTACGTACTAATAAATAGTGTAGACATGTATGGGAGTCCGAAGATTCGTGTATCATCAAATTAATCAGAATGTATTTAGATAGGCATCGACATCGCGGTATGCATAGAGCTTTATTAAATCGAATACGAAATTTTATTACTGGCTTAATAATGGAAGCCTAGCGGAGAATGCGGGGGCGCTAAGTAACTTCTGAGAAATAGGAATATCCATCGGGGTATATAAAGTTCCATGACCATTACAATAAGATCCATCAGCAAGAGCCGCATCGCACTGAGCGGTTATTATTACATACATTGAAAAGAACCGAGAGCCAGTGCTCTTGTAAGTGTAGATATACCACTAAACAATATCCGAGAGAAGCTCGTGTATACACAGTGGGAAGTCAAAGGTCAAATATTCGCGATTAGCATGTATGGAATGACATTGTAGGGAATAAGACGACTCGATCTCCTTCTCGATCTGTGATTTCAGAAGCCACGATTCTCTCTCGTTAAGGCCCTTTTCCCACTATTATACCTTCCAGGCTATAAGGCTTCCATTCTCTTCTTACTCGCTGTACCAAGCCTCTCAATACTCTCTCTCTCTCTCTCTCTCTCTCTCTCTCTCTCTCTCTCTCTCTCTCTCTCTCTCTCTCTCTCTGTAAGTATATAGTTTAGAGTAGAGGTTACTACTTGGTATGCGACTCCCGCTTTTCATTACCAGAGGCTCGTTTCTCGTTTCTCTACGGCTGCAAACAGCCTAAATCTACTTTGGCCCTTCTGCTCGCTCATCTTTACCGTTTTCTCGTGTTCTTCTAGGCTTCAGCCCCTGCGGACACCAGCACCGCTGCCGCCACCCGATTCCACTATCCTAACTCCTCCACTTACCTCAATACTCTTTATGATTTTCTCCTGTCGGCCGCACTGAACCCATTCGCGTACATCATTGTCAGTCCAACATGCATCAACTATCACTAGATTATAAGCACGAGCTTTAATTCTATGGTAGTTTTTGTGAAAATCTTCCACTGCTCCCAATAAAACCTCTAGATTTTCTCAAACTTTATTATTCCTAATGATTATTTATTACAATCTCAAAGCTTAAAGCTATTATTTTCCATCGATACATTAAACACATACATCAATCATTGACTTTCCTAAACTTATCCTCATTAAATTATTATACTTTAACCACGTATCCCACTTCTAAAGTCAATAGGTAAAAATAAATTAATATTTTCTAAAAGAAGTATATTTTTGTTATTTGATTTATCTTGAATTGATCTTATTTATTTTTAGGAAAATTACATGAATGTATATAAACGTAAAATGAGAATAATCTTTGGTGCGAAGAAGCGATGATAATTATTACGCGCAATTTTATATAATATTACAATGTTTATAGCATTTTCATAATCTGACCGTTTATTACAGTAAGAGATAGCTGAAATTTTTTGCCGCAAGTCGTTCGAAGGTAATCCGAAAATTCGAAGCAGCTGCAGAAATTGAATTATGGCTTTTCATAAAGATTTCTAGCGCCCCGCTATTTCCTGGGAAGCGCCGTGACTCTTGTACAATCAACGTATGAAAAGCAGCAGAATCCCAGGCGCAAGGATCAAAATAAGATAGAAGCATAACGCCAACTTCTCTCTGTTTACCTTGTATATAAATGGGCATCCATGTACATTCGAGCCTATGCGAAAAAGAGAGACAAAGACAATATAGCATAACGCGATTACCATGAGCGAGTTGACTCGAGCCTAATGCTTGGCATCATGTCCCTTTAATTCCTCGCCACCTTATTTCACTACTGATGATACAAATAATTCTATTATTTTACTAATACATTACTTACGTATTTAATCTTTCATTGTTTATTTTTGTTTTTAAAGATTTATTAAGTTCTTAAAAATTTTTTAACTTTATTGCTATATTTAGTACATATATTTATTAAAATACTTGCTTGTATTAAAACAATAAATAGATTCTTATTTATAATGTATTTACGGTTAAAATTTGATTGAACAAAAGACTTTATGAAAATTGAAACCTTGAAAGTATAATTTCAGGCAATACTACATTTATAATTTATTTAAGTATTTAAATTGAAGAAGACACGAATTTAAAATAATTTTACAAAATATAAAGAATGATTGTATGTATATTTAAACAAATATCGAAATATATAGAAGTTTTGTTAAAACTGCATACATAAATTTTGTAACATAAAATGTTATATATATATATATATATATATATATATATATATACATAAATCCTAAATTTTGTATAAGTAAGAAATACAGTGGCATTTGGAATTTAAATATTTAAACATTATAAGAAGAACTTTAAAGCTTGAAAAATAATTAAGTCTCGTAAGAATTTAAAATCTTATAACTTCTTATTGTTTATCTTATCATAATTACTGCTGTATCTTCTAATTTTATTGTATTGCAGTATGTGATCCCTTCGCTATTTTTATTATAATTTTAAGATATTAGCGTATAATATCAGTTAAGAATGAAATTATAATATATCATCAATAGATTTGTTTATTCATATTATCCGTAGGTAAAAGAATATTTATAGAAAAATTAGACAGATTTGATAACATAGTATTTTTAAAATCCAGTCATTCGCAAAATGATGGCGTTAGCATAAAACCTTGTGAATGTAGTTGGCAATATCCTAAACTATTCGAAGCTGACGTTGTATTAGCCTTTTCCATGTAAATTCCACTATTTTGTGAAAGGCAATGAAAGCAAGGCTTTCGAAATAATGTCGATGCGGAATCGGATACAATTACCTCCGGCGTCATTATCGCAGTCATCTCATTTAACTTTGTTTTAGGGATGTTTTTTTATAGGTAGGTCTGATTACTGAGTTGCGGTGGTGGTGCCGGTAATAGGTTCAGTTCTACGGGGCGCGAGAGGCGCCTTCTTATATTGCGTCATAAAAATAGTAGTAAAAACTCTTGGACGCGCCTCCCCTTTTTCTCGCCCTGGCCCCATCCCCGTTGACGTACACGTTCCTCAATTCGTTTCGCACTTCTTTTTCTGCCTGCTCGCGTCGCTTTATCGCACGAAAGTAAAGCCCCTTCCCGGCCCGAGTCACAGCTTGTACAGCCTAAACCTTTGAGCATAACATTATAAAGGCGTTTTAAATTAGAGCCACGTCGAGTGTACGGCGAACGTGGACGTCGCTTTCCTCGAGAAACGAAATTTTCATTTCATTCTTATGACTTGAGCTTACCCATACCACTTATTTTTGATTACGCGCTAAGGGGCGATATATTTTTTACCGACGCTTAGTCGACATGCCGAGTAAATGATCTATTTCATTGGTAAATAACTAAATAGACTTATGGAATACTTCGATACAATAAATAATTTATGACAATGCAAAAAATATCTTTTATATGTTTTTTTCTTTTACGTGATTTGTGATTATATTTTTTAAATTATTTATTTATAAATGAAGATGTGCCTCAACGATATGATATTTAAAACAGTTCAAATAATAGATTCTATTTAATTATTTATTTATTTATAATTATATTGTTTAATATAAAATTTATTTATAGAAATTATTAAATATGGTCGTATTTATAATAATTAAAAAGTATTTTTATGTAAATTTACCGTTGAATAATTAAAATAATTAGTCTTAAATATGACCTTGTAAGAATTTTGATTTACGTGCAAACAGTTTTATAATTATTATTATTTTAAATACAATATCAGTGTCTTAGAAACATAAGTTAATTGAATCAAAATACGAAATTATAAAATTAAATATATCAAATGCTCTAATAAAAATAAAATATCTAGATATTGAGATAATTGGTGTAAAAGAAATTATGGACATAGCAACAATCTGCTAATTAAGAAGTATAAAATTATTGTAGAATGCCACACCTCTTAGAGTACATTTAAGCATATATTTTGTTTATGTGTGAATGGAATGAGAGAGAGAGAGAGAGAGAGAGAGAGAGAGACGTCGGGATGTTTTTTCCTTTGCAGTTCAATAGATCATGTAATGACTTAAAGTCGATTGATATAGACATGCCAGGGATGATTGCTCGTGCTTCTTTCTCTCTCCCTATCTTCGTATTTCTTATCTTTCACTCTTTCTTTTTCGAAAGTATAAAACGGCGCAAGATTGTAAGAGTAGGGGTCGAAGGGCACGACCACCATGTTATTACATCTGACACTTGTACAAAGGTGTGCGCCGATGCCGCCGAGCGAAGTGCATTACATTTCCTCTTTTGGCGGAGAGAAGAAGAGTACAGGTGAAATACGCCGCGGTGCTTTTGCATTATTAAATATAGTAATGCACGAATCAATAAGACCGGTGATTTATTTAATGAGGGAATAATGGGATAGTCAATCCTTTTTTTATTGAATCGAGGCTTCGGCATTCGATGATCATTCTTTAAGGCTCTTTATTCCCATTTGTCTCTACGTATATGTGTACGTCGGCAAGTAAAAGAAAAAATACAGCTACATTGAAAAATATAGATTAACTGGCCCTTTTTTGCCTTTGTTATTCATATTATTATACCCAGTTTTATCGATAGTAATATTTATTATTTTTTTTTAAAATGAATGAGAAATGAACTTTAGAGTATATTATTATAATAAAATAAATGAAAATTCATTGAAACACTGTAAATATTTATATTTCATTTTTTTTTTAATAAATATTTAAACGTAATATTACATTGCATTTAATAAATGTAACTTTTTGGTGTTAGATTCTTTGTTTTTATATGTACTTGAAAACTTCATAATTTAAAAGCTATAATTTCCAATTAGACAGGAAAATAATCATTAGTTTGAAACCTTCCAATTTTGAACAATATTTATGTACAAGATTGCGCTTCTATATATTATGTGTATATTATATTTTATAAATTTAATACAGATAATTACTAAATTTACTGAAAAATAAATACATGCATTCCGTATTTTAATTATATACACCAAAGATAAATTTTACCAGGAGAACATTTAAACATTTTCTAAATTAAAAAACTTATGCATCCTAATTTATCGATATAAGTTTAATATGGTTAAGATAAATTACTATTGCTTAATTGTACATCGTCTTAGTTACGTTGTGTTTTATGTGATTGTGTATCGTATATCAAAATTGCTTATCTGGGAATGTAGGTTCCTATTTGGTATGATAAGAACAGTGCAATATGTAAATAATTGTTGTGTGAAATAAAGGAAAAGTGTTTCGTAAGACGAGGAAAGAAAAATGATATAGAAATACAAGAAAGAATTTTAGGGAAAAGAAAAATTCCAGTTTGATCTTGAAAACGTAAAATCGAAGAATGAAAGACAATATCGGAATTCCCGTGACTTTAAGAAAAAAGAGCAAGAGAAACAGATAAATAGAGATTGAGATATATATATATATATATATATAGATAGATAGATAGATAGAGAGAGATAGAGAGAGATAAAGTTAGAGAGAGAGAGAGATAGATAGATAGATAGATAGATAGATAGAGAGAGAGAGAGAGAGAGAGATCAGCGTAATGGGTAAAGTTCGCACTAATTCGCAATTTCCGAGGGGCGTGGCTCACAGAAAAAAGAAAAAGCATTCTTCGTGAGGAGTAGGAGGTAGAGGTTGAGGAGCGTGCGGCTTTAACACTACGGCAAATGACTGAAGACAAGAGGTATTATTTTTATGGATGACGACCCCCTGGTGAGAGTTGGGGCAAATGGTCTGCGTCGCAGCACGAGGACGCTCAACGGCTCTTACGGGCTTTTTCCACTTTTCTATTCCTACTCCAGACTGACTCTCTCTCTCTCTCTCTCTCTCTCTCTCTCTCTCTCTCTCTCTCTCTTTATCAAATCCACCATCTTTATTATTAGGCATAAATATGGTTTTATCTTGAATTTCATATTAAATAAACGATTGGACATTGTCCGAAACTGTTCCGTGACCACACATATATTTACCGTTTGATGTAGTTAATAAAATGTTTAAAATTTTGTTCCACTGCTAACTGACCTACTTGTAACTAGGATTATAATCGATTTATAATACGGATTCAAAAATTATCTATACTTATTGTTAATTCAAAAGGTTATAAAATTTTATTATAATTATTAAAATATTATAATAAAAGGAATATTCAAAAATTATTTCTAACGGTTAAAGGTTTACATTTCGATTTAATTTTCAAATTAGCTATAATTATTTTTAAAATTTGTTGAAAAGAAATAGTAAGCGTGAAATTTGGAATAATATGATAGTACGTCGTATTAATTATAAATAGGAAGATATTAAATAAAAATAATAGGAATGAAAGAAACTAAGATAAATTGGTAGACGAGTTTGAAAACAATATGGAATGTAAAAGTATTACATTACCTAAGATTTAAGAGAAAAAAGAGGAGGTTAAGCTAACCAGAATATTTAAAAAAAGATACGAAATTTCTTTCAAGCCAGGATTAATTTTAAAATCATTGATTAATTTTAGGAGCTGTTGTAAAAGATGAATAGTTGATCCTTATTTAGAAAACAATAAGAGCAGCAAGTTTGCAATTAGATTTTAGTACTCGGACTGCGCTTATCAAGTGAGTAGTCTAGAGACCACGTGATGACGAGGGCTCTCGTATTTATGAACTTATGCTTAATTTAAAGAAAACTCAGGAGCACCCTAAGCTTAAATGAAGGAGAAAAAATGAATGGGAAGCGTTGAAAGGTCGAGGGAAAGAAGTTTGGTGAGGAAAATAACGCCCTAGGCATCGTCGTCCTCTTGCCCGTCGCGATTCTCGGACGGCTTAGCAGTATAAGCTTGGTCGAGCGAATATACGCGGTTTCTCGAGAGAAGGGTTGAGACTCTGAGCTGTAAATTACCAAGAGGGCATTTTGATTAAATTTTTTATTGTAGCTCCGTTAGTGTTTGCGCGCCCCCGTTAAAAAGGCAGCGGGCACCCGTTGGCTCTCGTGAGGCTCAGGCCAAGACAGACAGACAGACAGAGAGAGAGAGAGAGAGAGAGAGAGAGAGAGAGAGAGAGAGAGAGAGGGGAGAGAGAGAGAGAGAGAGAGAGAGAGAGAGAGAGAGAGAGAGAGAGAGAGAGCCAAGGCGGGAGGAAAGAACATTGGGAGTGCGCGAACCTCTCCGGTGATTTAACGGTTCGAGCGTGCGATATTGTTGCTCCTGCTACTGTTGCTATGTCTGCGCGTTACTTTTCGGCCATGATTTGTAAATACATTGAAAGGTTAATATAAACGAGACTCTCATTATACATTCCATTCTGAATTTTGGTCTTCGCATAAAAAAAAATTATGGGGTTTATATAATTCTGGATACCAATAATTGATTGCTCTATTTTTCTTAAGCTAATATACAAACACGACAATTTTGATAATAATCTCGAAAATAGAGCATGAATTAATTAATATCAATTTTTTATTTTTATTCACGTTATTGTACTTTTATAATAATTTTGTTATTGTCTACGTTTTCTAATTCAGAAGTTTAATCATTAAGAAACGTCATGCTCTCGTTTAATCACATAGTCATTTATATGATTATTCATATTCAAACTAGAATATATTATATCAATTATATTTCTCATGCTAAATTAATTGTTGATATTTTAATACAAATATTTTAAATGGTAATTTTATACGAATTTTCATATATAAATTCCATTCAAAGACCATCAATGTATTATGAATCTCAGGATTCTAATTTTACCATAATTTTTTAAATTCATTTATATAACGAATATACATATAACAGTTACAAAATTTTATAAAACATGACTGCTGTTATTTTTACTATTTCGCAGTGTTTAAATTTAAAAGATAGAAAACGAATAGATTATTATTATTATAAATATAAATAATAAGTCAATTCTTATTGTTTTAAATAAATGTTTAGTGAAGCGTAATTATATTTTGATGATGAAAAATAAGTAAATTTGAAATAATAAGATTTAACGTAAAAATGTTACTAAAGCATGCATTAGAATATATTTTAATTTCATTTTCAGTATTCATACTGATGATGGGCATACTTAACTTTTTTAAAGAGAATACTTTTACCATAGAATTAATAAAAAAACGATACTGTCAGTAATATGGCCATAGCAGTTATATAAAAAGTAGGGATAAAATTTAGGTGGACGAGGGCTGGGATTTGCTGTAGCTCCGGTCGAATGTGGACCGTGGACGACGAGAATGAAAATTGGATTATTGAAGATTCCAAGGTATAGTAGCCATCTCCAGTAGGATAAACTCCGGACTTTATAACGTGGACTTTATAAGTCTCTATAATCATATACTGAAATATGGTAAAAAGGCCCGACAGTTATACTGGAGAAAATATATCTCAGACAAGATTAATTGCTTAGTAAGATACATGCAGATCCGGACGTACTCTTAAAATTTTGTAAGAATTGAGGGTTTTCTCTACCCTCATTCCACTATCAGGATTTTATAATAGTAAGACGAGGAATGCATCGATGAATGTGTAATTGCTCATCATTGTATATACGAGACTGAATTAATCTAAAAATATGGGATTTAACGATCGTGTAAATGACCCAACGAATTTTTCTACGTTAATATGTAAAGTGGGAAAACAACGAAATATGAAGTTAAATATACACCTGCGATCAGTTATTACAACATAAATGAATACGAAAAATTATATTTAATTTTCTACAGTAAATTTTACAAGATAAAATTATTAAATGATCAACATCATCATCTTCGTCGTCGTTGTCGTCGTTGTCGTCGTTGTCGTCGTCATTATAATATTTGTTGCTTTTGTTATTGTTATTACTTATTATTAATAATGTTTATTATTTATTATTATTAGTAATATAAGAATAAGATACTGTAGGTATTAGTATTTAAAAAAAAAAAATCAGTTTATGAAAATTTAAATATATTTTAAAAGTTTATGAACGATTCAATTTAAATTAAATTTATTTGTAATTTATTATCATTCAATTTCAAGTCCAGCTTTATAATTATTATAAAAAATTATGTACAATGTCAAGATAGTGCCAGGATACTATTAAAATATTGTATGCATACGAGATGGTAATGTTTACGGTGATCCTAGAGAGTGTTTTCCGACCAGGTGCGATCCCAATCATCCCTAATAAGTGACGATGAAACTCGAGACAGATATTTTAATTACTTGCCGATACAAGTCCCGTAAGGATGACAGATTTCGGGAGTCAGGTCGTTCAAGCCCGGAAAGGCTAGTCCCTCTTGGGGCAAAGGGGATCCCACGTGGACTCTTCCGGGAGATATCACAATGGGGAAGGAGGCCAACTCAACAAGTGTTCGTACGGTCTCTCCCTGCTGTTGGCTCAATTTCCCTCCCGCGTTACCGTCGCGCGCCGCCAGTACTCGGAGGGAGAGAGGAAGCGCGCGCTCTCGCCGTCTCCGCCTCCTAGACTCTCCCACTACGCGGGGATGAGCCTCTGTTTCGGGGGTCGACGATCGTATGTCCCGCGATCTCCTCCCTTTCGTTGCTCGCTTTATCAGTTCGATTGTAAAAGTAGGGAGGCCGTCGCTCGATTTCAGCTAACGGGACCGCTCTTTTTCAGAGGCATTGCGAATTTTTCTCTATTCACATGCTCGGACTGGCTTTCTCTCACTCACTCCCCTAAGTTAATGTGGCTCTTCTCACTTGTTATAAATAGCCACTTCTCATTTTCAGACATTGACACCTTTCCACGAATCGAACAAGATCTAAATTTGAAAAAAAAAAAAAACCAACTGGTATACACATCGACTTAAGAAACATTATATTTCAAGTTTCTCCCTGGTAAAACTATTTATATTAGCTTAAAACGTCATGCACTTAATTTTAATACTTTACTCAATGAAAATTAAAGTTTTATTTAGCATACATCCAGTTTAGGGATTTCACACATTTTGAGTGATATTCAAGAAAAGGTATCTGTATAGGCATTTATTAAAATGTTTTGGTACTTTGTATTAGATGTTCCAGTATTTGATAAACGAATGAAAAATCTCACTCGGTCTTTATTCGTAACTGACACACGTATTTTCGGGTAAAAATGAGTATGCATATTGAAGTACCCGAATCGATGTGGTGGCGATCCTTGAGGTTGTGAAGGGGTACCGCCGTGGTCGTCGTCGTCGCCGCCTCCACCGCTGGAGCCACCGCCGGCGCTGCCACCGCCACCACCGTTGCCGCTACTCCCAGTTCCGCATGCGGTGGGTGGCGCGCCGCCGCGGCGAGTCACGTGGCCCGTGGCCCCGCCCCCGCGAGCCTCGCCTCGGCTTACCGCGACCGCGTCATTCATGGCCGAGCCAAAGGCCGCGCCGCTCTCTCGCTCGCGCGCACGCGAGAGCTCCTCGTGCGAGGTCCGCCGCGCCATGCGTGCCGCAGTGACTCGGTGCCCGAGGCCCGCACCGCTTGCGCCCGGACGCGACGCGCTGCCGTCGACGTCGCCGCCACTACCACCCTCACCGTCGCCGCCACCTCTAGCGCCCTCGCCACCGCCCTGCCGATAGCCGGGCTGGGGGATGCGCCAGTGGGCTGCCTGAGGGGTGATCGAGGGGGTGATCGAGGGGAGCCGCCGAGGAGGAGACAGCTCCGAGTGAGCCGCCGTTCGAGGACCAAGGAGAGTCGTCGTTGCGCGTTGAAGGGTTGGCTGATGCACCGGGGCGCGGCCGCAGGGGCTGGGGGCGCGGGCGCCACCGCCGCAGCAGCAGCAGCAGCGGCAGCGGCGGCGGCAGCAGCCGCGGGTACGAGGGCCGCCCTCGAACTCGAACATCATCATCATCATCATCACCATCATCACCACGGGAGCGCGATGTCTGGGGCACCCGGGGCCTTCCATTGGGGAGCGGTTCTCGCGGGCCACCACCACGCGGGTATGATGCAGCCGGGGCCCGAGTACGCGCCTCAACCGGCTCATCACGGGGGTGGTGGACCTATACCCGGACACCCGGCCATGCCTATGGACCTCCACGTCTCGCAGCCCTTTTCCTACTACAGGTGATCATTTACATTCACGCAGATTCGTAGCTCGAGCTCGAACACTCAGGCGCCCGATGTCTTCCCCGCGCCGATTCCTTCGTAACCTAAGCTATGAACCTTTGATTTTAGCAGACTCCGTTCCTCTTTCATTCTCATCGCTATTCATGAGAGTGAAATTCTTCTGCAACCACCTTATAATCGCAACATCAGTTGTCGATAATTTTTAATCGCGCTATTCTTACACGGAACATCCTTAATCTCTTCTCATCGCCATTCAGTCTTTTTTCATCTCTCTCTCTCTCTCTCTCTCTCTCTCTCTCTCTCTCTCTCTTTCTTTCTCTCTATCTTGAATGCAGTCTTCTTCCATCGTAAAAATAATAAATTTTCACTTTGTTTTAAAATAAAATTTTGAAATAACTATGAACGAAATACGTTTACTGTCGTTTATCTCTTTGTTTACGTATGTTCATTCTAAATTCATCAATTTGGGACAAAGATAATCAATGTTTTAACGTACTCAATTTCATTTCCTTAAATCTTATATCGAAAGAAGAATAATTGCAATTTTTTATTTAAATGTAACATCTAGTTTTAAATTTTTCTAAATTAATAATATAGATATTTAAATAATAAATATACTAAATTTTTTTGTAAACATTGGTATTTTTGTTGTTTCATGAGGTTCAATAAAAATTAATATCTAATCTCCTTTTGATTTATTATTGAAATTATTTATTATATTTAGTACTTAAATATAATATATTTAAAAATATATTAATTGTCTGATGTTTATTTATTTATTAATCAACTTAAGCTGCAATTTAATTAATATTTCATAACTACATTTTTTACATTTATAAATAATTAAAACAATTATTGATTTTTTTTTTAAAATCAATTATAAATATAATTTTTTATATAATATTTTATCCTTTGTCGTGTAATTATTTGCTGGATTCTGTTATTTAATTAAAAAAGCTGTATTATAAGCAATAAAGACATGTAACCGATAACATTTAATAATTTGCTTGAAATTTTAAGCCCTACTTAATGTTCATTTATAATTACTTTTTTAAAATAAAATTAGTACTTTTTTAACAAATGTACAGTTATTAAAGAAATTTTATTAAATCTTAAAAATATAGGTATTTTTTCTATATAAATATTAATATTAATTAATATAAATTTTTTTTTTAATTATATTATATTATACTCTGTATAGTTAATTCTAGTAATGCTAAATAAAGTTTTAAAAACATGTATAGGATTAAGCTTGGTTGATACGTAAATTATAAAGTCAAATGTAATTATACGTTCTAATGCAAAGTTTTTTTCATTATTTCACTGTGTTTCCGCTGTAATTTTACTCATAAAAATAGGAATATCATAGTGCTTTGAGTGCATACAGACTATAAATCGAGTTTTTGATATTGATCTGACTTTTTGATAAATATTTCCTGCATCTCTTGTCTATCTGGGGAAAAAGAATTTAAAATGATATCTCCGGCCCATCGATATTCTGACATAAGAAAAATCGGTTGCAGTGCTGTTGCTATGCTATTTTACTCGTAAGGACACGACGAAGGAACATTCAATGCTTAGCACAGGTAGTTTTTATACTTATCGAAATTTAAATTTCCACTAGAATTCAATTGCTTTCGTTTCTTTGACTCTCTTTCTCCCTCCCTTCTGCCGTACCCAATTATATATGTACTTCCTTGCTCTTCAGTTATCGAGTTAATTTTATTTAATAAAAAAACTATGAATTACTTAAGATTAATTAAGATTGAAGATTTAAATGTCAAGTTATGTCGAGTGGGGCTATATTTTATTCCTTAACGAATCTATAAGTACTTTTAATAGATATAACCAGTCTCTTTGATTGTTCGGCTTATTTAATACGTATTCATCATAATTCGTAATGCGGATTTAATAAATTAATGATATGAAATATCATTAAATCCTCTGATCCTTCATTGCATAATATTTACATTAGCGGATTCTAGATAAGTTCATCAATTAAAGAAGTCATTTCATTTTTAGCTGAGAATTTGGTCCTATCCGATCTCGAGTCATTGACATCTCCTCATCCCGGTACTTGGCCAACCTCAGTACGAACTGTTGTTGGTTGAATGAATATCCGTCTCTATTTTTAGATTGCCGAAGTGTGCACTTTTGCCTTCCGTTCGGTCATCCGCGATTAAACCGACGACGATTCTCTCTCTCTCTCTCTCTCTCTCTCTCTCTCTCTCTCTTTCTCTCCAATACATTCCCGTATCGCGCTCTTATCTCGCTGACGGTGAGCTAAGCTAAGCTGGAGCTCTACTCCACCCGATCAGCTGTTTTTATTTACCGCTTCTGAATATTTATAACGCTTACTCGTATTTTAATTCACGTAAACCAAGTATCGAGGAAATAAGTGACGATTGAAACGAATCGCGCAGAGCTGTTGCCGTGATAATCAACGTTGATAATGCACGTGCTCATACAAAGCTGCGCACAAAAGGGAATAGATATGGATAGCAAGGAGTTGTAGCTCAGTGTTAACACGCCTTTGACAAAGCAATTAAGCTCTGTCCTCTGCACTGCAGTCTCTGTCCTCAGATTCCGTAAAAAATAGAATAAGGAAAATATGATGGATCAAGACTGCGATAAATTCTTTGTCGATTAATGGACAGACTTAGCTGAGGTCGGTCGGATAATGAACTAAGTTGGACAATTTCGACCCTTCCTTTAAGTTGGACTCAATAGGTGCAGGTGGCACATGTACAATCGGCTTGTTCTAGTACTCGATTCGAATTCTGGAGTACCATCGCCGTCGGAAATCGCCTTTAAGCGCTCAAAGAAGGTGCGCGATACTGTTTGATTCGATGTTCATTGAAGCCCTTAAGAATTGATCTCTCGCTTATTAAAATATAGCTTAAAATATAGCTTAAGTATGCTCGTGAGTTGATAGGTAAATTAAAAATCAAACTCTCCTAAAAATTAATTACCCGGGAAAGTGAGCTTTTGTTGCAAACATTATTTATTATTATTATTATTATTATTATTATTATTATTGTTGTTGTTGTTATTGTTGTTGTTATTTCTATTATTGTTATTGTTATTGTTATTGTTATTATAGTATCTCATTGCCAATATCGAAAATCTTAAGAATACGCGATTATTATATATGGTAAATACATATTAGGTATATTGAAGATTATTGACTTTTATAAGAACATATAGGAGCTTTAAGACAGTTATAAAGTACGTTAGGACGTTTCATTTTTACGATAGTAATATTTAATTTAAATTTTACAGGTTAAGTAACGTCGGATTTTTAATTAAATTATTTTTTACGACTCGAGTGAATGTATGAATTTTATAGATTTATCTTCAGCGGTTTATTCTACATGATTGAAAATAATTATTTGTTTACACTTTCTTGATATAGAAAATTTATATTTATTACGAATACTTTGATCGCTGATTTTTATGTATAATAGTACTGAAAAGCCATTTAAATGTACGAATAGCATTCAGATAAATTTCTAAATAATTCTAAACTAACATTCTATATGTAATAATACGAGAATGGTTTTTGAATTTTTAATTCTGTTGCAGCCTTATATTTAGAAAGGGAGATGTATAGTTAGGTGCAGAAATGTAGAAGTATAAGATAATTTATACATGTCTAGACATATTCGTGTGTGCGTGAGAATGTGTGGGTGTGCAAGCTCTCCTCGAGTATGTAGCCAGGCATGCATATGTGTATGATAGTATGTATATTGTTAGTGCCAATTAGCGTGGAGCCAGAAAACTAGATATGCGTCATGAATATCGTTAAGTTCTATAAGTGAAATATTACGCGGATTTCTGAAGCTTTGTGACACATTAGGTAGAGCAATGGCTGTAATACCAGATATTATATGATTCTCGAGTGATTAATTAAGCGACAAGAAATAAATCAGATTAGTTACATGTTACTTTTAAAGATTATTCAGATATTGCTTTGAATATAATTGATTTGTGGAAACGAGAGTATTTTTAACAAGATTCATGTCGAATAGATAGTAATAGAGAGAGAGAGAGAGAGAGAGAGAGAGTCAGAAGGATAGGTTTGTTTATAATATTTAGTAGAAAATTAATGACTCCGCGTTTCTTGCATAAATATACTTAAGCACTTATGGATAAATTATTGGTTAATAATATAAGTCCCGAGATAATTTACAGTTGCCTTTTGTATTTGCTTTATCTGTTCTTCCATGTGCATTATAAGTGGGGCGTTAAACATTAAAGACAATCCATATTCCAAAATTTTAATAAAGTAACTTGTATTATGGAGCTCTTCTATCCGAAGATTAATAACTATTTACCTTTTTAATAATAGTGACGGAGCCTCTGTAAAGAAAAGTAAGCACCTATTAATCTACGGAAAAACATATAAAGATATTATTTAATTAATTCAACGTATTGTTGCATTGACCCTAATATGAAAACAATTCTTTCTAACGTCACTTGCTGCTCTTCCACAATATATGCCGTTAAACTGTCTAAGCGGTAGGCTAATCTACCGGACGCGCGGAAAAACGCGTGAAAAACGCGCGGAAGGTTCGGTAGACTACGGAATAAATATCGGTCTCGGAGCTCACCTGTGAAGGTACCAATGAGTCTAAACCCGAGCCGGAATGACGTAATTGGCTGCTAGAGAGTGTGTTATGCACCGGAACCGAACGTCGCGTAATTTTACTGGATCGTAGAGGAGTACAGTTTTTTATTTCCCCTGAATGATCGATGATACGTCGATTTGGTATCCGGAGCACGATGAGCGATTCTCCCTTCTCTTTATCCTCCTTGCAAAAGCTGAACTTTGCAAAACACGTCCCTTCGATTTTTCAAGCGAGCCCTTCCTTAGCTTTGACCATTATTCGTAGCCACACTTAAATCTATCCTTCCATTCTTTCGCTGCATCTTTTACTTTAAAACGTACTCGACGTCTCCAGTTGATTATGGCTCTTTTATGATTCTCCACCTCTGAATTTCCATAGGTAATAATCATAGGTAAATAACTTGAGATACATATTTTTAAAGTATAATAAAACTTATTAAGTTTTATATTAAGAAGAACTTAAAAAAAGAAAAAAAACTATCAAAATTTTTCAGCTTCTTATACATTTTTACTATAAAAATTATCTTTGCATTCCAAATTGCTTAAATCTTCCCTCTATTTGCTTCGAAATTAAGGTATCGTATTGTATTTTTTTTAGTTTACGTACTTTGAGATTGATTTTATTGTATGCTAAGTTAAACCCTGAGATATAATTCTATTAATTTATTACTGGTTATTAGTTTATTGTGAAAAAAATAATGAAGCATGACATTATTACATCTCTGTAATTATTACTATTGCAATTAAAACTACTATTTTATTTCTATTCAAAATTTTTTAAGACAATACTGATTTTTAATCATATCGATCGCCGATGCTTAAGCTTTTTATAACACTTTTGGCACTAATTATAAAAAAGAAAAAACTGTTTTCATAAAATTATTCTTTTAATGTTTTATTAAAGATCAAGATCCCATAAAATTTATTGATAGAAATAGTTAAAATTAACAAGTGTTACTATCTTAATGCTAAAAATGTTCATAGTATTTATTTATTTAGGAAATAAAAGTGAATCGTGAATTTTCAATTAATTTTATGCATAAACAGGATTTAAAACATTTGCAAAATTAAATATTCTCAGGTATTAAGATATATCTTTTCATTATATTCAAGTATCCATAACTTTGTAATGAATTAAGACATCGATTTCTTGTAAATTAAATTTCGTGACTTATTTAATATTATTTTTTGCCGTTATATTTTACAAAATCATTAAATTTGTATGAAATAAATAGTTGCGTTACCAGATTTCTTGTTATAAATTAATTACTATTTCAAAACTACGGTTTATTGAGAAAAAGAAGTGAAGGTGAATTTCATAATTTTTAGTATAAAAGCGTGCTCTAAGATTTTATAAAAATTCAGGGTCCACAGCGAAATACCTTTTTTATCATTACAATGACTTAAAAATTCAGATTACATAGTATTTAAAGAAAGAAATTAGATTGTATAGCGAGTAAGAAACGTAAAAATGTATGTGGCATACACTAGCTATTTTAGTCTTATCAGTTTTCTTGATAACTGAGCACGAAACAAAGTAGTGATTGGGTATGAACGGAAAGAAATGCTAATTAAAGAAAAATATTTTAATTTGATTAAGGTATCCAAGCCTTGATGAAGTAAGATTTCCTGGCACACCCTGTATAAGAAAGAGTGTGAGGGAGTCGGTCGGGTGGCAAGGGTTATTGAATGATGGGACAGCCAAGTACTAATAGGGCCGGACGCGGCAACGGATTCAGAGACGCGCGGCTCTATAAGAAGTCAGGAGGGCACGAGGGAGGGAGAAAGAGGACCAAAGAGATAGTTAGACCGAGGGCTAGTAGAAGGGAGAATGCATTCAAGGCTACGCAGGCCAACTACTCACCCGTATATCGCGCGTCTTTCTACGATCGCTCCGAGCAAAGATTTTTGCTCGTGCAAAGATGAGGTAGAATCGGTAGGCGGCATCGATAGGATCCCGTACCGTAGGTACCCTGGGTAAGTGGCCCTTTTTGCTTATTTGGCCCTATCATTCTCGCAAGATTAGAATAAGGCTCTGCGGATGCAAACCGAACTCGGTCAGAGAGATCGAGCACCAGCTCCTGAAAATATAGAAGCCCGGGGACAAAGGTAAAATACAATGGCTCGCGTGAAAGAGTGGCCTCACCAAGAGGCTAATAAGCCTCATTTACGTGGCCATATTGCGATTCTGAATGAAAGCGAAGAAAATGGTGGAGCGAGCGGGTGATGATTTTTTTCCGGGTCGGTGCGAGTACCTACGCTTTCGAGAGAGAGAGAGAGAGAGAGAGAGAGAGAGAATAAACACGGAACGGAGGCAAAGGCCGTCGCGACTTCTATTGTACATGATCCTTCCTCCTTGCAGAATCCCGTATTGTGACCCTTCCACCGACCCCTCATCGCCCTATCTCACAGAGCGGCCAGCCGATAAATAATACCGCGCAGTTTTTATCGCGCGCTCGAGTCCAGTCGCTCTCCGGGCTCTTGGTGCAGGGGCATTAGCCACGGTCTCCGTTCTCGCAACTTGGCTAAGACAAAGGGAGGGAGAAAAGAAAGGAGAAAAAGATTCTTTGGGCCAGAGATGGACATTGGTGCGTTCGGTATCGATTTCGTTTCGCTTCATCTTTTTCTTCCACTTGGTCTGATTCAACAAATTTTACAAATGCATTAGATCGTATGGACCTCGACAAGCTCGTATAAGCCTGTCTGCCTCTATGATTAGTGTTAGGTGATCGTTTAATTAGCATTAGCTCCGAGACTATCCCAGATGTAATACCCTATGTTGAATGCTAGGAAATTATTATAGTTGCGCGAGTAATCGATATCGAGTTTTTTTATTTATCTTAAATTCTGTTAAGATTAAGCTTGCATAGAGAGTCGTAAAAGGCCGTAACGATTTAGTAGCAGCAAAAATTCTGATGCCCTGGACCATCGTATAAACTAGTAAATAATGAGTCTGACATAATTCTTAATTTAATACTTACACAATTAAAGTACGATTTTATAAATCAGCTCTTGTTCTTTTAATTGCTCGATATGTCTCATTCGTTGAATACAGTAAATTTTTTATCGACCATAGACTGTTGCATTGAAAAAAGAAATAAATGGAGCTCTGGAAGAGTAAAATATTCATCTAGCAAACAAATCCGGGGCCGTAGTTTTTTGTTAAAGTAACTGCGGAGCAATGCCAGAAATGAGACATCGTTATTGATTTGCGCGTCCATCAATATGTTGTTAAAAGGGCAGGCTCTTCAGGCATTGCCCTCGCGATAAGAAGAGCTTCGGAGATAGGATGCGCGATCCGCGGGAGATAATTACCACTCGATCATTCCTCCCCCTCCCCCTTCGGGACCCGAACTCTTTTGACCGCCAGTCCTCGATGGAGCGGGCAAAGTTACTCCGGTATCTACGTCCGGCAATAGACGTCTGCGTCGAGGCACATCATGACTCAGCCTCCCTCAAGAATGGACCACTCATACCCACTTCCCCGGTGGGGCCTCCCAAAAACGGCAGCGCGCGCCGGGCCCCCAAGTCTTTGTACACCCGCGCGTATCGGGTAGTGCGGATCGCACAGCGGCCGGTCCCGCAATCAGAATTGATTATAGCCTGTCGAAAGTGCAGCGGGGGCCTCACGGACCTGGGTATAATACGAGTGCGAGCCGCCCGCGGGGCCCCGAGACTCCCCGGCCTCTCTACGCCCCCTCTACGCCCCCTCGACGCCCTCTACGGATCGAAGCCCTTCTCTCATCCCGCCTTGGAGCTAATTAGCTGCGCATGCGCGTCCTGTTGTTACGGGGGCGCTCGACCTTCTTCCCGGCCACGGCCCGAGTTTATCGAACACTTAATCGGCTTCGATCCGCTGCGGAAAACTTCCCCCACCCCTTCGATCTGCCTCCGCAAAACCACCGCTATCCTAATTGATTTTAAACTCATTATTAATGCCCTCAATATAAAATTGCACTTCACGGGACGATGTAGCTTGAGCATATTCTTGAAATTTTCATTCATTTAGCCAATTGCCTTATTATGTTAAACAAATCGGGGATTTGTTACACGCGAGTTCCTCTCTTTGTTATTGAAAGCTAATCTCTGCCAGACAGAACATTTATTCTTTTTCTACAATCCCCGACATATGTTCCAACCGATAAAAATATGCAGTGAATTTAATTCACTGTTATTGATGCGTATTCTAACATGAAATAATTCATAGAATATATTTGTAGATTTATTGAATGAAGCCTTCAAGCCATTCGGTGAGATAATTTTTCATCGCTGAAAAAAAAATTGTAAGATCATGCTTACATCAGACTTCCACATTAATGATATTAATATTCATCAATCAGATATGTTTACTAAACTATAATAATTAACAATAATAAAAATCTCATTTGGATATTGCCCACAATATATATATATATATATATATATACACTGAATATGTATATATGCATAAATGTTCATATTACAAAATACAATATTTAACACTTTATTTCACAGTGTACCGATTCATATCTTAGAACATAATCGACGTCGACAATTACTGACCATAATTATTTTAAACATCACTCTTACAAACTGCTCGGCGATCTTTAACGGCAATCGAATACATCATCAAAAATTCAGGAGATCGAATCTACCTCGCTTACTACGTGTGCACATGCGCATACGCCGAGTGGGTAATTCGACAGTGATTTCGGCGTGTACTTAAAAGTTATTCGAAGGGAGTATCGGCTGCGAGCGCCTGCACTACTCAAAACGAGAAGCTTCACTTCGACGGAATCTCCGCGATCGGCATCGCATTGTTGCCCTCTTTTTCGTCCCTTTCTTTTCCGCCCCACCCATCGACAATCGCCGACTCAACGTAGTCCTTTTGCCTCTCCTTCCTTCTGTCCAACGTATTTCTAATGTTGATTTTCTTATTTTACGCGCACTTGGATTTTCTTCGTCTCCCCGTGCTCTATACGATCCTCAGCTTTTTGACAAATTGGATGTAATTTTAGTTTTGCTTAAATTGCGGTTAACTTTCAGGAGATCTGTTTTTGCCAAGAAAACAACTTTGTATTAAAAAGCTTTCGAATACTTTAGGGAAAGAATTTTATCCCATATGAGTTTCATAATTGTCTTATGCTTCGAGTTCTCCCTCGATCTGTATTTCACCCACTTATCGTATATCCACTCTTGTACACAATTACGTATTTTTTATGCGGTGCTGATGAACTTTTTCATAACATATATCGGCACGTTACGTAATACAGATATTTATCAATGAAGTCAGGATGTGATTGAAAGCACTATTAATATATAGTTAAGATAATGGAAATGGGAAAAAAAGGAATTTATAACCTTACAAAATAGCAGAAATTCTCGGATCCACGTGGTTTTTCTACGTTGCAATATTTGCCGGTTACTTTTTGATAAGAACGAAGACAGTTGTTGGGGTTATTTTTATCGAGAGTTTGTGATATTATAAATTAATTATACGAGCGGTGATTAAAAATTGTTTATTTTTAATTGTTTTAATTTTACAGGGAGTCTGAAAATAGGGGCAAACATAGATGAGGTGCGTCCTTACACTCTTAACGCAGATTAGTCCGGAGTTGAGCGCCGAAAGTTAGGTACTCCTTAGCCGAGAATTCGCTTTTTGCGAATCGTGTCTCCAACGTCGCACGTGCCGACGAAGCGCCGGATAAAAAGTCCAACCCTCGGTCTTCGAGGGCAGAGCGAGGCCCGGATCAGTTTTACCATGGATGCGTCGATCGGAGTTTCGGGGAGTCCGTTAATCGTTCCGTAAATCATGGCTTCTTGCGAGGGCGAGATTTCGCGCGCCGACGACAGTGACTTACGGGAATTCGCGCGAGCTCATGCTCTCCTTCCTTGTGATTCTTACGCGAGGCTAGCAAAGAACGGTTCCCAAAGAATGCCGCTCACTGCCCTCCCCGATCCTCCTTTTATATTCTAAAAGGTTTCTTCTTAGCCGACGCTTTTTCCCCGTTGGCTCATATTCGTCGGATGCACAATTTTTGCTCGGCCCTTGTGCTCCTCAGTCAGCCAACGTCTGGGGAATAGCATATTTTCGAAATTCCATTCCAAATACTTGTGAATTTATAACCTTACCTACGCAGGAATCTTTTATGTCAAAAGAAATTTACTCAATCAATTGATTGACATAGTTAGAACAACTCCTTACAGACCTATACGTCTGCCTGTTTTTTCGCATTTTTCGCTCTAGTCGAGACTAAAAATTAATTCCAGGCCTCATTAACCGCTTGGGGCTGTAGAGAAATTTTCTGCCCTCGCTTTAATTTTGTATTAATTATCATTACCCTTCAAAAATAACTCTTGAGACAATAAATGAGATAGAATTTCTACAAAACCGGATTCCTGTACCATCAAGTTCCGAGTTACCCGAACTACGAAGCATCTTTTAAAGAAAGATGTATGCAAATAAACGAGGATCCATGCACGTAGAGGTATTTATACGAATAACTGATCACTCTCATAACTTTGCCGCAGGATTGCAAGTGCGTTATAAACAGAGGAGAAATATTTATCGATGCGCGAATTCCAATTTACGTTGAACCAAAAAAAGAGGGACAAGCCTGGTGTTAATCATGAGCAAGTAACAGAACGAGGCAATCCCCCTAACTAAGGGAGAAGTCGCTGAAGGAAGCCAGCTTCCGCGTAGGTTTTTCCTCCCGCCTTACGTTCATTTGGCATTCGGGTTACAAAAAATGTAATATTTTTTGGGCGAGCAAATAAATCAAGAATCTAACACCAATAGGCTTGTAAGAAAAATATTATGTCATTAAGGTAGCACGGGTAACTGATGCCGGCAAGAACGAAGATCTGGCTTCCTTATCACGTGTTGGTGCATATCGCGCCCGTCGTCGCTTTAACACCGACTTGGAGGCAGAATCGAAGACGGTTTCTCGGCCCAGTTACCTCTGATCAGACAATTGTCAACAAACTCTTAATATGGAACCCAGGATTACAAGTCTAAATAGAGGTTACTTATACACTTGCGCATTAATTTTATTCTCGTCTGGCTTCTGCACTAACATGTATCGAATTCTGCCCTTTTAATAACTGTACTTATGATCGCATTTATATCCCTCGCGCAATTACGTAATTAAACAATCAAAATTTGATTATATTTGCAAGGATTAATAGTAATATAGTAAAAACTAGTTCCTTTAATTATAATTATATCATACAGAAAAGTGTCTGCTAAATTTTTAAAAGAAATTTATAGATAAATACCAGGTAAAATTATAGATATTTTTTTAAATAGAACTTTTTATTTATTCTCAAGTTGTTTATTTTCTAATTTTATAAATATGTAATTCTACCTAATATAATATTTATTTTTAGGATACTTACTAATAGCTTCATCATATCTATAATAATCAAGAAAGCCATACACCTTGCACTAGTTAATAGTATAATACTTTAGAGTACACTAATCCTGACAGTGCATTAAATGCATTGCTCAAAGATATTATTTTCATCCGAACATCAACAATTAAATAAGTAAAATAAGTAAAAACCATTACAATGTATTTTATGTTTATGAAATTTAATATCATACAATAATGGTTATCTAACCTGATGTTTAATATTTATAAAAAGTAAATAAGAGTTACGTCTTTGTAAGTATACAAAATCTTAGTATACTTTGATTAATAACGTATTTATCGTGAAATTTTATTGTAAATCATACAATAAATGTTTAGATCGAAACATTATAAGCTTAAATGTTAAATGTTATGAAAATTTGATAAATTACAGATTCGGATATTCATAATAGTACATTAAGATATATATATATATATATATAAAATTATTAAAATATTCGAAACAAATTATTGGTGATTAATAAAAAAAAACGTAATAATAAAATAGATTATAAACGTCAATTATAAATATAATGGATTAATAATTTTAATTATGAATAAAATGTATTAAGGTTTTTATATTTTATACAATATAATATTACAATAATACAATAATACAATATTATTTTATAATAATTATTTATTAATTCACAAATTTTAATTACAAACACGAAAACTATTCATAAAAATTTGATATAAATATTTTTTAATATAAGTTCAAGATTATATAAAATAATATGTACAAGTACAGTATTTAATATAGATTTTGACCTCCAAGGGTAGATAAATTTTGTTTTGAGAATATAAAAAAAGCTGTAAAGTTTAGTAGGAAAATCAATAGCATTGTGCAAATTATTATCATGACAAAGAAAATTGATTTAATTTCATATAAAATAATTTTTAATATTTTTAAACCTGTACGTATGATAATGAAATAAATATTAATTAAGTGTATAAATTAAATAATAATTTTAATAATTTCAAATCGGTACATTTAATAATTTCAAAAATATGGAGAATGGTTAATTTTAATTATACGTTAATCCTATTTTATAAATTACCTATGTTTACTTTAATTTTTATATTAAAAAAATTGAAATACATTAATAAACTAAAACAAAACAAAGTTATGCATTTTATATTTCAAACACAAACTGATAGATAAGAACATACAGTTCATTCAGTTAAATATTTCTTAAGAAATTATTGTGTAATAATGTTAATATTAAACATCGTAAAAATATAAAAGCAACAAGTAAATTAATTTATACAACATGATAATAATGTGCTTTAAATAATCTCACCTACACAATTATTAATCTTGCGGGCGTAAAAAAAAATTTCATGACTGTTTTGAAGAAATTGAAGAAACAATATGTATTAAAAATTTACGTTATTAGAAAATCTAATGGATTTTAAAATATATGTATTATTTGGAGGAATATATAATATGTAATGTATCATTTTATAAATAAAATTTTTTATAAAATTACCAAAAGTATGTGCTTAAATATATTTATATGCAATAATAAATACGAGTACGGAAATAACATAATAATAATATAGTATGGTATTATTAAAATTTTTATTATTATAGTTTTTTTATTGATTTGCTAAATTTGTAATAAAGAGATAGATAATGTATAATAAAATGTAAAGAATAATTTCTATGGTAAACACAAACTCAAAATTAAGGTAGTTCACGTTTAGTTGTATAAAAAATTATAATTATTATAAAATAATATAAAATTAAAATAATATTATAAATTTCATAAATGAAAGAATATTGGTGGGAGTAAAGGTATAGAAACTATTTGGGACTATGAAAAGAAGGTATGTACTAATATTTTTGGAGCACATTCCTTGTAGACCTAAATCTATTTAAATTGGCGTTGGAGAAAGTTTCAATAAAAAACTGACTGATTACATTTGAAGGAATAATGTTTTTTTTTTCTTTTCTTTTTAATTGCGCGGAAGGATAAGTGAACACGAGCACGTGCATTTTTATTTTGCGTAAACGATCTGTGGCAATTCTTTTTAAATAATAATAGCACGAACCTTTGCTTACATAATTATCTTTGTATTAGATACCTCGAGCAATTACTCTCAATGTGAAATCTACAAGAAATGTTCATAGGATTATATGACAATAAGATAGTTTTTAAATAATAAATTTAATTATTTCAATTAGTGTATTAAAAAGAAATAATAGTAGTAAATACATCAAAAGTAAACTTTCGCTTTATTTAGATAGCAGATGATTTGAATTAAAAAGGCTTGAAATGATAAAAGGAACATGATACCTTGAATTTTTCATTCTATTTGAATGCTGGTATATAATCTGAGATAATGATGATTCAAGAGTTTTACCTTAGCCAACGATGTGCTAGATATATCTGAACTGAATTTTCCATTAGCCGCGTTTTTTCCACTTTGTAGAAGAAAATTAATTATAGAGAGTCTCGTATAGGTATATTATGAAATAGAATGCTATATTGCAATGAAAAAAAGTGTAATCAACAAAATCACATCATAAAATAATGTAGAAAATTATTATTTTTATTTAAAATTCGTCAAAAAAAAAGAGCAAGTTAGCATACTGGAATATCTACTGTCCCTTGTTTTCATCATAAATATGCTAGTGCAGATGGTACACGTTACTTGTACAAAAGTACAATATTATGTACTCGCAAAATCTCTCGAATAATGCTTCCGAATAGAGAGTTTTTATGTTCTTCTTTTGTTTTTTATATAAATATTCTAAAAAAGTTATTCACGTAACTCATTCAAAATAGATATGAAGATGTTAACTCATTTAAATTTTACTATTACTTCAGTTATATGAATATAAAAAAAAAAAAAAAAGATAAATTTTTGGTACTCATAAAACAAGTTTTAGTAATTTGGATGTTGAATGAAATAAAGAATAAAATTTATGGCCCCAGTTGCCGGTAACGAGGCACTTACTTCTCGTTATGTTTACATACACTTTGTCTCACTCCATCCTCATAATTTGCTTACAATTATAAATTTTATTTACTATTTCAATGATGTACTTGATTCTATAGCTTGAAGGTCAATTAAAGACTTTTATGAGATAAAGCTTAATTGAATTTAAATTGTCAAGATTTTTGCTATCCAATTTTAAATAAATTTTATGGAGCATTTTTTATAAAATTCACGTATATTTTTTATATAATTTGAATTACGAATCGAAAATATTTTAATTTTCAATATTAATATTTCATAAGTATTATAATAAATTGTTATAAATGATTGTTTTTTATATCTGATTTCATACACGCATATATATATATATATATATATATATATATGTACATATTATGTAAATTTTTAAAATAATTATGTAACTTTCTATTACATTTTTTATTATATGAAATTTTGTATTCGTACACATAAGATACAATAAATACATCCAATCATTATTATATTATAATATTATATATCCATTATTTTATTTTAAATTATATAAATTTATTATATTTGGAATACTAATTCAGAAATCGTAAAATATATCAGGTTCTCTTGATTGATTTTGAGTATAACTAATATTTAATATGTAAAACTATTTTTATAATTTTATATAAGCATAAAATTTATGCAATGCGAGATAGTATTTGCTACCTATATTATATTATTATATATTAAAATTATTATATTATATATTAAAAAGCTTATATAAAACTATAAATTTTTAATAGTACAAGAATATATTAAAAAACTATTTTCTTTAAAAATGGAATTTTAAAAATATGATTTTGATTTAATTGAACAGGTAATTTTAGAGCATGTTCAATATATCTTTTATGATTTATATATTAACTCGATATAACTTAAAATTTCAAACTAATTTCATATAGAAGAATAATGTTCTTTAATTACATTCTCATTTAAAGAAACTAATTAATTATTTTATAGAGTAACTATAAATAGATATATTTTAATAGAGTAACTATAAAATAAATACAAAGTAGGATAATATCGAATAATACTATAAAAGATTACAAAAATAGTGATCAGATTAGCAATTGTGTTATAAAAAAAATAGCGTGAATTTCAGTTCAAATGTTTTTATTTTATTGTACTCAGAGAATAGGAGTAAATATTCTTTAATGTTAAATTCAAATGTAGGAGTATTCAGAAACTTAATTTTTTTATATTGTAATCTCCGGCATTTTATCATAACTCTCATATTAATTATTGTTAATAAAAATATTTGCAGCCGTTTTAATAACAAAAACAACAATAACAACAACAACGGCGACAGTAATAAATAATAATGATAACAGCAGCAGCAGCAACAACAGCGACAACAACAACAACAACAACAAGAACAACAACTAATACAACAACAACAATAATAATAATAAATAACAATAATAAGAATAGAGGTATCACCTTGGTTTTTCATTGTGATAATTACTTTTTCAATAACCGGGATAAAAACAAGGGCAATTTACAAAGTACATAGTCACGGAAGTTCTCTGGAAATTTCAATTAATTTCATTGGTCTCTTAACGACTGAATGTGAAAAATTTGCCACGCACTTACGCCAGCAAAGAATTGAGAGAGTGAATTCTCGTTACGTCGTTACAGGGAAGGCGAAGCAGAGCGCGACAAATTGACACCTCGTTTATGCGAAATTACCGAAAAAAGGGACAGGAAGCCGTGGAGCGGAGCTTCGAAAAAAGGATAAGAGTAAGCGAAGGCGCGAGTGAAACAGTCCGGCTCGAGGACAGGGAAAAGTACCCAGTGTTTCTCTGAGACAGTCGTGCAGTCTATGAGAAGACTCGGTGCAGCGAGCCAACTCGGCCAGCCGAGGGCGGCATCGGAGTCCGCATTTGTTCACTCGGGGGTTGAGAGCCTCGCGAAATCGCGATGGGGGAAAACCGAGAAAAATGTCTCGTACATCCCCTGTGCGGCCGAGAGCTCGATTAAGGGGGAGGCACACGCAGGCACATGCACAAGCACACACGCAGGAGGGTCGCTCGAAAGCCAAAGTCTTTCGAACGCAGCTTAGCATATTTTATTTGATTTTTTGTATTGGATAATAGTCTCAGGTAATAGGGTACACGCGAGGTCGAGCGGAGTTACGCTGCTTTGAAAGATTCCGGGAACGAGGGAGAGACGGAGCCCGAATAGTCGCACCCTCCCAAGGAGTCTACAACCTTGCCAAGACTGTCACTGCATTAACGAATTTACATTTTTTAAATGGGAGCTCCGCCCTCTCTTCTTCATTCTCAGTTTGTCTTTAAAGAGATCTCGGGGGAGGGGGGGAGTTGAGGAGCATGAGGGTTGATGAGGAAGAGGCTGCGAAGGAGGGTAGGTGATAACTTGCGGGCCATTTGTTCCCCGCGTAGAAATGAAACCGCTGTTGACATTCTATCTTAATAAAGAATCAAAACCCTCCGTCCCCTCTTTTACCATACATTTTTAGTTTTCTCTGTGGGTGAAGGTTTGTAGTGAAAAGTAGGTGGGGAGCCAATTAATACCGGTTGGCTAGGATCGCGTTAATTTGCAAGGTCGATTAACGCGTGAAGGCACCGCTCTGAAAACTCCTGGAAGAAGCTCGGGATTATTTATTAAGATCGGAGCGTCTCCTTCTAGAAAAAAGACCGCCGTAAATTGTCGCGATCGGAGAAGAATTCGGTTTTAATGACCGGCGGGACGTGCGGTATATTACTGCCATGCTCATGGTTCGTTCGCGGTTCGTTCGCGGTTCGTTCGCGGTTCGTTCGCGGTTCGTTCGCGGTTCATTCGTGGCAGATGCCATTCCGAAATATTGACGAGCGGCCGACGATTTTTTTTATTTATTACGTGCCATTCCGATTTCTGCTCTAGTCAAGGTCCCCAAAGAGTAGACCACTAGTCTCTTTTTAATAATATTAAAATATTTATGTAGTACATTTGAACGTACGTAAGTAATAAAAAATTGAAATGGCGTTCATTCGAGCATTTTTCTTTGATCTGAAAAAAGGAAAATATAGAAGGATGAGACGTAGAAGGAAATTTATATCCCGAAAGTCGGTTTTGATTTTAGTAATGTCATTTACTATAGGCAATAAGACGAGCCGCAAGGCAAAAATTGCTTCTTACCAAAGTATCGACACATTTAAATTTATGCAGGAATAATGTCAGCCAAATACAGAAGAGCTTTTAAAACACTAACGATAAGAACTCCGTGTTTAATACAATTATCTTATATTAATATCCTTAAAAGGCAAATGAGTCAGAGTGTAATAAGTAATGCAACACTTGATAGGTCGAAAAAATTCGGGAAAAAGAGAGTGAGCGAAAAAGAAATTATTGGAGTGCATATAGTTACCCGGGAAGCTAATTGATTTCGTCTCGCCATCGCTGCTCTAGAGTAAATAATAACAACAACAACAGCAACAACAATAATAATGACGACGACGACGAAGACAACGACGACGACGACGACGACGACGACGACGACGACGACGACGACGACGACGACGATGATGATGATGATGATGATGATTATATCGATGGTGATGATATCAATAATAATGATAACGATAATCATAACAACAACAACAACAATAATATTGAGTAAGCGGATTACTTTTGGAGTGTATAGAGAAAAATGCGCGATTTATAAAAACAAGATAATCTTGCATACATAAGCAAGTGGGCTTCATAAAACAAAGACCGGTGGCAGGAGGAACATCGATACAAGCAATCCCCCGGAATCAAGCATATGTTTCATCTAATCACGCTCGATGTTCCAGAATTATCAGATGGAAGCGAGAACGGCAAGGGAAAGAAGAAGGAGGGCGTAGCGCCCCGTGGAAAAAAGAAGAGCCGGAAAGTAAGAGGGGGAATGAGCGAGCTCTCGAGCCAACGAGTGCTAGCTATACATATTTAATGAGCCTCTGTGCACTGCGCCAGAGACGTATATATACCTATGAAACCGGCAAGCCTCGCGGAGTATTTTTATTCAAATGGCGCGACTGACTGAGAGAGAGAGAGAGAGAGAGAGAGAGAGAGAGAGAGAGAGAGTATTGAGAGTGAGAGGGGGGGCGGACGAAGCGTAAGAAGGATATCAAAGAAAAATACTGGCAGAGTGGCTTTCCCGCATGCATAAGCATATAATCCGCAGGACATGTACATGTACGTATATATGTATGGCCTTCGCGCGGGAGGTGTATAATGTATATTTCAAAATCTGCGGCGCTCATTATTAACCGATCGATATTAGCCACCCTCTCCTTCGTCCCCGACACCTTTTGAGACTCCGCACCACGCGAGACGTAAAAGTAAAGACTCTCCCTTCTACTTTCTCTTGAAGGGCGTTATCTGTTTAGGATGCCGTGCGCGACTTTTCGGGAACTCGATGCCAATCGAGTGACGTATACTCCGAGGCTCGTCCCCCGGCTTCCGTCCCTTGCCACCCCCTCCTCAACCCCTAAAGTGGGCCTGCGGCTTTATAATGCGATGCCTAATAAGAGGAAAATAATAGACGCCTCGGCGACCGCTCGCGGATTTCGATGCAGAGCGCTTCGATGCCCGAGCCCTGCCACTGCTTTTTCGCTACATTGTTTGGGAAACCGCCCCTCGCACTACCTTGGCCTACGCCAGCTACGTGATGTCTCAAAGTCAACGTCGCTTATAAGTCCGCCTGAATGATATGCGGCATTTTATGTTAAAAAAAATTACTGGAGTGCTTGATAAATCACAACTCGCTGCCTTTAAGCGACGTTTTTTTTTTATGCTGATATGAATCATTGTAAGGTAATGTGTTTATTTGGTTGTCTCGTAGATGTAGGACTTGCGACTCTTGTAATCTTCCTAATCAACCGCGAGCAGTTTAGATATTTTCAAACTATTAGGCGGATGCTCATCTTTTTGTTCCTCAACTCTCTTGAAAATATTTTACCCTCTTTCTTCTTTATTCATCCATAAAGACTTATCTACATTGAGGTGTTCTTTATCTGCACACAGAAAATTACGTATCATCATTTCATTTAACATCTTTTCATAAAAACTTAAGTTTTTTAAATTTAAATAACTTATAAGAATAATTTTTACGTATTTTACGCGAATAATATTATAATATTAAGATTCATTTCCAGATATAGGTAATACTTCTGTTTAGAGCCGGATAAAACATTTTTACTTTTTCATTCAAATAAATACTCCTCCCACGCGTACGACCATATTAGCAAGATATTGCCTTAGTTGAAATGTAGAAGACGTATTAAAAAAAGATCATTTTTCTGTTTTTTTTTCTGTCTTTTACTTAGCGATAGTAAATTATTATATTTAATATTCAAGTAATTTAACTAGATCTACAAATTATATTTTGTAAATGTGAAATTGTTAATGTTTTAAAGTAAATGAATTAAAATAGGAAATTTTCAATAATATAAAAACTTTTTTCATCCACTAAGGAGTTACGTAAATTAAAATAATGAATAGCCTTTATGTTGCGTAAAGATATAAATTTTATTGAAGCTTTTAATATCAAGGAGTAGAACGGAAGGAGGTCCGTTAATAAATGTTGTAAATGTTGTAAATGCATGGGAATGCATTTGTAGGCATTATAAAGTGGCATATTTGTATACGGTAGTGAAGGGAGCATCGATCGATTTATTTGAGAAGATCGTAAGGCATCGCAAGGCATAATCAATAGTGAATTCACGATAGTCGAGGTAAGCGAAGATAACGCAAGGTCACGCATGAAAAATTCACGTGGAGAACGTGGGCTGTAAATACGAAAAACAGACGCGTCTCCCTTATTACCGGGGCCGCGCGCGCGCAAGCGCAGCTACATTCCGCGGTACGAGCGAAAATACTCGCAAATCTCGTTGCCTGTTCTCGTGGAGGGGCTAGTACGGGCGGGGAGGTGGGGGTGGGGAGGCGAGGAGAAGGTGCTGGTGGAAGGATACGGGGCAAGTAACTCGTGAATCATCGCTCGCTGCGCGCGTTATTGTAATATACGCGAAAGCCCAATAAATATGAAAATACATTACTCAGCCGAAACCCGTGGATGATAATGAGACGGTCCCTTCGACGGCGAATAAAATCCCATACTTGCCTCGTATTTCACGCGCAATACAAACACGTGACCCTAACGAACGCATCTTTTGCTTTCGCAGCTTTGTCCCGAATGTGCATCCGGTGACAAATGTATCCGCGGTAGAGAAACGACGAACCAGGGATCTCGGGCTATATTCACGTCTTCTTTCTACCGAAACTCATTTATTATTTACTTCGCTCCCCCAGTACTTGCATTGCAGAATTTTTTAACCATTGAGAACCAATATTAGCAAAGCTTTCTACAATATTTCGGCGGAATTAAGTAAATGCAATCCTTAAAATTGTTCTCTGGCCTTATAATACAAGACTTTGACGGTGAAATGATGTATTATTGCAATAATAAATTTTAAATCGGCGAGGGATACTTTGTAGCATATAAAGAATACAGTCTATTTATAATAATGGGAGGCATTTAGTAATTTTATGCGCAAGAAGAACATTTTCACGAGCTCGATTATGATGTATTTAAGAGATTATTCGAGATCGCGAGTTCATCGCGTATCGTTAAAATTCATGTAAAATAAAAATTGAAGATTTATGCAGAATTGGGCGAAGTGAAAGCGATAATTAATATGAACAGATTCTTCGAGTAGCGTTAAAGCAAATATTTGCATTTCCTACATCCGCCAGCCTCAGCTGTATTATAAATTTCTCAGAGCAACAAATAAGAGGAGAGCTTTCGAGAAATTTTTCGTGAGCGATACTCGGCCGAAATATCATGCGTTCGGCTCGACAACGATATCTCATTCGAGCACCTTCCTCTATAATTAATGTCGCCCCACAAATTTATGCCTAATACCTGACGACTGGTACGTAATTAATAATAAAAAAAAAAAAAAATTTCATTATTCTTGCGGCCTTTTATGCGCCTTTATATGCGATCGTGTTATCTTGCATTTATATTTAATAAATGTCGGCCTCTTTAATTAAATGAAAAAAAAAACTACTATTGAATTTAATTATTTTAAATTTTCAAAACCGACTATGAAGATCGTAGTGTTATTTTGCGACGATCAATTGACGTCAGCTCTCGATTAAAATATGCGTTAAAATCGACATAACAGATATTGAAAACGTGCAGTGGGGAGAAGGAAGACATAACGTTATATAAGAGGTTTATATTCGATCATCGTGGTTATATTTAATGCGCGGTAATATAAAAATGCCATTTAGTAGATGTTTTGCGATTTAGACCCTAGAAAAACAGAGAGAGAAATTGGGGGGGGGGAGCGGGAGGGCAGCAAGAGGGAAAAGTGCAGAATAGTGACAGGAGAAAAACAAAATAAAGAGAAATACATTGATGTAAAGCGAACTGGGTGTAGTTGGCGCAACTATTAGAGATCGGGTGGAATCGCATAGGAATAGGAATCGGGGGAGAGTAAGCTTCACTTCTGACACGTTGATAAGGTTAAATACAAGATGCGGGGGCGCAGGAGGTCAAGTGACTGCGTGGGCGACGCGAGCTCAGCACCGAGCAGGGACACCATCGATTATGTCTCTCGCCTTCTCCTGCTATTTCTCACCCCTCGTCGCGCAATCGCTCCCCCCTTCCTCCATCTAATAGAAGACTTAGACGACCCATTGCTAGAATTTTCTCGCTAGTGTTCACGCTCTCATCATATCTGAGGCTGTTCATTGTCCATCTATTTAAAACTCGAGGCATTTTTATTTTAATGCTTAGAATATAAAATCCATTAGATTCATTTTTTGTTTTTGTTTTTTATTAATAGAAATTATTGACATATACGGCGCCAGTGATTTTGCAAATAATTCAAAAGCGAACAACTGATCCGGCTTAATAAAATCTTTATATTCCATGCATCGAATCTTCCTTAAAAACATTAACTTACATCATTACACTGAGTAAATTTTACTTGTAAAGATTTTACTCAATTTTTCATATCCGTAACAATTATTTTTCTAAATTTAGGCTATAAATTTATGAACGGTAAAATTAAAAATAACTTTTGTTCAACCAGTTATATTATTTCCTGTCAGTGATTAAAGCTGTTATTTATTCTTTTTTTTATTTACTATTGATAAAAAAAAAAATTCAGCTCTATTTTAGGTAATGCATATCGCTCTTATTACAGAAACTTATTAATACATAAAATCGATACTACTTATTGTACAAACTGTAATATATTTTTTTAAGCAACTAATTTTTAAAACAGTTAAATTTATATTCACATTAAATCCAAATATTAAATACCTAGGGTATAATTGTTATTATTAAGTCAAATACTCTCTATAAATAAATTATTAATATGATTTAAATTTCATACAATCATGTAAATGTGTTATTAAATGAGCTTTCGATATTGCCTAATAAGAACATTAAGATTACAAGACTAAACTAAGCACATGAAAAAATTCAATATTGTGAGCTACAATTTCCACAGTGTAAACATATTGTTCAGATTAAATACCTTACCGTCTAGTTCATTATACATTTAAATTTTATCGCACTTCATTCGTTTATTTTTATGCACATCTATTCTTTTAGTTAGAAAAGTAGGTGAGAGGTTGATCTTATTTTGTAGATCCTTTCATTGATAAGCTTTTAAACATGAATAGAGGGTTTTACTTATGTGTCTTCAATGCTTATAATTCGGAATTTTTTTAATTATATTTAATAACCTAGGAAATCGAAGTTCAAGATTAAATTCTACTTGTGATACTTTGATTCTAACGTTGGTAAAACAATTTAGCTATTACCTTATTTCTAACAAAACATTTTCAAACGTATGTTAATAGAAATAGAAATTTTTAATTAGTGACGAAAAACGTATGAAATAAGAATAATTCAAATTATAAAATTATTTAAAATAACGTGAAACATATCTATATTATAGTTTCGAACAGCTTAATTAAAATTATTATTTGAGAAAACTGTATAACTTGTAAATAACAGAAGTTAAATTACCTTTTACATGGAGGTCAATGTATTAAAATCAAAATGCTGAGATTTATTAATGTAGTACGGGTTTGAATTTCAATTTAAATATGAGTTCGCATGAAAATTGAATAAATATAAGATTTTTTTTAATTCAATATATTTCCGATTAACCAGCTGAAATAAAGGCTTTGATGACAAATGTGGGAAAGAAATTGTAATTCAGCATAATTCGGAGCCTTTTACTGCAGCTTTGATGCTCGATCGATCTAAATAATTTTTTATATTATGCCTTTAAGATGAATCAATGACTATAATGATTCTTCCTTAAAATCATGAAGTTTTCCATTAGAGGAACGGTGGAATTTACGGACCGGAGGCTCCATTAAATTACGACTCAATCACGAAGGAACGATCTACGCGGGACGCGTGTTTTCCAATAAGCTTTTTCACCGCGATCGTTTTCAATACCTTAAGATCCGTAATAGATGTAATGGTGAATAATGTTCGACCGTCTTGATCTCGGGACAACGAGTGAGCGCAAGGGCATATCATTCTTTCCTGCTCTTTATTTTCCTCTTCCATTTACTCTCTCTCTCTCTCTCTCTCTCGCTATCGTAGTTTTTCTACGCTGCGCTACCAACGGTTTCGTAACACAGTGGCAGGCTCGGTTGATTCCAGTGCACAATAAGAGCCGAGAATAAGTCGACAAAAAATCTTTGGTCGATTCGACAAAGCAATCGTACACGCCTGGAGTCGATCGTGATCGAGACGTCGCAATGATACGCGGCGGTTATCAAACGCCCGGAGAGAGAGAGAGAATAGAAAACGCGTGCGTGATGGTGATATGAAGGATGGAGCTGGGGGAGGAGATTAAAGGCATTAATTTAGAAGAGAAAACTCAACTTTCTCACTTTACTTACATGTTTTTTAGTTTAGGATATTTCCAACCGACGCAGAGGATTTTATCGAGAAAAGTGACTGGTGGGTCTCGCAGTAAAAAATTGCTTTGTAATTTCCGACGCGTGAGTCACCGTAGCATTTCGATACTTATTATACGTTATTAAGCAAATTTAACGCTGGCTGTCTCGTGCCAATGTAATGAAAGGGTAACGCAGCACCGTCTTAAGTAGTATACATTCAAGAAATTACAACAAATTCCCTATCTAATGATTCTTACGTCTTAATCTCGTCTCGAGTCGCTTTCCTTTTACCGATGGTAATTCATTGCATATGCAACACTTAAGCTCATTTTTTAATTCATTCACAGTAGTAGCATGTTTTCTCGTAATCATCCTGACTGTCAAAGTAACCAGTCAAAGCTGTATTTTAATTTCAGTAATTTGTTTATTTATTATTTATACTTCGAATGTCTTTCATACGTTGAAAATATTTAAAGCAATCATTGTATTAAGGATGCATATAAATTATCAATCTCGCTTGAGGATATTGCATTGAATAAAATATTTTATGTTTAAATGTCACGTACGTATAACGAATGAGAAGCAATAAATGAATGGGAGTTTTGAAGTTTCATACTAGCACGTTACTGGTATTTTATTTATCAAATAGGATATGCAAATTGAAAAAATTTATATTTTTAAATGTGTTAAAGTTTAATGGTGGTGATTGCTTATTGGTACGTCGAATGTGAAGAAACGATCGTGATTTTAGTCAATAAATCGATGACTCCAGTTATTAGCTTTTGATTTAACACTTCCGTTACAAAGATACATGTAATAATAATAATAATAATAATAATAAAAATAAATAAATAATAATAAATAGTAATAAATAATAATAAATAATAATAAATAATAATAAATAATAATAAATAATAATAAATAATAATAAATAATAATAAATAATAATAAATAATAATAAATAATAATAAATAATAATTGGCCGAGGTTTGTTAAATTCAAATTGTGTATCTGGAAGAGGAATTATTTTGTAATCGTATGTAAGCTCTCAATCAAGCATAAACTTACATACGGGATATATTAAAAATTACGATTAGTTGCCAATAAATGATAACAAGATAAATATTGTTTATCGCTTAATGTAATTGATATTGATTGAGCTATGAGCCACTTAAAATATGTACTGAAATAAATTAGTCCCATAAAATTATAATTTAATAATAATAAAAGACCTTTAATATTCTCCGTAGTCCATTACTAAAAATAAAAAATGCACCATCGTTTTCACCTAATTTTATGAAAAAGGAAAAGAGCTTGTCCAGTAATTAAGGATTAACAAATTGCTCAAGTTTTTGTGAGGATCTATTTCGTTTGTTACCTATATCAAGCATACTGGCATTCAAAGTATCGGGTAGTTCTTAGAGTATATTCTCGTAGGACGTTTAATTCGCCTGATCGGTTCATCGTATTTTTATGTCGATGAGAAGCTCTCAAACACGTAATCACTTATTTCTCAGATACGTAAGCCGCGAGATCGGTACATAGCTTGGAGGAAGCATCCCCTCAGAATTCGAGGCATTAATACTAATGCGCGATACAAGATGTGAGCGAGACCTCGTCTATTGTAACATCAATTACTTTCGTCTTATGGAGAAGCAAGTAATTCAAGGCGAGCTCGTGACCAGTCGACTTTCAATCTCCCATCTTGCGAATCTTCTCATGCTCTCCCTTGTATAATGTCTTTTTTATTGGCCGAGTCTCGTTTGTCTAAATATAGTCGATTGACAAGAGCCAACAAGACGATTTTATGACATCGATTCTTAAAAATAAACTCGTTACATTCACTCACTTCGATACTACAATCTCTCATTCCTTCTCGACGTTTCCTTTACAATTATAACGTTACTCTCATAAAAAACCTGGATATTATCTAACTTTCAGATATTTAAACTTCTCAACTCACGAGGATAGCCTTTAAAAAAGCATTGACGGACCTAAAGAATCTTATTCATAATATTCGTGGATTTTTTCCCTCAGTATACGTATTCTCGGAAAAGTATGTTTTTGTGAAAAGCATATTAAAATGCCATTGGAGGGGGCCATTTAAAACTCTAAGGATAGTCCGTTATCGCTCTCTGGCGGTTGAATATCGCAATAAAGAGAGGCACCAAAGTGCATTATAATGAATTTATTGTAATTACTTTTAATGCGTCTAAGATATTTAATAAGGAGCGAGTGGATATTAGAGTGCGTAAGTGAGTTTTTCTTCGGTAAGGCTTTTTCTTCTGTGCATACTTGAAGGCATGCGTAAGAAAAAAGTTTGTACTCGAGTCTATTGTTAATAAGAAAAATGTTGGCCCTTCTTCCACAATAATCGAAGCGAAGCTCAATAATTCAAGGAGGGGAATAAATTTTCATTGGTATTAATAATATCTAGTGCTTTTAAATTGGCAGGATAAAACGATCGTTAAGCGTCGAATGCCTGGTTTAGCATCGGCTTAGTAAACTGACCGTACTTCATGAATTTCGAATAACCGGCGAGTAGAGCAGAATAACCTGTCGAAAGGAGGGAGAAGGAAAAGTCTGAAGAAAGGCGCTGGGTAGTGAGGGGGAGAGGGAGGAGGCCGCGAGTGTTGTTGGCGGCGAACCTTTTCCACGTCGATGGCCAACTTGAGTGGTGGGCGGGCCTCTTATGAATAATACACGGCCGGGATAATTAGCTGGCTGGTGATCCAATTTAATCGGTGAATTATCAACCCTTCAGATGGAGGGAGACCGCCGCAGACTACGCTTTTTTCCTTGGCCTCCTTTGGATTGAGCGCAGCGGGTAGCGTACGCGGGATCGCGAACAGCGGCCCTTTAGCAGCGGGAATCGCGACCGCGCATTTCCTAGTTTGAGACTTGGCAAAAAAAGAGTGGTCGCGATTGTTACCGGGAGTTTATGTCGAGCTTTATCCGACTCCCGAGTCTTTTTTTTTTTTTTTTTTTTTTTCAGTCGACAGATGGAAAAATTTCTCTCTCTCTCTCTCTCTCTCTACGGTATCATATTTATCGATTTATACTTCGATTTCCATACTCCGGGAACGCCAGAAAAAAACCACGAGAAGATTTATATCATTTGCTACATTATTATTGATTCGTTTAATCGACCGTCCATATTTTTTCCTTTTTACATTTCAGTTGTGTCAGTCTAAATGGCAATTAAAAATTAATATCAAACCATTTCAAATCTCATCTCTTTCCTCAACTGGAATATTATTACAATTTTTATATTATAATCCTTACATTAGAATTATTTAACTGAAACTGTTTGATTCTATCATTTATTTTAATTTTTTTATTAGTTGTAAATAATACGAATTTTGCAACAATAAAACAAGTGGGAGAACTTAGGTAAAAAGATTGATGGTGAGCTGCCTCATACAAGCGCATATCTAATGAACGAGGAAAAAAGTAAGGAACGAATATAATTGATAGATTTTCTAAATAGTGAGTCTGTTGATCTACACCATTAGCCCATATTTCGTCTCGGCACATTTCTTCAATTATATACAAGGCTCAATTTATGAAAGAAGGAAAAAAGTTATATATGCACAACACTCAAAAGTAAATACCTCAATAGTGTCTAGTATTAGTAGTTAGAAGTAGTAGTACACGCACGCGACAGAGAGAATGAGAGAGAAAGAAAGAAAGAGAGAGAATGAGAAATCTTAAATCTAATCCTCATTTTAGGCAATGCATTAATTCATATCAAAGTATCCCTTATTCAAAGATCAATGATTCTAACACTTTACGATTTACATATCGACAAAGAATAAGAATAAGAAGAAGAAGATAGAAAGAGAGAGAAACAGAAATATAGAGATAGAGGGTCAACTAGTTAAAGAGGAGAAGAGAAGATCAAGTCGTAGCCAGAGTCAGAAGGATTGGATTAAAATACTGGGGAAATTATTAATATTAATAATTGTGGAGTAGGAAGCCTTTTGTTGATATGCTAAATTCGGTATCGGTGGCTGGTTTATATAGTAGTAAATATTATTATTATTATTATTATTATATTATTTATTTAGTGCTTTGTTTTAAAAATCCTATGGTTGGATGTGCATCAAATTGACTTCTAGGCATAACACTGACTAATAAATTAATTGTTCTGCCGTATGAAATACTCGATACGTATGCTATCGCATAGAACTTAAGTTGTTTAAAAAAGAAATAAGCTTTTTGGTATGACAATATAATTACAGGCTTCGTGGTATAGTTGTTAGCAAGGTTCTTAAGCAGAAATTACTACGAATATTAGAGAAATAGAAGAGCATTACTTTTTTCTTCATCATGTGTCTAGGATGATCTGTATATCTAAATACCTAATACAGCCTTCAACCGAGTAAATTTAAAAATTACATACATCATTCTAAATTTAATATTTCCCTCCGAACTTCATTAAATTTCTTATATGTATAAATCTGTCAGCTTCACTGCTTACAAAAGAAACTAATTACTCAATAACAAATCGTTTTCCGCTAGTCCCTTTAAGCGTTTTATCTCTATTGAATTTTTTTAATACTTTATTGAAAATTTTAATATTTCATCTACCTAACTAATACCTTACATCCGTTTCGATGCTTATTGCATTAATAATAATTAATAAATAAATAAAATAGATTCAATCTAAATTAAGAGTAATCTATGGAATTATTAAATACAAGCTATTAATATATTTTAAGGGTTTATTTTATTATTCTCACATCTTAAGAAATTCTTAACCTAAAGTGTACAGATTTTTGTGAAATATACAGTATGTATATATATATATATATATTTATATAAATATATAAATATATAAATATATATATATATACACTTATTTACTTAATATTTTATCAATTATGTATAAAAGAGAAGCATTATTTAATACAGCAAAGCTAATAAGATTTCATGTTTAGGTACAGGTATTTACAGTTTCTTTAACGAATTATAATAATAATTTTGCTAGTTACAGGTCGTTATAAAACAGCTTAAATTGTTACGAAAATCGATGTGAAAATGTTATTGGATTTTTTTTATATTATATTTATGTACTGAATAATAACAATAGGTGGATCGAAACGAAGGTGGAAATATAAAAAAGTAATTGGCCTTGTAGTAAAGCCACGTGTTTAAGAATGTAAACGAGAGTTGATGAAGATGGATGAAAAGAATAAAGGATCGTGGCAATCAATAAGCGATAAGTTAACACTAGTAAGGCAAGTAATAGCGCGTACGTCTATTAGAATGGTTATTTTCTTTTAGAAATTTCATCAGCGTGATATTTTGGTGAACCGTAGGCGTTTGTTCTGTTGAAGCAGTTAAATGGAGTCCATGGTGGCCCAAGGAGGACAGAAAAAGCATCGTTCGCAATGGGTTCGTGTTCAAACGAAATCCAGCTTTCGAATTTCATGGAATTTTGACAAGGCACTTTAATACCTTTTTTTTATTTTTTTTTTTTTTTTATTTTTAAAGAAGAAGAGGAAGACCCTATCTATATTTTACTTGCATTTTCGGCGTTTAGGCTTGCACCTTGAAGGCCAGAGTATCGGATTGGGCGGAGGTGTAGCGCGAGCGGCGATCATTCATTTGCATATCTAGGTAGTTTCCTTCGCGGACTCATTACCTACTTTTTCTTCTCTTTGATCCCTGTCTCACCTCCACCCACCTCACGCCTCTCACTCTCTAGCGATTCCACCTTCGTTCGGGCTATTTTAAATTTTGCTGAAGATTAGCTTGTAAATCGCCGAGCGGAATAGCCGCTTTAATTACGTATTACTGTAATACAGCTTCTTCCACCTCATTCTCCTTCCTTTCCCTCGATCTCCCTCGCTTTTACTTAAATTAGAATGTTCCCGAGAAAAGGAATGTCTTTAATTCTCCTACAGTCGAAGAAGAAAGGAAGCTTTTTATATTTTTGTGACTTTTAGCCTGATTATAGGGAAAATTTAATACTGGCGCGCGATCTTTATAAAGACATTAGACTTTTCATTCGGAACTAATAGAAGAAATACCTTATAAATCGTGTTATTTCGGAATAATACCAACAACCTATTCCATTCGTTTGCAGTAATATAATGATGAACTTAACGAGCGTGAATAAATAAAAAAAGACAAAGAAAGTACAAAGGTCTGGGAGCGTTTTCTATATATTGAGTAACGGGGCTACAAGTTGGTCTCTCGCATCATTGACTATTATTAAACCGGAATTGAAAAGTGTATTAACGGATTCAATTTCAGTAGAAGCGTTTGTATCCCGATAAACCTTAATCAAAATCCAAAGGTTAAATTACAAAAAAGAAGCAGTGCGCACGATCTCAAGCGGTACTGCTTTACTCGCGTTACATCGGTCATTACATCAGCGCGAACGTCGCGCCTCCCCCCCAAGGAGCGGCCGAGTATCGACTCGATCCACCCAATCCTTGTCCTCACCCGACTCCTCCCTTCTTTTTAATTGAGCTCCCGTGTCCTTAATGGTCCTCGTCCTTTAAGCAATCATTCCACGCTCGTCCATCCATCCATCCATCCATCCACCTACATCCCCTCCCACATCCACTCCCACACCCCCTCCCTCCCACCGCCCCTCCCGGTCGCCTCGCTCAACCTCGCCGCCACGAAACCCAATCACCAGGTATCCTCGATCATCCTCAAGACTCTGCATCGACGGTAAATCTTAATGTGCCAAAGACATTAACTTGTACCGGTTTACGGAAGGACTCACGCGAGCTACCACGAATCGCGCTCTTCCATTTTAACGGCTCTTATTTCACACCGACCACGCCACGGTCAGTCCTCTCGCCCGCCAAATCCTAATTGCGCCACAACTGAAATCGAACGCTCTCGAATATTTCGCGCCTGGTCCTTTACCTCTGTGCGCCCATTTGATATTCAATATCTTGAAAATGTTTTATTATTATTTTATGTACAGACAATCGAAGGAAACGAATGACCGCCTCAGTAAATCAATTGTCTTTTACGTAATTTTTTTTCATTGCCCTTTCATAGCCATAAGAGGAAGAATGACGATTTTACCTTGAGTTTTTCTAAACTTTTAAACGCACCTTAACAATGTTTCTATATTGTGATATATATATCTTTAAAACTTTCCTTTTTACATATACCTATTACAATATATATATATAGCATTTTTATGGTATTTTTAAATTTAACATTGATATGATATTGTATGTTATAAGATTTTCATAATTATATTAATGGATCTGATTACAAATAATTTTCTTTGAATAATTGTCAAGTGAACTATTCTCCGTTTCTAATAACTAAACTATTATATTGTATTTTTTAAGAAAACTAACATGTATCTTGTAGAAAATTCTATTCTTAGTTTGTTTAAATCTTAAAAGATTTAAATCTAAAATGCATCATTTTCATAGTAATTCTTGTTTTGATTATGAATTTAAGATTTGTTTTCTTGGAAATTTCTTAGAAACAAATAATTTTAAAAATAATAATAATATATGTAAATTATTCAATTAAAATAAAGTCAATATGATTTCTAGATTTCAATTATTATTTCTGCAAATATAAATAAAATTTTTTTATACAAATTTTAATTTATTGTAGTTTTGGTTGAAATGGCAGCTTATAATATATTTAAAATTTACTATATACACATACATAAAACCAGTTTCTATATGTCAGTAAATAATAAATTATTTTTCAACACTAATACTTTGTTTTGTTAATTGAATTTAAATTATGACCGTATACGATGACAAATAGTTATATTTACTCAGGGGTCTCCAATATAAATCACAACTCGTATTTTTACTCGGCAACTAATAATTACTTGTTTTATGTATAGCATAAATTTTTTTCATAAATAATAGATTCATCGCATTAAAAATATTACAAGTTTTTATATACATAAACTTGTTACAAGAAAAAATTCAGTAATTGTTAATTAATGTAAGAAGGCGGAGTATCTTTCATTTGAATAGAAATAATTTTTAAAAATTAAATACATTCATTGGCTCTATAGTACAATAATAATTATTTTATTTAATAAGTAAAATTTTAAAATATTTAATAAAATAAAAACAGTAATATTTAAATTTAAATTTTATTGAGTGATCCAAAATGAATATGGTTTATAAAAGAAGATTATTATGAATATTCGATTATAAATTATTTAGAATCAATACTAAATATTTTGAAAGTTTTTCTTCTAATTTAAAAATATAATAGAATAGTCCTTTTAAAAATAAATATTAAAAAAAATTTTTTTAAATAATTTAATTACTTATAATAATAGAAACAATGCTTTTAAAATTAATTAAGAGCTAAAAAGAAATAAATCGTAATTGCAATGGCTGTTAAAAATTGTTGCTACAATAAAAAATAAAATGAGATTCTATTTCACTTATAGAAAAATCATTGAAGATTCAATTGTATTGTAACAAAAAAAAATTTTTTAAACTGCACTTTATTGAGAAATTAAAAAAAGTTCTTTTAATTATAATAAAGCTTCTTGTGAGACGAAAGGGGATTTGAGAATGAAATAATTACAGATGAAGATACTAGACAACTGTGCATATGACAGTGGATGTAGCGAAAACGAGAAAGGAAGGGCAAATGGTAAAAGTATTAAATGAATGAAAGTCAATAAGTATAGAGAAGCGGAAGAAATAAAGGGGCGAGGGGCGAGGGGCGAGGGGCGAGGGACGAGGGGGAGTAGGGTAGCCAAACGAAAAGGAAAGAGAGCGCAAGAGAGTGAGGGAAGGCTCAATGTAAGGGAAAGACCGAGAGAGTAAAGGGAGTCGCGTATTTGTGTGCGGCTGTGCGTGTAAGGGCGCCTGTTGTACCTTCGCGTCAAAGCGTAAAGTCTAAAGCTGTTAACTTCTGATCGATTCTATCAGGCCGATCGGGCCCGGCCATATATTACAAGCTTTAATATTAAATTCCACCCGTCACTTGTAATAAACTTTCCACTTATCCGTCTCGCTCTGCCTTACTTCATTTTCTTCGCGCGAGCTTTCAAATCGCGTGGAAGAGAGCGAGCGCCCGCGCACCTGCCCGGGCCGACTCTGCGGCCTGAACGTGCGATGCGTTGAAACCGGGGGATTTATGTATCGGCAGGGTTATAAATTTACAGTTGACCGCGCGAGCCTCACTTGTTAGTGCGCGTCGCATTAGATCGTTGCATTTAACTATTTCTACGTCCTCCGCGATCATTTATCGCCCTTATTTTTAGCATTTTTAGCCCAGACATAACTATTACGTGCCGCTTTCGTTTGTCAACCTCCGGCCTCCTCCTATTTCTACGAAACCAATCACTCTCTACTTCAATACTTTATCGACTTTCTAGTTACAAATAGTTATTTCATTACAAGCATGCCTGTAATTTAGATTTCTCGCTAATAGCCCTAATTAATTTCTTTTTTCCCGCTAATTTATTATGGGAACGTATACAACCTTCGTTTGGTTAAAGTGTTAATAAATCATTACTCATCTCAAATTTTTTTTTCTTTGTAATTCCACGTCTTTTAACACTCGTAGTAAAAAATTATATATTGACATTATATGTTCATTGGATTTGCTTTGTACTGATTCTTAGGGGCTGTACGTCTCATAGGCTTGCTTCCGCCTTTTATCAATATTACTTTTCCATATGAGTTATTACCTTTTAAAAATTTATAATTATATATATATACTCGTAATTTTATTGTACAGGAAATTTTATTAAAAATTAGTATTTTTTATAAATTATGATAAATATTGATTTATAGCTCGTTTTTTATCCTTGCCAAGTATTATAATACTAACTTGGTCAATGTTATAACATCATAAAAATTATTAAAAGTAAAATAGAAAATTTAATAATACTCACTTTATGCGAGAACCTTTTTTGCAATTTTTAATTTCTCTGAATAATTAATCAATTTCCTTTATTATACTGGATCTAGGTCATCTGAATTGTTTAATTCTTCGATTAATAATTGATTTTTCTTAATAAAAATTGTTATCACTAACAAGCTAATCAACGAATAAAATAAAAATACTATAGCACTTATTTTTCACATAGTAATGTACCCTAACTATTTTATAGATATTTTTGCATTATGGGCTATAATACCTTAAGTAATTTATGAGACACGCTCAATGTCATTTTTATAGTTTTACATAATTTAAAATACATTTATACGAATTTTTAATTTATTACCTTTATAATCACTATTATAGATGTATTCTGCTAATACCAAATGAAAATCAAAATAAATATAGTTATTGTAAAATAGTAGTTATATTCATGAATTATTACATACTTAATGAATAAACATCTAAATGATATTTCATTTCTAAATGAATAATATGTGTGTATAGATTCATGTATATATGAATGAAATATATTTAATTTATCAAAGCAGTAATGAACATAAATTTTTTATAACTATCATTAATCCAATATTAAATAATATCTAGCATTATATACTTTTCAGAAAATGTTACTCAATTCATATGTAAAAATAAAAGTATTTTATTTTTATAATGTTTTTATTCATCAAAGGCAGATTTATATTTATGTAACAAAATAATATCTCCTAAATACATTCGGAATCATTCTTTAAATATACTATAATAAAAACATTTTACCAAATTGAAAGAGCGCATAATAGAAATATTATATATATTTAAACCTACATCTACATGTATGCAGATGCAGTTACGGACACATTTAACTAAGTATATGTTTACATGGAGGCAATCATTCGCCCAGTTAAGTACGCGTGTACACACAGACAACATAAATCACATACGCATAAACATGCATGTTCATACAAATATAAAGAGAGTTAGTATATGGTATTAGTTTTAATACAGTCACGAATGCATGCACGGCAAAGCGTATGTATATAAATATATGTAAACACACACAAATATTTGAACCGATAAACTTTTTTCTCAGCGATCAGCGCCTTGGAAGATCACATACATGGAGTAGAATTTTTTTTATACATACCTGTTCTTTTTCTTTTTCCGTCTTTCTCTCTTTTCCTCTCGTTTATTTCTCTTTCTCTTCTGACAAGCAAAGAACGTATAATAAAAAGAGAAAGAGAGTGAGAGAAGGATAAAACCGCGAAGGGAGACCATGCGAAGGTATATATATATGTATATATATATCTATCTCTTTCTCTTTCTTTCTCTCTTGCTTACACGAGTATCATTGTACAAGCGTGGACTCGTTTTTCATCAGCAAAATAAAAGGAAGTAATTAATCGCGGCAAATCGAAGCCCCCGGGAGAGAAAGAGAGAAAATGTGAGTCTCCACACATGCAAACATACATAGAGAGAGAGAGAGAGAGAGAGAGAGAGAGAGAGAGAGAGCATTGCATGCACACACTGAGTTAAAGAATCAGTTGGTTACTGACTACTGTCGCTACTGCCGAACAGGAATTCCTGTCATCGCGAATCAACGTTCTCGAAAGAGAAAGAGAGGAATAAGGAAGAAAAAGAAAGGAACGTTAAGGGAATAAAAGAGAGAAAGAGAGACGGAGTGATTTGCCATTTCTTCCTCCCACTCTATTTTCTTTTAGTTCTCCTGTTCTGTAAATGATCAGACGGAGAGCGCGTTAGAGTGAGTGAGTGAAAGGGCGAGAGAGAGAGAGAGAGAGAGAGAGAGAGAAAGGCTACGCACAGAGCAAGTTACCACCGAGTGTACACAAGAAGGCCTGTTTTGCGTTCTTTTCCTTATCGGACTTCTCTCCTCTTTCCGACATGTCTCCCTTTTTATTTAATAATTGGAACGCTTGGTATGTCAGCTATATCTGTTCCTCGAATTCACTTCCATTTGCGGACAACACCGTCACGTTTACGCAAACACAGACAAGTAAACGTATTGGTTGACAAAGCGATGACACGCAATTTACAGATTCTCGCATTTGTGTATTTGTTAACCAAAGTTTTTTTTCTTTATTTGTATTGTGCTTTTAGAAACCGTTGGCCCTCTTCCTCTCTTCTTTTCTGTCTCTCTCTCTCTCTCTCTCTCTCTCTCCGTCTCTCTACCACTCTTTTTCTTCTTGCATAGACAAGACTCTTGTCTCTTCAGCTTTCACGGGTCTTCTCTTGAATCGCACGCGAACTGATAAAGTTTTAGCCCTTGAGCCTTTTTTGCTCTGTTAATGCTTGATTAGAGAATTGACGTTTTCACACTGCTCGGATGACACGGAGCTCAGATAAGATTCATACATTCGGTGAAGAGTTCATGTTCCCTTGGATCGATTGATGCAAAAAATAAAAGAAAAAAGGAGCTTATGGTTCCTCTAGACGCGTTCCTCTATTAATTAGTATTAAATCATATATGGCAATATCATAAAATTTTTTCGACAGAATTATTTTTTATTGATAGGATATCAATGCTGACATACAAATTTTGTGTTTAATATTTTTAAATTAATAACTGATTTTAAGAAAAAAAATCTGTCTTCTTCATTTCAAATAAAAAAATGTGTTTTGACAATATCATGTGCTTCAATTTTTTATAAATTAGTTATGAATTTATAAAAATATAGTAGATAGCGAAATATTATTTAATGAAATCGACTTATCTTGTAAATAATTGTTAATTAAAATTGATTTGTAAATTAGCTTGTAATGAAGTCTGAAATAAGTTTTTATTGTACTGCAATAATTCTCGGTTAATTATCGAATAACAAGCTTCCAAAATTAGAATAAGAAATAATGCAAGAGGCAATGAAATTTATCGTTAAATGAAATAATTGCCAATAATGGAAAGGGATTTTCTTAATTTGAATACTCGCGGTTAATATTCGACAAGGAGACAGAATTCGCAGTCAACGAATTCTTAACATATTGCAACAAGGTTCGATTGAGGTGTTGAAAGCTCTATAGCCAGAATTAAGTACCGGAACACGGTCGACGGATTTAGGAGTTTTTCAGATGCCGGTTTATTTGCAATTTTTACTGATCATATCCACGCTTAGAGACTGCATTGGCATTACATCGCTTCATTAGATCAGCCGAGTTTTAATATAAAGGTGACAAGATTTTTTATAAGTAAATAACTTAGGTCCATGCTTTTGAAAAATTTACTCTGACTATTTCTGATACTGTGTGTCATTTTTAATCAAAATTTAAATATAAAAACCTCTTCTTGATTTTCTATTTATACTAACTATCGTGCCATTACACCGGTTAGAGGTAAATATATCATCATTTCATTCCGTCTTAGCCAATAGTATAAAATAAGAACAAGAAATTTTAATTTATAAATCATATTCGATAATAAATCATTTAAATGTTAATGCAGCATAATAGTATTATAAACATTATAATGCATACAGCTGTAATTAATTATACTCTTCTGCAAATCGACAATTAAGATCATGGCTTAATGAATCGGTACCAAAATAAGTAATAAATCTTCCGTTGACTTTTTAAAGATATCTTTATTTTTCTACATACCTTACGGCGATCTATTTTATTAATGCGTTATTATTTGCAGTAAATCAAAAACATTAATAATTTCTAAAAATAATTCAAACGTACTTAATATATATACATTTAGAAATAACCATGATATATTTAATTTCTATATTTTCACATTGAACGCAATTATAAAATAGAAATATAAGGTTGTAAGAGTACGCTCTAAAACTTAGATATATCATTAGTTGTAATAATTTATTAGCGTATGGATAACTTTGGAGGGTGAGAAACCTCTTTCTGAGAATATGCTTTCTAGAAAAAAAATTCTTGAAGATGTAAGTAAAAGAATTATTTGCATATTTATGATATGATTATGGCTTATCTAGATTGTAGAATATTGGATTGACAACACGCGAACCTCCCAATGCAGTCTGCATTTCTTCATTATAAAATACTAAATATTCTATAGATTAAGACTGTCCGCCAATGGTAATAATAAATTAAAATTATAAACGCCGGAATCCTTTATGCGTAGTTAAAAGAAATTTGTGAACCGTTTTATAACGGTCAATGAAGCTGGATACATCAATTTTACATACATTAAATATCAATTGGTAACATTTGACCGTAATATATAATAAGAAAGTGACTTGTTGACTTCATCGCCATTTACATTACGATTGCCCTCCCTGCTAATAAACCTGTTCCAGGGTATTAGTAGACTTCCGGAAAGACGATTGAGACCTGAGTAGGAAAAAGAGCACAGGCAATGTTTAAAAGATTGAATTGCATAAATATGACGTCGTGTAATAATTGGCGAAATTTTAAATTAATAACGAGTGACTATTTACGAACGGCATTCAGAAGCACAGTTTTCCTATACATATATTTATCAATAGAGCAATTTATTATTACTTATTTCAAACGATGGCCCACCAATTTCATTCAACACGTCGAGTTCATCGTCGAACCTTTACAAGTTAAGCTTATTTATATTCGGCGCATAATTGATTAAACAACCTAGGTTCCTTTTAAAATTTACTAAACCTTATTCAGTACTCAATATGTAGTATGAGCAGCAGTGAATTTACCATCGGCATTGCATTTGTCCCTTAAATCACATAGCCAAATGAAAAAACAGCAGATTAGTCTCATCTGATCTACTCTAAACTTAAGAAATGTACTTTAAGAAATTGTCATTTAATAGTTCTTCTTTTATGCGTTGTTCGAGTCATAATAATTTATCGATCGTTTCGGAATAATTTCATCGGCCATAGCTGGAGAGCCTTTGCATAGCTTTTGCATCAGAAAATAAAAAGAAAAACGATCGAACAAGGTTTCATTTTCATCACGCACTCACAAAAAATATCATTAGTATCGGATTAAAATATCTGATAGCCCTTTAGTATAATGAATGTACGTATTAAGTATTTAATTAATATATTACTGAGTTTTCATTTATTTTTAATTTATTTACCAAACTTAATTTTCTACTTAGTCTCATCCAAATGCAAATACTTGTATTTATTGATACGCATCTAATATTTTCTACGTAATCGCCAGTTAAAGTATTTTAAGCTTCGTTATCACATTAATCACTTTATTTACAAGATAAAACGATTTAATTAAAAGAAAAATTTTCTTTAAATTACTAATTTTATGTACATTTCAATTAGAAATTCTTAGTATTATATACTAAGATGAAGAACATAAATTTACAAGTTTTTATATTAAAGAAAAAGAAGGATGTGGGAGTGGAAAACTATTAAATGCAAGTTTTATTTTATTTAAGCGACTTATCTTCATTTATTACCTTCGAACTAATGAACCCAATACTATTAATCAGTGGTTTTTGGGAGGCTGAGCTTTAAGACGGCCCCATTCAATCTATATCTCGAGACGAGAAAAACCGTAATGTCTACGATGACGTCCTTGATACTCAGACTTGGTTTACGAGTCGCGACCAGAAAAACTCGATTGAGAAACGAAGTATGAATATATCCTTTTCCAAATGCAGATTTATGAACTTGGCTTTACTTTTCTTCCTACAAGACATATACTTCTCCTTAATGCATAAATATATGCAAAAGCAAACAATTCATTATGTAGTGCGAGTATTTCTTTAGCATCTTCATCTCGTGTCTCAAAACCTTATTTATTTTAAAGACACTAAACCATTTAATATTGTATTTTTTCTTTTGATTTATACAACAACAAAACAAATGTATTTTTTTCTAAGAAATTCATAAAAATCCTAAAAAATTGATATGACTCATTTGTTATTTATATAATTAATCTACTTTCCGCTACATCCATATTGTGTAGATATTTTAATAGGAGTATATTAATTCTAATAGAAATTTTTAACAGATAATTTCCAAAATTTCTGTGACTACCTTACACGAGAATTCTCATACTCCTTTTCTCATCCTCATCTTTCCAATTATCCTGGAACTAATAAATATTATTATTAAATGAATATAAATTTATTAAGTGCTCATATAATTGTCAGGATTGAAGTTAGTTACGAAATTATTATTTAACATGTGTATAAATATTTCAAGAATCAATTTAGTTAATAATTTTAGAAGACGGCTTTATTGCAGAACGATCATGTCTACATACGAATGGTGTATCATTGTAGTATAATTATTACAATTTCTAGTGTGTATATAAAAAAATATACATGTATAAAAGATATTGTTAAAATTGAAGAACTATTTAATGAGGATAGATTATTCTCAGTTTGATTACGTTGACCCGAAAAAGTACATTCGACGGTCGCTTAGAAAGTCGCTTAGAAAGGAAAGCGGAAGTCCGTGAGGCGCGACTGGGAGTCGATGCGGCAGTAACGAGTCGCCCATCCTCTTCCCCTTGCGCCTTATACATACGGGCCGATGATAGAAGCGAATGGGGCGGCGGTGGCGTCGGCGGGGGAGGGGGTGGGGGGGGGGGGAGGGGAACCAAGGCAGACATTCGGCGCAGCCGGCGTTTAAGTCAAAGTTAAACTTTACACCGTTTCGCCGGTAGGGAAGAGGACGTGATCGCGCCATATGTGATGCAAAGCGCGTCCGCCACGTATTATGAGCACTTGTAAAGCACGTAATCGCGCCTCAGTGTCGGGTGATCGCGTCTTGCGGCGTTAGGCCCTTGGATCTCGTCGTGGTGGATAAAGTCGGGCGGGGAGAAACAGGGGCGAGGGGGATGGAGACGCGCGCATGGTCAACGATCAGAATTCGCCTGAGGTTAAAGATGTACGTGCAATATCGGATTCTAATGCCCTCCAGCGCTGAACTTTCCTCGTTTCTGTGTCTAACAGCTGCTGTGGATTGCGTAGGAAACATTGTAGCACATGAAGTTTTTCATTGCTAAATTTCATGACACACTCCTCATTCTTCTTTTATCTTGGTTAGGATTTTTTTAAAAATCCCCTGGCTCGCTCTGCTCATTGCCGCTACCTCAAATAAAATTTCTATATATAATTTCAGAATTTTACCTATTTAACTATATTATTATTTACTTCTAATAGCTACATTATCTATCCAACATTTAATAGCTTCTTTTTTATAAACGTATATCATGCTAAAACCAGATACATTTATACCTTTATTTATATGCATTTATTTATACCTCGAATATTTAGCTGATACTTATATTGTTCGACATTAAAATTTATTATTCTTTCTAATTCGCTTTATTCATAAGAAATATTGATCTACAAGAATAAAGATAATTTTAAATTTATTATGAATTGTTTTTAATGAATATTATTGAATTATAATATAAAAGACATATTTTATTTCATTATATTAATAAGGAAAAAAGATTTACACGGTAATGAAAAATAAGAATAATCGTGCTCGGGCACTTATATTTATAATTTATTTATAAATATTTATATTTATAATTCTCTTTGATAGATCGGTTTAATTGTAATGTCTGTTTTAAATATCTAGAAAGTTATGATACATCCTTACGGTATCCTAACAGGACTGAGAACATAAGCAATTTCTAGATTAGTTCCCTATTAATCGCCATATATAATGTAAAAAGAAAGAATTTTGGATTTGTGATAAAAAAAAACAAAAAACCAAACAATATTTTAAATTTGCTAATATTCAAAACGAAATTAATTTTGTGAATTATAAAAAAGATAAATAGAGTAATGTATTAACAGCTGAATTTCATATTTAATAAAATAATGTTAATTAATTGAACTTATTGAATTCGTAATTAGATATATTAATCATTTTGTACGCAAGTTATTTTGTTCAGGTTCATATCAAATTTTTTTCCTGTAGATTTATATGATTTATATATAGGGAGTACAATTCCTAACAAATGTAATCAATAACCGTCGTCAGATATTACGTAGAAAAATTAGAAATCTATAAACTAACAATTTAAATATAATATAAAATAATCTTAAATTAATTTCTACGGAATTAGTTAAATTAAATAATAATTATTGTAAAAATTAATTTAACGATTAGTTTTTGGCCATTTTATAGAAAATATTTTAATATTAGTAGAGTAATTAGTAAAAAATAACGTGCAATATATGTGAATTTCTAGTAATTAAATATTAAATAATCTAAATATTATTATGTACTTTATATTGATATTGTATTGAATTCAATTATTTTATCAAATATATTGTTTATAAAAAGTTTTTCAAAATGCTTTGATTATACAACTTAATCGCATAGATAGTTACAGATAAAAAATTTCTCATTAAACCATAATATTATAATAATTATTAGAAAATAATTGTAATAATTGTCTGTACATAAATTTATTAATGAAATAGAATATTTTTTATTATTGACCAGATTCTATAGAGTAATAGGATTTGCTCGATCAATAGCCATTCATCTGCTTAATTTCTCATAGATTTTTGTAAAGGTTTCCAGCTGGATTCTAATAGCTCGTCTACTCTTACGTGACCCTATCTTCTCTCTCACTCTCTCTCTCTCTCTCTCTCTCTCTCTCTCTCTCTCTCTCTCGCTTGCCTTCCCTGATCCATTCTGGACGATCCTCAACACCCGCCTACGCTAAGTGCAGCATATAAGTTTCTCGGCATCCCCGTAGTCATTCGTGGAGATATGTCGACCCGCGGTTTATTGCCGCAACGGCTCGTGGTACATTGATTTAATGCGCTAGTAATTGGGCCGTCTATGGCTCTCACGCTCTTCCTCTCTCGTACCTACTCTCTCACTCCTTCCAGCGCTCTCTCGCACACACATCTACACATATTTACACCCAAATACCTTTATTCTCTCTCTCTCTCTCTCTCTCTCTTCCACTCCCCATCCATCTACCTACCTCCCTATGTGGGTTCTTCTACGAGATCATCGGCTGGTCATTCCTCGACCGCAACTACTGTCCGGGTTGGAACATCGCGATATAGCCATCGCCCTTGACGCGGCCTCTTTTCCTCTTTGTCGACTTGCACCAGATGTCGACAAAGAAACGAGAGAGATGGACAGATGAGCCGACAGCAAAATGCGTATGGTCGGAGAGAGGAGGAGTTTATTGCCGACTTTATTGCCGAATACGCTTACATCACTGAGACAGTCTACGAGACTCTGAGTATCAAGAGGGAAGGAGGAAGAGGCGCGCCTTATTCACCGGTCTGGACAATTATTAAAGTACGGATATCGCACCCCCGGGATGTTTCACTGTAAAACCTTATTCCCTCTCTCCTCTTTCTTAATATATGTGTGTCCTTCGTGAGTTGCATGCGTATGTCTGTGGCAACAACTCGGATCGCTAATGCGCTCAGTGATTTAATGTAAAGCAGTGAGTAGTCTCGCAGTCTGAGTTTCTTTGGCCACTCAACCCTTTGTCTCGGTCGATATAAAAAAAAAAAAACTATTTTAAGGAAAATTTATTTTTACCTTATTTTCTAGGCAACAGTGTTTTTTATATATATCCGCTTTTATTTCTATTTTGCATTTAAATCTTCTAATTATCTGGCACCCTTATTCGTTTATTTATTTTTATCTTGAATCTATTAAAAACGTTTCTTCAAATAATTGAATGACCATGCAGTTATTAACGTTCTTATAAGAATTATATTGTTTTAGGAAATGTAACTTTATGAAGAATTATTCACAATGATGATAAATAATTAAATTATTAATATTTTGTATTTATGGATTAAGAATAAGGTAAAGAAGGAATTTAAAATTCAAGGGAGTATATTTCATTTGTAAGAAGCTTTTCAAATAGTGGGATGAAAAGTATTTGGCCAGATATTTTTATGGCTAAATACTCTACGTATCCAAGATACTATCCAGAAGCAAAGAGTCTAAGCGAAAAGAGATAGGCATATGAAGAAAGAGAAAAGGATATCGAGGGTAAGAGAGAAGCGACCGCGAAAATTTACCGAGGAATGTTTCGACTTTGTTGTAATATTTGGCTTTAAATCATGTCCCTGTCGACAGCTGAAGCCATCTTGCTCCCTATACTGTATCCTTTTCTCTCCCCGTGCAACTTTATTCTCTCGACATGCCCAGTACATACGAAAACGCACGTTCCTTTGATGCCCCTCGCCCTTCTGCCACTCCTCGTCGACCGCCGCCATCTCACCACGCACACAAACTTACGAACTAAGTAGTACGCGTGCTTTGAAAAACGAAAAGACCCGTTAGCTAAAATACGTGGCGGGGCGGGGCGGGGTGGGGATGTGAGGGGAGGGGAGAGCTACGGTAGCCCATGGGGCGCGAGCTTTTTTCACTTTGGGGCTGTTTTACACGAGCGTATATGAGAGTTTGACAAGACATTTGTTGTCGAGGCTCATAAATCAGCATTAATGACATTTCGATTGCATTAGACTTCCCTTCGACTTATTGTTCTTCTTATAATGTCTACCCCTTATCGAATAGGAAGTATGTTTCACAGCTTCATTTATTATGCAATTTCCTAGACACCATTTAATGTAATGAATTTAATTATCTTTGAATAACTCAACTGAGTTCTTCCATTCATTGGCCTTCGTATGCATGCGCTAAAAATGATTGATAACCATATTAAAAATTCAATAAGAATAATAAATACTTCTCTCTTCGAATTCTTTTATTTACCTTTGCACGAATAATTCTCTTCTTATATTAAATATAAAGGTTACACAAGCACTAAATTAATTAAAAAATTTTAAATTAATTTTATTAGTTAATTCGTTTAAATTATATGTAATAATTGTACTTTATTTTGGTCATATATAAACTAGTTGTGCAAATACAATAGTAAATTATGTTTTAATAACTGTTAAGTATATAATAAATACATAATAAATAGTAACTAGTAAGTACATAATAAATAAAATATTTCTATTCCTCTTTACGAGACGGAAAAATGAAATGTATATACAATTTTTTTTTTCATCACCTATAGTATTAGATTTATTTTCCAATTTTTGAAGAATATTTTTAAAAATTGTAATTAAAATTCGGAAATTTATAAATAGAATTTTAAGGGCTTAGTTGATGACGATTTTGAATATATTCATTATTTATATAATTTTATTAAGGCTAATAGATTTGTTAATAATTTATAATTATTTTTTGCCAATAGTAAAATTAATCTAATAAATAAAATTGCAAATATCTTTATAATAAATAAAATGTTTTGAAGCTTATATTTTGAGTTTGTAAGCTTATTGTATTAGAAAAGTCAGCAGTTGTATGGGAAGCATAGAGAGGATGGAGTTTACGTGCAATGTGGCACCGATAAGAATAAAACTGGAGCTTCTCGCTCTCTTACTTTAGTCACTCATCCAGACGCGAGATTAAGCTTACGCGCACAATTTACGGCGTCGAACACATCCTCATCTGCGCCTTTCATATAAAAGCTTTTCCCTGTAAGCCACTACATGGCTTTTGGACAAGGGTCGCGAACTTGAGGGCCAAGCTCAGGCAACATTACCTTCCTCGCCCCCGCCCTTTCGACTCGCGCCACAAATCCGCAAATAGCTGAATATAAACGACCGTAACCGTAATTGTAATCTAATCCAGCCATATTAAAATTACATAGTCTCGTTTCATTGATATGTCTTACATATTGTGCCATAATAATTATACATTTTATATTATATATGTTTCAGATATCGCGAAGAAACTCTGTGTTGGACGGATCGGTAAGACATTTTTATTATCCTGCGATAACTATAATATACCATAAAAAGTATAAAAATTATAAATAAATCTTAAAAGATTTCGGTTTCATAAGCGTAAATGTCTTAAATAGCATAATATTTTATTATTGAAATAAAAATTTGTTAATTTTATGGATTTTTAAAATCATATTTTATATATTTCCATGACGTAATTATTTTATAAGTTTTTCTTAGTTTTGTTAATAAAATTATTTTATTTTCTATAATTTTATATTCTACTCAATATTTCAAAACTTTCTCAACTCTTTAAAAATCATTAGTAAAATCCTAATAAAAGGAATTTTGTAAAACGAAAACCTTTTAATATTATTGTAATTTAGATTATCGTAACTATATAACACAGGACAATTTATAAGGAAATTATGCGTGTAAGTATTTGACCCTTAAAGTAATGAACGTTCATTGCTGGCTATTAAAAGTTTTATGTAAAAAATTTACATTAAAAATATTTTATGTTTAAAACGTGCTTTAAACTATAATTATTTTATTGAGTATAACGCAATAATTACAATAAACACGATGGAATTTAAGAGCCCATTGATTAATTGGTATAAAATAACTTGTATAAAAACTTAAAAAATATTAGTAATTTAAAATTGTTAATTTAATAAGTTGACGGTATATGATACCAAAATTTAATAAGCTACTTTCATAGTTGAGTTTATAATGTGGTAGAAGAGTAGAGTTAATAACAATCTAAAGCTTGAATAATTTAAATTCTAAACAAATACATTATTAGTATATTTTATATTTAATTAAATTATTGCTATAAATGCAACAGCAAATGTATTTAGTAATGTATTATATAAAGTCGTATGATATTTATGTAATCATTGTAAATGTTTTAAAATTCAAATTAATTCTTAGAATTATAATTGCGATACAATTTTGATTTTTATTTCACATCAGTCAAGTGGAAATATATTTTTATATTATTTAAAATCTTAATAGTAACATTATATGAGTAAGTTAATTTTTAAAAAATATTTACTATAAATAAATAAATTCGATTCATTATTGTATTTTTATGGGAGATAGATAGATAGATAGGTAAAGTCCTTTTAATCAGGCTCGTCTTTTAATGTTAATTAAATGATAAATTATGACAAATACATACGGCATGAATAAATATTAAATCATAAATAATAAACAATAATAAGAATACCAAACAATATTAATAACAACAACAAAAACAACACGAAAGTAATTGATAATTAAGTTTGTAAGAATATAGTACCGCAGTAGAAAATAGAGTCGACGGCAGAATAACGAATAATAATGGAGAAATTATCGCCAGGGCTTAAAATGAGCAATGCTGGCCAAGAAAGTATGCGTTAAGTACTTCCCTAGAGATAAATTAGGCAATTATCCTAGGGGATAAACGGCACTACTGAGAAACGACAGCTTCTGTGTAGTCATAAAAATTCCGCACTTTCCGAATTAAAAGATCGATCGGGTTCGTTCAACCCTCGCAGTCGAGTCGTTTACGGGAAAATGCGTCGAGGCTCATTAATAGCTCGATGAGTTCTCATTAGGCCTAATAATCCGTTACGGGCATGGAGTGCGCTCCTCTCAGTCTGGGGTAGTGGCGCAATGACGGGATCGGGGGCCGGCCTCATGATCCAGGAAGTTTAAACGTGGAGGTGAGATCTCGTAGATCAATTTTCTCTTGACCAGTGCATATGGATGGAGGGAAATAATTATGTTTTAATAAGTGATTTTGCTGTTGTTATCGCAACGAGTCTTACAGATTATACGGAGGGTATAAATTTAAACGATCTTATTATCATTCTTACTTTACTATCCAGCCTATTAAATTTCTTATTCTTATAAGAAATTCATAGGAACAAAATGCCTCGTAATTTGCAAAACAAAATTCCGCGCTATTTTAACCAAACGATTTTTATATTACCTTATCGAAGGTTTCAATTTTTCTTCTACTAGACTTTCAAAAACTTCTTCAAAAACTCAGTATAATTTATATTTCTTTATAAACTTTTCTATTCAGAACCATTGAACTATTCAATTTTTCAATATTTCTTGATATTAACTAAATATTTACTTACAATTTATTAATTACTATAAATAAAAATATGAAAAGTATAAAAATGCTACAAATCTATAAAATTATTATGAATTTTAAAACAGCAAGATACTAAAACATTCATAACAATTCATAAATATTTTAATTACTTTAAATTGACAATAGTAACATATGAAGGTACTCGTTTTTAATGTAAACTTTTTTTAAAGATATTTTTTAAAGAAAAATTATACTTTACGTAAGCAATATTAAAAAGGTATCAAAAAGTTATAAAGTCACTATAAAGAATATCAGAAAAGATATTAATTAAAATATAAAATACATGCTTATCGTATAGATAAAAAATGCAATTGAAACATATGAGTTTAAATGTAGGGAATTCGGAGGAAATATTAATTATCAATGTCGAGCAAATATCCTAGACGGCTTTGTATGCATCCTTTTGAGGCTATAAACATAAAAGGAGATTAGAGGGCATTAAAAAAATTATGAGAAAATCGTAAAATTTCTTATAATTATAATTTGTAAGAGACATAATCAAAGTAAACGTGTAAATATTTCACATTAAAATATACACCAATTAATTAATTTAAATATTAGAATATTCATTAATGTTGAATTTGAATTGATTTCATTTTAATAGATTTAATATTCTTTCAATGGATGTACGAGATTTGGAATTGTCCGTTTTATAAATTTGTTCTTATTGCGAATTGGAGGAAACGGAAAAATATAATTAAACGTGAAATTTGGAAGTGCGCAAATGGTATTTATTATATTATAATATATTATTGTAATTATGACGACGACGACGATGACGACGACGATCAATGGATAGATAAGGAGAGAAAAAGCAGAAAAAAAGCAGTTGTAAGAATCATGGCTGAATGAATGGGCGGGAAAAATGAAAGTCCGGTGTCTGGGAAGAGAGGAGGCGCGTGCGAAGAGGCACGAGGAGAGAACGGGAACGAGGATCGGCGGATCTCTGGACATCCCGGCACTGTGTCCCATCGCGACAGAGATAAGGGAAAGAAAGAGAAACCGGCCACACCGGAGGCGAAGGAGCCAGCCATGTGATTGATACGGTCAGATTGACGTAGCATCGCAATTCCATTGTTCAAAGCAGAGGCGCTCGAGTCCTCGCGATCCCCGCCTCGGACGATCGAGAGAGTCGGGGGGAGGTGGACGCCGTAGTCACTGAAGCCAGACGTAAATCAAGCGGCCGCGAGTTGTCGCGAACACTCGCACTCTGCGGGAAAAGATTCCTATTGGCTCGGTGGCGCTGAGAAAATACCTGAGGACGAGGGCAAGCGACAGACGCTGATCTTGCCGAGCTGCGCTTCTCACCTCTCCTCACTTACTCGTTAACTTACACTTATGAGCTAGACCTTCTTTCGGTCTATTTATATTTTTTTCATCCATTTTCGCTATCTCTTTGTCATAATTAGAACATTTCACGCATCATTTTACATTCGAATGTCAGCTCGAGCCAAATATTCTAATAATTTAACAATAATACATCCAATGTACTCTAATCAGATAATATTTCTATGTATTCTACAGTATTAGTATAAATATAGAAATATATAGAATAACCCCTTATATACGTATATGCATTCTTAAATGTATGAAAGTATCGTTTGAATATATTTTTATTTTGAAAAAATTTGTATTTAAACACTGTTATCTGAAATAATGATATTCGAAGGTAAAGGCTTATTAATATAACTAAGCCTTATAAAAAATGAATGTCATCATAATTTTATAAGATTTGATTAGCTTAGATATAAGAGTGTTGATTAAAGGCAAATGAATTTTTAATTTCTAAAAAATATTCTTTAAAATACTGGCAGTTTCTGTGCTCTTATTCTCTCTTTCTCTCTCTCTCTCTCTCTCTCTCTCTATGTACACGCGCGCGCACACAAACACACATATGTATATATCAAGATATTATTTTTTATGGTTTTGTAATTTGTTAGTTTCGGCGATATTCAATATGATTGCTTCAAATATCCGTTATTAAAAATCTATCTTAAAATAATTAATATTTTAATTATAATTAATTGCTAAATTATAAGAATATTAATCGACCCTTAACACCTTAACAATTTAAAATACTCAAATTTAATAAGGCTTTTTAAATTTTATATCGCAAATTGCAATAATTAATAGAGATTAATGAGATACAATAACATATCTAAATCGAATCTAAAAGAAAAAATGTCCGCACGAGCGCACAATTACGCTTATAATAAGCTGATGCCAAAATAATTTATTGCCTCGCTCCTAGGAAGAAAAAATACTTGATCGAATGTAAAGCAATTTAATTACACGAAAAACTCTTGCTTGCTTTAAATACTCTATTATCCCGGTTAAACGAAGCTTGAGGGAGACTCGTGAGCGCTTCCAGAAAAAATGTAGAATATTAAAAATTGAAAGTCCGCAAAATAAGGAGGCCAAGGTGGTGGAAGAAAAGACGGGGAGGAAAGAGCCCGAGAGAAAAGGAAACATAGAACCGAGTGAAAAGACGTCGAGGGAGGAGTGAGGGTGAGGGAGAGAGAGAGAGAGAGAGAGAGAGAGAGAGAGAGAGAGAGAGAGAGAGAGAGAGAGAGAAAGAGAGAGAGAAGCGAGGGACGGCCGACGTAATTAATGGTGGCAGGAAGAACGAAAGGGGGTAAGTGCATAGGAGTCGTGCGCCTTGCCGCAATTAACTATAAACGATCGGACGCTAATTGCAAACAGCCGAACCTCGCGTGGTAATTAATAACGAGCGTGACATTATCAGCTTCGACCTGTCCTACCTCTGAGATCTTTTCGCGCGCCGCGCTCTTCCTCTTCTCTTCGCTCCTCTCCGCTCCACGCCGCTCCTCCTCCTCCGCTGCCTCAGTCGCCCCAATCTCTTTTTATCCCATCCCACTATCCTACCCGCTCTCCTCTTTCCGCTCTCTTTCTATCTTCAAGTGTACCGCGACCTGACAAGGGCCGAGGCCGCCACTTGCGCCTGTTTATCTCCCGGGGACTCATTTTTTTCTTCTTCAACCTTCCGTAATGAGTTGGCCTGGCGAGATGAGACGTTACTGGAAGAGCCGAGCGAGATAACGCAGAGTGCGAAATTCAAATGAGCTGCACCCGAGAGCCATATTAGGACTCCTGACGCTAACTAAAGTAACGATATACTCCGATTATTCCTTTTCCCTTGACACTTTCGTCCGTCCTAACCTCCAGCACTTTCCTTTAAACGCCCTCACATTCTGACATCATAGCTCCTCTCAATTTTAACCTTTCTTTAATAGATAAAACCTTCATTTAAAATTTAACACAACTGTCCCTCTTATCAATCATTCGCTACCTTTTAATGTGTCTTTATAAAACCACGAATCATTTCAATTTCTTACTTTACATTTTTTTTTAATAAAGTCTCTTGCTATTTACTTTTAATCGTCTATTGACAGGAATTTACATGTACACCCTTTAAATATTACAAACATTAGTTGTTTTAAAGCCACATAAATCCTTGTTTACGTTAATTAAATTAGTAGTAGGTAAATAGTAGGTCTAAATCTTAGTAAAAAATGTTAGTTTTTTACTAATCGAATAAAATAGGTCACATAAATTTTCTTTATCCTAAATATACGTAATGTGATTTATTAATGTTGTACGCCAGTTTAGATCTTGTCATCGTCTATGAAATATGAAATATCCTTTAAATTTTAAAATCTTTGACACGGACACTCTACCACTACATTTTTTTTGTTTTTAATAAAATTTCAAAATTCTTCTCTATCCTGCTCTTGTGCTCCATTTATCCATTTACCTCTTACTCGTGTTTCGGAGTTCCGCTGTTCTCAAATCTCGGTAAGATCAGAATGAATCGATAAGATACGTATATAGCTGCCATCTAAAGAGGAAAGTGATCAAGCTGGTAGAAAGTATTGAATTTGGCTCGAAAATTGAAGACGCGATCAACGATGCCGGTTAATAATTATTAAAGCACCGATTAAAGTTCATTGTTGTGATGCGCGCCTACTTTTATTAATCAATGATCGGACGAGAATACGATGCATACATTACAAAGCAGTCGGGATCCATACGCACACGCTCGCAGTTACACATATGCACGCGTGCGAGTATTGAATTTTTCATACCGACTACGTCACATCGGCATAAGAATTACTTTAAAATATAATTTTTTAGCTGCAATAAAACCAATGTTGATTTCCGGACAACATAAGAATAATTTCAGAAAATAGTTTTTATAAAGTGACGAGAACTCGACGAGTTTATAGAATTTATATTCCACTTATTTTTTATATATCATTAGCAGAATAATTTATCATTATACTCGGCCGATTTAAGTAAGTAAGTTCTATAAGTGTTGGAATGTGCTTACGGTATGCAAGAATGCGCATAAGACTGGCTATACATATATTTGAAAATTTAACTTTTTATCGGAAAAATAGAATCACTTTGTATTTTTATATGCATCTACTATTAATGTTTATTTTCGTTTTTTATAATATATAGTTAAGCAGAAAGCGATTTTTGTAAAATGATGTCGAGACTCGTAACGACATTTTATAACGAAATCCGCGGATATAATAAATTTAAACTTTTCATTTTTACATTCATTCATTATTAAATTCTTAGTTTTTATAAATACTTATTATAACCAGCTCTACAAGAATAATATTATTTATTACACAATGAATTTATTTAGTTAATTAATGATAATTATTATCATTTGAATAATTGAAAAAATTTAAAGTATTCTAAGCAAGAAATAAAAATTGTCGTATTACAATATTGTTGTAAACTAGATAAATAATGTAAAAACATTAATGAATTCAAGGCAAGATATTAGAAATGAAGCATGTATGTAGGTAGAATGAAACATGTACATAAACGATTAGCTAATAATGCAATTATATATGAAATAGTTGATACCTTCACAAACTCTTATAATAATTGCCTTGTATTCAGTGTATATATCATACTTTAGTTATTTTTAAACTATATAAATAAAATTAATGACATTTAAAAAATTACTGTTAATATAAATCTGCAAAATAATATAAAGTTTTGGTAAAATCGAAGAATGAACTAAATTATCGCGTCAAATTTATACACACTAACCTTTAACGTAGACTAAGACACATATATGCATCATAAAGCGAATATATTTTAATGCAAGATATATTACAACATATCATACTTTTGCAAATCTATTAAAAAAATACACAAAGTCACGATGTTTAGTCGTAAGTCAATCCTTACAGAAAAAGAGAACGAAAAAGTAATCAAGCCCTAGGTTTTTTGCTTCCTCCCGCTTTCTCTGTTTGTCTGTCTCTCTCTCTCTCTCTCTCTCTCTCTGACTCACTCGCTCTTTGACGAAAGCATTCGATTTAACTGAATGTCGTTATACTATGCTTGGGCATTGTTGTCAGTAGCATCAGTGGTAGTTCGTCGTCGCTTTACCTCAACTTTTCAGCTCTCCGCATCGAACGTCGCTGTATATCCTCTCCTCCTCTTCGCCGCACACTTGCGTCTATCCTCGTCGCCGTCCCATCGCCACGGGACCCTCGATCTCGTCGCCGTCTCTTTTCGTCTTCCTCTCTGCCCCTCTTCGGCTTATTCTATCCGTGGCCGTCAGCATCATCCTGCTCTCCGATCCGATGTTATATTTATTGTATCAGGGAGAGAGAGAGAGAGAGAGAGAGAGAGAGAGAGAGAGAGAGAGGACCGCATTCCACGCGTATGCGCCAGCACCGTAATGAGCGGTCTCCGGTCCTGTCTGTCTTTCCGTTCGCGGTCCGCCTTATTCGATCTCCTGTCTCCCACCACCCCCGCAACCTCCCGTACCGCCCTTCGCCGTCGCTACCCCTACCAAAAACTCTCCTACCGATGCTGGACCCTTGCTCGCTAGAGTCGGCTCGACTAAGCCGATTCTTTTACCACCTCGACCACCGGTTCTCCTCTCCCCCGACTCCCACTCAGCCTTTAACTTGGTCTATCCTCCAAACTGATTTCTCTTTATACCCAAAAATTATTCGACTGAGCGGCTCTGCTGCATTTTTCCACGATTCATTTCTAATTCGAGAGATTATTAGTGCCTCTAATGCACCCGATCCTACTCCTATATAATTTACATCGTTCTATCATTACGTCTTTTTATTGTACATTAAAACACGTTAAATTATTTTCAAAAAACAATATTCCTACATTTTTTTCCGAACCTTATATTCTAATATTGGATAATACATATAAATATATGCGTTTGAATTTAAATTTATACATGCATAGCTGCTGGAAAAGATAGGGATAAAGTAATAAAATTTATATTAATTAATATTATGTTTTTTTAAGCTCTCGCGCGACTTCAGACTACCAATTGCCTACCCTTGATAAACCATTGTGTAAGAGTATATAAGAGACGGGGTATATAAATTGCGTCGAGTTGGCCGACTTACTAAAATTACGACTAAGAGCACAAGTTAAAATGAGTGTAGAAGGATCGTAAGATACAATGAAATGCACTTCCGTGAGAATTTTTTCAGCAATGTACGTCGTCCATCTAAAGCATTTTAAAAAAATAAAAAATTGTAAGTTGTCTTTTTACGGGAATTAATTACTATTAGTGCGGGTACTACTATTTACTAATATTAGTAGACAGTCTATGTAGTATACGTGTGCTGAGAATGTATTGAAAACATTGAGATAATACATTTAATATTGAATCTAGTTTAAATCTTGCGATTAACTTCCGGATTGGTGTGCCACACGGAGAACAAATTAAAAGTAAAAGAAGGGCTTATTCAAAAATCATGTTTATTTTAAATTATCAATTTAATCAAAATGGAAAAATTTTAATTTTATATTAGAAAAAGAATTTCTTATTTTGATTAGGTTTTTCTCACGAAACATGTACGAAATAATGCAATTAATTATCTCGGGATGAAAAAGAGGGAAGACTGCGTTTAATTTTAATTTTATGAAAAATGCAAACAGTTGCTGGGAACTTCTATTTTTATTAGACGTAAATATCTAAGATCGGTTTTTATAAAGCGTTCATTAAGTATGCATGAAAATAAAAATTCAGCTGAAACAGGGAGCAGGGATAATTCTAGTTGTAAATGGATATGGAGAAACAATATCGACTCATTTATATATACATTTTATGCAATAGTGTTTAATTATTAGTTTTTGCAACCCAATATACCTTCATTCGTTGACTCGATGACCTGTACACATAAGGTATACCGATGTAAAAAAGATCTTCTACTCTCAATCCTTAAGCAACGGATAAACTTACATATCGAGCAGCAAATGCATGTGCAATTAAATTTGAAAAGAGTCTGATTGATTAGCCCGGTACTTTATTCTATTAAATAAACAATATTCCAGGTATTTTCATGCCATAATGGTTTGTTTGCGATATTTTAAAATAAAATCATCGAATCATTTTATGTATTATGCGTAATAGGATAGAAATGACTCGAATAACTGTATTGGTAAGGAATAATCGGCCTTGGATAGCTGTTAGTAGTTACACGTAAGTAACGCCGATTACATTCTTGGAAGCATGCTTTTTCCAAATTTTTTAGATTGATTGTAAAGTTACCGAATGAATTATGAAGCTTTTACGTTAGAATGGAGTAAGGAAAGAAAAAGGAGGTGCGTGTTCGCGGTAAGAACAAGTGCCACACGGAGAATGACAAAGGCCTAGAATTAGCATAAGTACAAGGTGAAGGGCAAAGAGAAGAAAGTAAGATGAACGATCAGGGGGATGAGGATCGAGGGAAAGGCATAACGAAAAAAAAAAGTAAGGGAGGAAGGGCGGGTAGGATTGAGGGAGGGGGTGAAAGGCGCATCACACCGGTAGCGTAGAAATTAAAAAGCAGACAGTCGGCTACGTAGATGCATTGCGGGTATTTTTTGCGAGAAAGGCGGTCGTGCGCCGGGGCAAAAAGCTTCCGGTAGCAATTGCCGCGTGGAATGATTTGAGCAGGCCCCGGGTGCAGAAAGGACGCGCTCATGCAAAAAGACAGGCCGAGTTCGGGGGAAGCGTCGCCGTGCGATACGCAGATAAACGGAATTTGCGGGGCGTGCGGGGCCTTGGCACATTTTTTGGATCACGGGAATGCCGGCGCGAGCTATTAGAGATCGACGAGGTCTTTCTTGCCCCTGCTAGCCCCCGCCCCCACCAAGTCGCTTCGCCGCGCATGAGCTAGCTGCCAGTGGGCCCATAAAACGAGATCTGAATTAATCAATGAGAGGCGCGCGAGTTTCATGGGTGAAACTGGTGGGGAACTAAGGAGTCGCGGTACGGCGGGCGGGCGAGGGGGATGAGTGGACGACGGTACCAACATAAGGCAGCGTCTGCCATCGGGAGAGAGAGCGAGAGAGAGAGCGAGAGAGAGAGAGAGAGAGAGAGAGAGAGAGAGAGAGAGAGGAAGAAGTACGTGTTTACTGAACGAGCGACTAATCGCGATCACGTGCTTTTTCTGAGGCGGGCGCATGCGTGTACTTCGCGCGCAATATCGGCCCTTTTTCGCTGAAAGTGGAGAATAATCATCGACGCTGAAGTTGGCTAGCGACTTATTTTTGGGCTTTTTCTCACGGGCGAAGCTCCGCCACCCCTGCAGATACCGATCCGCGAAATCGAATTTCATATGAGCTCCCCTCGGCTTTTTGCCCAGATACGTTGCTACGCGGCCTACGCGAAAGCTTACTCTGATTTAATTAGGGGAAGTAATTCCAATGAAATACATCAACTGCGAAATCAAATGTGACTTGAGGGATTGCTCCGAATGTATATGAATTATTGGAAAGAACCTCTCTTTTAACCGACATAACCCGCCTCTTGATGGCCATTTGTTACTCCCGCGAGATTCTTATACTTGTTTTGGTTTTATTTTTAATAACTTCACCACCTTGTTGCGATTTATCGCTCGAGTTTATCGGTTTTGCTGAAACTCCTTTCCAATTAAGGATGAGCTTTCGGAAAATGTTCATTCTTTCCCGGTTTTCGGCAACTTAAGACATTACACTTCTCTCTCTCTCTCTCTCTCTCTCTATTTCTACTCATAGGATGTAAGCTTAACGGATTATAATTATCAGTTTGCGTGAATAAATTTATAGTCTCGCCGGAAAAGCTAAATGAATGTATGATGGTAAAGTCTAAGAATCAGTGTCAATGTGTCGAAAGCTGAGAACTTCGTCGCTCCGTAGATTAAATGATAGAAAGTAGGGGGCGAATGGTCGTCGGACCGAAGTTTGATCGAGGCATCGTTATCTCTACTTTAAGCAGAGCGTTCTCGGTGACAAAAACCAATCAAAGATCATATGAAATTCAAGAAGAATTTCCGTCCAAAAGAGGTTTTCGCGTGTTTCCGCGGCATCCTTACGCGCTGCGTAAGATCACTCGTGCCGAACACCTCAAGCGAGCGCTCATATTCGTGAGGACAAAAAGCTACTGTTGAAAATATCGAGAGATTCCCTGAAAAGCCGTCCAAGAAGGGAGGCGCGGAAGAGAAAAAGCCCCGCGCGCCCTGGCCAATCAGCAGGTGATACGCCTCCTAACGAGGAGATTCCGAGATTCGTTCTTTATCCTTGGACGGTAATCGGACGCCTATAAAGAAACGTCCCCGGGAGCTTTGGGCCGACTGATCTCGGTATCGCGGGTGTGCAACTGCCACCCCTGCCTCCTCCCTTACTCTCCTCGCCCGAAAAGCCGCTCTTTCTTGCGGACCACTGGGGCCACTCCGCGAGTGCGCGAACGCGTTCCGCTACTTTTTCGGCGACCCCCCTCTTCCTTCCTTTTTCCTCAACGCTACTTCTCCCATCCCCTTGTAGCCGCTCCCCGTCCTATACCACGTCTCGCCAAACTTTCCACCTATTTTATCATCTTTTTTACTCGAGGTGACTTTGCTTCGCTACACATGATTCCCTCTCCATCTCATTGCCACTCTCTATACTATTTTTCTAATACAACACCAAAAATTAAGTGCTAAAGTGTTTATAACGGATTCAGCGAGTGCTCTCCACGTGCGCTTGTTTTCGAAACACCGGACGCAATTTACGCAATTACAACTCCTTCAATTTTTTCTTCAACTTAATGCTTCAAAGGATCATAGCGAATGCACAAAAACTATCTATGAAGTCATGCATTACTATTTTAAATCCAATTTTCGTTCTTTTCGTGGCAAATTTATTATTCTGATTTGAAACGTCGAAGCCGCTCGAAGTTTTAATGAGTCGAGCGTTGCTGGCAAATTTCGAGGGCCACCGTTCAAAAGTAGTTGCTTCAAAAACAATAGAATAAAATTTCTTATAAATTTTTTTTTATAAACTTTTCTTATAAAGACTCTTATTTCTTATAAATCTCATGCAATTTGACTCGGCAATTGCACTCCATTCCTTTTTCTTTTACGTCGCTTCGCCTCCACGTATTATTGTGTCCCCCCGCCCCTATTCGCGAGCCAGTCGCCGTCTCTTTTTAAATTTTTGATCGGGGCAGCGCGGCATTTTCACCCGTCATAAAAATGACCTCACTTCCCGCCCGGCTCGGCTGGATGGGCTTGGTGACGGCCATGCAGAGGAGCGGAGGGCGAGGGCCAGCCCGATAATGCTGCCCCGCGTATGGTTTAATTGACGTTGCCTTTCTTGCTCCGCGCATCCGATGAGTGGCGTACGATTGTTTTGACTCGACTCTCCTCCCTCAATTTTTTTATCGCCGGGGTATGGCGATCGTAACGATGCTCGTTTTGCGCAACGAGCTGCCCCCGTCTGTCCCCGTCTGTCCCCTACTGTCCCCTGCTGTTCCCGTCTGTCCGCGTCTGTCCCCGTCCTGCCGTTTTCATCGGGCGGAAAGCTATGTGCGGCCACGAGTGCGCGGAAATGCGCAGAGCACACGCGAGCTATATTTACTCAGAGGAACGATGTTGACGCGCAAGTGTTTTGTGGTTGCGGTACCGAGTAAACGTTTTCACTGTAGCGCGATCGGCGACGTTCAGCCGTTTCCTACTTTTTTGCCTGGCATCACTCTCCGCTCGTTCGCATTGCACTTTCGGAGCACCAACAGATTCCTCATCTTGTTAGGCTGATCGATTTCTTTCTTCAAAGCATTCGCGAACTTTAATTGATTTTAATGATAATTGACAAGCGTCCAAATTGTTCTCCTACCTACACTTTCAGATATGGCTTCCGATGCCCTCCGTATCCTTTTATTTTTATTATCGATAAATATGTCACCAAAAACATATTCCTCCGATGAAATCGTATTGTTGTTGATGCGGCCTATTCGCTCTTCGCTTTACATCCTAAGTGCATCGCTCTTTTTTATCCTGAGCATCGAGCTAGGCCTAGTGAATGTCGACTCGGGCATCCACACTTTTTTTATTTTCACTATAATTAATTTTAAATTTGTCCATGTGTATCGTTCAGAAAACCAACTTGTCCTCATAGACGATCATATGTCTTTAAAAACGCAATAAATTAATAAGTAAATAAATAAATAAATAAATAAGTGCATTTATTTTGCACTTTCAACTAAGCTAAATTATGTCAACGTAAGAAATTAATTTCATTAATGTACATGTTAGATCATTAAAATAATAAAATAGAAATTATCCTTTCCATCTCGAGGCAATAGGATTGAATTAAATTAAAGCGTGATATATAAATGAATGTAAAATGGGGTAACACGACAAAGAATTATAGCGACATCAAGACATATTCTTACGCGTATATGTACAAGAACCAATATAAAACCATACCATAATCAATACCTTGGGAAGGCAGGTAAATGAATAAAGCGCAAAAAGTAAAGTATCTAATCATCGCAATGATCATCTCCTTGAAGTCGACTGTTTACTCACACGTTTCTCCCCGTTACTAAGAAAATACAACCATCCCCCTTCTCTCTAACGAAGATTTCAAATTTCAACCCCCAAGCATCGCATCGCAGCCTTGATAGCTTTCAATAGATTATCCAAGTATTGGCCAAAAATCCTATTCGTGGCAAGATAAATAGAGAGAATGCGAACAAAAGAGGAAGCGCACGCGGGAGAATTTCTAATAAAAGTAAGTATTACACGTGAATATAAATGAAATTGATAGGGGCAGATGATAATTAGTAAGAATCGGCTATCAATAAAATTTTGTCTCCTAGACGACCAAGTATTATAAAAAGAATCGAATTCGAAGCTCATCAGGGTCTTATAAAATACGACAGAGTCGCGAAACTCTTGTTTTTGGCTCCATTGTTTATTGACTGGACATCTTACTTCATAAGGGAAAATATTTCGCACGCGAATTTCCTGTCTCCCGCGTAAGTGTCAATAACTTGTGCCCTTTTCGACGCTCGGAAATCTTTGCAAATCTATTTATGTTATATATATATAACCATTTATAATAATTGATTCATCGACTTGTCTGTCTCTCCTACTATTTACTTTCTTCGCTATGAATTTCATTAGCCATAAACGTCATAGTAACGTAATAGTAATCCATGTTTAATCATAGTTTTTATCTACTTAGACAATGCTTAGACAAATTTTTTTTTTTTGACAACTCTGACATTTCATAATGTATGCAAAAGAAAATGATATTAGAATTTTTCGTTTATTAATATTAGAAACGTGTCGAGATAAAAAATAAATTACACTTTATTTTTAGTAAATGTTTCATTTACAGTTAAAAAAACATTAAATAAAATTTGAATTGAATGAAAAGGTTAAATTAAAATCAGTACCAAGAGCTTGTCTAGACAATATAAAGTATCAGAGTCAGTTGAGCAAATGAGGGCGTCTGCCTAATTGCATTAATATGTTCGCGAATCTTGTTTTTACTGGAATCGCGATAGAAGCTAAATTTTTATTGTTATAGCTCACTGGATTTCGTAATACCGAAGTAGTTTTTACTAAATTTGGAAAATAGAAAAAGCGTACGCATTCTTGTAAGTCAACCTAAGAACGTGTTAAATGTGAAAATCGGATTCATCAGAAACCGCAACGCCAAGACAGACTATCCCTCCGTCTCTGTTTCTGTCTTTCCCTTTCATCTGATTCCTGGAGTTCATTTATCTCGATTTGCAATCACGGCATAAACAGAATATCCGTCGTTCCGTAAATCGAGCGACACGTCGGGACAAATTATAACTTGTTTAATCCAGCATCGGGAACCAGGACCTCGGTTCCGCAATAAAAACCAGTAAAAAAACAAATCAAAAACAAAAAATGTAAAAAGAGAAGGAGAGAGCGAAGAAGAGAGAGAGAGAGAGAGAGAGAGATGAAACCATGAAAAAGTATATAATTCCTTTCTTCTTGAAAACTCATCCTATCCACGCGAGATTAACCAGTGGACAGCACCAGTCGTGCCAGTTCCCCTTGGCCTTTACCGAGTCCTTTGTACCTCTACGAATTTGTCATATCTCCCATCAGTGATGATTCCTATTATTAATTAGACTAGAACATTGAAAGCGAGAAGGACCATGCTCTATCAACCTAGATTTTCGTGACTCATCCTCGAGGGATCGCAATCAGTTCCTTCCGCTGAGCAACACCGATTTCGAGTCCTTTCTCTGGATGTCACAAAGCGCCAATGACAAACAGTATATTTAAGAATAAAAGCCTATGGTACTTTAAAGCTCGCATCCTTTCTTTTTACTTCGATTACCGATAAATCAGGTTTTGCTAGTTTGTTTTTAAGTTGGCGCCATTATTTCCTTCTCTCTCTGGCTTCGATTAGCGCAAACAACCGCTCTCGCTCATAGTTTTATCGCCCTATATTTACGGGCTCAACTTTTTCAACTACTTTAATTTTTGTCTAGAAGTAACATGCTTTGTAAATGCCACGGGAGATCAATGACCCAAATACGCTTCTCGGTATGTTATTAATGTATATATTTGGGCTGATTAGGAACAAACTGTTACAAATATTTCCTCCCGATTATATCTTATCGGAGAAAATATAATTCTACCGCATCTCTGTTTTATTTAAAATAATTACTACGAGTGTTTAAATCGAGTCGTTAAATATCCATACTTAAATAACATATTTCTATAAAATTCCATTTGATTTGTTTCATACACTTTAAAATAAACATCCACTCATTTATCATAATATTTCAATGATAAGTATTAATACAAAAATAAATATCCATATAAAGATATTTAAAAGTTACATATTAAAAAAAAAAAAAATTCTAATTTAAACTCTTAATTCTTAATAATTTAAACTATAATATTTATTACAAAACACTGATAGAAAAATATACACATTATATTATTAATTCAAATTTAAAATTTTGCAGGCTTAATTAAAACAATTATCTTTTATTTTAGTTTGTATTAGATAAAAGTAAATAATTTCACTTAAACTGATAAAAGTTTTTTAAAAAATTGCATTATTTGCTAGCCTAATTTGCTTCCTACACTTCAACAAACGAATAGAAACTCGTAACCTTAAATAAATGAATGCAATTAATAAATAATTAGCGTTAGATAAAATAATTGTAGTAACATAATCCATACAAGGTTTGAAAACGGTACATAAGAATAAGTTGGGACAAAGCATTAGCTCGGAGATAAAAAGATCTTTTGATGGATAAAAGAGAGGGGGTAGAGGTCCCGTGCAGACGAAAGCGTGAACGTAGTTAAGGAAGAGTCGCGAATCATGCGAGGGAGAATGAGTCGAATAAATGAATTTCAGTAGAGCTGAAAAAGTAAAGGAGTGGGACAGGAAACGTGAGGCAGGAAATTAAAATCGAAAGCCAGCGATCCCCAGACCGCGTGAACCTTAAACGGAGTGAGGCTTCTAGTGTCATTAAAAATGCATTTCTAGATTATGTCACCCCCGTGACTTTAATCGCGGTAACGGAGGCGCTCGCGGCTAATCGCAAGAGATAATCTCGCCGAGCTGAAGGAATGATCTGGAGCGAGCCGCAGAAATCATTGGCTCGTACTTTATGCTTGCAGAGGAAGGGTCGCACGGCTTCGCGATCTACCAGCAGAGGGAGGGAGATACCGAGAGTTTATTGGCGTCTCGGGGCGCGAGCTCCTCGTTCCAAATGAAGATAGAGCGGCTCTACCCTTCGTAGGGGCGCCGTTTTCCGTCCGAGTAACTGCCGGCACGCGTTCGACCTTTTCAGCCGCGTCCAAGACTCTTCGATTTCTCCGCCACGAGGACTATACGGGAACCCCATATCCCGAATGCCGTCTCCCTTCTTAATAAGCGCTTATCCAACTTGTCTCCCTCATTTATATCATCCTTCTTCTTTCATTCTCTTGATATACAACGAAAAAGGATGCGAGCTGACCGTTAAGCCTTAGATTGCGCAATGGAATCACATCTATCGGTCAACACATTAAAAAAAAACTGGTTCAAATCTTATATTTCCCTTCTCCGCTCGAATCTTTGTTGAATTAATCTCTCTCTCTCTCTCTCTCTCTCTCTCTCTCTATCTATCTATCTATCTGTCTATCTATCTATCTATCTATCTATCTATCTATCTAGTTGAATAATATTTTAAAGATACATACTTATATTCACGTACTTCTTAAAAGGAAAAACTGCTTATTTACAAGCATGTAAATTACTACAATGGAACGAATAAAATATTATCCTGTAAAATGTCAAATATTTAAGGAAAAAGATTGAAAGATTTTAAAAATAGCTTATTAATCTAAATAATTTAAGAATATTGTACAGAACTATATAGATAATGAACATAATTTATGCAAAATGTTTGTTACTATAACCACGTTCCACAATTTTATAATAATATGTTCCTTTGAAATTGCTATAAACCGCTTCGACAGCTGATTCAATCAATGCTAATAATTATGAAAAATTATTGAAATAATCACTCGAATAGAAATAATTAAAATTAACTTTATTAGAAACGATAGTTTATTATTAAACCCTTATATGCTATTTTAAAAATATCTTTAATAGGAATTATTCGGTTTCGTATATTATATGCATACAAAAAATTGTACATAATTGGTTAATGAATTACGTAATTCAACTATCACGAAACGACTGCAATTCCTGAGTATTAAAAATTTTCTTTTCATTCGAGCTCGTGTTTACCTCGAGAACTTCTGACCTCTTTTATCAATATAAATACAAAACTTTAATTTGTCCATGATTGCACTAACAATTCGTTCTCAATATGAGTATAAATAATATTCATAAAACTTAAGAACAATGAGGTAATACATTTTATTATTTATTTTTTTATTTTTTACTTTTAACAAAAGTCAAATAATATGCAAAAGCCAAGAGAATGTAAAAATATGCTCTAATAAGAATTTTCTTCAAAGCAATTATAATTACAGATTATTTTAACATTTCTTGTGAGAAATATATACGTGTTGGTAGAGACTTTTAGAAATAAAACCTAATCGAGTTTACATTAATATTTCAATTAAATCGAATCTCTATTAGAAGCATAGATGAAAATAACAGATATTGTAAGCTTCGAGTAAATGTAACAAATAATCTATTTTCTTAAGGAGCGCAAAGTAATTTATTGTTCAAGTGAAAGGAGCAAGGAATGCTTTTATAATAACAATTCCAATATAAAAGTAAGCGTTAAGGCGAATAAGCTCTCGAAATTACACATTATCGAGATTTCTAATTAAAAAGTTAAGAAAGGATACAAGTATTATTAGCTTGTAATATCTGAATTTATCGAGTTCGTTCCATAGGGCAAATATATATATTCGAGTAAACAGAATCGCGCGCTCTACACGTACTGACAAAAATTAGAATTGAGGAAAATAAAATAAAATAAACAGATAGAAGAGGTAGTGGGGCTGGAGATGGAGAATAGAAGAGGCGAAATAAGCAGATGGCGCGTTGGGTGTCACAAAATGAAATTAAGACGGGTATTAAGCATAGGCATAGGCATAGGCATGGGCATAGGCATAGGCATAGGCATAGGCATAGGCATAGGCATAGACATAGGCAGGACCAAGGGCGCAGCTCGAGTACTCGAGGGAGGGAAGTAAAATAAAAGTGAGCGGCGGCCCCAGCGAGACGAGACTCCTATGCTCGTGTAAACTCTGATAGAAAATGTGAAAAAGAAATAAGTTCCGCGAGAGCAGTCGGGAGCGCGCTGGCACCACGTGTATTCGTAACACGGCGTCGGACTCCCTCGCAGAAGCCCATCTCCCGGGCGGCGCGCAAAGAGCGGGGGCAAGGCTCGAATTTCTCGGGGGGGGGGGCGCTGGAGGGGCTGTAGTTGTCGGTGAGATCAACCCCTCGGAAGGAGAGGCCGATAAGGCACTCGATCCCACGCGCTAGAGCCGTCCGCGTGTCCGGAGGCCAAGAGTCGGCTCTCGAGTATCGCACGCTGCGGAGCCTGGCACGGATGGACGTGCACGCGGTCGGCTGGCAGGTGCCGAACCTGCTCGCGGGGGCGCATCCCGCGCTCATGCAGTTGCGCGCTAGCAGTAACCAACTACAATCGTGGTTTCATTCCAGGAAACCGTCTATGGATGAGGTCGGCAATCCAAACTCCGTCAACGGTCGGTGAGTACATGCGCATATTTTATTTGACTTTTTGCTTCGGGTGGCTGCAACACCTCGACCACCATCTACACGATCACCACGTGCACATAACCCTCTAAGCACTCATCCACTCCCGCTCGCTTTAAATCTTTCGATTATCCAGCATCCCTAAGTTCTTCGCAGAAATTTTCTGTCTTACTCCCTCTCCTTTGTAATCTTATCCCCCGTTACCTCACATAAAATTTCTAAATTATAATTTTTCCCTTTTCCTGCATAATATTCTTTTAATCACGCATAAACTATATAATAGCTCTTCGGTTTTTATACTTCATATTCCTATACTTTTTATTCTCCTTTCCTTTAATTTCCGTTATAAATTGTTGTGTAAAAAATGCAAACACTTACAGAGTTTCATTTCATAACTTATTTCTATTATATATTCTGATCAATTATTTAATTAATTGCGGCCTTATTGTAAAATTAAAGGGAAGTTTAAACTACCGTATTCCGTAATTATTCTGAATAATATAAATATTATTCAAAATTTATCGTATTTATATTTATCGTAAATTACATATATAAGATACGGTTGTCAATATGTAAGCTACGATTGCGAGACATACATTTTATAATTTCAATATCTTCAAAGTTTTTTAAGGTGTTTTTCTTCTTCACAATCACAATCTTTTTTGCAAATACTTGAATAAAGAAAATCTCTTTAATTAATTAAATAATATAAGCTGTATTTAATTGATTCTAATAAAAGATTTTCAAGTCAATGTTACGTTCGAAAATTGCTTTTTAAATTGATTTAAGGTTGCGTACAATTTAAGTATAAAAAACTACTAAATATAAATGTTTTAACATAGCGTGAAACATTAGTATACTGCGGTATCTTTTAATTCGAAGAAAACAATTTGTTGTTGTCATTCTTACTATTATTATTGTTGTTGTTGTTATTGTTGTTATTATTGCATTTAAGGTTTAGCTAAGGACTCGATGTCGGTTGAAGTAATATCGTTAGTAATAAGAAATGTTAAAGTAAATCATTATACTTCAAACCATTAAAATATTAGAAATACTTTGTTCGTGGCTCTTAGTAAAAGTGCCTCCCTCCGACTCCCCTATGGACTATGAACATCGGCGTCGCTGATTTTCTATATCCAGGCATCTTTTGTCCCCGTGTAATTTGCATCATTGAAAAACGACAAATTCTGATGGGCCAGAAGGTAATGGGGTCTTCTCGAATATAACCGGCAAGAGCTGGAGAATGTATATAATGGCATAAAATCAAAAGGAAGGAGCTCCTGGGGATACGTGCCCACAGTGGATCTTATCGCTCGCGATCGCATCTACCCTTCGGCCCTTTACCGCATGCTCACGCCAAGCCGAAAGATCGGCAGCCCATCCCGTCAAGCCCGTAACAATTGAACCCGTAATAGAATCACATTCGTTCTTATTACCCACCGAGGTCAGCCGAACCCTTGAGCACCTCAGCTTCTCAAGCCACGCTTTGCTTTTTTTGTTTTTAAACCCCCTGCAACTGCGACGGTGGCGATATTAGCCTCCTAACCTTACCTTACCTTACCCTGACCCCCCCTCCCCCCCGATCTCGCTCTCTCTCCCTTCTCCCCTCTCCGCTGTACCTCCTTTACCGATTATTCATTACATATTGAAGCTCCTTCCTACATTCTTACTTAAGCCTCAATAACTTTATTTTATTTCCTTCGCTCTAGAGCTATCTCTTCAACCTCCCCCCCCCCTCATTCTCTCCCGTTTACTCGTATTACCAGTTTGCCGGCTTTAGAATAATCTTTTTCTTATTTTTTGTCTCCCTCCCGTCAATGGCATGTCAATTTTTATACAATTATATTTTTTTTATGTACTCGAAATCGTCACCGTATATATGTAAAATTGCATGTCCAGTTAGAATTTATCGCAGAGCAGTGTATTTGCTAAGAATCAATTATTGCCCTCCGATTGTTACATTTTCCGAGGGGACCCTAAAACATTGTTTATCCTTAAACCCTTACATTGAGATTTTACATTTTTATCATGTGTTTTATTAGTATTAACGTTTTTGTCGATGAATTTCTTTCCTTTCCGGTCAATTAAGCACAGCTCGCCATTTAGTTAAAATGCTTTAATACCACCCTCATCGTCCACTCAATATTTATTTATCTAAGCAATTACTTTTTTGCGCAACCTCTATTCCCCTTACGAACTCTCCCCTGTCCTCACCTACCTGATCCCCCTCATTCCGAGTTTTTCTAACGATGGAATCAGGGAGCTGCTCCCCCTCTCCCGGAGTCGCATCGCGGGCAAAAGCTAGCTATTCGCAAACACTATTCCTGGTAAGGTCTTACGACGCGTTCTCTTGTCTTTTCGCTCTTATATGTCCCTTGCACCGACAGCTTTTTTCCACGATTCTATACCTCTGCAACAGGCTCTCTCTCTCTCTCTCTCTCTCTCACTCTGTTAAATGATGCCACAAGATAGCGGAGATACGCCGACTTCTTTTTTCTCATTTTAATCGATACTTTCATCGGCTTTTAAAAAGTGCAATTTTAACCGACTTTTCCAGCGTTTCTCATTATAAATCTGAGTGAACGAGGAACGTTACGAAATAAGCCCGAGCATTTACGATCAATTAATAAATTAATGACCCTTCCTTTTAATCGAAAATCAGTCGTATCCAATCTCCCCCACTCACCCACGTTTCGCTCTGTCTCTCTCTCTCTCTCTCTCTCTCTCTCTCACTCTCGGTAGTCTTAACAATTGAAAAATATTTGTTGATAAAAAACTAAAGATTATTGAAGTTCTCGTTTACGTCTTTGCTGAGAGCGAAGAAAATGTAGTTTTATGTACTGTTTTTTACCATATTAATGGTGTCTATGGAAAAAGTGAAAGTTCAGATTACATAAACTTTCTCCAGAAACAAGAGCTAAATAATTATGGATTCGGAAAGTAATAATTGTAGATTGTGTGCGTGTGAGAATAAGCGATTCAGTGTCATTCTCTGGGTAGCCGAGAAGAAGCTCCGTGAATGAAAGAGCGGAGGAGCCCGAGGAAAGGAGATATCGATGACGGCGGAGTTGATGCCTTAATTATGTTCTCGTTCGAATGCTCATTCGAAGCATAAGACTTCCAAGAGACGAGCGCCTACTCTTGACTTTTTCCCTCGTACATTCGTCTCGCACGAACTTGGAGACAAAAGGTAGAAAAAACCGGCAAGCGCAAAGCAGGAGATCCGCGAAGTAAAAGGCAAGAAACGTAGCCTATATAAAGTATCCGGTCTTAAATTAAACGCTTAAAAATGTGTAAAGTGAAGATATTCGGGAATAAATGGAGCTGATAAATGGACCTCTCCTCTAAGCTAAACCGAATGTCAAAAGTGAAGTTGAATAAACGCCTCCCCGATTACTCAAAGTGCAATGAATAATCTTGAAACGAGCCAGCGCAATCGTTAGATTGAGAAGTAAATATAGAATGAAGATATAGCGAAGGCGTTAGTTTTATCCGACCGAAGGTAAATAAAACAATGAGAGGGTGTAAAGTAGAAGAGCTCACACGTTGCCGACACGAAGGAGCCAAGGAGTCGTCGTGTCGTGTCCTCGATTTCCGTCGCTTTTACATTTTTTAATTCCCTATTTTATGCCGATGCACCCTATATTTACATGCGCAGCTGCGCAGTTTTCTCTCGAACGGATTAAATTATCTTTAAAATATGCTAATTTAGAGGAATTAAATTATTAAGGTGCTCGCCCGGCGAGCGCGACGACCATCGAGCGAGGAGCTTCTTGTAAGCTGCCTTGAAAATTGTAAGGAAGGGCCTCGCGGCAGCGGTGACGAGAGATAGAGAGAGACGGGGGGGGGAGACGAAAGCGGTCGTAGTCAGGGGGAGAGGGATCCGCTCTTTAATTTGTCCTCGTGTTCGCAGGATCGTCGCGCGACGATTACTTTATTCGACGTAATTTCATTCAAATTACAAATAGCCAGTTTTATTTCTATCTGCAAGATACAGTTCCTTCTGCCTTAAAAGCAACCCATCTACTTTTCTTCTCGTCCTTACATTTGACTGCGGGATTCCGTCGAGACAAACGGAGTGAGTCACTTTTAATTTGTCGAACAATCTTTACAATCGACGAGGACCCCCCTTAAGTTTCACAAACCTTCATAAAGTTAAAAAGAAGAAGAGATCGCATAGGTATTCTCCGAGTTGCACTAGTTAAGATGAATTTCGGAGTAGGGGGCTAAGAACGGCCGAGCATTTCTTAGTCGAGCGAGTGCAGGAGGTAACGTACAGCATGCGGAGGATAAAGACCGGATTAAGACATCGTGGATCCGCGAAGGTTATCGGCTCGTAAATTGCGTCACGCGACGCACGTTGCGAGCTGCTATTCCTCGTGTATTAATGACCGATGCAGGAAGGCACGCGACCTCACGATTATGTTAGGGGCTTGGAAAGCGTTGTTCAGCCTACGCGAATTAAGGTCTGCCGACTGGACACTGAGTCCAAGACCTAATCCCTCTCCGGGGATGCTTTATTTACCCTTTTCTTGCCTCGGACATTGGATATTGTATTCGGGCTCAGAATGTTCTTTTTACTGGATCTTTTGGGCCCCATACTACGGAAAAACTAAGCTACAGCTCATGCAACTTCAAATCCGAATCCCTTTCTCGAAGAATCGCAGTACGTTTATCATTAGAGAGGTTAAATTGAGCCACTTATTCACTAGCCGGTTAACGTGAAACCATTGATTTCAAACAATTTGTTTTCGTAATAATTGGGAGAGAACGCCATTTTACTGGACCTGTGCAGCATCTTAATATACGGCTGTATAAGCAATTTAAAATTATCTGCTATTAAAATTCGACATTAATACTCTAAGCAAACTTGCTCTCATTTTTCTCCCTTTTTATATTGTCTTGTTTTAAAGATATGAAAGCCAATCGATCCAAAAAGTAATAATACGCGAAATCTACTTAAAAACACTTCTAAAAAAAAAAAAGAAGAAAAAATCTCGGCATATATTATTATAGTATATTATAAAAACCGCTAATAATATTGCCTTTTTATTTCTAAATCAAGGAAATTAATGCTCTAGAAATTGCCAAAGTAATTTTTAATGTCAAATAATCAATAGTTAAAGCCACTTAGCATACGTATTCGAAGCAGCCTTAACTTTTTTTAATTTAAACAGATTTTAATTAAAGCGATCATATTGGCCGTAATTGGATGTATTTATTTTATTATTTATAAAATATCATTGATGATTACAGTAAGCGATAATTAAATAATGATTTAACGTACAAATAGTGTATTATTATTATTTTTTTCATTATGTACAAATAATGCATAAATATCTTAACAGTCGATAAGATTAAAAATATAATAGGGTCTCAGTTGATTACAAATAGAATTTTATATGACTATTTAATTGGTAGAATTGGTACCATTCATTCTCTTACATACGTATATTTATTTACAATTTATTTAAATTGGACTTAAATGAATTCTTATCTTAAATATAACAGAATTGTATTCACATGTATTATTAACAGTTAGAAAAAAACGACTTGGTTGACATTATAAGGATGAGCATGATTATGGGGTTACCATTTCTTTTAATGTATAAGTAATAACATTTGTAAATATTGAACTAAATATTCAAATAGTCTTAATACGACGAACGAGTAAATGAGCAAGATCATAAACTACGCATAATAGTATTAATCTGATATAATTATTTTTAGATACATTAACTTTCCGGTAATTTGCAGTGGGTGTAGTTTGCTTTAAAAGCAGCGATAAAGGTAGAGGTGATGATAAGGCTCGTGAAAGCTCTGAAAAAGCCCTCAAGAAAGCCCCTAAGAAAATCCTGAAGAAAACCATCAAGAAAGTCATTGTGAAAGGGCAGTCAAACGATGTCATGAAAGATGGAAGAAGCGCCAGTTATCGGGTAGTTAAATCATTTCAATACATATGAGATCCAGTGAAAGTCGATCGAACTTTAAGAATGAAAGCGACATCGCGACGCAAGAATATCCTTAAGCGGATACCATGACTCGAAATGTTGCACCCGTGAGGAGAGGGAGAAACGGCACGTGACTCTTTCTATTCGAGGGATCTTCGGTATCGGGCTACGGCAGCAGCAGCAGCATCCAGCGCTAAATTCACACACACACACGCGCGCGCGCGGATGGAATTCCTAATAAGCAGCAGACTCCGATTCGTACTAGAAACGCGCATGCAGTCTCTCTCATCCCAGTCATCTCGCAGGTGAAGGCACGGTTAGTTAGGTGACGTCACTGCTCGGACGTGAGCTGATTCCCCTCCCCGAAGCAGCTGGGTCACGCGCAGCCTAGAAGGACGTGAGCCGGGCGCCTCCGAACCGATCTCGAAGCTGGAGATGCCGTCCAGGACCTTCGGCATCCCGCCTCCGACCCTCGCCAGACCCGCGTACGAACCTCACGCCCGGGAATTCGGAATTGAACTCACGTTGCGCTTCCGACCGCGAATTTTCGTGTAACGGCTAGGATGGCTGGGCCATCAGAGTGTCGGGATTCAGGGTCACCGACACCGGCCTTACCAGCTTCATAGCGACTCTCGTGCCTCGACTGCCTACACGTGACCCGCGCTCCCCATTGCCTCGCAACGCTAGACTCGGATCTGAACAACATGTAGTCGAATATACTCCTACACTAAGACTTGGTAGTCAAAATGAGCTCGAGAATGGCGACTAATGACCAAATGTACCTGGCAGAACCTACAGCTACTAATTTCAGTAATACGTTTGCTGAATATCACCACTCACCTTTCCTTCCTTCCTTCCTTCCTTCCTTCCTCCCTTCCTTCCTTCCTTCCTTCCTTCCTTCCTTCCTCCCTTCCTCCCTTCCTTCCTCCCTTCCTTCCTCCCTTCCTTGCAAAACTATCGAGAAACGTTATACATGTAACATAAGGAATCTAAAATTTCTAATAATTTATATTATCGCATTATTCGTCTCGGCAATCATTTATTTAAGAGAAGAGAATGTACGTGAAGAGAATACAATTACTTAACACGATTAAACGGTACACATTTCAAAATTTAATCGTTTAAAATTGAATAATCATTCATAAATCAGTAATAAATTCAATCAAATATAACAAACAACATGATAACATTAAAATTATTTTTTATAGATTACAATTAAAGATATTGATTGAAGATCTTAATTATTATATTAAAGTCTCGAGTTAATAATCAATTACGTACTTATTTGGCTATCACGTTATATACAGCAAATGTAACCCGTAAAAAAACTAATGATTTATGTTATTATCATCATTGATAAATAAGAGTTTTATTTTGATTACCACTAGTTAATATTATTAATAATTACATTTTGACTGTTTATGAATTTTTGTTAATCGAAAATAGTTGTACATAAAAAAAATCTTATTGTGAAATTTTGTAAGGAACGCGAGTCAAAGTAATAAGTTCTCATTAAATGTATAATTGTCGGATTTTACGTAGACAACTTTCTCAACATTTACTGAAAATTACTTTAAAATATGCACTACATGTATGTTTAGCTCTGGACAAGTCTCTGACTGGAGCTGCTTTTTTAGTAAGTCGCCTCGCGCAGCGACACTTAACGCCAATTACTATTACGGGAAATTAAATCAACCAGAGCGTTTATTTAAGAAGACTGCTTTAGCATCGTGCCAACGGACGATTATCTAGTCAGAGCGTCATCTTTTCTAATACCCAGACCCTTAAGTCGACCCCAACACATCTCAACGTTGCTTTGTATTCGACAATTTTTTAAAAACCTCTCCTCGTCACATTATACTTAATAACTAGGGTGTTTATTTCGCATTTACATTTATTTTGCTCAATAAGTATTACATTGTCTAATAGGTATCGGGTAAAAGTAACTTTCTAAATAAGGTTGCAAAGAGCCAAAACAAAGTCTTAATTATTGATTAGCTAATGCACCTGATCATTCGTGTATGATTAATTTAATCGAAAAAGTATTAGTTTTCGTTTCAGCAAAAATTGCGCTTTCATTCATTAAAATTTAATTATTAAAATAATAAAGTTCTGTTGCTGAAAGCCGAATGAAATTTCAGTCGGCGAACAGCTTACATTAACGGCGAGCATTAACAAAGTGATTTGTGTAACACATAATTAACTAATCAAACCTGATGAAACTTCAATCTCCGCATTCACGCGTACTTTTTACGTGACCTCTACAATTTCTTCAGGCTCTTAAAACAACTAAGAATTCCCATTCGCCTAAAGTTCAGCATACAACTGCCGGCTCTCGGCTCTATTACATACGTGACATATAAATGACTATAGCTTTTTATGAATTTTCCATGATATTTGAGCTACAATGGAAACGGTCTCTTTCCTATAAATCATACTTAAAGCCTTCAAATAGTCCAATTCTTTCAACGCAACACGTACACTTTTTTTAAACGAATCAATTTCTTACTTCCCTAGTTGCAAAGTTTTAAATCAGCTACTCGAAACTGATACCGAATAAGAAATTAACGAATAAAAACGCATTTAATCATTACATTGGCACCACTCAACGATTTTTAATAGTAAACTAAAAAATGTGTTTACGCAATCATAATTATATAATCAAACTAAAATAATACATAATATAATAATGATACATCGAATTCCCATGTATCGGCTATATTTTTATAATATTTAAACATTTCATATTAAAATATTGTTTTTAATAAGCTTTCACACTTGCTGCCGTAGTTGACCAACAAAAAAATCTCATTTTCTCAAAAATTATATTTAATATCATTATTACTACAAAATATTAGAAATATAGACACGCGTGATTGCAAAACGTTAAAATAAAAAGTATAGTTTCAACTAAGAAGTAGTTAAGTAGCGTAAAGTATGAAATCAAGACTTAGAGAGAGAGAGAGAGAGAGAATGAGAGTGAAAGACGTTAGAGAATATCACTTGACTGATTTTACGTGAACAGATAAAAAAAAAAACAGTTGCGAGATGTAAAGGCACGCGCTATTGCAATAAAAAAGAGAATTAAAACTGTTTGTGGACGTTAATGTAGAAAGAAACGTAGATTTATGTTATTGTAGTCAATAAAATAAATTTTTCTATTACGATTATTTTACATTACGAATCCTATTAGAAACATAAGCAAATTTCTTATAGAATACTACATAACGATCGAATTTCCTTAAAATCATTTGTAAATTGAAAACAAACTTCTTTTTCGTAAGATATTTTATTGTAAACATATTACTATAAATTATTTGATTAAATGCGTATTCTTACTTCTCATTAGTGCATTATAATAACTTTTTAAACATATTTATATAATTAGGTGAATTGAAAATTAAAGATTTACTTAGTAAATAATAAATAATATTTTCTAAATGTACTTTTTATCTACTTTTAATGACTATAATATTCTTTTTCATACAATTAATAATTATTTTATATATTTATTAATTTTTTTAAGTTTCAAAATTTACATTCATACATTTATCGTGAACGAATACTAAAATTTTAAAAATCCCGTACAAGCTACGAACAGACTTTAAAGAAATATAAAATGTTCAATCTTAAATTAAAAAATTGAAGTATTTTAAAACAATATCTGTCTTTATAGAAATTACAAATAATTAGTACTAGTAAGTTACATGAAAGAATCGAACTCAAATAAAAATGTTTTCAATGAAGAAATGAAATTCTTTAGGTACCTCAGATGAACTGAAATAAACCGCAGCTCGTTCAGTCGTTACGATAATTGAAAAAACTTATAGCGAAATAAAAAAATAAAAAATAATGATAAATAATGCAAAAATTATAAGAAAAGATTTGTGTTACTCTGTCCTTCTCATGGGCCTTTAATCCAGTTTCAGAGCAATTGCTCGCGCGAGATTACAAGAAGGAAAGTTAGGCTAGATCTGCGGACTGAAGGCTCGACAAAATTGCTTATTAAGGCTTTTTGGAAAAGGTCGATGATTCAGAGTCCCAAGGATTCGGAGCGAAGGTACCCCACTCGCCCCTCACCCTTCTACAAACACAAGCTCCGTATCCCCCCCTCCTTCTCTCTCTCTCTCTCTCTCACTCACTCACTCACTCGTTTTTTTTCTACGCTTCGTAATGTCGGGTGAGAGAGGCTCGTAGGAAATTATCCTCATATCTGCCTACTAAGCAACCGAAACCGACGGTTGATTATGGCCAACCATAGGTATAACTACACACATAACTGCCCATCAACCAACCTCCTACCGAATCAAAATAATCGGTGCACATAATCCTTCATTTCTTCGCTTAATCCTCATTTTCTTCTTATTCCTCTCACTTTTATTTCTTCTCTTTAATACAGAGATGTAAAAGTCACCCGCAGCTCTCTAAGTAATTTCAAAAGATCGAATTACTATTTGTCTGCATACTTAAGAGTCGCGCAAATTATCCGAGCCTTTACTTAATTACAGTTGTTTGCAGTTATTATTTTCCAATGTACGTATATCCCGGACATTCTATTCTTATCGAAAGCAAATTTCTTTTTCCATCGTCTCAATATATATATATATATATATATATATTTATTTCAGAGCTTTTTAAATTTTAAATTAAATACATTGTCATAACTACAAATCACCATAAATCAAAATCATTAATATTCGCGTTATAGTTTGGACTCGCTAGCTTTTCTAATAACTGTAAAAATTATTAATTACAATAGTACATTAATATGATTTTAAATAATATTTTTAGGAGGCAAGCATTTTATAAAAATTTTATTAGAATTTCAGTGATGACAAAGCGTATTTATTATGTTACAGATATGACGAGAGGCACTACGCTTTCGAAAGGTCAGTTTGTTAGTATAACTATTCCATAAAAACATATCTTATGAAAAGATACAATTTAAATTTAAACGAAATATCGTGATCATAAGTAAACAATACTGAACTTACTGTTTCATTTAGTGATAAATTCATTATAATATTAAAGTTAATGTATTCATAATTCTTTTTTGTCAGTCTATTATAGAATATCATCGTACGATTACGATACATCAGAGTAAAATTGTAAATTAACGAGTTGTATATTTAAATTATTTACAATAGTTCTCTCTAAAATTATTTTCATTATAATTTAATGTATAAATTATTACGTTATTTTATGTTTAATTTAAAATATTTTTCATGAGCATATGATGCTATAGATTTTATATTGTAAGTTAAACATTATTTAATGGCAAAGAACACTATATTTTCCTTTTTATTTAACGTATCATCTAATAATCATCCATTATGTAATAAATAATAATTAGAATATTATATAGTTTAACATATATAAGCGTTAAAGTTATATTTACAAAAATATTGTAAAAATAAAATGTAATATAAAATACCAATTTAAAATCGTTTAAATAATTATTATTTACTCGAGCGTTGTTTAAAAAATTTGCAGAAAATCTTAAAGAAAGGAAAGCTTTTGATATTATAATGTATTTAACTGAGATACATATCAAATATCTTAAATATTAGATCCCCCCTTGTAAAGAATTAAACATAAATCTAACTAGCAGAGCGAACCTAGATTGTGTCATAAATACACCGTTATCACCATACAATGGTAATTAAATACTCGTTTACGTAAAGTATAGTATAAAAAAAGTATGGATATGATAAATAAATTGAGAATACTTAGTTAAAGGTCGGATGTACTGTCGCAGAGTCTATTAAGATAGAACTGAGGGTTTCGAGCTCGAAAAGAAGTGAGCTACAGCTCGAGAGGGAGAGGTAACTCGTTTCTTCCCTTTCTCGCCATCCTCTTTCCCGACTTAATAATTATTTGCATCAAAACAATTAACTTTTTTTAACGGAGGTGGGCCAAAAACACGATTTCATTCGCCCATCGCTACTCTATGATTTCGCAGCTTATATCGTAAAAATAATAATACTCAACGACCTTCGCCAACATATCAATTCATATGTATACACACGCACGCACACAATTTATATTTATATTGTATATACAATTATTACGCACATTTTACATGTGTTTGTGTAATAGAAAGTTCGTGAAGGAGGCATAGAGATATTATAAGATCCATTGGTGGGTCTAAGTGTATGCGTATGACATTCATTGTTTAGATGTATTATATGTGTAAGAACCAGAATAAAATGTACAGATGGATAATTTAGTCAGGATGATAATTTAGGCCAACAATTAACTGCATAGACTTACATTAAAAAGGCATACTTTTTATGAATAAAATATTATTTATATTTTTATGAAAGCAATGACGTTTCTTGCTACGGATTGAATATAGTATAATACACCGGTACTTTACAATAAATATTTAGTACTACCATATTTAAAAATAAAAAATTCATTTTACTAATCTCCACAGTACAGCATAAATACATATTTACATTTATTTAAAGAGAAAAAATGCATTTACAAATAAACAGTTATAAAATGAATTGATATAAGAAATATTGAGAAATAGGTAAAAATGAAAAAAATAAAAGAATGGAGGAAAGAACATAAAATTAAAGAAAAAAGCTGTTACAAAAGTTCTGAATATCGTATTCAGAGCCAGAGAAAATGAAAAAATAAGATTCGATATACCGAATTAAGTAGGATGATGATTGAACGACCTTGAACACTTCCGAATCCTCTCCGAATCTCTGCTTAGCTCATGCGGTAAAATGTCGCCAAGGCGTGAAAGGAAAAATTAATCGAGAATGCAATCAGGTGAAAAGTGACGTAGGCCAACCGTTGACAACCGGCGGTATCGATACTTCCGTATTGATTCATGGAGCAATCAATACCTCTGTCATTATCTTATAAATAACGATCGGCTATGTTGTTGACCAAGTTTTGAGAGGGGAAAGGACACCTCGTAATTCTTAGAGGCAGCAAGAAAATTTGTAAACTTATATATGGTTTTTTATATTTCTCATATAGATCTTTAACTACCGTCATACACCTCTCCGTATTTATATTCAACAATACGTCTTCTACTTCAGTTTCAACACTTGACCTACTAAATTGTTTTATTAACTCCAATGAAAAACTTTTACAGCTACTTTTTAATTATAAAATAAATTAAAATCCTGAAAGTCAGCTGTTTTGATATTATCATCGAATAGGGAGAGAGAGAGAGAGAGAGAGAGAGAGAGAGAGAGAGAGAGACAGACAGACAGAGGGACAGAAATTTTAAAAGTCCTACTGCATCTTTGCATAGCGATTACAGTACAAGTAGAAAAATCCTAGCCATATGCACTATATTCTCGGGACGCGTCACCCTATCGGGTTTCCACCAATGCATAGACCTTAGGCTACACTCTCCTTTTTATTACCATTGAAGGAAAAGTATTACTTCTTCGAGTTAGTCTCGTTACGACTCTAGAAAGGGTGACACGCACATCGTCGCTCTGTAAACTAGGATGTGTACGCGAGCGATACGAGGGGAAGATCGACTTGGTTATGGTGACCAAGCTCCGAACGGAAAATTTATCCAGTCCTAGTGCAATCCAAATTCTTGTCGACGACGAAGAGCCTCCACGAGAATAGACTGGCCATCGTTATCACGTGGACGTTAAGGTAGGAGAGTTCTTCGATAATTAGAATGGTACATAAATTTCCTTCGATCGGAACGCAATTTTTGTGCCTTCCAATCAATAAATATTCACTTATTCAATTTTAATTAACAGTGCAATCATTTACATTTCAATGTTAAAGTCTTCCCTACAATTGTAAATGATTCATAATATTTAATAGAACTCGTGGACTTAATATTGCGGGACTTCGAGTTAGATCAATGTGCCGAACGCAGACCTTATAGAAAAGATATAAACCATTCGAATGGTTTATACTCTTATTTCATTTTAATGCAAATACTTCCCATTTTCAAAATTTTGACATTCAATAATTATCTTTTCAATCATAGAAAATTGATATTTATGACACGGCATAGGCATATTTTAATATCGAATAGCAAACATATCATTGATAAAGTAACCAATTTAAAAAATATAACAAACACGGATTCAGTTACATATTAATATTTTTTTATGTGTATAATCTTTAAGTATTAATATAAAACAAAAAATTTTATATTTTGTAAATGCACACTTAATTTAAATGAAAATAAAAATAACGTGTGAAATAAATATGCTCAAAATTATATATTTACAAATATATAGAAAGTTTATATTATAAAAAATGTAAGTGATAGTTTTTTGGACAGTGAATTAAATTTTCGAATTGAATTTTCGGAAAACTCATCTATAACTTATAAATCCGTAAAATTATATGCATAAAAAGTTACATTATAAGTCATAAATAATACTAAAAATAATATTATTCATATATACGTATAAACGAACGATTGAATATGAAGCACATAAGACATTTATAAACTATCTATAAACTCGTCTTTTATTATATACCTTATAAGTAATATTTAATAATAATAACTCTTCAAAGGAATATGGATAAATCTGTGTATTAATACGTTTTTTTTTTAATATATATATATATATATATATATCAATAAAAGAAAAAAATTTAAATAATCTATTTAATTGTAGCATGAAAATATAATAAAGTCACCAGAACTGATACGAAACTAAGAGTTTTATGATTCTGATTATATTTCGTATTCATATTCTGAGTCATAGAGAATCATGAATGACCTATGAGTGATTCGGAAGAAGTCGAATCGTAATTGTTGTCAAGGAGCCTTACTTACTTCCAACTTTTAGAATAAATAATACATATTACGATTATGAAAAGTTATATATTGAATATTAAAAAAATTACTAAAAATAAATATAATTCAATGCAATAAGTTAAATATGCTGGGAATTGGTAACATTTTCTACTAATAAATAATATAATACAGTTTGAAAGTGACATAGGCAATATATGGTGCATATGGGGTGATCGGACAAAACATATGTCTTAAGTAGCCAAATATTGTTGAGATCGCGCAAATATCCATGATAATAAATGCTGAAGCGGCTTAATGAATAGAGTAAATCTTCGAACTATCATCGGTATAGTATCCGATCTATAATATTAGAGGCAAAAGAGCAGAGAGTTTTATTAATTATAGGTAGCTCGAATTGAGTGTGAATATTTTGAATGAGTGAATAAAGGTGATGCAAAAGATGGAAGGGTAGAATTAGAAGCGCCTCAGTTTAGTGGTAATAAGGAAGAGATTCGCGAGTCATTAAAAAGCGATAAACAAGGCCCAAATAAAAGTTTCCCTGAATTTGGTAAATCTGCGCAGTCTTCCCTCGTTACGGTCGTAAGGTTCCCCATCATCTCCTCTTCCTCTTTCCCTCCACCCCTCCTCGTCCTCCTACTCCTCCTCCTTCTCCTCCTCCTTAACCCCCCCTTTTTTTAGCAACGGGGACAGTCACATTACCCGATGATTTGGCGTAACCGCAAAATTCCTCGAATGCAAATTGCAAAACGGCGGGTCCGTGAGCTGCTGGATGCACGGTGGGGGACAAGGGGGTGAGGAAAGACCGGGTAACTGGAGCGCCTCGGGTAAATGCGCGATGCTTCTATATCCTACGAGCTTTTAGAGCACAGTAGTCCACTGCTCTCAATTTTCTGCGACGAAAGAGAGAATAAGAAGAGCTGGCCCACAACTCCCTCGCTTTTTACCGGGAACCCAGACTCGGCGAGAGAGAGAGAGAATGTACGAGAGAGCCAGTGAATATAAGAGCGGACGGGTCTTTTAAAAGGCATTTCAAATCAGCGTGTCTTGAAAGAATCTCATAGTGACGCGGCGGATAAAGGAATTCCTCCGTTCGGCGCACCTTCCCTTCCCCCCTCCCACCCACTCGTCGTTTTACTTCATTCTTTTTACTCTAAACCCTGTCATCACTTTTTCTCTCTTTTTATCGAATCCACTATACATTGCCCGGAAACCTATCGATAATACAATGCCGAGATTCAAAAAATAAGCATTTGCACGCAAAAAATTGAAAACATTATTTTATAACTGTAGATCCGCAATAGGCAAGTTATATTACTAAATAATCGTATGGACTTTGCTAAAATTAAAAAAAACAAAAAAACATAATAATATTAATAACGTTCTTAAGTTCAACTACAAGAACCAAAACACTTTTTTATCACACTATATCAGTAATTGATACTATGACTTACATATTTTGAAACTCTTTTTTCTTCTCCAAGATACTTTAAAAATTGATTGGCGATAATTGCAATTTTTGTGGAAACATTGACCATATTAAAGATTTTCAAAATATGACGAATTCAAATTTTTTGTTCAGCTTTTCTGTATGAAGTACTAAATTAATATAATAATAAATGTTTTATATAAGTATTTTAATAACATTTTTAATAGATTGTCTATATCGATCATTTATTAAATTAGTAAAATAGATGCTAGACAAGTATTTCAAAATAAGTAAATTTTGATTTCTGAAACTTTAAACACGAATTTTTTTTAATATAGCTACATTATATTATATCTACTATTAAAATATTTCGGTCTGAGTATATTGATTCATTCTAAACGTGAAAATTTTTTTATGGAATCACTTTTGAAATTACCTAAACTCCAAGCCTTAAGTATATTTTGAATAAATAATAAGTAAAGAATATCCAAATAAAATTCATAAATTTTACGATGTTATTTAAAAGAAATAATTTGTTGTACAAATTATTGCAATATGACAAGAACTACGAATTGTTTACAAAGTAAATTATATGTCACATCTTTCTCATATTTTTGTCATAATACTTCCATACAGAAGCAATAATATATACATATATACAAGATATAGATCACAAGAGACTGTTAATTTATAAGTTAATTTATAAGACAATTAATTTATATTATTTCGGAAAATATAAAACTTTAATATATAAATGGCAATAAGAGCTTATTTAACAAAGTCTCTGTTTTAATAGATTAGAAATTAAAGGACCGTAAAAGTAAAGTGTTAAAACCTCGAGGCAGAAACTAAACATCTAATCTCGATCTATAGCATCGGCCCTATTACCACGACTCAATTTCCGTTAGCCTAGTGGTTAGATTAAATTGTGATTTCAATTATCTCGAGACGAATTCAATGAACTTTGAGATTGTGAAAATTAAAGTTTCTCTGAATGTACAAAAGAAAAAATTTAGAATAATACTTATACTAAATTTAATATTAAAAGAATAAGAAGAATTATTTGGTCAAATACAATTAAAGACATAAAATGAATACTACTAAACGATAATGTGCATCGATTATTCTAAGATGAACTTTGTAAAACATAAAGAAATAGGTATTGAAGTAAATAATAGGGTGTTGTTTAAATTGATTTGTTTCCTTATAGTGAACTTTGATTCATAGTTTTGATGGTCGGAACACTTAAGAATCCGATAAATGAGAAACATTATAATGGTTAAACGACGCACGGTTCGTTTATTTTTTATCGAGAATAGTCGTGTTTAATAACCGCAGAGGCCACGCACGGGACAGGGTAAAAAGGCAAGAGGGAGAAGTAAGAAAAATCAAGGAGTCAGAATAATGGATGTCAAAGCCAGATCAGTAATCGTAATGAAAATAATTTTTTATACATCTGTAAATTTAGAGAAGGGCTTTTACGAAATTGAGCTTCGATCGACACGTGGTTGCAGAGGAAGGGGATAGGGAATTATTTTCTGCAGCTCGCCCAAAGGGGAGAGGTGTTCATACGCAGCCCCCTTCTCTCAATGGAAGCCTCCTTCCTTTTGACCGAGATACTTAAGAGGGACAATAAATTCCCTAATCCATACACAGACTCGGACGTGCACATATGATGCTGCTCTTTCTCGTCCGCCGATGAAAAATGTAAAAATCCGGAAAAATCGCCGGCCTGTGACAGTTCAATACATTTTAAATGCGTTCCGGCGCATTTGTGGGCTTCGCGTTACCACAACATTCGCCATAAGCTAGGCGGGAAAAGGGGGAGGGCGGACGAGAATCGTCGCACCCTCGCGTTCGGGCTGTACACGCGCGCCACTTATAGAGAAAAAAGGACACAGACGCAGCCGCTCACTCGCGACTCCCCAATACAGCCCCGTTATTTATCGTCAGATTTATGGAATAAATGAGTGGCGCGAAGCGATTCTCCCGAAAGCCTCCCCGAAATAAAAAGTACGGGACTTGTAAGGACTAAAAGAAAGAGAGAGAGAGAGAGAGAGAGAGAGAGAGAGAGAGAGAGAGAGAGAGAAGGTGAGAGAGATGAAGAAACAGGTTTTCGTTTCCTTCCAATATTGACGGTTGGGGCGAAAAGTGGACTTTACTTCTACACGCATACACGTACATAGATAGGACAGCCCCTTTATACATGTTTTGCGTTGTGTGCACGCGCTCGAAAATATGAAAGCCGATCGTTTAAAATCTCAGTTGCTTTCGACGTGCTGCTTCGTTACAATGGCTTTGCCTTTTCCCAAGCCATCTATTAATTAATCAGTTTTCATTTTATATAAAAAAAAAAAAAAAATCCCCAAAGGACAAGATATAAATTTAAAATATGGTCGAAAGAGAACAAGTGTTCCTATTTTGTGACTAACGTTGCACATATATCGGCAATCACATAAATATGCTTTAGTTCGAATGACATTTCAAATCTAGTATAATTTATAAGGATTCGATTAAAATAGAAAAACTTATCTATTTCAAATTTAAAAATCTGATAATGCTCAATAGTTTTATAAATATCTTAAAATATATTTGAAAATATAATTCATTATTTAAATTCTTTATCTGACTTGATTTTTAAGCAAATATACATTTATTCGTAATTTTAATTTTTTCAGTATATGAACCTAATATTATTTATATTAAAAATTATGTGACGAAGATATGTAATTACCAGTCACATCAAACATCATAAATTATAAACTAAAATGTGGCTTATAATATTTTAAAAATTCAAATTAATTTTATTTGAATTATCTTATTATGTTGGTATAAAAATCCAATACAAAATCATTAGTAAATTGTCTTTACTATTTAAATTTTTTTTTTTTTTTTTTACTTAATTTAAATACTATACCGCTTGTTTTATAATTAAAATTAAGAAGAATATTGATGTAATGTTCTAAAACATTAATGTCACATATAATTTTATAGCATCTTAATTATCTTAGAATGAAACAATAGTAAGTCGCATAGGTAATTATATAGGTCAACTATATATCGAAAGTCTGAAGTTCAATTATTCAATCTTTCAATTATTGTTAAGTAGACTATTAAGTAAATAATTTTGTTTCTTAACTTACACTTGATTGATTTGTACGAAACTTATTGTTAAACTAAAATGGTTGCAATAGTTTATTTGAGATTAAAACTTTTTAATGTCTACTGATATCTATACTTAAAATGTTATATCTCAGTCATCAATTTTGTATTTACAATATTATCATGTAAAAGTTTTTAAGATAATGCAAGGACTATTTTTTATTATTATTTATAATCCAGATAATTTTGTTAATTCGCCAATTAAGGATATACGTTTAAAATAATCATTTTCTACAATACAATATTATATACTCGTAATTCAAGATTATTTATTGAAGCTAAGAGAAATAATGGAGTAAATTACTTGAAAGGAACAATAGATACTTCTGATGCTTTCTCTTATATAACGTCGCCGTAATGATGAAGATAAATATCAAGTAATAGTCATAGTCACCATATATTAAGCATAATATGAATAACAAGAGGCAATTAAAGTATCTGATCTCCTAAAATAGCGAAAAGGAGTTAATTTTCTTGCGTATGTTGTCGAGATATGAATTTCATGTTGTAATATTTTACAACGTCATGCTGTAAAATTCTTATTAATCCTTAAATCGACCGTCCGTTAATTTAGGTCTGAAGCAAAAAGGATGTACGATCCCCTTATGTCCCACGAGTCCCAAGTCAATTGTAAGGCGTGAAAAAGGAACGAGGAAAGACGAGGTGCTCCTAATCTACATTGGCAGATTGCTCTGAGGATTGATAGGAAAAGTCGCGAATAACCGGAGCCGCGAACTTCTTGAACCATCCTCCCTCTCTTCCCCGCGCTTGTCACGGACGACTCATCGACCAGCCACCCGAAGCCACCCTTATCCTTCACGTGCAAGTCACCGACTCGATGAATACATTAGGTTACTTTAATTGCCGAGCGATCCCCCGGGCAATCGAACCAAATACTGATTAGCTCGCAGATTGAGAAATATGGAGATTGAGAGCCGTCTTATCTCGTGGATTGGTACGCTTAGCCAATGGGGAAATTACCTCTATTTCGTTAGCGCTTTATGCCTAAGCCTCCATTCATTCATACATCTACGGGAACCGTTTGTTCTTTTCGGCCGAGAACGTCGCTTAGATTTACTTCTATCCACGGAGAATTAAACTTGCCGGGCTTAAGCACTTACGGTGACTGCTCCCACACCACTCTCACACTACTCCCGCAATATACACAATTTCTCGCCACTCGGAAGGAAAACATTTCTCTAAGATTTAATTTGCTTCCTCAATAACAGCTCACTCTAATCTTCAATTACAATTTTTTGTTCATAGATATTCTAAACACTTTTTTGTAATTTATACATTTATACCTCGCGCGCGCGCGTACCATCATAATAGCACATGGAAAGATTCTATAGCATTCATTAGTCTAGGACACATTTTTTATTCTTATTCATAATCGTTGCTAATATATTCGATTTATTCATTTTTGATTTTTTTCTTCTAACAGAGACTGGTGTTGTTTGTTTTCAAAAGCTTGTACGCAGGTATCTCGACGAATAAAATAAAATCATTTTATCAATCTTAGCATAGAAATATTTACTAAATCCAAAAACAGCATAGAAATATTATTGTTTACTGTAGATTGTGTAATTAAAAGTTTCAGACAAAAAATGAATAGCATGTGAAGATTAATCATAGGTTCGAGCAATTCTTTATAGCAAACATACTCGGGGGGAGGGGGGGTTATCGAGTGTGAGCGAGTTGGCGAAGGAGCCGCGATAAGGAAAGACTGAAAAAATGTGTCCGAGTGTAAATAAAAGAGCATGCCGATCGGTGCCGATAAATATCGTTCACGATATTTATTTAGACGCGGACAAAGCTGTGGCGTTGACAGCGTAACGATGCAGTGTCGCGTGGTAGCAGCAACGTGGATCACGCTGTCTCTAAGTGACCGATAGGCTCTCAATGCCTTGTCCTTTGAACGCCGCACCCCGACAGTGACGAGCAATTATTACCTCCCCCCCCCCACCTTCCCGGAAGATTTACGGGACTACGAGGAGCAGGTGAGCACGCGGATGGGTGAAGCATGTCGAGTCGACTCGGCATTTTCCCACTTTTCCACGGAATAGCCGAAGGACGTCACCGATATAAGGACTTGTCTACCTCGGTCGGGGACCATTCTCTTTCAAATCAGTTGTCCGTACGCCAGTACGCACTTGTGCATCCAAGCCGAAATGCTTCATAATTAAATTTCAATATCTAGTCGGTCTTTTTCTTTCTTGGAGCTCAAGTCGTAATCCGCTCGAGTTGGCCATTCGAGTCTGAACCCTCGGACCTCGCGGTGCTGTTTTACGTCTTGAATTCATATTTCTATTCAATTGGATACGTTGCCGAATAAAAAAAAACTACGGCCCGATCCAGTACGAGCTTCGTATTTCCATTCATTATATCTTGTTTTCATGTGTCAAGCAGTATTTGACAATTTTTCATATGGATTTTACTTATTTTTCAAACCTATAAGGAATGGTAATGTTTTAATAGTATTTAATATCTGGAAAGTAATTAATATATCCTTTAAAATATTCTATTTCTTCGTTCGATAATTATTGATAGATCGATTAATTAGAAAAGAAGAGATGCTTAGTTTCAATATAAAAAGAATTTAATGTTAAATTATTTTTTAAGAAAGTTGTAATGGCTAATGAAATAAATATAATTTCTCTTATTTCGAATGGTTTCAGAATAGTGCGCAGGGATAAACGAATGTGATATAAAATGATATATATGGGGATACTTAGATATACTTTTCCATATGCATTGAAAGCATTAGAAAACTTAATTTCCCATAAACGTCTAAGAAAGCCTACAGATATAAATAGAGCTAACAGTGGCCAGTAGTTATTGTATTTGGTGCAGGTTATATGCTTCCAAAGGTCTGTAAATTACTCTATAAAAGCCTTACGTAATGGCAATGTGAAATCCCAAACAGTTGTCAAAATGAAAATCAAAAAGGGGATGAGAGATAAGAGCTGCAGCGAAAAAAGTGTAACCGAGTCTTTCGAGTGAGAAAGAGAGAGAGAGAGAGAGAGAGATAGACGTCGTGGCATTAGACGTTGACGAAGAGGGTGGTGTCTAAGGAGAAAGGCGAGAGGGGAGCGGTTAGAGAGAGAAGAGAGAGAGAGAGAGAGAGAGAGAGAGAGAGAGAGAGAGAGTAGCGACGAGGCCAGAAAAGCACAGTAACCCAACCTTGCCGAGGGATTACAGGGCGCGTCATAAGCCCTAGTTATGGGGAGAAGGAACTTTTTACGGTGTTTTTATGTCGTCTATGAGCGCGCGCTCATAGACGCCTCGGTCACCACGTTAAGATATAAGACGCAGGAGACAAAAAGAAGTAAAAACAGATTGAGAGAGAGAGTAAGGGAGAAGAGAAGTTGTGCGCCGGTTCTTTTTTATTTTGTTTTCGGTCGCTTAAACAAATTAAAGAATGGTCCAGCCCGAGCTAAGCGGGCACCCTCAGTAAGCCTGAATGTTTAATCGGGAGAACGCGAGACTCCCGTGGGAGCCCGACTCCCATACGCATATATACTCAATGTCGCGCAAGAATAAAAAACGTAATTTATTTCTCGATTTTGCCTACCTTCTCCATCTCTTTCTATTTCTTTGGCTCTGTCCCGATGCGTTCCTCGGTCGCGCGACGAAAATCTTCTTAGCTTCGTGACTTTTCCAACTTCCGGCAACCAAGGAAAATTACCCCTTAATAATTAAGTGGAATTCGGCGCCCCAGTCCTTCTCAGGAGTGCATTCAAGAAATAGGTGAGTTTCAAATAATCGAAGAACCCGCGATACGACAGACATTATTCATATTTATTTACGAGCCAAGACAGAGTTTTCATTTCCTTTAAGGCCATAAACTTCTTTGCACCTTTTACTCTAACGGTTCGGCTGATAACGAACTGAAGTAGCAGGTCAATGAGTCAAGCGAATACATTTTCTAAAATTATCAAATGTCTCACTCCCACTACTTCATCCGATGATTTCTGATTACGTTATGTAGTTATAAAAGATGAAGAGCAACCGAATGAGACGAAACAATATCAATCTTATGTCGTTCCGCTCATTGTAGCCACTTTGTTGCGTATCTCATCTTGTCGTACGCCTGATTGTCACTTGAAAACATCAATGGAAGAACGAAGCCTGACAAAGAACAAGGAGAATTTTTGTCGCTTAAGCTACAAAAATACGGAGACATTTGCAAAAAGCCAGACTTTCTTACGTTTCTCTCCTGTTACTTACATTTTTTTTACGCGAATTTATTTTTCTACTTTGGTAGTATTCCTAGGCATTTCATTACTAGTCGATTAAAAATTTGAAAACTTATCTTTGAGGCGTTCATATTTTGTCGATCGATATTTACGATGAGCCCATCCGATTTTTATTAATTTACATTGTTTGTAAAACCGTAGAACAATAATAAATAGATAATAAGGCTTTTATATTAAGTTCTATTGAACGTCGATTTATTGAGTTTTACAACAGGATTGAGAATTTACAATAAACAAAAACTCATTGAAACTTTTACACGTATGCGAGCTAGGTTTTATGTATTGTACTCGATCACTAATAAAATTTCAAAACATCATTTCAAATCGCAATCTTTTTATCGCTAGTCATGGGATAGAATTACGTATACATAAAGTTCATAAAAAATATTTTCTCAACCTAGACATTTGCTAAATATTCGATTAAATGGACGTTGTCCGGTTCAGTAAATGGAAACTGCTCAATTGACGTAATTTAATTGATAATCTAATTAAGGCTTGATCGTTTAGATTCGAGAAATGTAAATCTTAGTGCCCCTCTTGAGGATGGAGGAATTATGTCATTCCCTATTAATTCAAGGATACATCTAACATTAGCGCAAAACATCATGGCGTCAAATTAAAAGCCTTAAGTGAACTTTACACTGCCGTATTTAAGCCTCTTTAATGTCGAAACAGCAAATAAGATGCTTATAATTTTTGGTTCAAGACGATCACTTTAATCGCATGTCTTTAATTAACACAGCTTTAATCATATAACTTTATATATCAATAAATACGAATAAGATTCAATATTTACGTACTACGAGGATTATATTCTTATAAATCAATTCAAATTAAAGGAGACGTTCTACGACTTGCTAATACTTACAAGAAACATGTTTTTTTTTTTTTTTTTTTTTTTATTAACCTGCCGGAATGTGTAGCCAAGAGCGACAGAGATGACGAGGTCGACATAAATTGAAGAATTTTACAGTAATTCGTCGTGGCGTTGAGACTTTGCGGGCACTACAAAGTCGGGCTAATGGCAGTAAATAAAGAGGCTAACGATAAGGCAGTAAGTCAGAGGACCGTCAAAGATCGAAGCGATCCCGATACTTAATTGCACACTTTACAGAGAATGCATCCGTCATTACATTGTGCGGGCGAGGTGCGCAGGCGCAGCGCAGACGAGCTTATCGTTCACGAGCCATCGAGAATGACAAGCGACAATTAAACGCAATTTACGCTTTTACGTTACTGTTTCCGGGAACGCTCCCTCCGCCGGCTTTCCTTTCTGCTTTCCTTCGTTCGCGGCCCACAACCGATAGCTCGTTATGGATATCAAAAAGCCATAAATCAGATCGGATTCGCGGGCAAATTGACGTGCGCGAGCGAGCGGACGGAGCTCGCGGGGAAAATGAGAAGCCGCGGAACCGGATAAAAATAATGGCCGAGCTCGCGCATGGGCCGGTAAGGGACGGAAAGAGATCGAACGTTTTAATATGTGCCCCGGGTCCCGGCGGTGTACTCTCGGCCGAAGGAGACAGAGCGACATACGCGAGCGTGACGAAAGCGAGTGAAAAAAAAAAACCGATAGACGGTGTCCATTTGATTGATAGATTTCGTTTTATTGCGCCTAGGGTATTATCGCGCTTACGAGCCGCTCATGAGGCTTAAAAAGATGATTGCGATTTCTCCTCGTATTTTCATTATCCTGTAAGACTGTCGATTCTCAAGTCGGTAATGGCCCCTTAACTCTCGCCAAAGATTATTTAATTCGTATCATACGGGCGGCCAAATGAAACAAAGTATCCCGAGCCGCCGGATAAAACATGTCCACCCGATACATCGGGTCGCTCATGTCGCTCACCCGACAGACTCGGTAGGCCGAGCCGAGAAAATTACATTGCGTAAGCTATTAATGAGCGAGCGGGGCGGGGAGGTGCGCGTGGACAAAACCGCTATAACGCTCGATCTATATGGGGTCGGAGATAAAAAAATCGGCGCTCTGTGAATAAAAATTACGGGCGTCTTTACAATGCGATTGGCATAATCGTGACTGAAATGCAATTATTCCGAAAGCAAGTGTTAAAATAGGCGAGCGTGCGATAACTTTTCGTCGTTAGCAGACAAGATCGATCGGCCGATCGATGCATGCTCAGGAATTTCAAATAGCTTGTGCCGCCGGTGGAGCGACGAGAGCGCCAACTCGTTCCAGCGAAACAAAGGAAAGTAAGCCGTCTGCTACCGATTTAAATAGCCGTCCGACGGGATACGTATAGATCCTTAGCAGCCGAATTAGGACAAATGGAGTAAGAGATGCTGAGAGATGCTGGGTGGGGAAGGGCTAGAGCCGACTGACAGTAAGAGGAGGCTGGGGCAGAACAAAATCGGTGGTCCTGCGCTCCGGGTCCCGGGGAAAAATGCTATACCCGAGAAGAATAGGAGGCCCCCGATGAGTCGATGCCCAATGTAACGTATGAGAAGGGCTCTCATACGTCACCCCCGCATCGAGAAGATAGTCTGCGGAGAGGGTCGAAGGTAGCGATGTGGGCGATCGCGGATGAGGGGTATGGGACAGGGGAAAGAGGGAGAAAGAGTCGTTGCCGGCAGGATAAAGCGGGCAAAAAAAAAATAATACGGAAAACCGGCGTCGCCGGAGTTTACAAATTTAATTAATTGGACTCGCGCTACATGGGCCACAGCATCGAGAGGGAAAAACGGCGTGACTTATTAGCGGATTTCATTGATTTTGTTAGGAGTGAGGTATATCGGGAAACGCATAGCCGCGGTGGCTACGTTGACGACGGTGACGACGGCGGCGACGGTGGCGACGGTGGCGACGGTGGCGACGGTGGCGACGGTCGCGTCAGCATCAGCTTTTTCCTTCGGCTGCTTTTCAATTCCGATTCTCGTAATAGGAGACTTCTTTCGCTCGCACTCTCTCGTTGCCGTTACGCGCCTCGGAATCGAAAGGCATTCCCCGCTTTTTGCAGCTCTCCATTTTTATTGCGACGCCGAGAATGTGTAAAAGCCATTGTAAATATGACAATGTCAATAATTCCGAATGGCAAAAACATTGTTTTGCTCTAGCCTTAGAGCTGCGACTTTCTCATTTCGAAGGGGCCTCCATACATTTTATGCAAGATACGTTTGTAACAATTTGCCACTTAAATAAATACCGTGCGACGTTTCTGTTTATTTTTTGCGGTCGACTTTTTCTGAATTTCATCAGCTCGGTAGCATGTAGCCGTCCGTAACCCTAAATGCATTGCAGTTTTATGATAACGTAATACTACACAGCACATAATATCTAAATTATTACTAATATATTATTAATTAACTTGTCAAACGCTTTTATTAACCTTTCCACCCCCCCCCCATTGCTTTTACTACAATGACAGTCCCTATCAAATTATTTGCTTTGTATAATTTCAATGAATTTGCACTTTTATCTCAAACGTCAATATTGATCATGAATATTTAATACAGAATTTCTGACAAACCTTGCGATTCATGTAATTATTATTAAAGTTTCATCCAAGAATATTATCATTGTTAAATAATTATCGTAAATAAAATTTAAACGATTCAATCAAATGCTTTTATAGCAATGGCTTTCATTATGTATTAATGGACCGGAGGATAAATGCGTTTATGAATACGTAAGTAACTAATCTGATGTAGCCATTATTAATTTGTGATCATAGATGCCGTATCACCCATTATTTTAAGGCTTGAGCGGACTTCGGGTAGTCTTCGTAAATAATGAATGGATATAGTCGATTAGAATTAGAACAAAGAAAGAAAGAGTTATTGCCTTCCGTTCGTTTAAAGGATAAAAGACGCTTATCGGACTATTTGCAAAAGGAGATGTCCCTTTATATTAACAGGAGCCCGGCCGTATTCGGTCAATCGAAACGAAGACATTTCGATAAGGAATCGAAGGAACCTGACGGAGTCTGAAAAAATAGGACGAGTATCCTGCGCGAGTTGGGCGGCGGGGGTAGCGGAGTCGCAATCGAATGATCCACGGACTGCCTAGAGTAGGTAGAAGGCCTTGGGAGCGTCATGGGGGCGTCATGGAGTCTAGCATGGGGTCGAGCATGGGAGGGTGGGATCGTTTGAGGGGTCAGCGAAGGGGTGGAAGGCGTACCGCTTATTGCTCCCCGAGTGGCCGCAAAACGAAGTTTGATCAAATTCTAGTATGAGCGCGGACATAAAGCTGACCGTGAGTCGTCTCGGAGCAGCTCTGCTCGAGTGGGGCTCACACCTCGCGCGAGCCCTTTATGGGCTCAGGGCCGCGATAAATGATTCATCCCCTACTTACGATAACCAATGCGATAGGACGCGATGTGCTACGGCCAGAGGCTCACCTCTCACCTCTTCTCTGAGACGCAGAGCCTCCATTATCATAATTATAGTGGGAGCCGGTTCCCCACTCTTCTTGGTAATACTCCACCAAGGTTTCGTGGACTAGTCGCTGCGTAATGGGGGATATCCACGGAGGGATGGACTCTCGGGCTGCTTTCCGACAAGCTCTGGGTTTATGTCTTCGAAGGAGCTCTGGGGCTACGGCTCTTGTTAAATTATCATTTAAGTTTTGGCCTTTCGGACTCTCAATATGGTTATAGCCACCGGTGCACGGATACTTTACTTTTATTGAAATATTCAATTTTCTTAGACGCTTCGGTGGTCGCTTTAGTATTAAAAGTAGCAAAGTATATAAAACGAGGCTGGAGGGACAGAGGCAGGATTAAAGAATTGACCCGACTTTCCTCTATTTTCGTCGTTGTCCCTATTTCTGTTCGAGAGTCCCGTGAAATTTCGTGTCTATAAAATTCTTGATAATCGGCTCGATCTTTAGAAACGACGTACCAACATAAAATACATAGGAAATGTAACTCGGATGTTTACGTTGAATTCCAAGCGAACCAATTATTCTGGAATAATGTATGCAAATTGCTGTTTAACCGTAGCCTTCTTGTGGTACATATACGCAATCGAGATAAGAGAAAATAAAGGGGGGAGAAGAGAGAGAGAGAGAGAGAGAGAGAGAGAGAGAATGATTTATCGAAGCAACGCGTGGATACGTAAATATGGAATAGAAAGATGGGAGGGGGGAGCAGGTTGAAGAGGCTGGGCCTTGATGCCCATGTAAATAAATGATAATGAAAAATAGCTTGTTGTTTGGGGTAAACGTAAGGGGGTGTGTAGGGGAGGGCCGAGTTAGAGAAGAGCCTAAGGGAAGCGAGGAAGGGGCTTGATTGCACGAGCAGTTGCTCTCGGAGAGAAAGTATCGGTCGTTCCGAGTGACCGGGATCGAACGTCCCGAGCCTCTTTTAAACTTTGATCCGTAGGCAAGCATCCAGGGAAGGGGAGTGCGAGGCTCGAACGGTGCACGGGCGAGCGAATGCTGCAATAAAAAGGAGCGCGACTCGGTCCACCCTCCGAGTAAATGTCCGAGAGAGGCGATATGCGAACGACGTCGAAGGACCGCTAGCTTTATACGGGATATTGTTTTCAATAAAGCGCCGCATCAATCAGACTTTGCGGCCGTACGCGACCATCTCTGCGCAACCGGGATCTAGAGCCACCCGGGCGCAAGATGTCGGGAACGCGAGTCGGGGGATGACCCGAGTGACCATGCCCTTTACATAATGACACGGCCATCTAGGAGTTGGGATCTCGTATCGAGGTCCGAATTCGTATTGCGTTCGACTTGCAACAATATTAGTTTCATCCTTCCTACTTTTCTCCATCCACTATTCCGTCATTATCCGTTGCTCGCGGATAATTGATCCCAGATCAATTATTTTACGGAAAAGCGTTATCTCTTCGCTTTAGCGCCAGTAGCTTCAGACCAAGTATATAAAGTTAGCAGACTGCGTATTACTTCGAGTATAATTTAGAAACATCCCGACTATTATTCTAATTTTAAATAAGTAATTTTATTTACCGGGCTGGCATCTCTTCAGCCTGATTTAGATAATTGTCCTAAGGGCGAGAGACGTATAATAGACAACTCGATCCGTAATTTAATAGTGACCTCAAATACATATGCCGTGTGAAGGCTCGAGCCAAGCGCGTATTGCTAAATATTTATTGCTCTTTTGTAAAATTATTTCCTGCCCGCTTACCCCGTTCTCTCTCGCGCAGCTCGTGCACACCGAGAGCCACAGCAAAAACGAGTCAAGTGTAAAAACGAAGTACAAAGATACCTTATACCAGCGGCAAATTGCAAATTATGTTTTTCTAATTGATGTCTTTGGAAATTCCAGAGAAGCAAAAAAGATATAAATAGATAGAAGTAAGAGAATGCAAATACCGAGGAACCTTCGACTCTCTTATATGTATATATATATATAAATACGAGTGTATAGGTATACATCTTAATCTAGTAAGCAGTAATTTAAATGTCAAAGGAAATTGTTTGATTATTTACTATGCAAATGAAATTGTTTAAGACGACAGTCTAAGTTAAAGGAGCAGGCCAAGGGAGAAGGGCTCGAGAATGCGATAGAGCTCCCGGAATAATTTCGTCGCATTAATTGGATCAAGAAGTCGGATTGAGGAACGATCCTCTCCTGCGGCAATGGCAACTTCTCCTGGTTTCACCTCAATTATGTCCTTTGGGACGCTCGCTCTACGTGTCGCAATAATTTTCATGGAGGCGATCGCTCTCCTCTATCTATATCACATACAGACACGAGCCGACGCGTGCGCGCACGCTTATAAATATTACGTAGCCCCACTCTCTCTCTGTCTCTCTCTCTCTCACTCTCTGTCTCTCTCTCTCTCTCTCTCTTTCAATATCTCTCTTTCTCGCTCTATCACTCTTTCCACGTTACTTTAGACGAAGAAAGGTTCCACGAGCAACAAAAGATTCTTGTAACTTGATTTCTGCATACCATATTTATACATTGAACAGCGATTCAATGTAATTAACTTAATTCTGCCGAAGATCCCTATGAGTGCATTTGTATCAAATAAGTTTCATTGTTATTACGTGCCCTAATGAAAGTTTCTCTCTATATAAGGCTTAAAGTATTTCCACCTGAACAATTAATTTTCTTATGTCTATCCAAATTATTTATGGCTGATCAACTAGAAAGACACTTAACCTACATTGTTACATTAGTTTTTAATCGGGATTTAAACTTAGTTTTCTATTTAAAATCAACGATCGTTTTATTCTCTTATTTTTATATCATAAAAATAATTCTAAATAACTACAAAATATTTAATTTATCCATAAATGATAAATCATCTAAATATAGATTAAACTTTTCAGATATAAAAGGATTATTTTATTTAAAGATTTGTAAGTATTTAATGTTATACGTAATAATTATAAAAATTTATATACGTGTGTATTTTTCATAATAATTGGCTTCGTTTTAATTTATGTCATTAAATACATAGACAAGAAAACAAAAAAAGTTGAATGACTAGTTATAAAAATAAAATAAACTAACCGAAAAGAATATGAATAAAAATATAGGAAATTAACTTTATTGTGACAGTGTGTATGTACAGATATTGGCTATTAATTTAAACAATCTTCGACTCAATGTAAAAAGCCTTTAAATAACAAAATTTTTATTGTTCATTTTATCTTTCAGTCTTATATGTAAAGGAGATGTTGGGGCGGGGTGATGGGGAGAGGAAGGAAAGCAAATCATAAAACAAATTAATACTCGACAAAGACTACTTTAAAGCAATAATTATTCCTCAGTAAGGGAATAAAGGAATGTAAGAAAGAAATTAGCCTCCGAGTTGTCTATTAATAGTCGAATTAACAGCGATGACGTTAATATTCCATTTTATTTAAAATGGGCAGAGCTCGACACTGAGATTAAAGAGCAATCGAGTTGAAATGCTCGTCATTATACATATAGGCAAAGGGCCCAGCCGTGTATATACATATATATTTTATAATATACATCGTTCGCGTGGCAATCTTGTCTAGCATTATTCCAACTAAACTGTCATAAACGGGAGGAAATGAAAAGAGCTGCTTAATAGCTTATGTATGCAAATCCACGGGCTGGCAGATTGGAGAGAAAGTAGGAGAGACGGGGCGTCATGCGCTTGCCGAAGGAGAACGGCTCCGGATACGAGAACAAGTTGAAGGAAGTGCTAAAAAGGGGTGGATCGCCTCACTCTCTCTCTCTCTCTCCCTCCCTCCCTCCCTCCCTCTCTCGTCGCCACCTTCGGGCGTTTCGTCGCGCGTCCTCCGGGACTTTATCCGAAAGGATTAACCTCCAAGACTTAGCAGACGACGAGTCTCTTAGACTCTCAAAACAATAACAATAGTATCGGGATGGGCTTTTTTTACAGGAGGCCATACAAATGATGACTAGTAAGTGGCCTTACAAAGCATCGCTAAGGGATATGACTTTTTTATGTTATTATGTGCTTTTTCTGCAAGATTCCCTCTAAATCGTTCGTAATATCAATACCCAGTAATTTATGATTTACTCTATAAATATTCAAACGGTACCGATTTATATATCCGAAATTTTACCGTAAATGTGGCTTATTACATTTTTCTCGGTAATAGCACAAAAGTCATTTGTAGCTGCAACTCTTAACGTTTATTCAGCAAAATAAAAATTATATGAGAATGTTAGTTTGAAATAGGGTGAAAAAGGGTTATAAAATTAACAGGATTTATTCAAAGCAATTAAGTATACATAATAGTTTTATGACATAAAACCGAAAGTGACTCATGAATGAAATAAAGACTTTTTAAAAAATTGATAAAAGAAGACGTCGATATTACATAGATGGTATCTTTTGGTAAATATATACATATATATATATATATTTCTGCGTATAATTTAAAATAATTTTTCAACTTCTGAGAAGCTGCAGTCAATAAACGTAATCAAGATGGTCGAACGTTGCTCGGATACGTGTGCGCGTGTGTGCGCGTGTGCATAGATTTAAAAGGAAATCTCGGAACGGTGGCAATTTATAACGGAAAGACGCCACTAATAGAATTCACGGGCTTGGCATATCGGCATCGATCCACTACGTCCGGACTTATTGTATTATCGAAAAGATTCATTACAAAGGCAGAAAAAAGAGAGTCGCGCTAGGAAATAGATTGACGGGTGGAGTAGCGAAGTATCTGGATCCAATTCCACTCGACTGATTAATGCGCAAGCGATCAAGAGTCTCCATGGAGCCTGCGCGTAGCCGACGAGCCGAGCGAGGAGTCAAGCGAGGAGCCGCTCCGAGGTCCGCGAGAACTGCGCTTTTACGTTACAATGTCCCATTCGTCGCGCTTTCTCGGCCTTTATCGCGATCGAGTCCCCCGCCCGGCTTTAGTTAAAGCTACCTCGGCCCTCTCCTCCTTCTCTACCTCCTCCTCCTCCTCCTTCTCCTCCTCCTCCTCTTTCTCCTCCTTCTCCTCCTCCTCCTTCTCCTCCTCCTCCTCCTTCTCCTCCTTCTCCTTCTCCTCCTCCTCCTTCTCCTCCTCCACCTTCTCCCCCTTCTCCTCCTCCTCCTCCTTCTCTTTCTCCTCCCTCTCCTTCTTCTTCTTCTTCTTCTTCTTCTTCTTCTTCTTCTTCTTCTTCTTCTGCTGCTTCTTCTTGATCCCATCCCACCAGCCCTTTCCGCGCTCCTATATACGGGAAATGGCTAAAGGAGGTACGGGTATTCGCGCTCTGATCTGAGCTCCCTTTCAATATCTCGTCATCCTCAGCTCGAGGGCCGAGCTCGACGCAAAGTGCCATTGTCAGCTTTCCAGCTGACTTGCTCTTTCGTCCCGGGGCTCTCGTTACACCGCGTACAAAGACTTTATCCTCCGATATCCTGGCACTGTAACGATCTAACGCGTACCCGTAAGTGATGCACGTACGGAGCCAACCCGATTTCCCTAATGAAAGAATTCGCCTCGACAAAGCTACCTTAGCCAATCCGCTCGGATATTAAAGTCCGAGCCGGCCTCGCAATCTCGCCAACTCTATGCTCCATTTCAACAAATTCAAGCCCTATTATTGACATTTACTACCTACTCATTCCTCTCATTTTTATTACTAGTATCAATTTTTATTGTATTACACTCACCGGCTAATGAACCATTCGATATAAAACTCCCTTTTATATCGAATTATCTTTAAATTTCTTACCATAGTATAGGCACGTTAGGCATCAATTTCGACAGTTTAACCTAACTACATTCTAAACTTACTCTAACTCCTTCATTCCACAGTGATAATAAAACATAAAAGCACCTACTATAGTTGCGATTGAACTTTTGCGATTGAACTCGCTAAGCAGATTCACGAGACAATTACCGAATTCTTTGACGTGACTTTTCAGATTAAATTGCTATTTAATAATAGTCGATTTTTAATTGACATTAATTGTATTGCATTAATTGTATTGTAATGCACGGGTATAATAGATAGATATCCTTTAATCAGCTGAATGTAAATTCCTTTAGCAAAAGTAAAGAAGCATATCTGTTTACGGAAAGGCAGAACTCAAACGCAATATCAACTACAATATTTAAAACTCATTCGCAGTATTTTAACGCTCATTTTTATTTTACAATGATGTGGGTATTAGCGTATTTATGGAGAATTATTTATGGATGGGCTCTCAAAAACGTGAATAAGTATATCATTTCTTAAATGAAATTTATTGTTCCCACTTTTACATTACTTTTCGCAACAATGGCTCGGGATACATTCAGCATCCGACCCTCCATGAAGATCCTTGAGCTCGACCTTGACTTTAGTGATTTTTGTTTCTTTTTCCTTAAAATTCAAATCTTCTAAGATTTTAAGATGTTCGGCAAATGATATTATTGGCATCGATAATTTTTCATGAAGGCTCGTTCTTCTTTTTACTATCTTTCCACACTATTTCGTCCTAAGAATGCATTTGCCACTATATATATATAATGATAGCATGGCAATTCATTAGTGGACGATCCCCCGATGTCGTACATCAGACTTCGGCAATTAAATACGCAATTATAGAATTTCGAGGCGTGGCGCGACTTCGATATTTATGATACTAAGAGTAAAAGGGATACAGAAGGATATGAGGTAGGGGAAAAGAGGCGAGAGTGGGAGGAAACGATACGGGAAGAAAAAATACGTGCATAGCTACGTGTATGGGATTATCCATGAGAAAAGAGACAAAAGGAGGATAGAAAATGCGATGGAAAATAAGAAAAAGTCTTGGGGAATATGTATGAGACGAAAGAAGTACCGAACGAGTGAGCAAGCGAGCGTGAGAGAATAAGAGTAAGAGAGTGGTGGTTGGACGGAAGGGTGTCGGGCTGGCGGGGGGGGGAGAAGGTCTGTAGGAGAATTAAGGGAATCCTCCCCCGTCTTTACTGCAACATTTTTAATTACGGTGAAATGGCGCGAAATTTTTTTCGCGCCCCTCTTAATTCTTGCTCGTCTCTCTTGGTGCTCCTAATTAAACGCAGTGCTTACTCGCGAAGAAACGGCGAAACATGCCGAATTCCTTATATACCGAAACGAAGTAGACTTTTATTTTCCACTTCAGTAAAAATCAGCTCCGACTTCTCGCTCGCACCATTGTGTAAAGGAGAAAAGAATCCGATTAACGAAATCATGAATTCACCGGCTCTTTAGGACTTGGGGGCCATTTTACATTTTGTATTTGTCCAATTGAATATTTATAGCTCCGATCACGTCGGCCTTTCAAAATTATTTCTTTGTTTTGTTCCTTGCTTTACATATTGGCTTCGGGTTTACATTAAATTAAATTAATTATTTTAATAGGTGCACAATTAAATCGGATTACAATCAGCTACTGTTGTCTCTCTCTCTCCCTCTCTCACTAAATTTTTTAGATAAAATTAATTTTCTCCTAATTAAATTGCAATGAGATGCATTCATTATTAAATATATCGTATTTTCAAAGGAATTATAAGCTATATTTTTTCGTTTTTAATTACTAATGCATTGATTATACCAATTGATTAGGTTTACCGTTGGAATATATCGACTATTAGCGAATGACCTTTGCATGATTCATATACTTATAAATAAAAGTCATGTAATGTGAAAGGCCGACGAGAATGTTCTCTGTTAACACTGCTTTTTACTATCAATTTTAAAAGTGCGGCTATGCTTAGGCTATAGAAATTTAGAGATTATATTTTTGTTACATAGCTTTTTATTACCATAGTGAGAGCTCCTTGATCCTAAGCCTTTATTATTATATAAGTAATGTTATTTTAAAAAGAACAATAAGCATTAGTAGTAAAATATAATGAGAGTGAGGAGTGAGAGGAAAAAATGTTGCTTGTATAGCAATAGCAATTAAATGGGTTATTTAAGCTTCATAGAAAAAATAAATAAAAGTATATGATCTCGGGTAGTTAGGAAATAATAATATTTAGATGCAAGTGGACTAAAAATAACCTACTCAAGCTCAATGTTTCTTAAGCGTAAGAATGATTCAGAGTTTACTCTGGAAATATGATTTAGCTGGGTCCTTTACGATATTCTTTACATCATATCTAAAATCAGGGAGGTGAAGCTCGAGTCTCCGTGTCTAGTCACTGTTTCTCAAACATCCTCCGTTTCTTTGGACGACGAAAAAAACGCGTCGCTATCGCGAATTCCCAGGTAGACGATGCGATGCTTCATGATACGGCGCTTCTCCTGTCCTCATGTCCCTCCGTCGCGACTCATCCAGCTCTTCCGAACAATTTCACCAGTTTCCGAGAATTCCTCCGTACTACATGTCGCCTCGTACGATATAGAGTAGACGCGTTCCTTTATAGTGCAGAACATCCGTCCGAAAACAGCTTTCCACCCTGAAGAAATATTAACCCGCTGACAGACGGAAGAAATTGAACGCCGAACTTATTTTTACCCCAATAACACCCCCCCCCATCACCTCATCCTAGCCATAGCTGCCAATACCGTCCGGGATTAAAAAATGACTAGCTTAAATGGAAATACAATAACTCCAACTGCAAGATTGACAATTCAAACTGCAATCTTCCGTGCAATAACCACTCCACGTCCCCCTCCCCATTGCCATCTTGCTAATATATAATTCAGCCTATACCAGCAATTTGCAAATATCCTATTTCTTATAATACATATTTCTTAAGGACTCTAATTGCCGGCCATTAATCGATATTATCATCACTATTATTTTTGCTGATGCCGCACTTGTTATTTGAAATGAATCATCACTGATTAAAACGTCCCTCTACGTACCTTGAATCTCTTCATTAGGATTTTTATTATAATACCCTCTGGTACTGCCGTACGAATCGTCCCACTCAATATTAATAACGTAAACGTCCGAGCAGGCATTAAGAGCCTGGCTGCAAATTAAAATACGCCACACGATGTAGCATAATCCAACTTTTCATTGAATGAGAAAGAAAAGAGTATAATGTGATTAAAAAAAAAAAAAAAAAAAGTTTAGTAATTCCAAGCAATAAGTAGGACCAACTGTTTCCCCGCACATTTAACAGGTATACCATTCAAAAGTGCTCTTATTTCGAGTGGAACTTCTCGACGATACTCGAGTATCTTTGTTACCGTTGGCTACGTATCCACTCATTCTTGGTGCCTTCTCTCTGTCTCGAGTCAGCGGCTGCTCTTGTTTAGGAGCTGTTTGACGAAAGTCGCATCTCCGAGGTCAATATTTGCGGAGTCTCGGTCGACTTGATCATCTGGCAAAAAGATAAAAGAACGCAGCCGAGCTAAGATAAAGCAAAAAATGTAGTATGCGTAGTGTCGCGAATGGATTTCAGGTATCCTTTACAAACGTTATTGGCGCTGATCTTGACCTGTTCTTCTATTCGACATTATAATATAAAAATTTTTGACATTTCACCTAATTAAATAATCGCTCTTAAACGAAGCAAGAGAGGTACAAAAGAGTCAGAGAGAGAGAGAGAGAGAGAGAGAGAATGAGACAAAGGGGAGGGGTAGTCATTTTACATATTCTTTTTTAAGGATGATTATCGAAAATTCTTTCTCAGCAGCACTGAAAGAGTAATAGCTTTAGCTATTCCCATTTAATCTATTAGTCGTGCAAGGCTCTTCCCGAACCAAGTTAAACCAAGTTATAGGATCGATAGAGATAATACAGAGTTGATTTAATTGCCAAACGATTCACTGGTTTTAGATTTCAATAAGCGAAACCGCACCGCGCGGGAAACGACGAGTAATGGTGATGTCGGCGTGACGGGCGGCGGGGGGGGGGCGAACGGGAAACGAAACGAGCACTTACTCGAGTTTATTCCCGGGCGTTTGCAGAAGCGAGTCGCGTGGCAGGCTCCCGGCTTTTTCTCGGCGGCCAAAGGAATACCTAAACCATCCAGACGGCCCGCCGCCTAAACCATCCGCGGCTTTACGAGCTCCCGTATATGAGTAGCCCTCCCCTCACCCCCTCAATTTATTCTTTTATTACAAATAACGAATACTCGCTCAGCCCCTGCTTTTACAGACCCCCTCTAAACTCCCAACGTCTTCCAGCGAGTGTTCAATGGGATATCCCACCCCCACGCCTTCCATTACTCGAATTGTACCATCGTGGAAGGACGGCACTTTTCCAACTAGAAGTCATATGTTTGCTCCCTCTCTCTCTCTCTCTCTCTCTCTCTCTCTCTCTCTCTCTCTGTCTCACCTCTCTTATTCCCCTTTCTTAAACAGAACTATGCTCATTCGGTATATGTTAAGCGTCGCATTTACTTTTCTATCGAGCTGGAATTCTATTAACTTTAAATAAATATAAATAAAATTTTATACAAATAACTGAAGAATGTTTTATTTATTTCATATATAAGACACGTGTGCGTCGAGATTCCTAGAAATACTTTAATCTTAAGAAAACTTATTTTAATTGATAAAAAAAATTCAGCACGTATTATATATAATAGATAATATAAGGTTTCAATTTTAAAAAGCAAAACACTTTTACTTTAATATAATGCTATAATATGATTCAATTTCTCAAAAGCCCTTTCGACTACACAAAAAAAGAAAACATATAAACAGCTTTATAAGTAAAATAGATTGTTCGCCTTCTTATTGGCTTTTTTCGCCATAGAGAAATCTATGGTTAAATAATATTGTTATCTCGTAATATACGTGAATATTACAACTTAAAATTATATATTTATATTTTAATCCAAAAATTCATATAATATAATAATATAAGCTAAAAATTGCGCTAGTGTAAGCTTTCCCCCCCTTTTTTTCTTGGAATAAGTAAATTCGGACGATTTATAAGACTAAACGTAAAATAATGCAGCTTGAATATTTTTTTGCTAAGCACTATAGATTATAAACTTTATGAATTAGTAAGGTATTTTCTGAGAAGAGATTTAGACTGCTGGTAAGTGCGAATTATAAACATAAACGAGAAAAATGCAAATCATAGCTGTGGAGTAAAGTGTGGCATCTGTGTGCAAATGTCGCGCCAATTTCATCGTTTAATAACTGCCCATTTGTAACACGTGTCCTTTTATTCTCTTGCTCTCTATACTTTATACCTCGTATATTTCAATGTTTCATATTTTATGCTCGGCCTGCCATCAAAATTATAAGTCTTTTTAATATTTTTCACTGATTAAAACAGCATGTCTCGAACAATTTAACGTTATTGTACCGAACCGAGGCAAATTTATTATCGCATTTAATAAATACTTGTTACTTTTATACAATTAGCCACCAAGCCTTATTTAGACATTATTAATTAAATGCAACTGTCTTGTCCTTTAATAAATCAATACTTCGCAATACGTATCTATTCAATGTAATATAATTTTATGAACCATTGCAGATTTTGGAATAATTAATAAAAGTCTTTGACAATTGCTAAAATGCAAACGATAGCAAAACTATAATTGTTACATAAATACATAAGTATATATATATATATATATATATATATAGAGAGAGAGAGAGAGATGATAGTCGGTACTTAAAGTAATGTAAAAATTTATTACAACTTTTATTAATTATAAACAATGACGTTAAAAAAATAGTCCTACCTTTACGGAGAGGCCTAATTTTTTGTCGAGTCGCGATTATCTCTTTGAAACCTTCTCGAAAGTCCTCAAACGAACCGACCGCAAAACAAAACTTAGCAGCGACGGAGGCACGTGTATCAAAATATTATCTGGCCAGTTGTATTTTTGTATTTTATACTTTCAGTTTTGTCTTCCATTCTCTACGAGCGATTCAACGCTGATATGAAGGATCCTAGACTCAAAGGGTAGACCGAAATAACCGGTTTACCCGTACTTCCCTCCTCTTCAAATCCTCGAAAAGGCTGGAAAAACAAAAAATCTTGACAATATTTTTATTATTCTGACATTTATATTACGTGCTGACAATTTATTAATGGTCGAAGAACTGCCTATACTAATTTAACGAATAGCCCTATAAAGTATTTAATATTATAAGATAAAATTTGCGAGCCACGCTTTTTGTTACCACGTATCATAAGCATGACTACTAATGTGTACAAAACTCATATCTATTCCTATTGTACTTTTCGTCGATTTAAAATATATAAATACTTTAAACATATCTACGGAAATGAAACAAAATGAAATGAGTGAAGGTCCCCTTCGGAGGAATGAAAAAGACGTTATCGTATTGAGTTTTCCGAGGTCACAGTTTTACCGAGGTAAATGATTAAAGGAAAAGCCCACTCAGACCAATCGCTGATTTAAAAGAGAAATAAAAGGGGAAAAGGATGTATCTCGGACGGATTCTCCGTCTCCGAGTAAAAAGGATGATTAATTTAATTAGGCCACCCGGTGCAGCGGAAAGTTGTCCCGGGACCTTTGCTCTTCTTCCTGTTCTTTTTCCTGAGTTTGAGGCCTCCTTTTATTCTCGACTCTGTAACGCAGACATCAGGAACGATAGGATCTTAGCTACGTAGTTGAGGAAGAGGTCGCCGCCGCCGCCGCCGCCACTACCCTCACCACCACCTCCTCATCTCGGGTTACCTTTACCTTCGCTCTTCCTCTCAGAGCTTCGCGCGACGGGTCATCGCAGTCGCGCGGCCTTTTCTTCTTCTGTACTTAATAGTCCGTTGTTACATCCTGACTTCCCGACCGAGAAAAGGCGCAAGGCCTCTAGAGCCTTCGGACAAATGGGCGATTATTTCGGTGGCTGCTCCTCTGCCTCTTACCGCTCAAGGGGATATTTCTGAAGTTCGTTTTTTTTTCAAAAGGGCCACTCCTCTACTGACCTTTTTCATTTAATTTCATTCAAACCCATTCTCAATAACAAAATTGTACGTCAAAGACTTTTGCCTCCTTATTCGAATTTAAACTCTTAATAAATTTTAACTAAAACCAACTTCCATTGTTTACTTTATTTATATTTTTTTATTTGCTTAAATTCCGTATGCATATTTATGCACTTTGAAGTCGGCTATTCTATACGATTAAGAATTATTAAAAATTATTTATTACTATAGATGAACTATAAAAACTCATAGGATTATTAAAAAAATTTGTTACTATTCTTTAAAAAAAATTTCTGTTTAATCAATTGATTCTCAATCTCAATGCAAATGTATAAATATAATCAAAAGCACTTTAATGATTTCTTTATATTAGTAAAAAATAAAAGAAGAAAGAGAAACCTTATGAACTTTCGATTTACGAATAAGTCAGTGTTGAATTATTTATATTATAAATGAAAGCGAAGAATTTTAAAATTAAATTATATAATGAGTTTGAATAATTGATCGGTTATTTTTACGTTCTTAGCGATAAGAACTGTTTGCATAGCCAGGATAAGCTAGAGCTCGGTAATAAAAGTAATTCGTAAATAAAACAAAGTATTGGGAGGAATTGAAATAGAAACGAATGGAATACATTGCGAAGAAGCTCTCAATCAGTTGCTCGGAATGCGGAAAAAAGGAGGCAAAAAAAGTAAAGTATAATAAGAGGAAGGTTTCACTTTCATCGTCTACGGGGTTCGCGCGTGCAAATCTAATTAAAAAGGTTGGCTATTAATCGCGACGAGCGGCGCATCCGAGCGACTATAAAACTAGAAAACGATATCAATAGCAGAGGAAAGAGGGAAAATAAAAGAGTGCCGGTCGACCAAGGGTGAAAGGGTCGTGAGGAGTTGGAGGTGGTGGCGGTGGTGGTGAAGTGGTGGTGGACGGGGAAGGGATGCGGCGCACTTAAGTTTCATCACGTAGAGTCCGGAGAGCCTGCGTCCGTTCATCACTCGAGCGGCAGCCGGATCGACTCCTCTCCTCGAGCCGAGTTGTCTGACTAAGAAACTGAGTGGTATCGCGGGGGAGGGGAGGGTACGAGAGGGGTTGGGGGGAGGGAGTGAGGGAGGGGGAGTGAGAGGCATAGCAAGGCGTCTACGTCGGTAACGGTAAAACAGGGCCAGGAAAGGGAGCCGCGTACTCCACGCTACCTTAGGGGGTTCGCCTCGCTTTTCTCGGTATTATTACCATTGCGTCTCTTCTCCACTTAATCGCTAGTGGATCATCTTTCTCTTCAACGGGCACGGGCGACCAACCACGCGTTTGCAAATGTCGCAAGGTAGCTTAAAATCTCCTTGCGATTCCTCGAGCTGACTTTTCCAAACTTTGCCTTCGTTCGCTTCGTCCTGCCCTTCGTATAATTGGCTTTGTTTTCCCTTATCTTATCCCCCTTCACTCTTCCGGCCACTCTCGCCTCGTATTCCACGCACACACGCTTAATTGCGAATTCTCTAGCTTATGTCCAAAGTTGCGAATCACTTCGATGTAAATACCACTGATTATTATATCATCGAGCTCGAGCACCAATCTGCTCCTGGTCTTTGGCATTATGGCTTCGAATCCCTGATATTAAGAGGAGCTCTTAAATAAACTCGTCTCGAGCTGCATTCAAAAATAACTCTCGAAAACTAACTATCACTGGATTTAAATGATAAAGAACGGGCAATGTGATGAAAGTAAGGTGATATCGAGGATATGCAGTCCGAGCCAGCAAAAGCTTTCTACAATTATGCTACCGGACAACAAGGTAAGGGTGATATTAATCTTGAATCTTCGCCATGGTGGGAGGAGGAGGAGGAGGAGAAAGAGGAGGGACGAGATGTGGATGGCGAGGAGGGGTTGGGGGGGGATAAAAGTTCGAGAGAGTTCGGGTCAGAATGAAGTATACAGAGGGGAGCGCGGAAATATCCGCATCGAGGCTGGGCTGAGGAAGAGAGGATAACTGAAGGAAGGAAGAAGCCGAGTAGCCGTGGATGACCGCAGATGAATTTTACGAGTCGTCGGACTCACGAGACACGACCCAGTACCCTCGGGGCGTAAGGCCTCGGCAATCCGCGCTGCCAACTCTCCTCATAATTGATTATACACACGTATTAATAACGTGGAGAGCCGTTTTACGGCTCTCGCGGAACGGCCTCTCAATTACTTCTATTGACGACGCTCCTTGTAGCCGTGTCGGGAATCTGTCATATCCTGCCTCGACGCGTAACAAGCATGTACCCTGGAGTTCCCCGACCCTTGCTACCTTTAAAAACTGGCGACCATTTCCCCGGGGCATACCCAGGAGCTACTCATCCCTACATGTCGAGGCGTTGCTGCACTTCCTTTACGACTTGGCCAACCCACTTACCACTCGTCGACCCAGCGCATACAGCCCTCCGGCGAGACTCAGACAGAAGCCCTTTTAAAAGCACCTGGAATCTGTATCCTTTTTTTTTTTTTAAACTAGCCTCACAAATTTGCACCAACGATATTATTCTTTACTTTCGTTATGGCACCCCCTAATGCGGCTCCGCCCCTTACTTGCCCTAAGCTATTTATCAACCTAAAAGCTATTTAATGCCTTTTACGATGAGTAAATAACACCTTTATAAATTCAATAATTTCATTTTTTAATTATAGTTCTCGCTTTTTCAGTTCAGTTTCTCACCTTTGTTAAGAATAAAATTTTAACACAACTTTAATACGTCTTTAATCATTTTTTAGCTTTGCTCAAAACATCTCTAAATATTTAGCATAGAAAGATAATATATAGTACATGTAAAGCGTATTACTTATCTTATTAAACAAATATTTAATAATTAATATATAACTCATAATTATTGATGTGCTATTCATACGTAACTCAAATCATGTTCTAATGAATTTCGATTTAATTATATGCATCAAACGGATTTTAATATTTTTTCACAGTAAAAAACTTCTTTCTACATGTACATACATGTATTAATAATAGAGAATCTTAGTGAATGTTCATATAAACAATTTTCCCTCCATAAACGGAAAAATGACAAATGACCGAAATATTTCTGTATTATGCACTATACATGAACTATACATGCACTATTCATGAATAGAACAATACATGAATAGAAAGAGTATAAAGAATGTATAACACACGTACTGCAGAACTCTGTAAAAATTAAATTTTATATGATATTTTATGCTATGGATACATATGTGATTTATAGCTTTGTATCTTTAATAACTTCGCATCTATTGTTCAACATTATATGAGCTGTTATGACTTATCTTGAACTTTTACCAGAATAACTATTGAGTCATAAGATTGTCAAAAATCTTTTACATGACATATAAAATAATTAAATAATTAAATTTTAATATTCTGTAAAAATTTAATTATTATCTTCTCAATAATAGAACTATTAAGCAATAATCACGTAATTAAAAAATTTTGATAAAAATTATTTTAGCAAAAAAAAACTTGCGGAATCAATATTACAAGATCGAATCTTAATAATAATTTATTTTCAATTCTTTACAAAAATAAATAAATTTATAATAAATAAATAAATAAATAAATAAAATATGTTAATACAGTTTCTTATTTAAATTGCTAATTTTGATTATAAAAAAAAAAATCAAAATATTTAAAAAAATAAATTTGTATTTTAATCTTTGCAATCAGTTGCATAAAATAAATAATCAAATATTAAAATATATATTTCTCATTAAATATGTAACTTGTATGGAAAACCTATGACATTGAACTATTCTTAATAACTCTTGAAAATAATGTTCTAATAAAATACGATTAAGTAATTTATCAATTAATATCATTTAACTGTTTTGTATTAAGAATTAAGTAATTTAAAACAATATATAGATCAATTATATAGATCCATTGCAAGAAATTAAATTGTCTTTTGTTTAAATAAATAAAGCTATCAAATATAAACAGTGCTAAAAAGTTATGTCTCCATATTGCTTGTTTATTAATAAATCTTATTGAGCCTAAGCGTAGATTCTATTGCAGAAATGTGTGTGTATATATATATATATATATATATATATACTTTATCATTTTCAATAATTGAAGTGCGATTTAAAAATAATAAGAAATGTCACACGGCTATTAAAATAAAAAAAAGACTAAAATTAATTACCAATGAAGTTGTTGTTAATGGCGCAAAACCTATAAAAGTTGATATAGAATATTTGAATATTGATATTGAGTGCTGGAGATTGAAACGAGATTGCAAGGAGGGAATCTGTGGATAAATTTATACACAACTATAATTTCTTGAGCATTGTAGCCTGTTAAAAAAGACTGTTAAATATACTTCATTGCTGTTTATTTCAATTCTGCCTGATGTGGCAACGCTAAAAATATTTTAAAGAGTACAATTCCTCTGTTAGCATTGCATCAAAAAGAAAACATAAAAATAAATATTGCATTATTTTGTGAAAACAGTCAAAGATGTATAGCTATTTATTGCCTTTTATTTATTTACTTTATTTGTTTGATTGACCAATAATTTCGTCGGTCTTTATAATCTAAAAGCAGCTCTGAGATGAGTAAGATAAAAAAAAAAGAAAAAAAAAATATGTAAAACTCGACCAAACGTCAACTGTAAAATTAATTTAACTTCCTTATCGTATTTTCCGAACTCGGTCCGGTCGTAGTTATGAAGAAACTGAAGGAGGCGATCCGTTTCTGTATTGAAAGGGTTGTGACAAACGGAATTGGAAGACAGGATGATTGCGTATACGCCGATTATTGGCGACAGGTCGGGTGATCGTGAGGGAGGATGGGGGAAAAGGGCCGAACCGGCGAAAGCGCGTGTGAGCCGAAGGGTCGACGGCGGTAGGGGTCGGCGGAGGGAGAGGGAGCGGCGAAGTCGAAGGAGAAAGAAAATGATACGGCGTTGATTGAGGCTACGTAATGACGGTATGGCGGAGGCTGTTAGAAATGAAATTTCACATCTGCGTGTCAGGGCAATGGAACCGAGCCCGGTGCAATCGTGGGAATAGAGAGCGCACATCTTTGCGAATTCGAATTCAGAAATACACGTACGTGCGGTACTACGAGTATATCGAAATAAGTTGATGCGCCCCCGTCGAGGACATAGAAGAATACCGAGAGCGTCCATTCGGACCTCTTACCCGCTTCGAAAAACCGGATTTCGCCGGTCAGGGCTACTTCGGTTTTCGATTCATAACTAGCATTATACTTGCTTACCAGAGAATTGCACGTGCCATCATCGGATACGATGATACGGTAAGAATGGATTTTATGGGGGCGGGAGCTGACGCCTGCCGTAGAAAACTATAAACGGCAAATGAGTGAAAGTAGCCGATTTCTGGTAATCTTCGTCTCCAATAAGCTCTAATGGCATTCAAACTTATAATTAGGCAATATTTATGCATCACTAATGCTCAAGTACATTCATACACGACTCTATCATTGAAATTGTATCTAGTTAAAATTCATTTCCTTTATAGAATATCCTTGCCAGGTTATATTTTATTTCTTTATTTCCATTTTCTAAGAAATCCATTACTATAAAATATAGATAACGTAATCGAGCGCAGTTATCTATCGTTTTTTAACCTTAAGGGACCTTTAACATTTAGGAACACTGTTTACATAATTAATTAAATTCTCATCGAAGATTAAATCAAATTATCGATAAAAAAAACTTATCTTTACTTCTTGTTAAATGTTTACCATATAATGAAGACTAAGAAAAATCGAGATTTAAAAGCCATTAAAACTAAACATTTATAATTATTACAATATCCATATTGACGTTTCGTAATATTTATAAAAAAATTTCATATCCTAATCATTTTACGTTTGTAGTGCGCCAGTAAATTAATACTTTACATTACGAAAATGCGGTCTACACAATTAGTCTTCAAACGTCGTTATAATTTCCTCAACATTTGAATTGGTATACTCTATATATGTATTATTTTATTATACTATTGCAAATTAAAAATCAACTATTATGCTCCAATAAAATTAAATGCGATTGCCTTGGGATTAAAAAAAAAAAAAAAAACCTTTTAATTGAAATCACATGAAATACAATGATAAGTGGTAAATGTAAATATGGTTATTGCGTGTTTCATAACTGAATTTTATATTGAGACTATTGTCATATTGGATTGTTTAGTAAAATCATTCAGTAGTATGAGAGAGTATGAAAAAAAAATACACTTATTTACATAATAAAAGAGTTTCCGTGCGAACGAATGGAGCAGAGATATTCCGGCCTCGCTCGGACTCGCCATCCACGAAGACGCTCAAAGTTAGGACAACTACGCGTTAAAAGACAAATTTATTATCAAACACCCTCCCCCCTCCGACGAACTATCTTCCAATCCTTATAATTTGACTGTACTATTGAGGCCAAAGGCGACGCACCCAATTTAGCTGCGAGCTAAATGTACGGTAAGCGCAGTCCAGTTGCCGAGTTGACGAGCCTGGACAAACAATTCGTCCATTCGAAGATCTCGAAGGGTGTCGCAGAGAATTGCGTCCTTGGTTCCCGCGAAGAGGCTCCGCGCCTCACTTGTGCCAGATCCGTCAGCCTTAATTACGTTTATTCAACTAGGTAAATATTAGTTAAGAAGCTCGAAGCTCGCAAACCTCGCAAATGGCCCTTAATATTCTTTCAACTAGAAGCTTGAAAATGCAACGGGGAACTTGTCACTGACTGTCTTTACTAGCTGTCGGATTATCGATTCTTCCCCATGAGCTGATCGTTTATCTCCGGATATTGAGATTTCTGAAAGCCCAGCTGTAATTCTATCTGGCTTCTCTTGCCAGACCCGTTTGAATAATAGATTTTAATAAAACTCCAATGAACTAACTCCCTTCTCCCTTACGCTTCACTCCGCTCAGGTTATTTGAACACCTATTATAGATCAGTGGGGATGTCTTGCCACTGTCCTTATTACCCTATTCTTCTATATAATTTCCTTCGGCTCTCGGCAATTTGCAGTTCATAAGCACGAGCAGGCGAAAGCTACTCCCCCCTTCATCCTATTATTCAAAATTCAATAAATAAGCTGATACTTATATCAATATCGAATAAATCATTTTTATAGTAAGTACTGTCGAGCTTCCTTTGAATCGATTATAAGGATTATTATTTTTCCTCAAGATCGATGCGATACTTTACTCCATTCTTTCGTTATTCTCATAAAGCTTGAGTGCTCCGTGCGCCATTATGACGAAGTAAAGAGATTTTTTATTGACTCCCGCTACATGATGGCAGAGTACAGGAAAGAGAACCAAGTATTATAGTAACAAAAAGTACAATCGCTACAATTTCTCAATCACTTTGATTTATGATGAACATTTTAATTATTTGACTCTCGGCCACGTTTACTTTTACGTCCAACTACTCATACATAAGTTTTCGTCATTAAATTAAAAGTTATTGCTCAAACTTTTAGTATCTGAAAACTAAATGAATTGCTTTTTTCTTCTATTATAAACAATTCAAAACTTTTACCGATCGTATATATCCTTAAGATATAATCTAGCCATTACGTAAGTAATTCATTACTAAAGCACAATAATGTTGCGGATTTCTTCCATACCTCTTTGACACTTTGAATAAGCATTACTTAAAAATTACTTACACAAATAAATTACCATAACGTATCGAATGACCTTTGATATAAAATAATATGATAATTAATCTTTAATTACTATTATTATTATTATTATTAAGTATTAATAATTATGATTTGCGCATTGGAGTAAAAGAGGTTGTAGGATGTAAAATTATAAATTACTATAAAACACAATAAAGAAACAGATAAATGAAAAAAAAAGTATGAGACAAGAGCAGCTAAACCTAAAGACAAGGCATTGAGTGTCCGATGCTCCAGGAACCAGAGCCGTGACCTTTTGCTCCGAGCTAAGGAAAAAAAAAATGGCTCAAGGGGAGTCAGGAACTATTCGGCTGAAAAACGATTATCTCGTGGGGAAAAGGCCGAGGGCGGTCCACCTCCCGGCGCCCATACGAGGATAATTACAGCGAGGATGGGTATTGTAAGCGAGCGCGAGCCGATGCATATTATTATCAAGGCCTAATGGCCGCCCGATCGGCCCTCACTTGTTTACGACTGAGATGCACGGCCGCGCGTACGCAATTAATTCGAGCAAATCAGCGATGGCGCGTCACCCCCTCAGATTTGCATCTTCATCTAGTCGTTCCTGGTGCGCCATATCCACGAGGTAGCCTCACCCTGATTTCGCCCCACTACCCCTTCGATTCGAGGATTCTCCTGCTCTAATAGCTTCCTGCGATTTCTATTCACTACCACTATTATTAATATTATTATCGTTATTATTGTCATTGTCATTATCAATCGTTATTATATTATTTCACTGCTCTCCTGACTTTTAACGCTATACAGATATTATTTCTTCTCCTTCATCTTCTTCTTCTTCATCATCTTCTTCTTCTTCTTCTTCTTCTTCTTCTTCTTCTTCTTCTTCTTCTTCTTTTATTCCCTTATTAGGAAATCCCCATACAAGCTTGTACACCCATTTATTTCTCTTTAGCATTCCAATAATATTTTATTAAATTCATTATTTATTCAGAGATAAAGCTGCGTTCTCTTCTATAAAATACAAAAACGATTACGAATGTTACTTTTGAAGATAAATCGGCATACGTAGTCAATACATTGTAGTAGAAACTATTTATAGAAAAATAAAAAAACTTAGAAACTTTAGACAAGGTCATCGTAGATTACAAATTTCAATACAAATTTAATTGCTCAAACTTATTAATCCACCTCATTGGCTAATAAAGGCTTCGAATTTTATATCAACACTTGCACATACTAACATTTTTTCTTGGGTGTACGTTAATTTATTTATTTTGCCTAACTAATATTATTACAATTATTTTTGAAGATCTCATTTGCAAGATTATCTTTTTAAAAACCAATGCTGATTCAAGCGAAGACTGCTGTTATGCAATATATCATAAAAGTCAATGTAGAATACGATAATAGAATATGATATAAGTGTTGGTATCGGTGAGCAAATAGAATCACGGGCACAAAATTTTTTAGCGCTAACATGAAAGTTGACTTGAATCGAAAACGGGTTCTCGTGCATAGAGCCAAAGTATATAACTGCACAGAGGCTTAAACAGTTGAATTAAGATTTCCGAAACAAGAAACATTAGTGAAAACTTAACTCTACTTAGTGAAAGATCCGGCTCTCTTCGTCTCACACTCTCTTGTTATCTATCCCTTTATTCTTCTTTCCCTTTACACTGGCTCAGACACATGAAAGCCTCCAAAACGTTTAATTGTGGTTTACTCTAGTAATGTAATTTTGCACGTCCCAACAAACTAGCATACGCCTTCATTATTATGGCCTCCTCTTTACGTAAAGGGTATTCTCTGTACTTTCATGAATATCACTGGCATTTAGTATACTATTTGCTAATAACTGAACAAACTACTTAATTTAAATATATTAACTCGAGTGTATAATAATGTAAATTTCCTCTTTTTTTTGTTGTTAAAAATTAATTCATTCAAGTTTCCTTTTCAATAGTATTTATGCACATTCTTGTTATAATAAATATTTGTTTTTATAATTAATTTATTTTTTTATTATTAGAAACTATTAAAAAAAAATTTTTATTAGGAATTAATTTTAATAATTGTATTAAAATATGATAAAGAAAAATTGCAATAAAATGTTCTTAATAATAAAAATTTTTTTGTACACTACAAGTAATTCTCGTAAAAGTATTACAATTAATAATTTTATTAATACTAAATGAATGTAAAAATGAATTTTAAAAAAATCTATCATGAAGCACATCCTGAAAATTTTATAATCTTAATTAGTCTTTTCTAAGAAGTTGTTTAAAATAAACCTTTAAACCTTAAAACTTTGTTATACGTATATAATAATTACCAGCAATCTAAGATGTCGCATATATATACGTATTCATATATATATATGTACTTACGTAGGCATAGCACCCAGTTGAGCTGCGTAATATAAATAACTGAAAAAGCAAAATAATTGGCAAAGTTTTTGTTTTATGAATCCCAAGACTTATCACTTACAGAGGGATTCATACTTTTAAAAAAAGCTTTAAATACGAATTAGAACGGATCGAAGAAAGATGCAGCAGTGCATCTATAATAAAACATGACAGGAAGGAAGTTGTGACGGAATGACTCTCGAAGGAGTGATTTTGTAATGAAACCCCTTATTTTCTACAGCTTCCATGGATACCCTTTGTCCCGTCATTCTTACAAACACACTCGCACGCACACTCTCTTACTTCTCTCAGGCTATGTCTTTCCTTACCTCACGTGACTACGCTTCATCCTTCTTTTTCTCCTTCGTCTTCTTTATCCGTTCGCTGTCTCTTGCTATCTTACATTTATTAAGGTACATGAGCGCGCGTGCGTCTTGATATGCCTGGACTCCCTCTCTCTCTATCTCTCTCTCTCTCTCTCTCTCTCTCTCTTTTTCTTTCTCTCTCTCTCTCTTTCTGTTTCTCTCTTTGTCTCCGACATGCTCCGCATTACTAGAGTATAAGTCCTAGTTTAGTAATAAGTTTGAATAGAACCAGCGTTCCCCAAGGACGATGTCACGCATTACGACAGATAAGGAAACTGATAGAATAAAAGACCAGAAAATACTATTATTTCCTATCATTTTTTCGTACTATTAATATTAATATTAAATAGTAGTATTGACATATCTATAATAAAATGTTCGGTAAAAGTACTGCATAAATTCGCTCAAATACCCAATAAAATAATTTATGATCATTGACCGTTTCATTCATAAAAATTAATATAATTTACTTATTGCATTATAATATAGATAATTTATTTTTAATTAAAAATAAGATGAAAATTATTAATAAGAAGATTTTTCGATTAGTTTTTTACTTTAAATCATGATTAATAATATAATTTCATTTATTGAAAACGATATGAAAAGATGATAAATAATTACTTCAGAATGCGCTTGAAGATGTTTTTACATAGCGTATTACATAGAAATCTATTTTCGTGACTATTTCTGATTAGAGTGAAATATATTAATATGATAGTTAAATAACGAATGATGTGAAAATAATAATACTTGTAATGAAATGTATTGAGCTCTTGACCTGGGTCGTTTAAGAAATAAATTTGAATAAAATTATATTAATAATATTGAGAATATAGAATTGAAGTAATATTAAGTTGGAAAATTGGCTGAAGATATTTGATTAAAGTGTTAAACAAATGTCATGGTCGGAGAGATAATAAAATTTTAAATAAATTCGGGGAACAAAATGCATATAAAAGCTTGCAAATGCGTATTTCGAATAAATCGCTAGGGTAATAAGAAAAACGGAACGGACGTCGTTGTTGCACAGCCAACACAAAGCCGACTTTCATAAGGATTAAGGATAATGATATGGATAGTTGCACCGTGCCGTATATCGTACACTTATGCATATGTGCCTATATACATGCACGGACTTTCCATGCCCGCAATGAGGCGCGCCCGCGATCCAGTCGGGCGTCATCCAAGAAAGAAAGGAAGAAAGAAAGAAAGAGCGAAAGAGAGAGAGGGGAGGAGGGGGGTCAGAGAACAGAAGTGGAGGGGGGCGAAAGAGCCGCCTCTGTAATCACAATTGAAGGCTATTTTCTCACCGCTCTGATGATGCACTCTGATGATCCCTCAGTGTATAACCTCATAGAATCATCTCTTCATATTGCTGGAGCGAGAGCCGGGCATAGAGTTTCGGAGCAGAGTCGAGCGCTCACTCTCAGAAAATAAGTATAGAAGATGATGAACGCTTCGAGTAATTCCCTCTAATAATTGAAATATATCCACGAGAGAGAGAGAGAGAGAGAGAGAGAGAGAGAGAGAGAGAGAGAGGGAGAGAGAGAGACAGCGGGAGAGTCAGAGTGGGTGGAAAAATAAAGGGAGGAGGGCATGAGGACATGCACGTATACATTTTCACGCACGGGATGTACTTCATCATTATGAATTCCCAACTCTTTTTCACTTTGTTAATTTATCGTCTTTTATAGACCACGAGCCTCAACGAAAATCCGCCAATTTATAATTACGATTTATAAATATCTGATTTTAATCAAATTAAATGTACTACAAACCCTGATCAAAGTCAATTTTTATACAACATAGTACAATCAATATCGATCATAATAGCTTTTTGAAACATGTTTAATCTAATTTTATTAATTCTTCTCGTTTTTTCAATTGGTAATTTTATATAAAACGTTCTTCTCGCCCCCTCTTATCGAATAAAATTTTAATTTTATAACTTAAATCAATCCGAAAAGGAAGAATTTTTAATAGTAGCACCAGCACCAATGATATTGAAGTTCTATAAATTATTACTCTAATTATCTGTATTTTCATAGAACTTTATTATTCTACTCGACTCGATCCACATATATTAATATCTTTAATTACCTATTCTTATACACTAATAAAAACGAGAATTCATAGTACTATTGAAATTATAAAGGATTAGAAAGGATTGTAAATTATTACAAAGGATATTGAAATTATTAGTTGCTAATTATTGTATATAAATTATAATTTTATTTTACTTGGTAAAATTAAACCATCAAATTAAGAAGTATATTTAAAGCATTCGTTTTTATTATAACTACAATAAAAAATATGTAATAATTTAAGAATTATTAATATCAATTAAAGCAATTAAAATAATTTATTATTTAATGAAGGAATATTTCTAAGACATAAATAAAACATTTATATATATATATATATATCAAAACTGAGAAAACTTTGCTTGATAAACTGCATTTTAAACGCGTATAATATTAAATAATTATAATTGGAAAAAAAATTATTGACTCAAAATATTTTCGATCTTTAAATTATTTTTGTTTCTTTAGTACTTTTTAGTAATTATAATAATAAATGAATTACATTTAACTTCATTATAACAATAAATTATGATGTCATATATAAATGAAGTTAATTATTATTGTCACAAAAACATCTCCTTTTAAACTTTATAATATTCAAAATAGTATTATAACATTTACAATGTATCTTTTAAAATTAAAAATTATAGACAATTTAATATTTAGTAAAAATATTATTTAGTTGATTATAATTTAACTTTATAAAATTTGACAGTAATCATATATATACTTATAGGTATATTTAAATTTTAAATAGAATCGAAGGATCTCTTATCTTATTACATAATCAAATAATTTACCACGATTTATGTTTGAAGTTTGTGAGGATATATGATATTACACTTTTGTCTAATGTATATTATTGGTACATTTCTGCAAAAATACTTTTATCTTTTTTGTATAAAAAATACAAAATGTCTTCCTATTATCGAAAAATTGAAAAGAATTTCGTTAAAAATTAATGCTCGAAATATTGGTTCTAATGTTTTTTTGAAAAACTTTAAAATGCAAACTAGTAGTTTCGTGTAATGATTGAAATGATGAAATGAAATAAAGTAAAAAGCATACGTATTTGATATTAAAGTTTCTTACATGAAAACAACACACAGAACCGAATTGCTTTATTCTGAAATTGGAGTAGCAAAATTGCTCGAATTACGTTACGAAGTTCTTGTATATCCTGCTACTAACCAAATTTAGCATAATTATTTATTTGCATGTATGAAGAAACGTCTAAGGGAAATAATATCTCTGTGAGGTACTGGAGTTTATCGTCGAGGCTACGTTTGTTTTCCGACTGCCGCCATGATTAGGTAGGAGGAATTATTGTAGAATTTAGTTAATTCGCGTTTGTCGAGGGAATAATTTTGGTAAAAATGAGTCATATAAAACGCGTTAAATCGATGGCTAATTGTATTTCTTACTTTAATACAAGACTCTGGATGAGCATTGGGGAGTGATGCGCAAGAAGGGCAGTGTATAAGAAGGTACTCTGTAATACTTCCGTAATGCAATTTTCTAATCACAAGCTGCTCTAGCGCATACATAAGAATGGCCGCGCTAATCGTTAGCAAAATAAGGGCTCTGCACCTGACTCGTGTTTTACCGGGTCCCTCCGTCTCATCCGGCTCCGACCGCAGAGCCGCGCGGGAAGTGCGCGTGCTCGTCCATTATAAGGCGCGCGCTTCATTGAATGAAGCCACCGTACTCGCGCTTTTAAGGAAGACGTGTAATTTGGCTCCATAAAGTACTGGCCTTAGCCAACGTAGTTTGCGGTCGGTCCGCGCTCGCGGTCCTTACTCCGCGCATGTCGATCCTCGTGTACGCGCGCACTCTCCGGTTATTACGCCGACGTAACTCTGGCCAACATAACCTTCACTTCCCCATAGAAGTTTAATTAATAATCGGGCCCGGACTCGGGACTTGACGTACCGCCAAGAATCTCTCCCGCGGAGAGACGCATCGTCGAGGCTCGAGCTCTTCTCCTCACGGGTCTCTCGCGTGCGAAAATCTTGCGCGCTAATTATAATCACTTCGTGTTTGCGCCCATCTGTTGGATTATTTAATAAGCGTGAGACTACTTAAGTCCCGGATCTGTTGTTATATCCAGACTCTCTCAAATTTTAGTCCTACTAAGCTTGCTTAGCCGATCTCCCGAGATTTTTACCCCCTTGCAAATAATGAGCCGGCTATTGATTACAACTCAATTTTTATCTCAATTTTTATCTCAATTTTTATCTCAATTTTTAGCTCCATTTTTAGCTCCATTTTTAGCTCCATTTTTAGCTCCATTTTTAGCTCCATTTTTAGCTCCATTTTTAGCTGAATTTTCAGTCAAGCTTAACCGGATACTTACACTTTCCCAAATCCGAAAACCCATATTTAGAACTCAAGCTTTATGGATTCTTGGTTCTAATCTATGAAGCTTGTAAGATTTGTCTTCTATTATTTGCACTCATTGTCTCGAATCAATATACTTACCTTACGTAGAGCTAATGATGTTAAATAAAAGACGTTCACGGCATCACTGGTGCAATAATGTGTCAATACTGAAGATTAATTATTCGAATTCCTTGGCTGTTAATTAAAAAACAAGTTAGAAATAGGTGTTCATTCGATTCTTCAGAATTCACTTACGAAATAAATCAGGTCTCTAATAAATATATATATATATGTCAGTGCAAGGAGATAGTTGTTTTTAAATCTATATTTACGCGTAAGCGTGGAGGCGTACGGATGCAAGAAATAGATAAAAACGAAGGGAGGAAGAAAAGGAGTAAGAGCCAGGAGAGGCCCGTTAATAAGGGAGGCCGATAGGAAAGTCGGACGGACTATCGGGAACTCGGCAAAATTCCCGCCCGGCGGTGAGTCGGAGCGATTGGCGCTCGGATAGGGTGACGGTAGGTAGTAAGGAGGGCGATGAGGGAAAATGGGAGGGGGAGGGGATAGAGAGGAGGTCTGACTGTTGCACGTGTGCGCGCGTACATACATAGAGAGAGAAAGAGAGAGAGAGAGAAAGAGAGAGAGAGAGAGAGAGAGAGAGAGAGAAAGAGAGAGAGAGATCCGAGCCTCGGCAATATGCCGTCGTCCATAGATCACAACGGGGGCGAGAGCCGACAAACTGGGGAAACCTGACCAGAAATATGATGTCATTTATATGGTAATACATCGGAATCCCGTCATTTAGATACTTCGATGATTAATGTCGGCGACAAGGCAGAGCCAGCTGCAGGGTCCGGCTCAGCTTCGACGCGCCTCTTCTTTCACATTTTAACAATATCCCAGCTCCTCCCCGCGCACCGGTATTACGCTCCGGAGGTTCCCCAATGGCAGCTCCTCCTTTCTTCTTATAATTCTGATCGGTCGATCGTTATCCGCGAATTACATCTTTAACCTGAGCTCTATCCAACCTCTAGACTTTAACTCTCAGCTTTTTATTTTTAGCACCGCGAGGCTCTTTAAGGGTCTAACTATCGCTCGGCTGGTCTACTCACCTTTCTAGATTCTCCGGGTTCTTCACAGTATCCCTCCTCACCTTACTTACCACCTATCGCCCCGAAAGCAAATTGTAAAATTTACTGGCATGTAGTCATTCATTCCTCTACATTCTTATTTTTAAGCGTAGCAAATGCCCCATTCTCTAATTTATTAATTTCACGACTTTACGCATGTGCAACGCTATTGCAATCCCCTATGTACCTACCAAACGTAATTCTACAACGTTGAGCACTCCTAGTAAAAGATTAAAAAGTACTTTCAATTCTCCTTATTAATATACGATTACTATTAAATTATACTCGTATCATTTTTCAATCTTACTCTATCAACAATCATATTGTTCTTACTATCATTTTCAATATTAACTACATGCAAGTTCTATCAGACTCTTAGAAATATTAGTAGACTTTAATTACATATTTCCGAGGCTGCAATTATGCAACGTGCGTTTTCTTATAATCGTGAAACGATAAATTTCTTATATTATTATTAAAAATGTTCGTAATAAGTATGGCTTTCGTAAGCAACGGACAGATATTAATCATTATAAGTAGCTGCATAATATTATACTCACCTCTTCGAGAACGTTTTAGAGATGTTAAAATAACAAACAGCTCGCCTCCATTTCCTCATTACCCTTCTGTGCAATATGCTCTTTGAAAATGTGTACCATTAAGAGTAATTTGTTAAAAATTAGCGGATGAATAGATGAAGAAAATTCGAGCCTCGCAATTTATTTATCCATTTGGAATTTCGTGCATGAGTCTGCAATTTTTTACACGATTATCAAGAGTATCAGCACCGGCAGGTACAGCGGCATCAAGAATAGTGATGGTAGTATTTCAATAATAATGATAAATTCCGAACGAAAAGATATAAACATATGTGCGATCTTATTTCCTTTTGTACAATCGGTAGCTTTATGAAAAAGGAGAAGAAAGTTATTTTCGATAAAGTTAAAAAGTTTTCTTGCGAACTTGCAGTTCAATAAATGACGACGTACGCGAGCCCTGGAACGAACTTATTCTCTTGGCTAACGTCGCGGATATCCGTTGACTCATTGATATTCCAGGAACGCGCGGAGCGTCGTGGTACTTTGCTGAATGTGAATGCGAAAAAATGTGAACTTAATAAGAAAATCCTTAAAGGAAGCAGGCGAGCTTTTGTCGTTTTCCAGCCTGACTCTCTACTTTTCCTCTTCACTAAGAAATTCCTCTGCGGGACAATGATCCATTCATAGTTTTTACGAGCCCTTTTCCATATCGGCGTTTAATATAGGGCTTTTCTTTTCTCTACACAACGAATCTAAGCTAATTCACTTTGTTCTTGCGCCAGCCTCTGTTCGAGTTTCTATTTTTAATCTTTCTCTCTTTTTAAACACATATCTTTGAAAAGAAACTTTGAAAAGAAAAAAATTTATCACTTTGCAATTATTTATTGTCGTTATTATCATTGTAATTGTTATTATTGTTTATTAATATTATTATTATTATTAGGAACACGTATAATATTTCATGATTCCTCGTCTTATTTCACTTATTCACTAATAACCAGAAAACGTTTTGAACGAAATTAATCTGAATGTCCAGTCAATAACTTGAAATTTTTTACCATGTAAATACCTTATGAAAATGGTTTATATCCTGTGAGTGAAAACTGCTTTTATGAAAAATTACGAAGAGTTGTTAATGAAAAATTTCATTGCCATTTTTAAGTTACATCAAATACTTTAAAGCTTAAGCATTAAATTTCTTTTACAAACATTCTATGGAAATTTTTTAAAGAAATATTGGCGAACGAAGTAAAAAAAGAATTCATTTTCTGCGCATAATTGTGAGTTTTTACCGAGTAGAGTGAAAATTACAAAAAAGACTTTAAAATTCTTCAGTTATTTGTGAACTGAACTTTTATCTATTGAAATTCAATTTACCTAAATATATCATTGGAATATAAGTTATATTTTTTAAATTATACTTGTACAAATAATGATTCTTATCAGCTGCATCAATGCTTTAAATAAAATTCCTAATAGACTCAAAATCCTTACTTTGTACTAATAATTATTTGCAATATATATATATATATATATATATATATATATTTAAGTCTGAAATAAAGTATTTAATTTTATTTTTATTCCTTCTCTTGTATTTCATGATCAAAAAAATTCATTTACCTATTAATTTGCAAAGAACTATTTGTATCGCGTTATCATGTACTATTATACCTTGTAAAAATATAAAGGCTAGTGACAGGAATTTTGTATGAAAAGAGCTCGTTAATATCATATTCCTAAACCTTTCTAAATTTTAAAGATAAAATGCCGATAAGAATGGCTAGTAAAGTAAATATGTTAAACAATGTCAATGTTAAATAGCGTTAAACAATAAGTTGTGAATAATTGGTACGGCTGGCGTAGTTAAAAAGAGCGTGTAAACTTTGGTGGAAAATGAATAAAAAGCAGGGATATTATCTTTATTAGAGATGTACAGTCGAGGAAAGGAGTTGGCTTCGCTTAAGTGAGTGCGTTCGTGTGTGCGCTTTCGTGTGTATGACGAGCCTACAGGAAAGTAAGCTCGCGGTCGATCAGGCGATTTATTATTGTTTTCAATAGGCAGAAGAGGAGTTGTTGAGCGCGCGCATGCGACCGGGAGAATTTGTAGGGTACTGGTGATAAAAATGCCGGCTGCTTGAGAGGAAGCCGAGAGAACCGGCAAATGAATTGACTTTCACGGGCTGTCCCAACGTCGGGTCCGAGTGCCGAAGCCGTGGAGGAGAAAGAGGCCACGTAATCTCGCTAATTGAGTTCGGATAGGCTTCTACAGACGACAGAGATGACGACGGCAACGACGACTCCTTCATTACGCGTAACTCGGGGGGCGGGGTGACCGACGGAATAAGCGGCATCAAGCAGAGGGAGGCTGGAGATACAGCAGTTTACTGGTGGCGCGACAGTCTCCGCTCCCGATGTCTTATGTCGCGCACTTTTTAAGGAAACGCACGCGACACGTCCTCGCGACGAGTGAGGTATTCCTTTCTACGGCCCCGGCACTCCCTCTCGACCGTTAAATCGTCTACAAAGTTGTTTTTAACGTTTCCTCCGAATTTCTTTTCTCGCGCACTTTGGAATGCTCGTGAAAAATACGTTGTTACGCTGAAGGAATGGTCGCAAGGAAGCTATTAAACCGTCATCCGTAATCACTTAATCTCGGTTTGTAACCAATCGGTTTGTAACGTAAGGCTTTTTCAATTTAACAGCACGACCATCCGACTTATTATTTCTCATTATTAATAATTATCTACTGCTCGATGTTTATATACTTTAAACTGCTAATTTTTTTCGACTACATAACACCCGTTTTTTTGCAATTTTTTGCAATGATGATAGTTGATAATTATTCGTTTTTGATAATACTACCCTTTTAAGTACTAAAGTAACAAATAGACATTCAAGTTTCCGATTATGGGAGCTGGGGTTCACTGCCACCCATCGGTTAAAGTAAGAACAACTCGTGTGAAGATGCTTTCACAAGTCGGTACAACAGGATTCTTGGTTGTCGGTAATCAGGAGGAAACTTCCCAAGATGACCGGAATACTAATGACTCTAGCCTATTAAACTTCACCTTATATCTATACTGCTAACTTTAGCACTTACTAATTAGCTTTATTTTTTCTACTCTTGTGCTTAATATAATTTGAGCGTCTTTTAATTTCGAACCAAAGAAATTTGCAAGAGCGTCAACTCTGTAAATTCACGTATTCACATTGTAATAAAAATTAAAAATAACTAAAGATATTCTTTTAATTCTCTAAAAGTAAAAGGTAATTGTAATATATATTGACAGGCTTCAAATAAATGGAAGGATAAATTTTAATAATACACTTTCGATGTAAGCGCTCTTTCTTTCACTCTAAGAAATTAAATAAAGGCTGATTAGGAGAACCGTTGGCCGGTTCCAGGTCACGATGGCCGACTTTCTGTGCTCGACCTTCCGACGCAATCGCGAACAGTCCACGAGCATCTTCGCTCGCCAAAACGCGCGAACCGCTTACGTATTCGACTCGCCGGTAGCTTATGGAGTAAGGCTGGATCATTGCGTAGATTATGATCCTCGTAAGCTCACCTCATGACCTTGTCCCTTTTCGCTAACGTCCATTCATTCTTACAGAACTGGCGAATCCCGAGCTTCTCGTTATTCGTTATCGACCATCCGCATTACCATCCGGCAACATTAAGCAGAACCAGTTGCATTAGCCTTTATGCAAAATTATTTAATTCTCGATATGCGAGATAAAATCCAATGAGGCAGTATTCTTTGCTTCTTTTTCATCTCGTGCGCCACGAGTTTATTCGTTGTACCAACTTAAAATTCAATTAAATTATATTATGCACCAGTACATTTGTATAATGTTGAATATGTACTCGACGGAGATAATAAGCGAAAGTAAATTCTAGTGATGAGACTTAAATAGAATTTACTTAGACCTAAGTAAATTATTACTCAAAATTCTGTTCACGTACGAATCATAAAGTATTCGAATTGTTTGATATTTAAGAATATTTCGACAGAAGAAAAAAACATTCTTATAGTCAGCTCGATCTAATACCACATTCTGCTTGATTATTCGAGAAAAGCTTACCCCGTCTTCGCTTAATTTATCCAGAGCTTTTTTAATTACTTAAGTCTAAGTAAAAATGTTATTAATATATTCTTTTTATTTTAAGAAACTAGTACATTTGCATACTAAATTTAAAAGCTTTAGCTAATTCGGTTTAAATAAAAATAAAATGTCATTCTGGCCTATATCGAGTGGTTAATTAAAAATAATCAGAGGTCTAATTTTAAGAAAAATAGAAGAAGAAAAATTGTACGAAAGCACAACGAGATATTTATTATTTTTAATAGCATAATTCCTGCATTATACAAAAAAAACATTAAGCATTTAAGCAATTATACTATATTTCAGTATGTAGAAGTAACATTGCCCTGAAGAAAGGAGGAAAAAACAAGGAAAATACGCGTGGAAGAGCAACGAGCCGACAAATCGTGTGGTCGAAACTGTATTAACACGCATTGGCTTCGAGTTATTTAAGCGATCTATCGATTACCGACCGTAGAAAAGTTAGAATAGTCAACTTTCATTTAGAATACATGTTTCTTTGCACTACGAAATCCGTAACTGCCAATTTATTATTATTCAGCAGAACTAAATCGATCTATCGATTAACTTTTTATGCGTACATAAGTACATTTTGTTCAAGTTAAATAACTCGTTTGTAATTCGTTTAAAAACTTTTTCATTTATTTTTCATTTCATTTCAATAAACATCAGATTTTAAATTTAACTGAAATTATTTCTTACATACACGTACTACATTATTGTAATTAGTATATACACAATAATTAAATTTAAATTATTATACATTTCTCATTTGTGACCTTCTACAGAAATAACTTAAATACATTTTTAAATACTTCTTTTAAATGTCGTAAAAACGGATATTCTTTATTGTTCATAATATATTATAATAATTTATATATTGCAACAGTTCATATTAAATAATCATATTAAAACTATTTTAAAAGAATATACCACCGAAAAATATTTTATCTTATTAATATTATAATACTTGATTAACTGCACACTTACTATGATAAGCGTATCGTTAATGACTACAATATTTAAATGAACAGAAATTAAAGATATAATAATAGTCATAGACCTTGATATGACGAATCTCATTTAAAATGCAATAAAAGTATATTAAATAGATAGATTAATGTAGGTTATAAAGCAGTTGATAGTCAAGGTATTGAAAACTCATTGGTGAATAGAATATTAGAAATTATAGTTGCGATTATATCGGTTTTATTTATATCATATTATTATTATGATCGATTCGTGTTGGTCCTTCTAGTAAAACGTAAATAAAAGTATCGTATCTTAACAAAATCGTATGATAACTAAGTCTGTCTATCCAGAAGAATCATCGTATAAGAAGCTCGACATTTTCATTATCCCATAAAATAACTCCCCCAAAACAAAGCATCTCAGGCTGACACTTAAATATTCCACGGTAAAGAGGGACTCTATAACCCGGTTGTAAAATCCGCGGCCCGTGGAGAAATCTGAAAAAGGCAGTCGTCGTTGTCGTTGGGTGATCGCTCATAAATAAGCTCGAACGCACTTGCAGCGAGGAAAATACCTTAGGATCCAGGGAAATCGGCCGGAAAATATGTATAACGGGTGTTTAAGGCCTCCACCTCGAGCGAGGGCCTATTGGCAAATGGGGGAATCGCTTCACCTTTCCCGCCCCTCTGCCGCCACCAGTACCAGAATCGCCACCCCTCCTTCAACATACATCGCGGGTGGCAACTTTAAAAAGCTATTCCACAACAGGGGAGGGGTGCATCTGCTTTGCGGGAACGCCACGGGATCTTGTCACTCGTTTTCTTACAAGTCCCCCGTGACCTCGCCGACACGGCTCACAAATCACCGCATCTGCGCTCGTAATTATTTTCTCTCTATGCTCACTTAGATTGAACAAGCGACGCTTACTCACTCGTGCAATAAAAATTACTCTTAGCGGGATAACTTCAGTGCGATCTATCGTTTATTGCCATTTTCAACGTAAACCAATAAAGCCAAAGAACAAAACTCGTTTTAAAACTTTTCATAATAATAAACAACAGTAAACGGTTGAAAAAGTTGCTGATAAAAATTTTTCCATGCATTAGGCCTGCATAATTCCTTCTAAATATTTATTTTATCCAACTTCAGATGAAAAATATTTAGAAAAACCCGACATAATATAATATTTATATTTCATTAATATTTGACCTGAGCGCCGTACAAATGTTATTTATAAACCACATACGAAGGGGATTATTCATCTTGGGGACATATTTTTTCACAGACAACGTATCCCTCGTACACCATTGTACACAATTAATTATCCATACGAAATGTTTCAGTCCGAAATTAATATGTATTCATAATTTCAAAAGAGCAGAAATTATTTGCTGACAGTGTCTTGTGATGTCAATGTCCTATAAGTGATACATCTGTATATCAGCTAATAAGCGAATAATCTTAACAATATTAATTTCCCATGAAAAATATTATTTATTCTTTGCATCAATAAGTTAATTTTTTTTTCTTCTAAATAAATGATTATCACTGTTTTTTTCCTAACTTGCCGCTACAGCACGTTTCTCAAGAGCTGTATATTCAAGAACAATGCTTTCGGTTTTTCGTACCTATTCTATTCTACCATTTCTTTTTGAGCACATTGGATTTATTTATTCAATCGACACATCTTGTATGTACTGAAATATTAAATAACAGACTAGACACACTTGCAGAATTTACAAACAATCGTTTTGTAGGCGAAGTACTATCATTTATTTAAATTGTATTTTAAAATTTATCTTATATTTACAAATTCTTCTTTTTTCCCTTCTTTTGTTCTTTATTTATACTAAATATTTTACTTCGTTTAGGATATTTTTCTACAATTTTCTCATTATTTTATTCATACGAACAGTATTGAAATTCACTTTAATCCATAAATAAAAAAATAATTTCGAAATGCTTTTTTGTACAGATTGATAAGAAAAATTATCTAACACTAATAGATTACATTATTTGACTAATTTTCTTAGCTAGTTTAATAGTAGAAAGGATATTCAACTTGTATCGTAATAATGATATGCATTTAAACGAACCGTCCAGTCGAAAAGTTTAGGGATCGTCAGCTACAAAAAATATATAGAAAAGGAACGTTTTGTCAGTTGTGTATTCAATAAATTTGGCTAGATAGTCGTAAAAACCAAGAAACAAGACAATACATAAATTTCATAATAACCCAGATACATTCGATTCAAGCCAATAAATCACGTGAGTACGATTTTCTCGCGATATTTTCGCTTTCTTGTGCGAATATAGGGCGCGCGATTGTGCTTTCGTCTTTTTATTTTTATTTCAAACCGTCCCTTTTATTGCTTGTTTTTTTTTTTTTTTGTAATATAGAAGAAGCAACAAGATTGATAGGTTTGAGAAAAAAAACCCGTTTCTTTGAAACTGCATTTACGTATACAAGCGGTTACCATGAAATTATTGTTGTAATATTCGTTTTAATTCTTAGTCGTCAAGTTTTTCAGTCGTCGTCTTGGCCGTAGCATATTGACATTCGTTGATATTGCTAAATATGATAGTATGTAAGCATCGTCTTGTTTAGTCAAATTTATTGACAGCTTGGTACATAAACAATCTAAACACACAGTGTCTGCCAAATTTAATGCCAAACATTTATCATTAATATTAATAAGCAAATAAATAAATTAAATTTAGAACTTAATAATATAATTTCATTAATAACATAATTACCTTCAATATTATGTTTTGTAATGCTTAAGTATTATTCAAAAATAAATTTAATAGACTGTCGCTAGTTATTAAATAGCCTTTCACGTAGTAAATTATAGAATTTCAACATAATACTATCATGTAAACTTGTTCGTTTCAAAACTGTTCACAGTAATTTCAGAGCCTAATAATCTTCGATTTATGAATCCTACTTAAATCGAATGAAGCTTAGTTGAAAATTTGTTTGCATTACATGCATTTATAAGCCTTACATATACATATTTTTGTACTTATGTAAAGAATCATTATGCTCATATCGAATGATAAGTAAATACTCTTCACTAGTTTTCAGCATATGAATTATACTAAATTTTAAAAATGTTCAGATAAACAACAAAAAACAAAAATTGAAAAATGTAGGTATATTTGGTCAGGAAAGAGGCTTTCCCTTTCTATTTACAATGGTATAGCTGATAGAACCTGTAAGGCTGTAAAAATTGTCCCGAATGTAGTTTTAAGTCTATATTCGAACATATAGAATTAAGCGTAATGAAGGAAAAACTTGTTCGCGGCAATGAAAAAGAATCTAAAGTTTAAAAATATGCGAGGCCATAAATAATGCCAACCTATCGTGGGCTTTAAAAAAAAAAAAAAAAGAAAAGAAGAGAAGTTAAGTAATATGGAGGACAGCGTATTATTTAACGTATGTCCCTCATTATTCATGTGTATTTAGGGTGACTTTCCCGTCATTTTCGAGATTTCCCGTGCCTGAATTCTTATGGTTCGTCAATGCAGACATAATCCCTAGGCAGAATGCGGAAAGCCTCTTGTGAAATTTGTCGTGCGTCAAATCTGAATTTCCTCCTCTCTCGATCACAACGTGTCAAAAAGCGTCTTCACCATTCTTCTATTATTCCACCCCCTCGTTCACCCCCCCGTCCACAGTCCCGCGCCCCCTCGTGTCGCACTTGTTCGTGTGCTCCCCATAGAAGCCCTCTGGCTCCGGTGACGATCGTCGGGACGACCACAGTGACGTCCGCTCGTCATAAATCCACTTTCGATTATGTTATCTAATGGGAGTATTATGCAACAGGAATGCCGAGCTTTAAGAAACTGATCTCACCGTCACCGAACAATATAATATTCATACTAACCCCGACTTTCAGCCTTTCATCCTTCCGGAACTTCTTCCTCAACCTTTCTTCCTTCATTTCTACTCATTGTCTTTACTATCCTTTTTCTTTTTTGCTTGTTCTCTCTTATGGAAAGGACTTTACGTTTCTTCGATTCTAATTTATTATTAAAGATTTTCTATCAATCTATGAGAGTTTGTTTAATATAAGCAGGGCATACTAAAATTTCCAATATACGAATCTTAATTAATATAATTGATTTAACACACCGAACAAACCTTTTGTAAGTATAACAATGAAAACTACTCAACATTTATCGTATTTTCATAGACCTGAGAAAAGCTGCTTTCCTATATGAATAAATATATTTTCAACTGTATAAAATCGCTGCATTTAGTAATTATCAACATATATATATATATATATATAAATTTATTGAGTTATTCTTTGTTTTATTTAAACGTACATTCATGCATTCAAAATCAAGAAAACATCAATGAATTTGTATTCGCCTAAAATAATATTTTATTTAACATATTTTTTATCATTTTATTTGAATTTAATATCAATACTCTAGTAATGAATCTATTTAAAAGAGTAAAAAATGATATTTTTTTCCAAACGAAGTTCATTCTATAAGATAAATTTCTAATATAATATTT